>CM057839.1:60601481-61801481 GCA_030068075.1 Paguma larvata
TTTTAATTCATTTTGAGGTTGACTTCAAAATAGAAAGGAACACAGGATTTTATTTGTTTTGCTTGTAATTTTGTTTATTGTTCCAGGCAAGTAGACCTTAAGGCTTTGACCAATCCCTACCTAGCAAGTTCAGCCATAGTGCTGGATTTTAAATAATATGGGAGGAAGGCCTCCACTTGAACTGTAAAATATATGTTCATGTGTTCTGATTTAAATCCAAGCTTCCGAAAGTCAGGTAAAACAAGGCTTTTAAGGTAAAAATCCAACACAAATTACCTTCTTGGGTAAGGACAGAGCTCAGTCTAGTGGTTCAATTTGGTCTGATGTGCTTTTATTCAGGGTGAGAAGAGCTTTGGAAAGAGTTCCAGATAAGCCAACCATTCCGGAAGGGCTGGTTGCTCTTATTGTATATGGTCCTTTCAAACAAGCAAGTGCTAATGGCTTGAAATCCCCCACATCATTTGCGTCATACAAATGCAAACATCAGCATTATTATTGTTATTTATGTTCTATCTCTCCGGTTCTTTCATTAACATAAACTAAACTGGTTTCAGGCAGAGCCGATTGCAAATAACACCCCCTCCACCACCAAAATAAAGCCCCAAAGTCAATTTTCTGTAAAAAAAAAAAACACCCTGAATCATTTAATTAATCTCTGGTTAATTTCTAGTTCTCTTTAAAAAAAATCCCAACATTTTATGGAGGCAGCAAGTTCGTGTTAAACAGGAGATGAGCTCTGGGTTTTGAGAATGGTCTGCCTCTAATTAGATAAACCTGGGAGGTAAGACCATAAGTAAGTGTCTTAGGTCTTTGTGCCTCAGTTTCAATTTCCATAAAACGCGAATCATAACATCTCCTACCTTACTGGGTGGTTTTGAAGACTCATTCAGGTGATAGCTGTCGGGAAAAAAAAATGGTCATTTTTATTAACCCTGGGGCACAAAGAGAATAATTTTTATGTATATATTCTGATGCTGGGTTAAAAGTGATCTATGGGTTGTATGTGAAAATATCTTGAAATAAAAAAACATATACTTATATTTGTCAATGTATATATCGTCTTGTTTCAGATGATATGTAAATCTGAAAAACAGGAGGAAAAGATCTCACCAAGCCTAGTCTTGGATTGTGGAAGGAGTTTTTCCGGTTGGATTCTTCCAGAGTGCAGGCATGCAATATAGCTGTCAAATGTTCTGTTTTTAGTTTGTTGTTCAAACACAAAATTATTTCAAGCACACATGGCATCGTATAAGACAAATCAATTTTTCCTCCAGCATGATATCAGTGATCAACTAATTAGAAATTCCATTTTTAAATGTTAAACCTTAGAATATAGAATATTTCAATGTGTTTTAAAGGCTGTATTTACCACCAAATAGAAACCCGATATCCCAGAGAAATACTCACTCTTCATCTATGTTTACTCCCTGGCACAGCAGACACTGCATATGGGTGGGCCCCGTGAGTCAGCCAAATCTGAAATTTGATAAAACTATTACCTCCTGTTTTTACACCTTAACTGACACAGTCAGTGACTATACGTATCATTAAAAACACATGTCCTCTACACAGTCATTACCTCTTGTTATTGATTTTTATCAACAAATGACAAGCAACACGGTTAGTTACCATAAAATGCTAACAGTTTCTTGTTCATTCTTTTATTCCCGTCAAGGACTCTCAGGGGTAGCTTCGCAATCGCAATCACGTTTGACTTGCTTTCCTTACTAATGTTATGGAAATAGGGTGATTTGATTTGAAAAAAAAATCAAAAACAAAAAAACACAAAACTGATTATTGTAAAACAGCAATTAATTCTTACTGCTTAACTTGAACATTCAGACATATTAGTTTTCCAAGTAAATAAGTGAAATGCCTCGTTAAACTTCTTTTCTGCCAAAAATGTAGTACCATCTGTGTTCTACATGGCAACGTTTTCTTATTTAATACATATGTCCCCCCTTTTTTGGAAGCATGTGAAGAGCTTTAATATGACACGAAACAGAAATAAAATAGTGAAAACACATTGTGCTTAAGCGTGGATGCAAAATTCAGATTTGTGACATTCAGAGAATTTGGGATTTCATGAGCCATCCGGGAATTTCATGGCAGTTCTAGGAGTCCTTAATGTTAGTAAGATTTTTAATTGTAACATTTTTACAGCTCGGAGTTTAGGAGAGTTATTTTACGGTCTTAAAGAAAGATCTAGTGTTTCTTTAAAATAGGTTGAATTTAAGAGGCGGCTGCTTCACTTGGTAAAGAAAGCATGCAATTCTCGATTTCTGAGTGACGAGCTCAAGCCCAACACTGGGCATGGAGCTTACTTAAAAAAGAAAAAAAAGGTTGAATTTTAAATTAATTAATTAACTAATTAATTAGTTAAAGTAGGTTGAACTTCATCAAACAGTCTGAAAATCCCTGGTTAGAAAATATACTGTCATGAAAACCGATGCATGAAAATCGGTTTTGGCCTGAACGCTAAAAGGTCTGAATTCTGGTCCCGGTAACTATACAGATCAATAATGATCACCTATAAATCCATCGCCCAGATACAAGCACTGCTAACATTTCTTCCAACCTTTTAAATATTGTATCCCCAGTATCAACATAGTCACAATGTCATTACGAATGCTTTATCTGCTTTATTTTTTAAATGTTTATTTATTTTGAGAGAGAGGGAGAGAGAGAGAGCGAGCATGGGTGTACAAGCCAGGGGAGGAGAGGTGGAGAGAGAATCCCAATCAGGCTCCATGCCTTTCAGCACAGAGCCCTACTCTGGGCTTGATCTCACGAACCCTGAGATCATGACCTGAGCCCAAAGCAAGAGTTGGACACTTAACTGACTGAGCCACCCAGGCACCTCTCATTTTATTTTATTTTTAACATTTATTTTTGAGAGAGAGACAGAATGTGAACAGGAGAAGGGCAGACAGAAAGGGAGACAGGATCCGAGCAGGCTTTGTGCTGTCAGTGCAGAGCCCGACGTGGGGCTGGAACTCACCAACCAAATCACGACCTGAGCCATCATCGGACTCTCAACTGACGGAGCCACCCATGTGCCCCTCACTTTATTTTCAATGAGTGCATAAGATTCTACACTAGAGATATGCCATTATTTATTTAATCATTCTCTATCGCTGGTCATTTAAATTACCTACAAATATATTCTGTATTCCTATAGAGACCCACAAGTAGTCTCGCCCTAATACTTAAAAGTGAGGGAACAGAATTTACTGAAAGTAAGAAACATTGACTCTTCATAATTGAAAATATTGATGATCTGGTTCATGATTTGCCCAATGCCTCGCTCCAGATACAGGTTAGTAAGCATTGTCGTTATTTGTAGCATAGGCAAATAACCCGATGCAGCTTGTGACTTTTGTGCATTTGAAGCAAGATCATCAGAACTCCAAGGCTCGGTGGCCAGAGCTCATATTCCCAATGCCTGTGGATAGCACTTTTTATTTAGATTTTCTATCTCATCTTATTTTTCTTCAAAATTGATGATAATATTTCAATTTTTTCTTGCCTTAGCATTCCTAGTGTCTACCGAATACTTTGTGTGGGTGTAATTCCTCCAAATAAATATTGTTAGTATAGACTTAACTCTGACATCAAAATCATATAAAGGAAAATAAAATAAACTGTGAACTTAGGGAATCTGCCGTCAAATCAATGTACTCTAAGAGGCACAGTACCTGGTATCTACATGGTATAGGTACTCTATAAACATTTGTTGAAACAATAACAAAATTGAAAGGAAATTATCCCTTGGGAGAAAGAAATGACTCTTTCTACTATTGCTGCAGCTACCACTTCCTATGCCAGGTTTCAGGACATTGGATTAAGAACCTGAAGCAGTATTTTTTTCAGATTATTTTCTACAGGCAAAAGGCTGTTTTAGGTTGACAGTAGTACCTCTTCATAATTTAGACAAAATATTGGAAATGGGCGGGTGTCGGGGAAAGGGAATGGGAAATATGAAGCTAAGTATCATGACTGAAAAAGAAGCATCCGGACTTTTCGTTTAATCATTAAATTGGACTTAAATTACCTATTTTGACACGGAAGAATTTAAACCCAAGATCAGTGTGTCAGTGGTAAGGGGTCAGCGCAGAAGTTTCTGCCAGGGAATTGATCGAAGGCAACCATCCCTCAGTCAGTCTTCCGTCAAGGATGATGCAATAATTACCCTGGAATCAGGCAGAGAAAAGAAGACAGTGGGTTGTGAGATGGGCTTCGTGAGGATGCATTTCATTTCATTTTAATTGCTCTCACCTGACAGGAAACCTTTTTCTTCCCAGCTGGGCCATGTATACCAACTAGTAAGGAAGAATCATTAGAAACAGCCTTCGAAGCAGACAGCTACCACAAAAAACACTGAAGAAAAGAAACGAACTTCTTTCTCTTGAGCAGAACTAGTGCCAACCTAAATACTTGGGCACCCTTTGAAAGGAGAGAACACGTGTACATTTTTGACTAAAAAACCCAAACCACTTCTTTTGTAATCTTCTTCCTTTCATTATCTTACTGTCGCGATCGTCTTTTTGTGTCTGCTTTTCCAATCTTTTAAATCACAACTTAGTTCAGTGCAGTTCGTTTCACTAAAATTACTCAAATCTGCAGAGTGGACTAGAAGGACATATACCGCAGAGTTTTAGTGGCTGTTGCTATATTGAAACTGCAGGTATTTCTAATTTTCTGTGTATCCAGAAGATTATTGATGGGAAAGCCAGAAATTGGGCTTCCGGCTCTGGCAGCACCACTCAGGTCTGTGTGACCTTGGACAAATCAGCCTCTTCTGGGGTTGGGAGGGGGGCTCAGTTTCCTTGTAGAGAAAAAAAAGGAGGTCACCAAGGTGATCCCTGTCTACTTTCAATTTTAACATTCTGTGGCTCTAGCTGAAAAGAAAGTGTAGCTCCATACGACCCCCGTGGAGGGCAGTTTGACAGTGTGTCTCAAAATTACAAATGCATTTAACTGCTGACCTAGTGATCTCTTTTCTGGAAATTCCTCCTGTGTATATACTTGCGCAGATGCAAAGATGAGTTATGTAAGGTTATTCATTACTTGTACTAGCTAAAGATTGGAAATAAGCCAAATGTTCGCCAGCACCCTAAGGTTCAGTGAATTGACACATATAATGGTACCGTAGGCAGCTAGAAAGATCTTTTATCACACATACCTTCAGTTTTTTGGAACTACATGTCTGGGACATTGGCGCTGTAGGTACTCTGTGGCTGCCTCAAGTCAAATTTTTTATTTTTATTTTTTTTAAATGTTTATTTTGAGAGTGAGAAAGCGGAGGGGGGGGGCAGGGAGAGACAGAATCCCAAGCAGGCTCCAGGCTAGTCATTGCAGAGCCGGACAGGGAACTCCGTCCCATGAACTTTGAGACCATGACCTGAGCTGAAATCAAGAGTCAGACGCTCCATGGATTGAGCCACACAGGTGCCCCTCAAGTCGCCTTAAACAAAAATGACCAAAACCAAAGAAACAAACAAAAAATCCACCCCAACAAACTGTAACATCCAAACAATTATGCAGGATAGTCCAGATTTCAAGGACCAGAGGAAAGTCTTTAAGAAAACTCCCTTAACCAAATACTCTCCTCTGACTGAAGCCATGAAAAACCGGAATTGAAAGGAAGGCAAGGCCAAATTTGCAGCTGGTTTCCTTTGCCAAGAATGATGCACTAGGGCACCGCCTATTTGTAGGGTGCGGCCATCCGAACGGGGGCTGCCTCTGCAGACTCGGAAAGGTCGAGGGGCTCAACAGTTCTGTATTACCGCCTTCCTTTGAGCTCATCGTCTGGGTGACTGAGGTCCCCTAGCGGCTGACAGAGGAGGCTCGAACGGTCTAAATTGATAGTAAACGCAGAGACCACAAGAGGAGGGTGGGAAACCAACTGTATCCTTAAGCGATCAGGCTCACGACCTTCTACTTCCCTGCCTCCCCGCCCCCCGTTATCGGTAGCAAGCTGTGATAAGTGGATTATGAAGAAACAGGGGCCGGAACGAGGGAGATGATAGTGAGAATGTAAAGGAAGTAATAAATCTCTAAGTTCTTTCAAACTTTTGTAAACGAGGCCTAATTTTCTTTAGATGCCACTTTTCAATTGAAGAGTTACCTGTAAGAAAAAGGGGATTTTAAAAATAATTGGGAGCTGTCATTTTGGACAAGATATTTAAAACCCTACTGTCAATCTCCCATCCTAAGCGATCTCATCCCTCTGAATGGAAACGCCTTCCTTATTCCTCCTAAAAAAGCAAAACAAAACAAAAAACTGTTTCTTGAAGACTGTTTCTTTTGCTCCCTGAGACACAAGGGCTATTGTCTTTCTACCTTTGGCCCCAATGATCTCGACAGGACTTCCAGGACCTGGAACCCAGATGGGGAAAGGTGGGGTGGGGCGGGAGGGGGTTGACGGACACTCGAGGCAATTTAAAGGAACCTGGGGGTGGGGCAGGGCTGAGTCCCAAGGCTTTGGTCTTACCCCTCTTGCGCTGTTACTTGAAATCTCACTACTTCCATCCTAAATAGCAAAGAAATGACAAGCAAGCCTTTGAACTTAATTAGGGGTAAGTAATAAAGCGACACGGTCGTCTCTAAAATGCTCTTCTCTGACTCCTTCCCCGCCGCCCCTGGACCATTAGAGTCTTATGGTCCATTAGAGTCTGAGGTTCCCGCTCAGGGGAAGATGTTCCCACAGAGGGCATTGAAGTCTAGGATGTTCTGGGGTCGGTGTGTGCGTGTGAAACAGGAGCGTCTTCGGCCCGGGTGAGTCCCTTTTCCTCATTTCTACCTTTTAGGTCAAGTGTGGAGTCAACCCAGCTGGGCTGCCGCAGGGCTGGACTGCAGGCCCCTGGCTAGAATGAACCGCAGAGGCTCAGCTCGAGGGTACGGACAGGTGGGTTCGAGGCGCGGAGGCGGCGGGAACGCGCTGGCCGCGCGAACTCGACCGCCGGGACCCAGGTGCGGGAGGGGCGTGTGCAGCCCACGCGGGGGCTGGAGAACTTGACAGATCGCAGGGAAACAAAACAAAACAAAACAAAAACAAAACCCACTGACTTCCCCACGTTTCTCTGCAAAAAATCGTGGGTGGAGTCGAGAAGGGGGCGATAGAGTAGAATTCCGCAAGGCCGCCTCCGCCCGCCCACCCAGTGCCCGCGAAGCGAAGAGCGTCTCCCCCGGGCCCCGCCCCGTCCCACTTTGGGCCCCGAGCGGAGGTCGGGGCGAAGAAGCGAGCGACTTGTTCCACTCGAGCTTCCCGAGTACTCGGCTTTGCTCCTCAGTAGTAAACAAAGTGTCGCCGCCGCCTCCACGCTGGTTTGCCTCCTAGCAATCAAAACACTGAGAGGGCGAGAGACTCACAGAACACTTGAGAATTACCAGAAAATAATAACAGACATCCAAAAAAAAAAAAAAAAAGAGAGAGAGTGTGAAAGAGAAAAACATCCCACTACCCCCCACCAAACCACTGCCGCCTCCCGGTGGAAAACCGGCCCCCGCCCAGGCGCGCGACCACTGGCTGCCTGTGCGGCGGCGCCGCTCGCTCATTGGTCGCGTGCGCTGTCAGTCAGGGGCGGGCCGGCGCGCGCGCCGCCGCGGGCGGGGGGCGGCGGCAGATCCCGTAAGTCGGGCGGCAGCGTAGTCGCTGCAGCCGCCGCTACCGCCGCCACATTCAACAGGCAGCAGCGCCGCGGTCGCGCCGCCGGCAGAGCGAGCGGCCCGCGGCGTCCGTCCGTCCTTCGGTCCGCAGGCCCTGTCAGCAGGAGTGCGGCGCCGACTGCTGCTCGACCCGGCGACTCTGGCCTGCCGTCCTGCCCGTGCAGCGAATCTGGAAGAGCCTAGATGTTGATGGACACGCGAAGTTAAGTTCTGGGCTCGCGCTTCCACTCCGCCGCGCCTTCCTCCCGGTTTTCGTCGGCTCGAGGCGCCGACTTCGCCCCTTCAAATCTCGGACCGGCTCTTCGCGCCCCCTCTCCCTTGGCCCCCGGTGCTGCGCTTGACCCCTTGGCTCTCCCGCGGCTGGGGGAGGGGTGGGGGTCACCATGGCCGAAGCGCCCCAGGTGGTGGAGATCGACCCGGACTTCGAGCCGCTGCCCCGGCCGCGCTCGTGCACCTGGCCGCTGCCCAGGCCGGAGTTTAGCCAGTCCAACTCGGCCACCTCCAGCCCGGCGCCGTCGGGCGGCGCGGCTGCGAACCCCGACGCCGGCGCGGGCCTGTCCTCGGCCTCGGCGGCCGCTGTCAACGCCGACTTCATGAGCAACCTGAGCCTGCTGGAGGAGAGCGGGGACTTCCAGCAGGCGCCCGGCTCCGTGGCGGCGGCCGCGGCGGCGGCGGCAGCAGTGGCGGCGGCGGCTGCCGCAGCTGCCGCCACCGGGGGGCTGTGCGGGGACTTCCAGGGCCCGGAGGCGGGCTGCTTGCACCCGGCGCCGCCGCAGCCCCCGCCGCCCGGGCCGCTGTCTCAGCACCCGCCGGTGCCTCCAGCCGCCGCCGGGCCCCTCGCAGGGCAGCCGCGAAAGAGCAGCTCGTCCCGCCGCAACGCGTGGGGCAACCTGTCCTACGCCGACCTCATCACCAAGGCCATCGAGAGCTCAGCCGAGAAGCGGCTCACGCTGTCGCAGATCTACGAGTGGATGGTCAAGAGCGTGCCCTATTTCAAGGATAAGGGTGACAGCAACAGCTCGGCGGGCTGGAAGGTGAGCGGCCTCGGGACGCACGGCCGGACTGGGAGGAGGGAGCGGGAACCCCTGCGGTCGACCTGAGGTCCTGGTGGGGCAGATGAGAGGGCGGCTGTGGAAGTTTTCTTGGCCTGAAAGTGCAGGGCACGCGGGCAGCGCGTGCAGGGAGAGCTCGAGAAGTGGCAGATGTGAGTGGTAGGCTTGCCCAGGACCTGTCGCGGGCAGGAATTGGTGTGTGCGCGCACTCAAGTGAGAGTTCGAGCGGGAGGGCAAAAAGGGCTTACTTGGGAATTAGAGAGTGAAAAAAGTAACGACAAGAAGTGGACATAAGAGCGAGCAGAAAAGTTCGCCTCCAGTGGACGGAGAAAGGGGTTTACTGGGAGCTGCTCCCCCACAGCCGGCGAGGACTCCTGCCACCACTTCTTTTCCTTCGGGACCTTTAAGGGGTGAGGCAGCTCCTCTGTTGCTGCGACGCGCGTCCCCCCAGCCTTGGGCTGCGCCGAAGAGCAGTTTCCGCCGCACAGGGCCGAGGAGGGCGCGGCGAGGCTCATCAGGGCCCCGCCGCCGGGGGACCGAGCTGTAGGTGGAGGGGACAGACAGATCACGAGTCGGCCTCTGGGGGCTGGCAGCGCAGTTTTTGGAGGCCGGTGTGCATTTTGCTTTGTTTTGATTTTATCCGAAGTGGCCTCGAGTGCAGGGGGTCGGGTGCGCGGAGCTCAAGGTAGTGCATCCGACACGTGCGAAGAAGCGGCCACCGCCAGCAGAGCGCGGGCGCAGGGCCGCGCGGGGCGAGCTAAAGTTCAAGTGTGACCCTCGGCGGGGGCGGAGGCGGGAACGGGAGCTGCGACGGCGAGGGAGGGGCCGCAGGCGTAGGAAGAGAGCGCCTTTAAAGGGCCAGCGCGCCGGGGCGGTGCGCGGCTCCCGGCCCGGCCGCGGGGCTGCGAGGCCAGTACTTCTCTACGCAAGGAAGTGTCCCCAAACTTGGCCTCGTCCATGGTCTGAGGCTTTTAATTAGGCACGGAGAGTCTGTCTTGGATGACCTGAGCTGGGAATGTGTGTACCTTCTTTCTCGCTTTGCCGCCTCATTGTTTCCGAGTGTGGAGGTGCAGATCCCGGGGAGGCAGGGGGGCTTTGTGACAAGTTTTCGGGGAGTCGGAGTGGAGGTGCGCATCAAAGCAACGTGTAGGGGCGTCCTGCCACCAAGGAGGACCGTTGATGAGGCATCTCTGGTCCTTTTTGTCTCTCAGGGAGGGAGACCCAGAGAGACGCAGGGTGGGGGCAGGTACTTCCCTGCTAGGTGGCTGAAAAGACCCCGGGGCTCCCTGGGGGAGCGGCTGTGGGGAGGCCTCCCAGGAGTGCGTTCGCCTTTCGGCCTTCTGAAGCTGACAGTTTCTCATTGTTCCAGGTGGAGGGATCGATTTGAAGTTTAGCTAAGAACTTCCTCACCCCTTATCCTGACTGTACAGCATAATAAAGATTGATTTTTGCTGCGCAATTGGTTACACCGCGGTTGTTTTACATACGCTGTCGTGCCTGTGGTTAATGTGTGTCAAAAAAGTTAAGATACTCTATCGCATTTAAGTTCCTGGAGGAGTCGGGATATTATTTTTTTCCAAAGTGCGTTGAGTAAACGTACCACTTAATAATCTTAATAATAATAATAGGCATTAACATGTTATTTTACAAAGTGTTTCAGAAAGGTAAAGTGCATCCTTTTAAGCTGGTGTGTATTAAGTCAAGTCAAATCAAGATTGTCTGCCAAATCCAATTTTACTTAACACTTGAATTTAAGACCTGACTGGCTCCAATCTATCAACCCTACTTGAGCTATTTATTATGAAGGGTTTGCCATTTGAAAAAAACAAAAACTTTTTCAAAGTACGGTGTGTACTTACACCATTTTTTTTAGGTCCTTGGAAATGGATACAATCCATCTCAGCTTGCTGGAGTGCCTTCAAAGATGGAGAAAGGCGATGTTTGGGATTAGTTTTAGTTTTGCCTCTCAAATGGCCTTAAATCAGACTTTTCTTCTTAAACTAGGAATATAACTTAAACTTACAAGTTAAAAAAAGATTCTAAGGTCAAATCAAACCCCCAACAATTTTTATTAGGTTTTCATCCTAATTTTTTTTGCCAAAATGCAATTACAATTTAATTTTAAAAATATACTTATCGGAGCTAGAAGAGCAATTAGAATTGTTGGTATCCGTTCAAAATTGGAGGCCTAGTGGTAGCTCCCAGTGGCCACCAAGTATGCGTTGGGAGGAGCAGGCTGCCTTTCTCGAGTGAGTAAATGTTTCAGGTGTAATGAGAGTCCGTTGGTGGAAGTCAGATTACAGCAAGTGCATTTTCACTTTGAGTAAAGGGATATTTTAAGAAGAAAAGAAACAGCCTTAAAGTATTCTAACTCATAACTAGTCTTTTGGTTAGAGTTTTCATAAAAATGAGTTACTCGTTAAAACCAGGTTTCCAGATTTGAAAGACTCCTCTGTTTCAAAGGTTCATAAAAGGGAGAAATTTTACTGTGACTTTTAGCTTTTTAAAAAAGTCGAGTTCTAAAATGCAAATCGACCAACACCTAACTGTTTTAGAACTGAGGAGAGGCTGCTTTGGAAGGAAATATTTCCTGCGATTTACTAGTGGGAATTAGATTGAATCTTTAATTAAGTATAGTTTCTTGTGCTTCACTTCCTGGGGCCTGCCTGAGAATTTGAGAGGCATTTTCATGGACCGAATAGTTGAAATGCTGTTGAAGAGTTCATAAGCTTCTAGTTCGTCAGATACTGGTTATATTTGTCGGATGTGCATTTTGTATTTGTAGGGATGATACGTTACATCTACTTTACGGTTGTTTTAATATTGGCTCTAACTGTCATAAGGTTACACTCAAAGTGGAAGCTAAGGCTTTTGGAAAACCCGGGATCTTTTAAACCATGCACACTATTTATAAATAGTGAAACTTCATTTCCATGACCTGTTTTGTCCCCCCCCCCCCCCACAGAAAGCTTTCTAGAGCTTGGAAACTAGTATTGTGAGCTATGGTTCTGTCCCCCCACCCACCCCCTCACCCCTTTTTTTTTAATGGCAGTTTTAAGTTGACTCTTGTTTTTTGTTTTGACACTATTCGGAGCACTTGGGGTAAAAGAATGCTTCGACCAGTGAGCTGTCTCAGATGTTCTTTATTTTGGAATGACATTTCTTTAATTTGGCTTGTGAACTGAAGGTACTTTTTTGTGTGTGTGTTTTAAAATTCATATTCTGTAATTTGGGTTTGTAATCTGCAGGTGAGTAATTTAAATAGCCACAGAATCCCTGGCGGAGGGATGACAGCTGCTTTCTTGCTGCATGGGGACATTTGACTTAACGAATGGACCTCCTGGTGAGGTCCATTGTTACTTCTAGATTGTTACTGAAATTACCTTAAAGAAAATCCTTTTTTCTTTCTTTCTTTTTTTTTTTTTTTACAGTGGGGCGAAAATTTCAGTCTCTGTATTTGGGGAAGGGAGCATGAGGTAAGAGAATTAAAAATGAGTAAGGGAATTATGCAGCCAAGTGTGATATCATATTTACTAAAGGCTGAAGAAGGTATGTGGGACTGATGTAACAAGTCTTATGGCTGCCATGTTTTTTTCAGAAATTCCAAAATCGATGTCAAATGTGAATACCTTAGTTGATAATCATAAGAATTTTATTTTTATTTTACCTGTGGATTTGTGGCTCATCCTTGGGAGAGAGTGGTGACTTCTATTTTTGACTTTTTTCAACTTTTATTTTCTTAGGGTGGCAAACATTTGAATACTGGAAAGAAGGCGTTTTTAATTCTCCTGTAAATTTTAAAAAAGGTTAAAATTCATTGAGACACCCCCCCCCCCCCATTATGGAGAGCCTGTCACATTGGTAGTGGACACAGATGTGGCAGATAGCATGCACTGCACCGGGAGGAGGGGAAAGATACCTCAGTGGTGAGTCAGAGCCCCTACCAGGCTGGAGGTGTTCTCCCTGTGCCTCTTCCTCCAAGCTCCTCAACTACAATTCGGTGTGATTTTTCTAAGACAGCAGCTGTCGGTATTTGTCTGGAATTTCTCTGGAGAGCCTGAATTATTTGCATTTTTCTAGAACACTCTGCCCTTGGAAACTACCCAGTACCCTGGCATCATGGGAATTTAATCGGCTGGGTTTTTTTTTTTTCCCTGCATGTGTCGTGACTTTGGGGCTTCCTGGAATACTCTTGGAGAGGCAGTATAAACCCCATGGTGATTAGAGCAGTTTGCTGTTGGACTGAGCACTGGAGCATTGAGTGAGCAAAGTGGATTTAGCCCTGCCTCTCTGCAGTTCAGCATTTGCCTTGGCCTTCTTAGTAACAGCTTGCAGAGACTTGCCCTTGCCCCAACCCCCTGGGACCTCCCTTGGGTTAGATAACCACCTTTTCTCGGTGTGTACAAAATTCTGAAGTCGGTATGGGCTGCTCCTCAGTTGTCAAACAGGATCGGATGAACTTTAGAAAGTGTTTATTTTGGTGTCTGAGGGGTGACAGTTTGTGTTCCGTTGGGTATGCTGTATATAAATGTACCGAAGCCTGGAAGAGTTGCTCCTTTTTGCTGATTCTTGATTAGGAGTGCGAGAACTCACGTTAATGGTGCCGGGGGTTCTTTGGGGGAGAATTACTGCTTGTGTCTTCTAAGGAACATGAAACATGAAAATGGATTTTTGTACAGTAGTGATTTCCTATGGTTCAGGTTTTACATCCACCCTTCCCTCCACTCTGTCTTCTATGGTTTGTAAATTTGTGGGTTAAGCACTGCAAATATCGAGGCTCGGTTTGAATTATTTTTGCCACTTGGAAAGCTTTTGGATTGCTTTCCTTTTTTTTTTTTTCTTCTCTTTTTCATCCATCCTCATGTAGCTTTGACATAAGCTATTAAAAAAAAACAAACTATTTTTGATACTGTGCCAAATAAGATTAGAAAGCTAAATCTGCAATCCCTTTCCAGTTTATTATTTGGCGAGTTTTCATCTGGATGCATTACTTACATAAGGACATAAATTCAGCATGGGTCCTTTATTTCAGGCCATATTTATGACCAAAAAAACCACAAAGGGGCAAGATGGGGCTGTGTGATGAGCTTCTGTAGCCCCCAATTTTTTGTTTCTGATGCTTGCTGAAGCTTGCAGTCTTTATGGTCAGAGTTCACTAAGGCTGGCAGGGGGGTGTCTAAGTCTTCTGTTTTCTCAGTTTTCTGTTGACCACCCCCTCTGTAGAAATCCTTTCTTACTGGGGATTTGGTTACATTGGACTATGCCGACCCCTTCCCCACTTTCATTCTGCTTTCTCCTCCAGTTGGTTCATTCATTTTTTCTTCTGTGCTCAATCCTAAAGGTACCTCAAGACTAGCTGTGAACTTTTTCTCTGGCTCTTCCCTAGATAACTTACCTCGTCTATTATCCTGTGTCTCCAGTTATTTAAAGGCCACAAATGTCCCACTTTCATCTCAAATTGAACCTGTCTACACCAAGCATGCCGTATCTCCTCTTACTCTGAGACGAGGTTCCCGTCTTGAGTTCCCTGATTTGGGTAATAGTCTGGTGAATCTTTCCCTAGTTTTCAGACTTGGATGCCCTTTTCAGCGTACTCTTCTCATGCTGTTTGGTGCCCCCAAGTCTGTCAGCTCTTCTGTCTCAGTCTCTTGAAATGTTCTCTTCACCACCTCCACTCGTTCTCCTACGTTAGGCCTCATATTTCAGGTCCAGACCATCCCGTCCCCAGCAGTTGGATCGTCTTGTGCCTCTTTACTGCAGGTTCTGAAAATTTTTCTTCGTCCGCAGAGCTCACGTCCCTTCCACCAACTTCCAGTCTTGGTTCCTGCCTGAAGGCATTTTTACCTTCTCTTGGTGAATGTCTGATGATTTCTTAATTCATGTTGCTATGTATTATAATTTGACTTTAATGTCTGCATGTTATATCATGTCCATTATATATAGTAAATACAATACGTGTTTGGGAAGAAATATTTTCTTGAACCATGGGTCTTTCATGTTTCAGCTTTCTGTATGTTCAAGATGTGATCATGTTTTTATTAGTATAACTAAAGAACAATGATTATTTTCCACAGATGGTCACAGTATTTTTGTTTTTTTTCCATTTGTTGAATAATTATTGTGTATAAGATGTTGTGTTAGATGTATCTGAATGATAGAAAAATGATTGGAATGTGGATCCTGTAGGGAGGTTAGGTATGACAGGTGAATCAGTATAGTCCACAGTAGAGAGGGGTAAGTGTTTTGGAGAAAAAAGGAGTTCTGTGTTGGCTACTGAGGTGGGCCTTGAAAATGAGATGTTAGTCTCCCAAGATTTCATTATAAAATTTTCAAATGTTCAGCAAAGTTGAAAGAATTCTACATTGAACACCTGTGTACTTGCCATCTAGTTTCTACTTACTTCGTTTTGTTATACTTGGCTTTATCAAGTAATCCATTGGCATATCCGCTTTTCTGTCCTTCAGATTATTCTTTAAATGGTTTTTCAAAATGATGGACTGGCATTTATAAAGGCATGAAACCAGGGGAAGCATCAGTTTCTTTGAGTGACGGCTATATCACACAGGAAGTTTAAAAAGTATGGGTAGAATATCATCAGATGGAAACTGAACTTTATGCGTATTATGAAAATAATATTATAGAGCAAATTTTTCTATGAAATTAATGTTTTTATAGTATAAGCAATTATGAAAACGGTCACATTTTTAGTTTTAAAAATTCAAGTTTATAGAAATGTCCGTGTAAATCCAGAAACCCATGGAATGCAAGTCAAGCCTGTGTACTGCATTTGGTTTAAAATTTACATGTAGAATTTGGTCATGGAGCATGGAACACAATTACATAATTGACTTAATATGAAGAGTAGGCATTTATGAAATATGTAGCTTTTTGCTTGGCCTGTTCTGTAAAACTAACCTCCAGGGGTGCCTGGATGGATCAGTGGGTGGAGCACGTGACTCTTGATCTCTGACCTCTGTGTGGTGAATTCTGGTGAATTTGAGCCTCATCTTGGGGGTAGAGTTTACCTAAGAAACAAATCAACAACAAAAACCTAACCTTCATACTCTTCTGTCCTGAGAGCAGAGTGATTTAAATAAAGAAGGATCAAAAGTTGGATATAACTCTTGTTTTTGAAAATAGAGAAATTCCTTTTTTAAAATTTTTTTTTTAGATCACATGATATTTTTATTTGAAATAGTTTGAAGAACCTCCATACCATTTTCTGTAATGGCTCCACCAGTTTACATTCACACCAAAAGTGCATTAGGTTTCCCTGAAGAAAGAGAAATTCTAAAGTTGGAGTTAGTAGTCTCAAAATATACTTAAGGCAATTGTGAAGAAAATTTATATTGGCTTGAAAAGATGCTTTCAGATTTCAATGTCAGTTTTAATATTGCATTAGCTAAATACTGGGAATCCTTGATAGTTTTCTCATTGTAGTTGGTCTTTACCCACTAACCTCGTATAGGAATGAATGTTACAATGAGATTCTTCAGTGGATCCAGAGGAAGTTAAATCTGGATAGGTTAAACCCACAACTGATGTAAGGCTGAGATATATAACTCATTGTGTTCTGAACACTTGGGAGTGAGCCTGGCTAGCTTATGGAGAACCAGAAGATTTATGTAACAGACACTGTATTGTGGCATAGCAGAAAGACACAGATAAAGAGATCTTTAAGCTTTTTAGCCATGCTAGAAATAATAAGTGTTGGAGAAATGTAGAAAGCTATTTTGCTAGTATATACATATCTATAGTAGCAGACAGTATCGTTTAGAAGGATCTTACTTTGGGGAGTGAGGGACAGGGAAACAAGAACACATGAAGAAAGAGCTTACTCGTACAAGGAATTACGAGGAATTACTAAATTTGTAAGTTACCTAACACATGGACAAAATGGCTTTCATGGCACACCAGGATTCCGTGCTTGTGAGTGCTAGTGATGTCAGGGTAAGCTAGTCAGGATCCCTAGGAGACGGTGTGTCATTGGCCAGTCTGACCCCCCCCCCCCACTGTTAATGTTTGTGGATCAAGTGAGGCACAGAATTGCAGCTCATCTTGGTGGTCTTCTCATGCTGTATGTGGAGAGATATGTAAAACATCTTTATCCTTTGACTTGGGTCTTCTCTTAGTTCTGATTTCGAGGGGAAGAAGTGTAGGGTCTTATCTCCTGGGAGGAGCGCGGAGTCAATTTGTAGATCAGTGGGAGGACAGGTTCGTTTTTTTTCCCAAGGTAGCCTGTCCCTACTGACACCAAGTCACATGGGTTCTTTCATTCTTAGGGCTGGTGGGTGGCACATCTGTCCTCCCGGAAGGGAATGCCACCTCTAAAGCCTGCGCTCCATTGGTCTGCCCTGCGGCACCCGTGACCTGGGACGTGCTGTTCTCTCGGACAGCTCACGCTCCTCTTACACACTGCTCTTGGCCACAGACACCCAAGGGTGCCACCTTTTTGAGTGTGACCTGGTTCCAGCATCTCTGTGTGGATCCTTGAGACCTAACAAGAAAATCTTCTTCTGCCTTGATTAACTTTTCCACCTAGATGATACTGGTCTTAAGTTACAAAAGTGATGGTCATGCTAAATCCTGTGACCTTGAAGGGTGTGGAGCTGCTGCTTAACTGCCCCGATTACAGCAGCTTTACCTGAAGGAGGGTGGGAACAGGGGGTGGCCCGTTTTCTTTTGTGTGATTCAACACATTTCTTGGATAAACAGATTTTTCTCAATTGTCATGGTTTTGTGAACCTTATCATGGTAGAGATTTGATATGCATCAGAGTTGGGGGAAAATGTTTTTCTCTTTATAGCCCCGAACCCCAAGTTGTTACAGAACTGCTTTTGTGGGGCTGGTGAGAGGCCTCCTGTTGCTGGTTTGCTGAGCTAACAGTTTGGAAGGAGCGAAGTGAACCTGACATCAGGAAGGGGAGGGGACCTCTGTGGGTGCATTTTATAACTGCAGTAGAAAAGTCTCAAAGAGCATGATTAACCCTCTGAGTCTTATTTGAACTCTAGCCAAGAGAGAGGTCTAATGAAGGAAGGAGGAAGATGAGAACCAGCTTGGATTATGTGGGGAGATAAAGATCTTCTCGGTATCTCTCAAATAGTTATCTGAGGCCCAGAGGCACTTAGCTTTGCCTCCTCAGTTCCTCCCCAGCCCCCACAATAGTTTTCCTTTTGTTTTTAGTAGGCTCTCTGCCCACCACGGGGCTTGGGCTCCCGCCCCCTAGATGAAGAGTGACATGCTCACTGACTGACCCAGTCGGGTGCCCCCAGTTTTCCTTTTTTAATCTAGAAATTAGTGCTTTTCCTCTACCAGTTCCATGCCCAGGAGCTTGCCATGCAGGTGTCTTGAGGGAAGACCCATCTTGTTGTCTAGGTGAGAAATCCCTGCATACAGAATGGGAGGGTCTTTATCTTTTCAGTGGTGGTGAGGATAACAGTGAAAAGAAAAGGGCTTACCCTAAATTCTGTATTTGAAAAGAAATGCATTTGGATTTCAAATCCCATTTGGAGAGCGAAGTTATAATGAATTACATAATTCCTAGGCTTGTAAATATTACATGTCCTTCAAAGCTTGAAAACAAAATAACCACATAAATATTTGGGAATGGTCTATACAAGTAAATATCAAATACCTCAGACAGTTTGGTTGCTTGGAAGCAAGGTCAAAGGAAATGGTTTGCATATGGTTTAGCTAGAGGCTCTTATTTTGGCAGATTCTTGAGGTAGTGACAGTCAAATGTGGATTTTATTGTACTATTTTGACATGAAAGGAATTTTTTTCCTGTTGTTCTCATATAACCTTAAGTGTAGGGTTGCATCAGGATAAATGCATCAAGATAGGTACCTTCAGTCACCCTAATTTTGTATCAGAGATGATGTAGTTTCTCGAATTTGATATGTAATTTGCACAATCATCAATTTGTCACACCAGCGAGGGTTCAGAGTCAGGTTCAGCCCACCATACTGTGATTTGAAGGTAGCAGAAACCCACCTACTTTAAGGCAAGCGTTATATCATCTATCTGCATCTGGGGACCTCTCTCCCTCTCTCTCTGTCTCTCTGCTGGGCCAGCTCTGAAGTGGGGGAGGGGAGGAGGCTGAGAGGAACTTGCAGAACTTGTAAATATCACTCAGGTTGTTTGTGTACTGGGTACCAAGCTGGTTGCTTCTCTCTAAACTTGAATGTAAACCTTTTCTCTCTGGATGGGTAGATATGCATGCCGTCGTGAAATTTACATGCAGTGAATGTGAAAGCTTCCTGCGTACAGTCCTGCTGAGAGACTGTTATGTAACCTGTGCAACTGAATGGGTCTCTCCTTAACCGTTTAGAATTTAACTTTCCATTTTTAGTGTCCCATTTTTACATTTGCATAGATTGAATGTGAAAGATTCCTATACTTTCCTCTGTTACCTGTGTGTCCCACCTGGTTTCTTGAACCTCTTAGAATTTATGAAATTGAGTTAATTTTCTAGGGCCTAGATTTATGTTTATTATGTATTTGCATTTGTATTAAGATGCAGCCTTCAGATTATAACACTGAATTTTTGTGGGGGAAGTGGAGTATTTAACACTGATCTCAAACATAGTATTTGATGACTTTACATTTTAGAAGAGCTCACCAAATCGTTTTTATTGCTTTTTTGGTTCTCTTCTGAAGTATTTAGGAAAATTAAAAAGTTAATGCTAGGGAAAATTGTTTAAGGTTAAAAATTCCTGTAATGAGGTGTGTTTTGATGTGATTTGCATCATCTTTTTTGTTTCTACAATGGATACTTCGGCAGCTGTGATCACTCTGCTTTGTAGTAGCACTGTAATATTATGTCCCTGTATTCCTGGGATGTTTCTTTAAGGTGCTTTATATTTCGTGAAATGCCAGTTACACAGAGAACATACTAAAAAAAAAAACAACCCAAACAAGTGAACGAACGAAAAACAAAACACCAAGAAAGCAGATTTAAGATTACCGAAGTAGAAATTGAGAAGCATGGTCACAGCTTTAAGAATTACCCTGGCCACACTTTGGTGTTTAGAAGAGTCCCCTGTGTTTCAGGGTAGTCCCCTCAGTGTCTGTTTCCATCTTTTCAGAGACCGTCCTTCTTCATGATCTTTTTAGCCTGAGTTTCTCACTGTGGTGTCTAACTCAGAAGTAAATATTCTTTTTTTTTTTTAATTTAAGTTTATTTATTTATTTTGAAGGCGAGCATGCGCATGAGGGGCAGAGAGAGAGCGTGGGGGAGAGAGAGAATTCCAAGCAGACTCTGCACTGTCAGTCTTTGAAGGACAGTGCGGGGCTCAAAATCACGAACTCATGAGATCATGACCTGAGCTGAAGAGTCGGATACTTAACTGACTGAGCCACCCAGGCTGAGTCATCTTTTCAGGTTATTGAGTTTCAAGCCATTTAATAAGTAGTTTGAATATTAAAGTTTGTACCATTGCATTCCTCAGGGTCATTGCTTTATTTTTGCTTTATTTTGAGCTAAAGGTGGAGAATATGGGGGGGAGACATAGACTAAAATGGGGAGAATATTATGTTGATACATATGTCGCTCACATTTATGCTGATCATTTCTACTCCACAAACTATGGGAGGTTGCATGTTTGAAAGTCAATGTCAGAATTCATTACCATTCCATTGCGTGCCTTATAAATTGTATTTCTAAGAAAAAAAAATTAAAATACCATGTGATCCTGTCAAACAATGTAAATGATTTTGGGTTATATCAAATGCTGAATGTATTCATAGAAAGGCCCTACATAATTTCTTTTGTGATGAAATTATGTAGACCTTTTAATCAAAGGCAGACTGTTGATGGCCATGGTTCTTAGACTAAGATGACTTCTGCCTGTGTTTGTATAAAAGGCAAGAAGAGAAAAAGGAAAACTCATTCAATCACGGAAGTCAAGAGCTGAGAGCATTCTATTCCGATTGACAGCTCAGGCCTCCAGTTAAGCCTCATCCACACTTTCCACCCCCATTTGTGTTTCAAATAACTTTTAAAGGGAACTGGGAGGAAGAAGTAAAGAAATCAGAGGCATAAAATGAAAACTTGAAACATCTCAGATTCTAGAGTAATGTATGAGAGGGATTCCTTTCCTGTTCAAATTCATCGTGATCCTTAACTGTGGATATACCCCTGGGATTTGGAATGGAGAGCCCTCCCTTTAGTCACATGCCCTATTAAGCATGTTTTTGAGGAGTCTTGCTTGACTGTTTCAGGGACTCACTTAAAAAAAAAAAAAGACACTGAAAGACACTTTTGCACAAAAGCTCATCTCTCCTGGTGAGGTCTCCCTGTTCCCTCGGGCTGCTGATGTGTTATTCTGGCCTGAAACCAGTAGGCAGCCGCTTTCCTGCACACCCGCTCAGGGCCCTCCAATAAGAGCATAGTGACTTGTTAGACCACACTAATTTTTCAGATGAACTTGAATGTCACCAGGACAGCATACCTGTGTAGGCATAAAAACTTGAATTTAATGGCTCTTCCATCTTTCATCAGGTGATAGCTTTTGGATTTATAGTTGCTCGTTCTAGCTATAAATATATTAATAGTATTTTTCTTTGGCCAAATATGGGGCATGACCTTTGACATCCTGCCTGGCTGTGCCTGGGAATTTGACATCCTTCAATTTAGATGGAATTCCCTTGCTTTGTTTCCTGTGATAGTGTGGGGAATACACATTTTGGCTCTTTCAACCAGAGGTAGAGGAAGACAGGAAAAAAAAATTGGAATGCACAAAGAGGGTATTAATTATTTCTGCTGGGTGTGGTTCAGAACTGGCACGCTTTTGGAGGAGTCTGAGCCTACAAAATAATTTCGTGCAGAATTTTAAGAGAGGGGCCCCTGGGTGGCTCCGTCAGTTAAGCGGCCGACTTGGGCTCAGGTCATGATCTTACAGTCTGTGAGTTCGAGCCCCACATCGGGCTCCATGCTCATGGCTCAGAGCCTGGAGCCTGCTTCAGATTCTGTGTCTGCCTCTCTCTTTGCCCTTCCCTTGCTCATGCTATGTCTCTCTGTCTCTCAAAAATAAATAAATGTTTAAAAAAAAAAAAGAATAGTAAGAGAATACTATAATGATATTTAGTTTTATTTTCTGTGATCCGAGTCTAATTTTTGACTAGTTCGACATGTTAGGGTCTTTGAACTCTTGTGTTTAAGTACACATGGTAGAAAGAAAATCTGACTTTTGGTGATGCTTTTGTGTCCTAAGTATGCCATCAACAGCAGAGAAAGCTGTGAAAGAGAACACACCTGCACGTCTCCCCTGAGTAAAGGAGTGTTTTGCTCTTACTAAGTTTACGTGTGTGAGTGTTTCCTGAATCACGGTTAGTCAGAACCACCATCAGAAATGATCCCCAGTGAATTGTCATCAAATTCAAATGTCTAAAATTTGATGAGGTGGAGAGAAATGTGGAAGCCAGAGTTCTGCAATGTTTCCCTTTTAAGAGTAGCAAAAGTCAGCTTTTGCCTTAAGTGCTTTAAACAGAAAATCTGTTCTGTTTATGACTCCTCCCCCCCCATTTTAATAGACTTGCTTTTTGTTCATTAATTTTTTTCATTTCTCATCTAAGGCTAATACCTGGGGTAGATTGGTTACAAATGTGGGTTGTAGGGAGTCCATTTGATCTGTTCTCAATTACTTACTAAGTGAAGAATGCCTCATAGTTTTCCGAGTTTTTGAGGGTACAGATATAAATGACTTACATTAAAAGTGTCTTTTTGATCATCTCCTACTCCCCCTACATACTTTTTCATTTCCTCTTCGCTTTCTTTCTCATTTTCAGCCTCCCCCATTTATTCAATTTGAATAAATTTCTCCAACCTATTAATGTAAATCAGGTGAAAAGTTTCTTCAAAGGTTATTGCTAGTTCCTGGTGCAGGTTTACTTTATCACCACAACCCTATTGTAACTGCTGCCGTTGGAAATGGCCACCGAGTTATTAATAGATATAAGCCCATTCACAGGTATTTATGAGTAGAGTTAAATGTCTGGCATTGTGTACAAGTTACCTTAAAGTGTTTGTAGTCCCACTTGTTTCCTTGTTTTGAGTTTGGGTTTGGACCTTCAAGTTTATTAAACTGTGTAACAGAAGGTATGACGAATCATGGAGTATCATTTATTTATTTAATTTTATTTTTAAGTATAATCTCATTTTAAAACTACCACCTCTGCTTGGCCATTTTGAGATATTGACAATCTGTTACTTCCCACACTGCTATAAAGTTTATTTCTATATTGACCCTGTGTGTTTGCCTGTAATTCTCCCTTCCCCTGTCCCCTGCCTTGCTTATGGTTCTGGATTTGGGAGGCACCTGGAATTAGCTTAATTTATTTCCTCTCCAGGTACATGAAGCCAGTTTCTACAGCTAACCAGTACTCTTTTCCCAGCTAATCAGTTTTAACTCTTTAAATCAGCCTTTCAGAGGACATAGATTTCTGTGTGTTGACAAAACACAGAATCCCAAACCTGGTTTTCTGTTATGGATGGGGAGTGACCAATGGAGTTTACAGTGGGGTTGGTAGTGCCTTTGTCCAAGGACACTATTCTTCTTGAAAGGTGGCCTGAGAAAACCTGTGCTAGTTTTTGGGTGCCGTGTCCCCCTTTGACACAGAAGAGCTGTGAAAGACTGGAGGGCCCTCGGGGCCTGTGCAGATTCTCAGCAGTGTCTGGAGGATGGTAGTATCGTGCTTCCTGGGAGCAAGTTCCACATGAAGCAACCCCCATAGGGAAGAGGGTAACTTAGGGGAGTAAGCTACATGGAAACAGCTCTGCGTATTTTAGTCTTTAAGCTAAAAAAATCTGCGAGTATGTGTTTGTCTTAAAAGATATTTTTACTGACTTTAGTTTGTACTGGTAAATAGGCAAGGGGGGAGGAAACTGCTTTTCCGGCATAAGATACTCTGCATGTATAGACGCAAATTTCCACGGAATCTGCACCATCAGATCCATCCCATTATGTGATGTGTAGTTAACCTCTATTTGACTTTTGGGAAGAGAGAACTGTACCAAGGTGTAAGAAGAGTAATTGTAGCCATATCAGTGTTAATGCTAGGTGCATTTCTTTTTTTAAGATTTTATTTTTAAGTAATCTCTGTACTCAAAGTGAGGCCTAAACTCACCACCTCAGGATCAAGACTTGCATGCTCTTTTGTCCGAACCAGCCAGGCGCCCCTCGAGGTGCATAGTGTCATCACTTGTTTTCATTGAACTAAAAGTGTATCTTCATGCTGTTCAGTGGTGAATCTCGAACTCTGTAGCATAGTCAGGTTTAGCAAATTTTTCGGTCTTTCTGTTCCATCTGTGTTAGACGTGGAAATTATTAACTTGGAGATGGGTGGTATTGGCTGACTTTACATTCTGACATATCTCTACATTAGTATAGTCTAGACATTAGTAAAGGGAGTTAAAAATCTCAGGGTTGTATAGTTTTTGTGTCTTAGTGAGGACAAGCAAGAATGCTGTCCCTATGTTTTGGGTAAATAATTCCATAGACATTTTATCTGTTGATTATAGAGATTCGACCCTGTCAAACCAGGCTTTATGGAGTTGGGATCTCCAGTGCTAAGGGCTCCAAGCTCCTGCACACCGCTTGGGAAGTGTCTGAGCCAACACTCAGGTGTGACTTGGTACATGCCTTGGGACCCACATGCAGGTCTTGTATCAGCTGCATTGGGTCGGGTGCTCATCTGTCTCTGTTTTCTCGTTGGCCCCCCTCCCCCCCCTTCATCATCATCTTCCCACCACCTCCTGACCTTTTCCTTTTCTGTTCAAAGCAGTAAAGTCCTCGCTCTCCTCATTAGTCTACATGGAAACTTGGCCTACTTGGCTTCATTTGGGCTGAGCTGAGGTGGGAGGGGAAGACTAGTCCTGTCTTAATCACAAGATGTTGGGGATGTGTGTTTCAACTCCCTTCTGCCCCAATTTTCCCACCTTTAATTTAGGACAGTGATAATTGGCCAGCCAGTGCTAGTGTCTACAAAACATGCTTGGAGATCTTCAGTTAGATGTATTTTCTAACGCCCCTGGGAAGATGCTCTTAGATCACCAGCACGTTTGAGAACTGATGTTGGGACCAGTTCAGAACCATCAGAATTCCCTCTAACATTCGCTTTTTATAGCGCCTTCGTGAGCCCCGCCTAGGTTTGTAATTTTGCAGTAAATATTAGGAGCCCTGGATTCTGTTTTTAGGTTGGTAACCAGGTATTTCATATTTAGATAAGTCACATCACTGCTCTGTTAACTTCTTGATCTGTAAAGTGGGGTTAGTGATACCACGGGGAAGTACTCGTAGGGCAAATCGAGGTGTTCAGAGCAAGAGCTATGTAATTATGGCATATTACACTTTTTAGCATTAGCCAAAATACTTGGGCTTAAAATTCAGAGTAGCTGAGCATCTGGGGCTTTCATATTTTTGTTTACGGCCTTCTGGATTATACAGAATATTTTGAGATAAAAGCGCCGATCAGAACCAAAGAGAGAGCCACAATATCTAAGATCTTTTCTAATAATACCGTAGCAGGTTTGATAGGGACACTCTGAAAGACTTGTTTTGTGTTTTGGAAGAGCTTCTGATAGTGTGGGAAAATACCCAGCAACATGAAAAAGCAGAGTATAAAATTGTATGTAAACTGATCTAACTGTATGAAATATCCTTCAATTTCCAATTGTGTGAAGTATCTGGAAGGAAATATACCCAGATGTTAAGGGTGGGCTGTATTTGCATTGTATAAATATGAGTAATTTATTTTTTCTTTACTTTTGACTGACTTGTCACATCTTAGAAGCATTTAAACTTTTTTTTAAATATAATTTATTGTCAAATTGGTTTCTGTACAACACTCAGTGCTCATCCCAACAAGTGCCCTCCTCCATGTCCGTCTCCCCTCTCCCACACCCCCCATCAACCCTTAGTTTGTTCTTAGTATTTAAGAGTCTCTTGTGTTTTGCCTCCCTCCCTCTCTGTGACTTTTTTCCCCTCTTTTCCCCTCCCCCATGGCTTTCTGCTAAGTCTCTCAAAATCCACCTGTGTGTGAAAACATATAGTATCTGTCTTTCTCTGACTGACTTATTTCACTTAGCATAACACCCTCCAGTTCTATCCACGTTTCTACAAATGGCCAGTTTTCATTCTTTCTCATTGCCGCGTAGTATTCCATTGTGTGTGTGTGTGTGTGTGTGTGTGTGTGTGTGTGTGTGTGTGTGTGTGTGTATATAAAACATCTTTTTTTAAAAATTTTTTTTTGATGTTTATTTTTGAGACAGAGAGAGACAGAACATGAGTGGGGAAGGGGCAGAGAGAGAGGGAGACACAGAATCTGAAGGAGGCTCCAGGCTCTGAGCTGTCAGCACAGAGCCCAATGCGGGACTCGAACTCACGGACCGCGAGATCATGACCTGAGCTGAAGTCGGACACCCAACCGACTGAGCCACCCAGGTGCCCCTATATATAACATCTTTATCCATTCATCAGTTGATGGACACATAGTCTCTTTCCATGATTTGGCTGTTGTTGAAAGTCCTGCTATAAACATTGGGGTACATGTGCCCCTATGCATCAGCATTCCTATCTCCCTTGGGTAAATTCCTTGCTGTGCTATTTCTGGGTCATGGGGTAGTTCTATTTCCATTTTTTTGAGGAACCTCCACACCGTTTTCCAGAGCGGCTGCATAGAAGCATTTAAAGTTTTTGAAACAAAAATCAACTTTGTGGTTTTCCATTCCTATTTGAGAGAGAATATTGGATTCAAGCAAATGTTGATTATACTGGTTTAAAAAAATATTTTTTTTAGTGTTTGTTTATTTTTTAGAGAGAGAGTGTGAGCAGGGGAGGGGTAGAGAGAGAGAGGGATACAGAATCTGAAGCAGGCTCCAGGCTCTGAGCCATCAGTACAGAGCCTGATGTGGGGCTCGAGCCCATGAACTGCGAGATCATGACCTGAGCTGAAGTCGGACACAACCACCTTAGCCACCCAGGCTCTCCTGATTAGTTATACTCTTTTACGGAGGAAAAGAGGACTGGAATTAGACTTTATGTTTATTATTTAATTACATAAACACACCAGGTAGGCATCATTACAATCCACATTTGTTATAATTATTATTTTTTAAAGTTTTTATTTATTCATTTAAGCAATTGCCACACCTATCGTGGGGCTCGAACTCCTAACCATAATCATGTTGCATGCTCCTTGGGCTGAGCCAACCAGGTGTTTCTCTATCCCCAGTTCTTAGATTAGGAAAGCGAGGCACAACGTTAATTTGCCCAGTGTCACATAGTGAGTGATGGAACCAAGAGGTCAGTGGTTTTGTTTTTTGCAGATCTCAGCCTCTTAACCACTTCACTGTGCTACATCAGAGAGAGTGATTATCTTTGGAATCTTGGAGAAAAAAAACGAGGACTTCAATTTAAAGGTGGAAATAAAAAGGTAAAATTAATGGACACATAATAAGTTAATTAACAGAATCTAAATTGTTAATGCACATACTCACAGTCCCAAGATAGAAATTCTGTTGGCGTATCCAGCTAGTTAACTAGATTCTTGAAAATGGCAAAGTACTTTGATACAGAAAACCCTCGGGCTAGTGGATTTTCTGCACCTCTGAGAGGAGGAGGGAGTGCATTCGTGGTGATGATTGAGTGGTTGGGAGAGTTGACCAAGTGACCTAGACATGGCTCACAGTATGGCCGAAAGGAGTTGCCCCATGTTCTCCTTAGTAGGTGAATGGGTGGACTCTAGTCCCTTGTACTGTGGTCTCTGTAACTCCTTCCACATACTGCTTAGGAAGAAAAGTACTTCCTTTCGCAGGGAGGTAGACTTGGCTTGTCGATGCTCTTTGGTTGACAGACAGAACAAATACCCATTTGGACAACAAAAGACTGTTCTTGGGGTGAGCTTAAGCTTCAAAAAGGTTACTGTGTCCTCATTTAAGGGGCAAGGATGAGGTAAAGTTCTTAATTAAGCTGTCATACAAACTTTGGTAAGTGCTGGTTAGTCTTCCCTACCATTTGGCAGCGACTCCATTGCATGGAGAGGAAACCGAGGCCGAGGGAGGCCCTGCTTGCTCCAGACCGTCCTCCTGGTGTCGTCGGAGTTGTGGAATGCCAGAGCTGCCCTTCTTCCTGGATCATCCTGGCCTTCCTGGCCTGTGTAACTCCTGGGATTTTCGTTGTTTAGAGAAAGTCTTTTGGTTTTGTTTTGAAAGATGCATGGAGAGAGTGGTGTGCTTCAGAGGCAGGTGCTACTTGCCTTTGGGTCCTGCTTCCAAATAGTGTTCATTCCCATATAGTCTTCAAGAAATCATGCCAGCCTACAGCGATTCTTTCTTCGAACTGGATATGTATGTTCTTGTATGAAGTGGTGGCATTTTAGAATTTCTTGAACAAATAGCTCATAATAGGTGGACAGGATTTGTGCCAGTTTAGCAGGAGATTATGTAGAAGATGATTCATATTTACTTTATTAAAGTGATTGATTTCTGTTTAAGTTAAAGGGTGCCTTGGGGCAGTAGGTAGTGTTTAGAACCTTGAGTCTTCTCACCAAATTTATTCAAGCTTATTAAACTTATGAGAACTTTGGGCAAGTTAATATTTAAGGTATAGGTTTCTTCATCTCTAAAATGAGAAGAATGCTTCCTGGGATGGCTGTGAGGGCCAAGAGATTGGGGCTGCTGAATAAGAAGATAGAGGCTGCTGTCTCCCATGTCCTTCATCCATTTTATTTGCAGAGATTTTTCAGATAGAAGGGAGAAAGGAAAAAAATTCTAAGTATTTCTACATTCTTGTACAAAAGTCTAGGCCAGTGGTTCTCAGCTGGGGAAGATTTTGCACCCAGGGCACATTTGGCAATTGGGGAAACACTTTTGGTTGTCAAAATGGGGTGGGAGGGGGTCACTACGGACATATAGAGGAGGAAGGCCGGGGTTGCTGCAGAATGTCCAGCAGCCCCTAACAGAGAATGATCTGGACTCAAATGCCAGTACTGCTGAGGCTGAGAAACCCTGCTCTGTGCAAAATTACCTTTTGTATTTCCCTTGCACTAAAATACCCTTATTGTTGATTACTAAGAGACCGCAAAACTTAGAGTGGCATGAATATAGAGTTTGCCTCAATTCTTCTCATCACTGTCTCTAAGAGGGCAAGAGTTTCCTCGGGTCACTTGCTGCCCTCTGAGGTCTTAGATCCCCCGGATGTATCTTAGCAAAGTGCTCATCCAGGCCCGGTCCTCCCGCCCTCTCGGAAAGGGCATTGCTCACACGGTGCTGCCTTCCTCCTCCCACTGCCCTCTTCTGCCCCCTCCTTTATGAAGGTTTTTTTGATTTCCTCCCAGTTGAATGGGATCTCTCTCTTTCCTTGGATTCCTCATAACAGGTGTGCTTCCTCATGGACCTTCTCCTGTCCTTGTCTCGTGCTTCCTGTGTCTCATCCGACTGCGAGCTCTTTAGGGCAGAATTCTTCTCTTCTCTTTCCTGGTCCTGGAAACACCTGAGTATAGTTCCTCACACATAAGGGGCATGAAAACAGACAATTAAAAAATAACACATTGTATTTTTCTCTTTTTAATACTTGTTTTTAATTTATTTTTTATTTTTTTATTTTTTAAGATTTGGCAAATGTGAAATGTTTTCTTTCATTTATTTATTTATTTATTTACTTATTTATATCAATTTATTGTCAAATTGGTTTCCACACAACACCCTGTGCTCATCCCAACAAGTGCCCTCCTCAGTGCCTGTCCTCCTGTCTCCCCCTTCCCATATCCCCCTCAACCCTCAGTTTGTTCTTAGTATTTAAGTTTTAAGTTTATTTATTTTGAGAGTGAAAGAGACAGCACAAGTGAGGGAGGGTCAGAGAGAGAGGGAGAGGGAATCCCAAGTGCGTTCCACATTGCCAGCACAGAGCCTAATGCGGGGCTTGAACCCATGAACTATGAGATCATGACCTGAGCTTAAACCAAGAGTTGGACACTTTTAACTGAGCCACCCAGGAAATGCTCTTATTTAGTTAGCTTCTACCTGGTGCCAGATACGCGCTAGGACTGTTGTAGGGCTGCTCCCTTGTTCCAGGTCAGTACTATCATCAGGAGACCCAGAGGGTTAGAAGGACCTGCCCGAGATTGGATAGCTCTTGGCAGTCGTTAAGTGGGTTTAACTGACCCACCTGATGTTTTGTTTTCTTTCTAGTTTTAAGTAATCTCTACACCCAACGTGGGGTTCAAACTCACACCCCGAGATTAAGAGTTCTCCAACTGTTCCTCCAACTGAACCAGCCAGGCGCCCCCACCCTTCTGATGTTTAACTGACGTTTTGCATGGACGTGTGCTACTTTGGTCCTGAGATGCATATACTGGTCCTTGGGAGGGAATGGTAGTTGGGACATCCTGGTGGCCGGGACTACTCGCACCCCTGAGAGTGGGTAGCGTAAACCCCCAATGGAGGGTGAAAGATTGGCAGCCATAGTCCTCGTCAGAGGGTGTGGCTGAAGGCCGAGGCCCTTCCTGGAGGCGCCAGCCCTGCCCAGTTGTGGAGGGCAGAGAGAGAAATAGAGTTAAAGCGGTTGCCCAGACATTATTACATCTTCTAAATCGTCATCGGTTTACAAATACTCTGGCCAGATTGCTGTAAAAATATTTTCATGATAGTTTTAACAGGGTATTTGTTCAAGGACTATAAACCCGATTACAGAAATGTCAGTAGTGTTTGATGAGCCGATTATGAAACTGAGTAAAAACCCAGATTGTAGGGATTTATTCCTCCTTTTTAAATGACCTCGGTGGTGTATAAAATACCTCTTCTTTGTTCTCATGGATTGCAGTATTAAACTATAAATTAAGTCTTTAAATGTTGCCCTTTTCTATTAAAGGGCTTTTTATTAGAAACACTTACATTTTTTCTAAATATTAGAAGAGCTTCTAATGTAATGGTTCTCTAGAGCTGTGGATACTTGGTAGTCTACAGAAAAATTTTATCATCTTTAATTTTCTCCATCCTTCTTCCTAGGAAGAATTGCGGAACTGCTATTTTTCTAAACTTTTTTTTTTGTTAATACGGCCTTAGGTTTTATGGTTTCTTGATTGAAAGGCTCTTTTGTAAGCGTTTCTGATGTCTGACACTTCGTTTCAGGCAGATAGAACAATGCCAGGTGACCCATGAGGTAGATGGTTTATGTACTTCGTTGGTTATGACTCATGAATGTTGTGAGTTAGGTTTAGAGGCTTACGTTTTAGTGCTAAGTTGACAGTGAATTTGTAGAGGTTTCTTTTTTTTTTCTGGAAATTAAGACCAAAGGCACTTTTCTTAGTAATACTGGAGCGACTTAAATATTGTACATTTTCTTTGCAGCTTCTTAGGTTTATGTTCAGTTTATTGAATGTCAGACTGCTCCTTTATTAATGTCTAAGTGAGATTTGTTATTACCTACATGGCAAGACGATTAGATGTGCCCGTGGGTAGTAGTGTAAACACGAACCAGTTCAACTGCGGAGTCTTCTTCTGCAGATTACCCCCGACATAGACCAAAGCTTTGCGGTGTCGTTGGGAAAACTCTCAGGGGACTTCGTCCTGGGTAGTTTTATTAGAAAAGTGGAGCTTCTGTCACATGCTCGCTGGAACACCCAGCCGTGCTATCCTGTCCGTCAAGCCCATACCTATCTGTCATGTGGGCAGATGGTTTGATGTTGAGGAGCTGTTGTCAAATCCTGGATTGTAAAGGAAACTTCTTATGATTAAGTCTCCAGTCTTAATACATTGAGTGTTTTACTTGATACAGTCCTTCGCCACTTTATTTTTATGACCCTGGGTGCCTGGCATAATACATACAGTAGGCATTTCCACTCATGTATACCTGGGCCATCGTTGCCTGATTATAAGGAGACTCGTGAATTCTTTCCTTTTCCACTCAGAGTTACTGCAACTTGATTTCTTTTAGATACGGAATGGACGGACATCCACATTCGTATTTTTTCATAATCGCTTTCTTGAGTTATAATCCACATAGCATACAGTTAACCCATTTAAAGAGTACAAGTCAGTGATTTTTGGTATATCCACAGAAGTGTGTAACCATCACTATACTTAATTTTAGAACATTTTCATCACTCCCCCCCTAAAGAAACTGTAACCATTGCCAGTTACTTGCCTCCTACCTTCCAGCCCTAGGCCACTATCTATTTATCTGCTTTGTGTCTTTATGGACTTGCTTATTCTGGACATTTCATATAAATAGAATCATATAATATGCAACCTTTTGTGACTGGCTTTCACTTGGCATAATGTTTTCAAGGTTTATCCGTGTCTTAGCATGTGTGAGTACTTTATTCCTTTTTACTGCCAGATAGGACTCTGTTGTAGGGATATGCTGCTCTCAGTTGATAGACATTTGGGTTGTTTGCACTTTTTGGTGATTATGAATAATGTTCTGTGGTCATGTACAGTTTTTTTTTGTGTGTGGACATATATTTTCATTTCTTTTGGCTTGGATATATACCCAGGAGTCAAATTGCTGGGTCATATGATAATCCTTTTTTAATCTTTTGAGGTACTGCCAAACCTTTTTTTTTTTTTTTTTTGTTTTTTGAGCGTGAGCTTGAGCTGGGGAGAGGGGCAGAGGGAGAGAGAATCTTAAACAGGCTCCACGCCCAGTGTGGAGCCTGATGCGGGTTCCATCCCATGACCCTCAGATCATGACCTGAACTGAAATCAAAAGAGTCAGATGCTCAACCACCTGGGCCACCCAGGCACCCCAAGGCGCTGCCAAACTTTTCCAAAACGGCTGTACCATTTTATATCCCTGCCAAGAGGGTATGAGGATTCTAATTCCTCTCTATCCTTGATGATATCCGTCACTGTGTTTTTAGTCATCCTAGTGGATATGAAGTGGTATCTTATTGTGGTTTTGTTTTCCATTTTTCTGATGGTGAATGTTGTTAAGCATCTTTTCATGTGCTTATTGCCCTTTTGTATATCTTCTTCTGAGAAATGTCTTCAGATCCTTTACCCCCGCCCCTTTTTTTTTAAAGTAGACTCTGTGGTCAACCTCAAGGTGGGCTTGAACTCATAATTTCCAGATCAAGAGTTGCGTGCTCTACCAGCTGAGCCAGCCAGGTGTCCCTCCTTTACCCATTTTTAAATTGTGTTATTTGGGGCACATGGGTGGCTCAGCCCGGTGGCGTGTGTGACTCGATTTCAGGGTTGTGGGTTCGAGCCCCGTGTCAGGTGTGGCGATTACTTAAAAATAAAATCTTAAAAAAAATTGTGTTATTTATGTTTTTATTCTTGAGATTTAAGGTTTTTTATTTAATCTGGATACAAATTCTTTATATGGTCTGCAAATAATTTCTCCCATTCCGTGGACTGTCTCTTCACTTTCTTAGTATTTTTTTTCTTTTATTTTTTAAAATTGTGATACAGTACATTACACATAAGTTTACCACCTTAACCATTTTTAAGTGTATATAGTTCCTTGGCATTCAGTATTGTCACACTGTTTTGCAGCCATCACCACCATCCATCTCCACTATTTTTGTTATCTTGCAAAACTGAAACAGTGTACCCATTAAACAGTAACTCCCCCAACCCTCCTACGTCTCAGCGCCTGTCAGCCACCGTTCTGCTTTTGGTCTTTGAATTTGACTGCTCTATGCATCTCACTAGGGGAATCATACAGTTGTCCTTTTGTGACTGGCTTGTTTCACTTAATGTGTCTTCAAGCACATACTATAGCATGTAACAGAGTGTGCGTTTGTAATGCTGAATGATAATCCACTGCACGTATATACCACATTTCCATTCGTCTGCTAAGGGACACTTGGGTGGCTCCCAGTGTTTGCTACTGGGAATAATGCTGCCACAAATGTCTATGTAGAGGGGGTCGTGGTGTTCTTTGAAATATGAGAGTTTTTAAAAGTTTCTGGTAGGATCCAATTTATCTATTTTTTCCTTCTGTGGCTTAACGCTTGGTGTTGTGTCTAAGAAACTATTGCGTATTCCAAGGTCACAAGGATTCCTGCTTATAATAGCATTAGTTCTTACATTTAGGTGTTTGATCCTTTTGAGTTCATTTCAGTATACAGCGTGAGGTCATATTCATATTTTGTGGACTGGTGGCTCTCGGTGTGTCCTCCAGTTGTTTGGGCTGCTTTGGTTAAGCTGCGAGGTTGGAGCCGGAAAGCCCATGGCAGGGAGCCCTTCCTCACCGCGCGCGCGCTGCTGCTCCCACCTCCCGCTGGGCTCCCAGCCCACCCTCTCTTGGCCCCAGAGGATCGAGAGCTCTGGAGCCAAGACTTGGGCAGTTAATTCTTTTTGCATCCTCTTCATTTTCTTATTCATCATAATGGCTTCATTCTTTCCCACTGATCTAGCTCCCCAGCATAGTTTATGTTAGGCAGAGAATTCCCCCTCAGTGAGCCTCCTTGGGCTTCGGAAGTCACACCTGTGTGAAGGCTTTGTCCTTTTTGTTCTCTTCGAACCCCGCACTCTAGCCGAACCCCGCACTCTAGCGGAACCCCGCACTCTAGCGGAACCCCGCACTCTAGCGGAACCCCGCACTCTAGCCGAACCCCGCACTCTAGCCGAACCCCGCACTCTAGCCCAACGTTGCGTGCCTGGAGGTGATCTTAGTGTTGTATCTCAAGGCAACTTCCCTACCATTTAAGAAATTTAAAAGATTTAAACAAATAAAATGACAGAGTGGTGTTGCCAAAGCAGGTAGCCTTCACAGTACTTCAAGGGGGAAAAATAGATTGTTTTAAGCCGTTTTCTTGTTTACCAGACCAATCCTTAGATGACAAGGCTTTCCTGGTTTTCCCGGTGTTGACAAGTAAGTTTTGCTCTTCAGTAGGAGCAAAAACAGAACAGCCCAGACTGTTTTGAAGGATTCCCCCTGGCTTGGGTATGTATAAACTACCTGCAGATTTTCTATATAATTAGAGAATCTCAGCGTTTCAGTTCCTGTTTCTGTTAAATTAATAGTACTTGAATTCCTAGAACAAAACGCCTAGGATTTTGGGAGGTCTGGGGTTCCTGGTTCACCTAGTTATGTTTTAAAACCTCCTTCCCTTATTTTTTGGAGGTAGAAAGGTAGAAGGTATTATCAGTTTGAAAAAGAACTTTCTTAATGTTAGTTTTTAGAGAGAGCGCAAGCTGGGGAGGGGCAGAGAGAGAGGGGGACAGAGGATGCGAAGCGGGCTCCTTGCTGACACACGCGAGCCCTGTGTGGGACTCGAACTCATGAACCATGTGAGCCATAGTTGGGCACTCAACTGACTGAGCCACCCAGGCACCCTGATAGTATCAGTTTTTTAAAAGAATATTTGAGACAGAGAGCACGAGTAGTGCAGAGCTCGATGCTGGGCTCAAACTCAAGAAACGTGAGATCATGACCTGAGCTGAAATCAAGAGTCGGATGCTTAACCAATTGAACCACCCGGGCGCCCCTATCATTTTTTTTAAATTAAAGTTTATTTATTTTGAGAGAGAGTGTGAGTGGGGGAGGGACAGAGAGAGAGAATCTCAATCAGGCTCTGCAAGAGCAGCGTCCAGCCCGATGTGGGGCTCCCAACTCACAAAACCTCAGATCGTGATCCGAGCCGAAACCAAGAGTCAGAGGCTCAAATGACTGAGCCACCCAGGAGCCCCTTATCAATTTTATTAAGTGGTGAGCATTATTTAGTAAGTTAAACATGCTAAATGTGACCTAACTGAAGGTTGTTCTCACACTATGCGAACAGCCTGAGTGCTGAGCATGAGAAAAGCATAAACCCGCTACTCTTTTCTGGAGCCTTCCTGATCACGAGTTCTATCTGCCTTCTAGCTCCTTTGGTTTCAGAAGGATGTATGTTCACTGCGCCAGCGCTCACTGAGCCCTCCTGCATCCTGTGGTCCGTAGCCGCCTCCTACAGAACTCAGCGCCCCAGGAGAGCCACGGGGAGCCAGTGCCCTGTAGAGAACCTGGGTCTGTGCTCTCTGCCCAGGCTTTAGCTGTGGCCCACAGCCCAGGGTGTGAGAGGAGGGCCTCGGGGGGGTGGGGGGTGGACCCCACACCCGGTCGCTTCTCCACAGACTGAGTGAAGTCGTAGGCAGCTTAGAACTATAGCCACTCATTGCCACTTACTGGCTGGGCATCTTCAGTGATTACAGTCTAATAATCACTGTCGTTCCTGTGTTCCTGAGCTCTTAGGAAGTACACAGCCAGCGTGTAAAGATGAGGTGGTTACACTTGTTTGCATAGGTGCATCTCGCTCAGGAGGTACACTTGTGACAGATGTGGTAGATTGTAGGTAGGCTCGCGAAGTATCTGTGACAGTACTGTCTGAATTCAGGGGCGAGGGGAGTCTGTTTCCAAGCAGGTGCCTGGGAGGAATCTTAGGGAAGAAGGTGGAGCCTGCGTGAAGGTAATGGCACTCAACATTATTTTGTATTATTTCAGTTTACACAGCACCGTCATACTTTCCACCTCAGTTACTTGGACCTCAACCACCCTGCCAGTTCCTGCATCTCCTCAGCAGGTGACCATAATCCCTGTGTCACAGATGAGTGGACTGGGCTTTCTTACTGAGCACTTGACTTGATACAGTGTAGATCTGAGGTGATTTAATGCAGTTTAGACTTTTTCTTATTCATTTATGTATTTATTTATTTGCTTGCTTGCTTACTTACTTTTGATGCAGCTTAAGATTTGAGCTGACCTGATACAGCTTAGATTTGAGTCTAGCCTGTGTGAGTCCAGATTCTACTAATCCTTTTCCAGGAAATAGTAGTAGACTGAAAAGCAGAAGAAAGACAACCTCAGATAATACAGTGGGTTCTTCAGGATCGTGGGAAGGAGGGGCGAAGAGTGCAGTGACGAGAGGGCCACACGGTTACTGGGTGTTGAGACAGGTTGTCAGAGAGCCTACGAGGACTGAAACCTTCAGGAGGCTTTCAGTGCGTGTGTTCTTAAGAAACCGCTTTCTGAGTTAAAACTCACATAAACTGCATATATTTTAGGTACACGATTTGATAAGTTTTGACATGTACGTACACACTTCCGAAACATCACCACAATCAGGATGATGGACGTTATCTATCACTGGAAACTTCCTTATGCACCTTCAAAGGACTTAAAACAATTTTTTTTTAAATTTGGAAATATTTTTAAAGCATAAGCTTAAAGAAAAATATAAAGAATTTCTGTGCACCCTTTATACCAGATTCATCAATTTTGAACATCCGCCACGTTCGCCTGCATGCTTACGTGTGTATGCATTTGTGCGTGTATGCTTCTGTGGACATACATTTTTATGCATATATTTGTGCACAAATATTTTTGCCTAATCCGTTCAGGAGTAGCTTTATAAATGGTGTCGGCTTCATCCCTCCACATTCCAGGGTATGTTTCCAAAGAACAAGAGTAGCCCCCTGTGTATCTACGGTATAGCTAGCACATTTAGGAAATTTATCATCTTCACTCCCTATTTTATTTTATTTAAAAAATTAAAAAAAATTTTTAATGTTTATTTATTTTTGAGAGAGAAAAAAATTATTTTTACTTACTTTTAAATTTTATTACTTATTTTCTTTAGATTTTTTCCCCCAAGTAATCTCTACTCCCAATGTGGGGCTTCAACTCATGACCTTGAGATCAAGAGTTGCATGCTCCACAGACTAAGCCAGCCAGGTGTCTTCCTAAATTTATCATTGACACAGTGCTTTTTATTCCATTTTTAAATTCCGTGTTCCTTTTTGTCAGCTTCCTAGTAACGTCTTTAATAGCAGCTTTCTTTTTCTCCTGGTACAGAAACCAGTGTAGGGTCCCTCAGTGCATTTAAATATTACCTTTCTTCAGTCCCCCTTGATTTGAACAGTTTTTATCTTTCATGGAATTGACAATTTGAAAGAACAGACAGTGGCTGATTTAGAGAGTGCCAGAAGGTTTTGAGCAGGTGCGCTCAGGGAAGATGAACACACAAGGTCCAGGGGTGGTAGAGAGAGGGTCTAGGGCAGCGGCCTTGTCGCTGTGATCTTGAGAGGTCTAGGTGAGGGTGGAGGGAATGCTAACAGAACTGCTTGGCTGTGGGTGGAACCGGGGAAGAGCAGAGGAGATTGCAGGGTTCTGGTAACCCTTATGATCTGGCAAACTGAAGAAATAAAGAGGAGGGAGGAGTAAAGAAAAATTGGGCAAGGGCAGGTTCCTGTCCCCAGGTCATAGATACTAATTTCTTAATTCTTGACATCGTGATGCCTCTGGCAGGTGCTAACTTTGTGCAGAAACTTTGTGTAGAAAGTGGTTGTGAAATATTAGGGGTTTTGGATCTTGTGGCCAGATAGATGGTAGAAGTTTGTTGCAGTTGCTAGTGAAGTCCCCCTTGGAAGCCTGTTGACAGCTGGTAGCCCTCCATCTTTGGATGGAGGGAAGTTTGTCCGCTGCTTGTAAGGAATCAAGGCTAATGTCATCTTGGATGACAGAGTCTGGCTACCTAGTTTTAGGGAAGTTCATGCCTGCCATGAAACTAGACATCTTTCCGCACAACTCAGAGGGCAGACATTTGGAAGGGAGAGAGGTGGAGGTGGAGTTGACAACTTTGTTACATAGCCTGTTCATTTCTGGGGGTGTTTAACAGTTCCCTAAGTACAAGGAGTTAACTTCTGGATCTTCTGTATAGTTGAATCCAGAAAACTTGGGAATCTAAGCTGACATGGGGGGCACCGGGCTGGTTCAGTTGGCAGAGTATGCGACTCTTGATATTAGAGCCGTGAGTTCAAGCCCCATGTTGGGTGTAGAGATTATTTAAAAGAAAGTATTAAACGGAGAAGGAATTATTTTTGTAACCCTTGGGATGCAGAGAACATTGTGGGGTTTGGGGCAGGAGATCTCTCACTGATAGGATGGCTTTAGAAACAGCATTACATTTTCAATTTTGTAAAATGTTTATTGCTTTATATTAAACCATCATAACCACCTAAGTTTAGTGAACTTTGTCAGGAGGTTGGGAATATCTTTTAAAGTTTTTACAATATTTTAAGTAGTGGGATTAGTTAAAAATACATCCTATTATTACTAGAATGCCTGCTGGTAGGATTTTTCTATTATTCTGTCTTAAATAGAATACAAATGGCACCTGACATACGATGGTTTGACTTCTGATTTTCCAACATTACAATGGTGCAAAAGCAATACACATTCAGTAGAAACCCGTACTTTGAATTTTGAATTTGGATCTTTTCCCAGCTGGGCAGCAGTGGCTCCCAGTCAGCCACGTGATTATGGGGCTAAACAATAGATACACTTATAATCATCTGTACCCATATGACCGCTCTGTTTGTCGCTTTCAGTACAATATTCAGTAAATTACAGGAGATATTCAGCACTTCATTTTATTTATTTATTTATTAAAATTTAAAAAATGTTTATTTTTGAGAGAGAGACAGAGCTTTAGCATGGGAGGGACAGAGAGTGGGAGACACAGAATCTGAAGCAGGCTCCAGGCTCTGAGCTGTCAGCACAGGGCCCGACACGGGTCTCGAACTCACAAACCGTGAGATCATGACCTGAGCCAAAGTGGGATGCTTAACCAACTGAGCCACCCAAGCACCCATTTACTCTTACATTCTTTTTAAAATTTTTAATGTTTATATTTGAGAGAGAGACAGAGTGCGAGTGGGGAGGGGTGGTGAGAGAGAGAGAGAGAGAGAGAGAGAAACAGAATCTGAAGCAAGCTCCATGCTCTAGCTGTTAGCTCAGAGCCCGATGGGGGCTCGAACTCAAAAAATGGTGAGATCATGACCTGAGCCTAAGTAGGCTGCTTAACGACTGAGCCACCCAGGCGCCCTTACTCTTATCTTCTTAAGTGTTAATTGTGGGAAATCGTGGACACTTAGTAATCTATTAGCACTGGAGACCACACACAGTATAAATTGTTGAGACTATATTTAATTTATTTGAATAGGAAGGAGATCCGTTGAGTTAAAGAGTTTTTAGACAACACATTGCATGCTTAGTCATGAGTACGATTGTGCCTTGTCAAATTGGTTCTAGGTCATAATAGTTGATCGGTATGCCACATATGTGGTATTCATGCTCATGTTTTTATTACTTTTTGTTTTTGAATCCAGATTAACTTATTATTTTTGTGTTTTGTTCAATTCTGTGTGGTAATTCTGTTGCATTAAAGCTTTAAGCAGTTTTATCTTTACTAACAATCCGCTTAATCCCAATAAATCATACTTTCATGATATCTACTGACTTAAATTTATCCAGTCAAAACTTTATGTATTAGTAGACTTTTGTTACTTGCATATAGCATTTGAAACTTAGCTTTATAATTGGTTGTCAAAGAGATTTAGGATATCACACAAATGTTTAATATTGAAACTGACATTGTTAAATTTTCTGCCTAAGAGACTGCCAGAAAGATTGTTATGTACATAAAAAACTGTACGTAACTCTCAGTGAGCTAGTTCTTTCCATTACTGAAAAGTTATAATCATATATTCTTTTTTTTTAAAGTTTATGTATTTGTTTTGAGAGAGAGAAAGCGTTAGTGTGTGTTTGTTTGCACACTTGCGCGGGTGAGCAAAGGAGGGATAGAGAGAGAGGGAGAGAGAATTCCAAGGGGAATGATATGGGGCTCAAACTCACCAACCTATGAGATCATGACCTGAGCCCAAACCAAGAGCCAGATGCTCAGCCAACTGAGTCCAAGTGCCCCTGGAATTCCATATCCTTTTACATGTTTACAAAAAGGTATTAGGTCAGGAGCATGGGTAATTGCAACAGCATACGTACATATGCTCTAGCTGCATCCATGTTGTTGCAAATGGGAGGATTTCATTCTTTTCTATGGCCGAATAATATTCTGTTGTATATACACATATATACATATGCATACACACATTATACATATATACATATGTATGTGTGTGTACACACACACACATACACACAGCACATTTTCCGCCGTTCATTTATTGATGGACACTTGGGCTGTACCATACTTTGGCTATTGTAAATAATGTGGCAATAAACATAGGGGTATATGTATCCCTTTGGATTAGTGTTTTTGTATTTCTTAGGTAAATACACAGTAGTATGATTGCTGGGTCGTAGGGTAGTTCTATTTTTATTTTTTTTGAGGAACCTCCTTACTGTTTTCCAAAGTGGCTGCACCAGTTTGCGTTCCTACCAGCAGTGCACGAGGGTTCTTTTTCCTCTCCATCCTCACCAACACTTATTGTATCTTGTGTGTGGGTTTTCTTTTTTAATAAAAAAAAATTTTTTTTAGTCTTTATTTTTGAGAGGATGGGAATGGGCAGAGAGAGAAGGAGACACAGCATCTAAAGCAGGCTCCAGGCTGTCAGCAGAGAGCCCGATGTGGGGCTTGAACCCACAAACTGTGAGATCATGACCTGAGCTGAAGTCAGATGCTTAACTGACTGGAGCCACCCAGGCGCCCCATGTTTCTTGTGTTTTTGATTTCATTGCCAGTAGCTTTGATCGCACTACTAATCTCCTTTCTGTTGATGACACTATCAGGCTGCGAGGTGGTAACAACTCCCAGGTGTTTGAAATCTTAGACTTGAGATTAAGTTATATCTCCTTTCAGCATCTCCTGTGGAGATGTGGGGCTTCTTTGACGGTAGTTTGCAGTATTGGCCTCCATCCCTTTTATGGGATGCACTCTCATTTGTCGGTTTGCTGCTTAGATCATGCTAATAAAGAGCCCAGCTGTCCTCTAGCTGTGATATGGCCAGTTTTGAGCACAATAGGATTTTAATTTTCTGTGATCTCGAAACTAACCTTGGGTTAATGCAGCCTAAGACCCTAAGAGCTTGTTGAGCATCTGTATCACGCTGATGGTTCATTTGAAGCTTGCACTCAGCAAACGTTTCTGTTTCCCACATCTTTGTTTTATAATTCTGTTGAACTTTCAATTTCATCTTGATTTTTAACCCAGCATTCTAACTTGTCAGTGTAATTTAATTCTATTGTTGATTTTTCTGGCTGGTCTCATTTTGCTTCTTGTCAAGTTTGTTGGTCTGCCTTCTTGGTTAGCATGGTATACACACAGATGAAGAGAAGGTTTATTAATTAGAGTCCAGCAACAGTAAAAACTAAAGTTCCATCTGATCCCCAGGGTCACTTTAAAAAGCCTGTGTTCATAGAGGGCCTACCAGTGGGTTAATGTTTTACGGTCATGTTTTTGGTGGTTGGAGAAATGTATTTCAGTATGATTGTGTTATTTTTCAGAAGTCAGTTTCCCATTTTCATTGTTCCTTTTCCCCTTTCCCCTACATTTCATTGTTTTTTTTAACTTTCCCATTGTAGGATTCAAGGAAAAGTGAGTAAATGCAAATTAGGTTGTTTGTTTTGATTTAGTAGTACTCTTAGTACTACTCTTGATAAAAGATAGTCTCTCAGTTGAGAATTTGTGTAAATGTGTTAACCATACTCAAAGCCAAATAAAAGGATTGGCACAGGCTTACACCTCCGAACCTAACCCTGGATGCAGAGAATGCCCGGGGGAGTTAAGTTATTAATGTGCAGAGCGTCCTTCCCCCTCCAGCACTTACAGCTCTAATAATTCTTGGGGAATGGGCAAGGTGGGATTGAACTGGGAAATAATTTGCAAAGGATTGAAAATTTTCAGTGAGTATTAACAAAGAGCTCAGTGTTTGTTTTTGCGTTGCATCGCTTTGTATGTTAGGCAAAGAACTGTGTACTTGACATGTATTACTTTCTTTAATCGTTACGTAATCCCGAAGTAACTACCTGCTATTAACCCTGTTTTGTAGTTGAGGAAATGGGTTTAGGGAATAGTGGATTTAGGTGGAACTGGCAGAGGTTTGGTTATTTTGTCTAGATATCTGTGATTTGGGAAAGGCAGATTTGCCTTTTGCCAGAAAAGAAACTCTGTGGGTGAGCGGTGTTCAGGAGTCCTGTGTCTCAGGGTGTCATGCTGAGACTCAGCCATTTCAATCAGAGAAGTTGTTTTTGTTTTTTTGTTTTGTTTTGTTTTTAAATTTTTTTAACGTTTATTTATTTTTGAGAGACATAGAGACAGAGCATGAGCAGGGGAAGGGCAGAGAGAGAGGGAGACACAGAATCCGAAGCAGGCTCCAGTCTCCGAGCCGTCAGCACAGAGCCCGACGCGGGGCTCGAACTCACAGACCGTGAGATCATGACCTGAGCTGAAGTCGGCCGCCTAACCGACTGAGCCACCCAGGCGCCCCTGTTTTTGTTTTTTTAAATAAACACCCTCTGTAAGTGTACCATTTTCCCACAATTGTGGAATATGAGATTTTAATGTTAGAATGAAGGACAAGTCTTCAGTGAAATATGGGCTGTTATATAACAGGCAAATGTCCTGCTCATTAATTAGGATATACATCTTTTATAATACTGTATACAAATAATTATGTAATGCTGAAGAATAATATTGTTCACTAATATTGAGCAACTACCAGTCTCACACAGTGCTTCATGGTTTTAAGAATTTTGGAAGAACCCCATTTTTTCTACTGCTTTTTATTGCTGGAGTGCCAAATAGAAGTAAAAATTGAGCTTAAGTGCAGACGAGCTAATGAGATAGCTGCTTTTTACTTAGTGCTTATTTTGTGCTAGGTGGTAAGGGCATAGCTAATTCTAATTCTTAGTCCAACCATATAAAGCAGGTGATGTCGGTATGGCCCTTCTGTAAAGCGGAAGTCAAGGCTTAGGTGTTTCAGACAGTAATGCAGTTAATAAAAAGGACAAGCTGGAATCATATCCAGGCCGGTGTCCGAGGCTCTTAGTTTTGTACGCCTGAATTCAGTTTTGTGACTCTGGTCTTCGGTAAAATGACAAGCACTGTTCTCTCTGCCTTCACCGTCTAGTTGAGCAAAATCGCCCACGGAAACATAATTCCGCAACACGGATCACAGCTCTTGGGAGCTTCGAAGAATGAAGAGCATTTATTTTGTTATGAATTGGTGTTTATACCTGTACATTTAAAGTTCCGAAGTCTTGAACTAGTCTGGAAGGAATATCTGGACATGTGGACATTGTCATTTTGACAGGTGTTTAACACATTGGTTTCTGTTGTTTCACGCGAAGAATGAGGCTGAAGTGGTTGTTACTTGTGCAGTGGCCCAAAGCGTGCGAGAGGTCTAGACCTCTTCACTTCTTGTTCATGGTGATCTTAGGCTTATACTCCAGCGCTTTCTTTCTCTCCAGATAATTCAAATATAGTCCATCCCATTTGTTGTGCCATGTATGGCATAGAGTTCCCATGCTTTCATCGCTTAGGAAACTCTGAAATTAAATATTAATTTCTTAGTCATTTAGCATTATTACTGGAGTCTTCTATTTTCAGATCACGATTTCTTTTCCTCCTGACAACTCATTTGATATTTTTTCTCTTGTTCCTTCATCTGAATGTAAGTGAGGACAGCAGAGATGCTGGCCTGTTGGCTTGTGTACTGTGGCTCCGTGTCTCTACTGGCCGGGGCTGTATTTCCCATCTGGCCCTTGGATACCAGGGACATGTCATTTGGTCTTCTTTTCTGCCCAAAGAGTCTGAGGTCTGCATGCTCTCCCCTCTTAGTGGTAAACATTCTTAATAACCTTTCACCTTTCTATTCCCTTATTCATTAGGGATAGACTGTCCCCTAAAATACAGTTTCTCTTCCTATTATCCCATTTGGATTCCATGTAGAGATTTTAATTGAAGTGTCCCATGCAAAGATGAATACTTTTGTATATTTTAAAAGTCTGTTTAGGGTTTTTATTATTTATTTATTTATTATTTTTAAAATGTTAATTTTTGAGAGAGAGAGAGAGAGAGAGTGCATGAGTGAGCAGGGGTGGGGCAGAGAGAGGGACAGAGGATCCGAGGCAGGCTCTATGCTGACAGCAGACAGCCTGAAGCGAGACTGGAACTCACAAACCACTAGATCCTGATCCGAGCCAAAGTCGGACGTTTACCTGAGTGGGCCACCCAGGTGTCCCTGTTTCAGTGTTTCAATATTTAAAGTGATTTGTATTCAGCAAGGTAAGTAGGGAATGTCTGTGTATGTGTTTGCGTGTTAGGGTAGGGTTTCTTGAGCAGAAGGGATAGAACACGAAAAAAGAACACCCGAAAAACTCAGAATTTGTCTTGTATTTCCTGTAAGAGTCGGCCATCCAGTACCAGTTAATCGCAGTTGGAACTGGAGGTTAGTCGCTACTTTTTCCGCATATCCCCTCTGCCCCCAGACGCGATCCAGACTGCCACGTAGTGCCGGTTTATCCTTTCCTTTCCATTCCGCGGGTCTCTTTTAGGTCTTCATTTTACTCTGCTTCTTTACCCTTGCGTCCACCCCTGACCTCGGCACGGAGACAGAGCTTCATCTCCCCTCTGCATTGCAGGCTGGTGCTGCTCCTGTGTGGTAGCTTCTAACACTTACCTCTTGAAATAAACAATGTTCCTTACCATACCCTTTTTGTGCCATCGAGCATCTCTCCATTACTAAATGCCCTTTCTGCTACTCCTGCCTGCGATTTTACTGGTAGACTTCTTGTCCTAACCCACGTGCGTTTTGCCCTCTTCATCTGAAATATTTTTTCCCAGACTCTTCATTAGACCTACATTCTTTCCTCCTCAAGACTCATTTCCTTCGCAAGAACTTTCTAGAGGTACCTGTTTTGATTCTTGTCTTTTTATCAATATTTCCATCTCTCTCCTTCATACTTCCTCAAACACTAGAGTCTTTGTCGAGCTCTCTGAGAGAACTCAGCATGGTCTGCCAGAAACATTTGTGTTCCATTCGAGTAAATATTCCAAATAACACTTTAGAATTCAGAACGAAGACCTTTTTCCGTTCCCTCTCCACCCCACATGCAGTTTTATTAGCAAATTCTGCCATGTCTACCTTCAAAATAAGTTCAGATTTCCTTCCACTTCACCTCCTCTGCTGCTGGCCCCTGGTCCGAGTGGTAGGGTTTCTCACCAGTTGCTTGCCGTGTCTTCTAACTGGTTTCCCGCTTCTGCCTTTGCTTCCCATCAGCCTGGTTCTCTCAGATTTCTCCTGGGTGACTGACTGGCTCAGTTCATAGAGCACGGAACTCTTTTTTTTTTTTTTTTTTTAATTTTTTTTTAACGTTTATTTATTTTTGAGAGACATAGAGACAGAGCATGAGCAGGGGAAGGGCAGAGAGAGAGGGAGATACAGAATTTGAAGCAGGCTCCAGGCTCCGATGAGCCATCAGCACAGAGCCCGACGCGGGGCTCGAACCCACAGATCGTGAAGATCATGACCTGAGCTGAAGTCGACCACTTAGCCGACTGAGCCACCCAGGTGCCCCAAGCATGGAACTCTTGATCTAGGGGTTGTAAGTTCAAGCCCCATGTTGGGTGTAGAGATTGCTTAATAAAATCTTAAAAAGAAAAAAAAAAAAAAGGCTGAGATTCCTCCAGTGGTGTATGGGGCTCCCATGGTCTGATCCCCTAGTCATTTCTCTCACCTCATTTCCCTCCCCTTGGTATCCTGGTCACACTGACCTCATCGCAGGCCAGGCATACTTCTGCCCCAGGGCTTTGGCACCACCCTTTGCCTCGGTAACACTCTCCTCCAGGTATCCTCCAGGTATCCGGATGGCCGACTTCTTTACCTCACCTTTGTTACTCAGATGTCCTCCTTTCTGTGTGACTTTCCCTGACCACTTTGTTGATCATCGTAACCTCCCCCATCCCTAGTCCTTTCCCCACCGTTCTCTCTGCTTTATTTTTCATCATGGCATCTATTGCTACCTGGCCTACTGTGTGTATTCTGCTTGTCTTGTCTCCCGTCTAGAGCTTGGGCTCCATGAAGGCAAGTATTTTCTGTTACGTTCATTCCTCTGAACCCAGGACATAGTTGGTGCCCAGCAAGTGTTTGTTGCATGAATATACTTTTTCTATACTTCCTGAGCTCACTGTGTGCCTGCTACCTTACTGAGATGATTGGGGTGGTCATTGGGGGCATCCTCCTTCTCTGTGTCATGCTTTCTGGAACTTTTGAAGCCCCTCTTTTCAACTGTGCACTGATTGGTCTTCTTCTTCTTTTTTTTTTTTTTTAGCGTCTTTATTTTATTTTTTGAGAGACATAGAGACAGAGTACGAGCAGGGGAAGGGCAGAGAAAGAGGGAGATACAGAGTCTGAAGCAGGCTCCAGGCTCTGAGCCATCGGCACAGAGCCCGATGCGGGGCTCGAACTCACAGACGGTGAGATCATGACCTGAGCTGAAGTCGGTCGCTTAACCGACTGAGCCACCCAGGCGCCCTTGATTGGTCTTCTTAAAACAGTCTTCAAGCTAGGAAGGAACAAGGTTCTCAGGAGAAGCTGTATAAATGGAGCGTGTTAAATAACCGACCTCATTTTGTACAAAGTTTAAATCTAGCAGGCTCCCCATGAGGGCCTGGGAGGGTCTCTGTGCTCTGTAGATTAGTACTCGACTTTCATCATTTCTTTCTGCCCTGACCTTCTTTTCTGACTTTCTGGTTTATGTTTGTCCAGATAGTCTAACTGTCTTCTGCTGGAAGGCTGGCCACCAGAGGAGAGGGTATTGCCGCCACACTTGCAGTGTTCCTCAGCAGGGCCGAGGGTCTGGGGCTTCCGCGGGGTGCACAGTGCTGAAATCCCTCCAGCCTCGTTCTCAGTGCCAAAATCCTCCCCACGAAGATTTGTTCTTTAGTTGGCGCATTTGGAAAGTGAGGGACCGACTGTATTTTCAAGCCTTTCACATTATAGTGACCTTGGGTCAGGTCGCTGCTCCTGGGTAGCGTTCGCAGGTGAATGAGAAGCGGTGCCACCAGACTGCAGGGTTCTGCTTGCGACGGTGGTCCCATTCCCGGCGGTGCCCTCGTCTTTCTAAAGTGGGCGTAGCTCATGGTCAGCACATATTCTGATGGTTAAACGTACCTAGCCTCAAAATTTTCGGCCACCGAAGGACATGGGGATAGTAGGGACCAAGCATACAGCGAACAGTTTGGTGTTTAGAGGCACCCGGCGTGGCCGGCTCACCTTGCACATAACCCCTGGGTGCTAAGTTCGTTCTGGGGACTTTTCCAGCATTCGTCTCCGTATTGAATTTTGTTCTTATTCCTAAAACAGAGTGGCCACTGAAATCAGGAACTAGACTGCTGGAAAATACCTTTGGAAACCGCTGTGTTGCATGGTAGAGGGAAGGTGACCGCCAGTAGTTCAAATGCTGGGTTTGATGCTAGTTTTTTTTTCCCCTTCTATTTTTTTTCTCTTTAAAGAGGGCCTTTGATTTACTTTCTTCTGTCTGTTAAAACTCTTCACAGACGCTTAGAAAAAAACGAGCCATTCAATGGTGCCAGCCATTAGGGTGCAACTTGAAATCCTGGGAGCGCCATCCTGTCGGTCCTGGTCACTGGATTCTGTTGAAGACTGTACAACTGCAGAGGCGGGGCAGCCGGGCGGGCAGTCAGTCAGATGGTTCTGGTGTGGCCCACACTCCTGTTTGTTCGAGTGACCTGAATGCACTTCCTCTTTGGGGGCCTGTTTTAAATGCAGATGCTAACGCCCCATAATCACCCACTAAACTCAGCCAAGTGAGAGCCAGGAAATTCAAATTCATAGTGCCTGTGACTCGGCCGCCTTGCCCACACACATATCAAGGTCTCCAATCAGAGAGACTGCCATATACAGTAACACTCAAATTGCAGATGGGCGCAGAGTTGCTGTTGCTGTGGGAACTGCAACTTTGAAGTTCCAGACTTTGATGTGATTAAAGTCTCAGACTTAAAGTCCCTCTGTGTGTGGTAACTTCTTTTTTTTAACACCAAACTGAAAATAAAAATTGAACACCAAACTGAAAATAAAAATTGATTTAGATTGGGGCTGGGTTGGAGAAGCAGCTTGTAAAGGGAGGAGGCCTCTTGCAAACCACGTGTAACTACGCCACATTCTTATGTGCCTGAGGAGGAGGGCGATGACAGGTCGCTGGCCTTTTCACTGTCTCTTTCTACTTCTAGTTCCTTCATCACACAGGCCCTGCCCCCAGCACGCATACCACCACCCCCCAAAAGAGGACGCTTTTAACTTTGTTGTGTTTCATGACCTGAATTGATCATCGTGATGGAGAAATAAAGAGTTTATATGCATTAGCTGTTCTTTTTCTTTTTTGTTTTCCTTTTTTAAAAGTATATTTATTTATTTTGAGGCAAGGGAGGGGCAGAGAACAAGAGAATCTCAAGCAGCTCTTCACTGCCAGTGTCTAGGCCGAGGTGGGGCTCTAACCCACGAACTGTGAGATCATGACCTGAGCTGAAATCAAGACCCTCAACCGACCGAGCCACCCAGGTGCCCCTAGGTGTTCTTTTAATAGAGGTCCTGGTTCAGATACTTGGGACCGTCTGGCGGGTTTCTTAAAACTGTAGTCGGCAAAAGTTCACTTCTTTGCCTTCATGTTGCTAATGAAAGGAGTATGGGAAAGCAGAGTTAATGGTCATTTCCTCATTAAAACGTTGCCATTAAAATTCTAGGTTACTTGATACCAGTAATGGAATGGACTTTAAAAAAAAACAAGAAATTTTTTTTGTGCCTAGGACTTTAAATTATTTGGACCACAGAAATTGTAGGGTCACCTTTGTTTCTAAGAGATACCTCCTTAGGTATGCTGGCTGCTGTGTTGTTCGTATTTGTGTGTGCTTGTATGGGCAACACACACGCACATGGGTATATTGAACCCCTTCTTTTTTTTTTTCTTTAAGTTTGAAGACCTGAAGTGGCATCCTGGTACTTAATTTTAGAGATTCATGGAGACCCTGTAAGATCTTTCTCCCTCTTATGCATATAAAAGGCATATTCTCTTAATGTTTGAGAGAATGTTTCAGTCTGTGATGTGCTGTGTGCCTGCCCTGCTCTGTCCCATTTGAGCTTTGTGGAACCCCATGGGAGAGGTGGCGAAGCCCAGATCTTGTGGATGAGACTCGAGGTTTCCACGGTGTGATTGCTGAAAAAAAATGCAAGATGGAGAGTGGGAACTCCCAAGTGCATTTCACTGCCAGGCCTCCAAGAGTCTACTGATCTGCCCTTGGTAATTCCTGCAGAAGGCAGGGCAAAAATCAGCTCCCTAGTTCTTGGGGGGGAGGGGAATTAGGATTGGTAACGCTATAGTCGTGATGGGGAGGAGTGAGATAGCAAGGCTCATGAGAGAGCACAGAGTTTGTGCCTAAAACGTCTTGAAGATGAGAACGACACACCAAAATATGCCTTCTGCTGTTTGCCTTTCTGCGCCCCCCCATTTATGTTGGGAAGGGAAATGGGCAGGTGCGTCAGTGGGAGCACGTAGTGGGTGTTCTATCTCTTACCGTCCTTTCAAGAGGAGACAGAAGATGGCTTCACTGTCTCAGCGTAAACCGTCAGTGGGGCTCCGGATTCTACACGGATTCTAAATTTATTTGTCATATCTTGAAATATACACTGAATGCATCTAATATTGGCTACAGCGATGATGTCTTGTAGAGTTTTTTTGTTTTGTTTTGGTTTGGTTTTTTGTTTGTTTGTTTTTTAATGTACTGAACCCACTCGAGCGCAGTTGTGGGTGACAAACAAGATTACATTCTGAAGTGGTGTTGTCACTGGTCTTCAGAGCCCATAAGGTCACATAGAATGAGTTTAAATAGCAAGACAGAACAAACTCCTTGTTCCTAGAATATACTGCTCACTCATTCTAGTTATTTTCTCTGCAGACATAATGGGTTCGATGGTTTATGTGTAGTATACATGTCATTGAATAAGCACTCACTTTTGGTGAAGGTGTCGCTTTCCCCCTAACTTTTAGTTCGAAAAATTGCAACAGCCAAGACTCTGGGTTCTGGAATGTATGTATATATTTGTGTATAAATAAATGCAGTTTTATCAAACCTGGCAGCCTTAGCAAATGGTGGTGGAAGATTTTGGCCGTCTTTTAACAGTATTGTGATGTGGTTGACAGTTTAAATAAGCAGCTCTTTATCTTGATGAAGTGAATGCATTTAATTGGTTATCTTGGCCCACCAGGGTGTTTGTTGGTCAAAAATGTAATTTTCTTTCTGGGTGTTTATATTATTTTTTCCTTCTAGATGCTTGCAAGGTATTGTTTTTATAGCGTTCGTGGAAAACATGCTTTTTCTTTTTAAAGTGGATTGTAGTATAGAGCTTTGTTAATAAAAAAAATTAAAATAAAAATGGTAAGGCAGAATGACTTAGTTATTTTTATATTTTCCTGTAAAAACAGCCTCAGTTAAGTGAGCCACAATGAGCCATGATGTATTTCCTCCATCAAGATGGAAAATAAGCCATTTATTATTTCAGGTCTGACTCACAGTGAACCTGCTGACACTGGGATGTTTTAAAATCATAATCACAAGGAACAGGTTAGGGCAGAAACTTGGACGCTGGGCCTAGGATTACCTGCTTATTACAATGTTTTACAACTTGGATGCTTTAGGTTTTCTGGCACAATGTCCTAAACCTCACACACTAAACACCCCCTTGTTGTACAATTATTGCTTGCTGGTTTTAGATGGTGCCAAATAGACAGATGCCTCATCATAATTACCATTTTTTAATTTCACTGTTTTACACACACACACACACACACACACACACACACACACACACACAGAGGTTATCTCCTCTCCCTTCCCCCAGTGCACTCGTCTCCCTCCCCATTTGGGATGTCCTCTGTTAATAAGGACTGGAGAGAGAGGGATGTGGCACATAGGTGCAAGACAAGTGATTACAAAGAGCCAGTTACAGCCAATAGAGTTATTGTATGCTAATAGATGTGCTGCTTCTTCTTTTTTTAATGTTTATTTTGAGAGAGAGAGAGAGAGACAGTGTCAGTGGGGAGTGAGTGAGAGGGAGACACAGAATCTGAAGCAGGCTCCAGGCTCTGAGCTGTCAGCACAGAGCCTGATGCTGGGCTCGAACCCACAAACCGTGAGATCATGACCGGAGTGAAAGTCAGATACTTAACCGACTGAGCCATCCAGGAGCCCCTAGATGCGCTTCTTAATCAGTATATTAAAATAAGAGGATCTTCTAGTGAGTCACCATAATTTTGAGGTACTCATTGCAAGTAAATATTTTGAATTTTTGATAGCAACTCTAATGTGAAGATACCAAATTTCCAGTGGCGTCAGAGTTACAGGTACCGCTAATACTATGTTGCATTGTCTATTTTCATAATTGCAAGAAATGCTAACTTTCAATGAGAGGTTAGTAAAAATAAAAATGCATGTTATTTGTTGACCACCACTTTACTAAATCTCTTGAGTTCTGCTCCATGTGAAGAACTTTGGCTTAGAGAGAATTTTTTGCCGGTGAAGAATATTTTTAGACATCAGTTTGAATATGTATGCAAATACAGTCTTTCTTGAAGACAGTGCCATTCTACTGGTCTTGGTTCAAAAACGGGGAGTAATGTTTAACTTTGTTTTCCTGGCCAAATTCTAATGAACCGTCTGTAGTCCAGAATGGACAATGAATAGCCTTCATTTTTTCAAGGAGATCGCCAACTCATTTGATATCAAAAAATAGATGCCTTCAAACCTGTGTATTATGTGCTGTTGCATGAATGGACTCACACATACACAGACTTGTGTAATTCTGTACACACTCCAGGCATATGGTATCATATATACTGCTACATGAACTTGGAAATTACATCCTTTCCAGAGAGAGAGTGTCATTTCGTAGACAGAAGAATAAAGAAAGAAACACGTTGACCTTGTCATGACAAGCGGGAGACCCTGCGGTAGGTTCCTAGTTTGGTGTTCCATCCTCCAGATGACTGCCGCATAGTGTGTTCTGTCAGTCCAGACGTGATTTTGTTTCAAGTCTACTCTGCTTCCAAAATTGTAAATGAGAACTATAATTAATTAAGCCATGGTAGTTTTAACAGCATTGAGCTATGTGCTGGAATAAGAGGTGGCTAAATTGAAGGACATTTACATTGGGTCTTATTGTTTAAGGTTATCTTGATATGGAGGCCCGTGAAAATATCAGAAATCGCTTTAACATTAATTCTAGCTAAGGACTTTAAAGCAGCGTTTTAAAAGTCTTTAGTACCTGCGCCGAAAGATAGATGCGCTCCTTCCCACCCATCTTTAGGATCCATCATATGAGCCGAGAATTATTTTTAATAAATTGGCTGCGATCGTGACAAATCTTACTGCTTTGAAGGGAGAAGGCACTCCATGAGGTGATACCGGCAGGATGCATTTTTCTCCCACTTACACAATACCCACCTTAGGAATCAGTATAAAACACTTGGAGATGACACTGTAATTTGGAGACCTGTTCTTTTCTGACGGTAATTCAAATAAAAGATGGCCCCAAGGAATTAGTAAAATGGAAATAAAGAATAAAGTAATTGCTACTCGAACAGCAAACTGATACTCTCAGGGGACGCAGCCGTGACAGGTAAGCAGAAGTATGGGTTTTGACTTGAAGGATAAGGTAGTGTATCGGTCATCTCTTGCTGCATAACAAATAACAAAATAACAACAAAATCCTGGTGGCACACACCTCACAAGCATTTATTTCTTGCTCTGGTGTGCGAAGTTGCCTGGGACAGCTCACTCGTTTCTCACTTTGAGGCCCAGACTGAAGGTCAGTCACTCTCTGGGATAAGTTCTTCTCATGATGCAGTTAGACGCTCAGGATGGCGGAGCCTTACTGTGCAAGTTCGTTTCAAGCCTCTGTCAGTGCCAGAGTTGCTAGCATCCCATTGGCCAAAACCAAATCATATGGCGAAGCCTGAAGTCAGGGAGGAGGAGAGTGCACTTCATCTAGCAAGAGGCCATGGAAATAACCACACGGGAATGATTGGGACCAACAGTTCTATTTACCACAAACGCTAAGAACGTTAGCAGCTGAAGGAAGCATTTGGTTATGAGATTATATGGTGCTACCTTGTTGTCTTTGGCTTTTGTCATTTCCCATGCTCCAAGAAACACCAGTTCGAGGTTTCATGTGACCGTGGACTGAATTTAACACATCACAGAGGGCATGTTACTATCAGGAAAGGGGTGAACAGAGATTTGGGAGATTTGGATTCTAAAGGCTAGGAAAAAGGACCCTAGGCAGTTCACGTAATTGGTCTCTGCCTTGGGCCACTTGTGCTGTAAAATGAAAACATTGGGCTGTTCTGTCTCTGTAGTTCCTTCTACTGCTAGGATTTAGAGTTCATTCCCGATCTGTATGTGCAGGTTTCATTTAGTGACACCCTCAGTCCACTTTATGTGGCCATGTATTGGAAGGGTATAAAACTTCAGGAAATGCTCAGGAAAGATTTTAGTAGCCAAAGGAGGTTAAGTAGTGGACAGGATTAAACGCACTGCATGTCTGGGACTGCTTGTTTGTGTGTACTCTGCTAAGTAGGATGGACTAGTGACTGCTGAACGCCGTGTTTGCGGTTACAGAATCCCCAGTAGGATCTAAGCTCCCTGAGAGCAGAGACCGTGCTTTACTTGATCATTCATAGTGCCAAGTACAGGGCCTGACCTGCAGTAGAACGCATTTGGAGTGAATGCAGGATGTAAAAAGCTTCAAATGGGAAATTATGCAAGTGTAGCTCGAAAGTCTCTGCAGGAAAAATGTGGGTTTTCTGGTGCTCCTCTTCAGTGCCTAGTTGTTCGCCCCTGGGGATTTGGAATGTTCCAGGAGTCCAAGGGGCGCAGCACTGCGTTAGGTACTCAGGGTGCAGGAGAAGGAAACATAATCGCTGTGCTCCAGTTTTCCAGTTGTTGCAGAGTTCGGTAACCCGTGTACCTCTTTGTGTAACAGAGGCCTGGACGAGGCACAAGGGAGAGACAGCGGGAGGCAACAGCAGGCAGATTTGGTCAGGAGCAAATTCGAGGGGAAGCATGGGCCGGCACTGTATATTTCGGTAGCCCGCATACAAAGTCAGAAGGGTGCCACAACGCTGTAGACAGGCAGGCAGGGCCAGATTTGGGAGCCCTGCGTGAGCTTGATCTTTCCCTGGTGGTACCTGTGTCTTGATTTTTACCTTCCCATCCTAGAAAAAGGAAGCCACAGAGGGGTTCTCAGCAGGGTCGAGGATGTGATCAGATGTGCCTTTTTCCAAAGTGGGGAACAGGAATGGCAGCAAAGAAGCTGGATGGTGGGGATGAAGGACCCCCAGATGACATACGGCTTGGGAAGAATGGAGAGACGGGGACAGCTGGCGAAGTAGCCTAGCACGAACATCCACTTCCATAGCCTTCCTCAGTCCCTCCCTGTCCCACCCTGTTGGTGCCCTGCCCTTCCAAAAACCCCAGAAAACGTGATGTGTCGTCATTTAAAACCCCTTTCTCATAAGCTGACAGAAGCTGTGTACTACTTCTGAGATACTGCTAGTCCTGGAAGCATTCTGCTTTAGGTTAGAGAGCTTCAGGTGACAGGATGGGTGTGGTAGAGTCTCGGTGTTAAAGGATGTTGTAACCTCACTTTGATAAATTGTCAACTTGGTATGTTTGAAACCACCTTGGTCACTACAGAAATGGATGTTATTTTGATCTTTGGTTTTTACATTTGCTTTATCTTGTTATCAGACATTAAGAAAAATGGTTTTTGCACTATTTTGGTTACGTAGAACATAGCTTTCAGTAAATCCACTGTATTACTGTGCCAGAATATTTTTTCTATTGTTCCAGATTTGTTGGTATTTTCATTCACTCGTGCACGTCTTCTGGCTCATACTTAATTAGCTTTAAACTTGTCAACTGATATTAAGAGGCATCTCCTAGTGGTTCGTGTTGGCAGTATCACTGGTATAATTTGGGGTATCCTTCTACACATCAGTTGCTTGTATTTGCTAGCCCCGTGCCTTCACTAGTCACCAGTGGTGGTGTTCTCTCCCTTTGTGCAGTCGATGATGACACGGCATCTTCTTGAAGAGACTAACAACTGGTCAGGGTTTCTAGAGCTGCTGATCCGTAAGTATGGCGAGCACGTGCCTGGCGAGAACTGTAAGAGGGGACGTCATGGGCTTTCAGGGACTGGAAAGGTCATGTTGGGTTGGAAGCACCAGGAAATACTGCCCGCCGTCTTAAATGGGTGCTGAGGTGTAGGTAGAATTTCAGCAGGCTGGGCAGGGGGGAAATTCAGGGTGGTGGGCACAGCTGTGACTGCAGTGGTGCTTGTGGGAGAGGGTGAGCATGGTAAGTAAGGGGATTGAGAAGTACAGTGTAGTGGGAGTTAGGTTACTAGAGGTAATGCTGGAAAATACAAACTCAAATCCATCATTTGTATTTAAAAGTAGGGTGCTTTTGGGCAGGAGATTTTTCGTATGTGTATTGGTGACAATAATACTGTTAAAGTTTTAAGCACCAACTGTGACATTCTGGACTCAATTGTAATGGAGCATCTGTAAACAGATTGGAATTATCCTCAAAATATCCTGGAAATCATCCACTTGTTTCATGATCAGGGAATAAAATATGATTAAACCGTTCATTTACTTCTGTAGACATGTACTAGTAACTGACTCTTAGTATTTTTTTTTCTTTAGTGTGTGGTTTTACAGACTGAAAGTGGGGACTGGATGATAATTGATCAAGTGTGTGTGTGTGTGTGTGTGTGTGTGTGTGTGTGTGTGTATCTATTAATCATTTTGGAAAATTTAAGTTACCAATTTCGTCAATTTGAAAGCATGCTTAAAAGGACTTTAACATAACGAGCATAGTTTTCCTAGCAATGTCTGTGCTTTTGCTGTTACAAACTTCAAAGGTAAAAAAAAATGTTAAACCATATTTTTTTTAGTCAATGATAAAAAATATCACCACCCAGTATTATTTGATTTTCAGTAAATCATGAAATATATACCAGTTTGTAAATTCTGGAAACAAAGAATTCAGGTTTCTATGGCATTTAACAAATGTGATTATTCATAGCAAAATTTGCATTCCCATAGCAGTTTAAGAGGAAAGCAGTTCTGTCAAAGAGGAACCAGTTGGATTTTAGAAAGGAGAAATTAACGTATAGCTGTTTAACTCTCTGTAATGTTAAATAAGTATACTTTTGGTTTCTGTCTGGGGGAAAAAAATAACATTTGAACCCAGCGGTTTGTGGTTTATTCTTCCACATAAAACTGTATTTAGGGATGACAGTAATATTTACAAGTATGTGAGCAAATACAGTGCTGTCTGGTTTAGAGCCGTATTGCCTGTTATGACATTTTCAAAGAGAGCTTCCCGCAGGGAAAGGCTTGTGATGATTAAGTAGCATCACCTTTCAGTCATCTGCAGTATAGGTTACATGTCTGCCCTTTTGTTGATGCTGGTGGCTTGGTGTCATTGACTGGTACCAATCTGACACTAGGCTGAGAGCGTCCAAAGCAATTCTAATATAGGAGCGTAGCTCACATAGGGGGATAAACACATAAGAGAACCACAGACAGAAAATACTATGTATTAAAAGCTGAGGAGAATTTAAAAAAATGATCTGGCATCAAGGTAATTATGAGATAATTGGGAGTTACATGCCGTCATGTGTGTGCACTAACTAGCATGTACATACATGCACAGATACATACAATACCACCATTCAGATTTTCCAGAAGATGGACTTGTAGGAACAAGTAACAACATTCAATTCTTACACACTTAAAGTGTTAATATCAGTGCTTCTTGGGTGGCAAGTTTTGTGTTTTTTCTTTTTAATCGAAGTTGAAACGATTCAGGCTAATTCTGTCATATTAAACATAATCAATCAAACATTGAAAAAAAAATCTTTGCCGCTGGTTAGCACGAAAGCATTTAGGGTATGTCCTCGTGGCAACCCCAGCATCTACTGGAGCAGCTGGCCAGTTGACCCTCAGTCTCCCAACACACACATTAAGCCCGCTCTCCATGTCCTCCATAAAGGCCCTTCCTGGTCGAACGTGGCCTTCTGACTGCTGGTGGTAGCCTCTCGTGCCTGGCGTTAGTTGTCTTTTTCTTGGAACTTGATTTGCAGCTCTACTTGTTTTCCCAGTTAACTAACTGATAAATGAACCCATTAAATATGAACAAAATACTTGATTTTAGGAAAACGAAGTCGAACATTTTGGGAAGACTTCTGTTGCTGATAGATGAGGTGTGATCAGACCCTATAAAAGAGTAGGAGTAGAGCGTGGAGAATTCTGCAGTTGGATCGCTGTGCTATGGGTAAATCCTTCTCCACTTTAAAGAAATGGGAACTGTGGGGCGCCTGGGTGGCTCAGTCGGTTAAGCTTCCGACTTCGGCTCAGGTCATGATCTCGCAGTGTGTGAGTTCAAGGGCCGCGTCGGGCTCTGTGCTGACAGCTCAGAGCCTGGAGCCTGCTTCGGATTCTGTGTCTCCTCTCTCTGCCCCTCTCATACTCTGTCTCTCTCTGTCAATAATAAATAAACGTTAAAAAAAAATTAAAAAAAAAAAAAAAAGAAATGGGAACTGTAAATACTTGGTGACAACGCAATGTAGATTTAGGAGAACGACTGGAAATTCAGCCTGAGGAAGGTAACTGTTTAAATCCCGTATATCATTTTAAAGAAATTCTGTACTTTATCTTACCTTTTTGTTTTTAACGTTTATTTATTTATTTATTTTGAGCTAGAGAGCAGGGGAAGGGGCAGAGAGAGAGGGACAGAGAATCCCAAGCAGACTCCGTAAAGTCAGTGCAGAGCCTGGCACGGGGGCTCGATCGCACAAACCCTGAGATCATGACGTGAGCTGAAATCAGGAGTCCAATGCTCAACCAGCTGAGCCACCCAGCACCCCTCGCTTGCCTTTCTTCTTTTCTTCTTCTTTCTTTTTTTGACTAACTGACCAGCTAGGGTTTTGATCTGGTTTAGATTTTATTGTATAACATGTTTTGACCTTACAGTCAGTGTTATTAAGAACATCAACTACCAAAAAGCCACATCTAACCTAGTTAATTTGTGATACATCTTGTTTCTCCTTATCACCTTGTATTGAAATGATAGATTTATCTTTTAAGTATGTGCTGAGAGAAGTAAAGTGGGAGTAAAAGGCATAGATATAGTAAGAAGTTGAAAGCGACTTGGAAGATTATTGCCAGGGCCTTCCATTAAAATGGCTGAGGAAGTGGACGTGACGGTGGTGTAGCTGTCGAGGGAGTAAGACAGTGAGAGGGTGACTTGAGTGTGTGTTGTGGGAGTTGTGTTCACATTCACCCCTTACTCAGCCCACACAAATTTGCCTCTAGATTGGGGCTTTGAACTCCGTACTGATTTTATGGTAGTGAGTATCATGCAGAAAATTGTGCTTATAAGTGAATGAGCTTGGTAGTATGTTTTTGTTTCATTTTGTATTTAGGACCATCTTTACATGCAGCAGCTAAAATGGATATGTTGTCAATCTCTGTTAGCAAACCCTGGAAAAGCCTTAAAATGTTTGGCAGTTAGTGGCCGAAGATGGTGTTAGGGACTTTGTAAATCATGCCTGCTAAATAGAATGCATTGTGTTGGGATGAAATTAAAAGAACAGGTTCTGCCCCCCACCCCCATTCTAAATCATTATTATTTTTTTTTTTTAAAGTAAGCTCTAGGCCCACTGTGGGGCTTGAACTCACAACCCCGAGATCAAGTCTCATGCTTTACCAACTGAGCCAGCCAGCTGCTCCACTAAATGATTTTGTGTAGAAAAAATCATGAGTATTAAAAAACTGTATTAACAATTGAAAATAAATTATCTCCCCAGTGGTGTTGGAAATAATCTTTTATATTGTTTACGTGAATCTCATTCTCTCTTACATTAAACATGTACATTGATTATGTATCTTCCCATGTTCTCATTCAGTCCCCAAGGGATCTGTAATAATGAGTTTTATGCTTTGAACTTAAAATTTTTGCTTGTCCTCAAAAGTGAGACTGGGGAGAAGAAGGATTTTTCATATATCCTTTGAGAGCTTTTATTTATCTCATATACCTCTGTCTTTTGAAAATTTCTCAAGTGTATAGCCGGCCTGATTTTAGCAGATAAGTTTAAATGCCAGAGAATAGATTTCACTCTCCCTTGGTTCACTTCCTGGCTCCGTCCCTCACATTCACCTTCAGAAAGTTAGGGGAGGGGAAGCATAACCTACAGCCAAGGTATAGGCTGGTTATTAAATCTGTAGCTAGTTAAAAAAAAATGGTTAAAAACTTAATTTGTTCATGTGCTGATGGAACTGAAAATAAATTAAAAAGAAAACCAGAGCGCTGGTCTTTTGCTAAAGTTTACATGAATTTTTCTGTGTGATTTCAACCAATGCCTCTTGGTTCTGGAAGTTATGTATATATAATTTCATTATTAACAACATATGTACTTCCATAGAGTTCCAGTTACCTTTTTTTTTTAAGATTTTATTTTGGGGCGCCTGGGTGGCTGAATGTGTTGAGTGTCTGACTCTTGATTTTGGCTCAGGTCATGATCTCACAGTTCTTGAGATTGAGTCCGCATTGCATTACTTATTCTTCAGTAATTTCTGTACCCCACGTGAGTCTCAAATTCCTGACTCCTAGATCAGGAGTCGTAAGTTCATATGATTTTTTTTTTTTATTATGTATAATAGGTCTGAACTAAGGATCTTTGGTGATATAACCATTTCAAAGTATTTAAGAAATCAAGATGTTAATGATAAAAACGTGTGTACAAAGATATGGTTTTAGTTACTGCTTTATCTTTTCAAAAGAACAGTAAAGCAAGAGTGACATCTTGTAAAACATGTACCAAAAAGTGCCAGTCTGACAAAAAAGCCATTTAACCGTTGAGAATTTTAATAAGAATTTCGAAATGATGTTACAGGGAAGTGTTCGTGTTTAATATGTTGGACAGTTCAGAAGATTTTGTTCATGTTTCTTGGAGACTTGATAAGAACAAATTTGGCTTTAAATTTGTATTTATTACTTAAAAAATATCATTAAAATTTGAAAAATAGGGTAATGGGTTATATATCTTTAATGAAATAAATGTGAATGTTTTAGTCGTGCTTCCGTTTTCTGTGCACTATCTTTTAAAAATCACTGCTTAATACCATGTATAAAACTTGCCAGCTTGCTTTTGATTACTAGAGTAAGTTCATTCAGGGAATAATATAAAATTTTCATTGGCGGCATAACTGGAAGTGGCTTTAGCAGATAAAAATTAGCTTCAATTCAAAAGCTAAATTCCTCTTTTCATATTATCTCCTGTCCTCATTTAGAGAAAAGAAGCATGCCTCATCTTAGGGATTCTTATTTAATATCACCCAAAGGCTGGGCTTTAGCAAACCAATTTATCATTTGTCATTTGGTAGAAGGTGTAGTCTGGTGAAGGGGGAGGGAGATGAATGCGGAGAAGGCAAACAGGAGGCGGATTGAGTTATGATCTGTGTCTGTGGGATAATTTTATGCACAGACTGGACACGGCTCAGACTCCTGTTTTCAGACCTCGTTCCTGTGCAGGCGTTGATCTCAGATTTTCTGCTTTTCAGCTTTTATTTGTAGTGGATTTCTTTAGGAAGGACCACTGTTGATTGGTTGCTAATCATCTATAATTTGTGATGATTAGGAAGTCTAAATTAAATATTGGATCTGTTAGATCTGATTTGGACAGAAATTTGAATGCCCAGTTTCGTGGATTGCCTTTTAATCGTCATTGGTGGTATGCAAATTGAGTTAGAGTCTTGCATATGAAAAGTTCCTTAGGAGTAAATGAGACAGTTTGGCAGCTCCATTAACTCTTTCTGAATACTAGGCTGCTATTTAGTCTACCCAAACAATAATTTACTAAGTTTAGCATACCCAGACAGTAATTTGCAAAGTAATACCTTCAAGATGCTAGAAAGAGTTAATGAAGCTTCTGAAGTACCTTGTGTTTTCTTGGAGAACCTGTGTCAGCATTTATAGTGGTTGTACTTGAGAAAAAGTGTCCTTACATTGAATGCTGAATTGTTGCTAAATTTATGCTCCTGTCTTTCGGTTTTTATCCCACTCCTGTCCTATCCCCGGCCCTTTTGTGCAAGACTCCTTTTTCTCACTCTGAGTGAGTGTTCCCCAGGGGTCAGTCCTGTACCTCAGGCTGTTTTGTGGTGGTTTCTCTTCTCACTGGATTTAGCCAGGTGCCTTCATACAAACACATGGCTTCTGGACACCATTGAGTTCTTGCTGTTTTGTTCTTCACCCCCCCATATTCTCCTGTTTCTACCTCTCCACGTCTTTCTCCCCAGCTTTTAGTCTAATTTTCAACCAGCGTGTAACCAAACCAACTCGTCCGTCTCCCTAAAGCCGGTTTCCCCCATTGCTTCATCATAGTTCGAATAGCACTTACTGCCACTCTTCCAAGAGTCTCATTTTGGAGCTGTGGCGACTCCTCGCATCAGCTCCAGCCTCTTTGGTGGAGCACCTCGATGAAACTCCCTTGGGGTCTCGCCTCTCTCCCTTCCCTGCGGTGCTTACCGATCGTATCTGGGCCTCTACGCTGGGGCCGCCGCCTCCAGTGTTCTTCCTCACTCTGCTCCGGACAGGCTGTCATGTCAGATTCCTTGACATGTCACTCGAATTATGTCATTCGTCTCAGACACCTTCAGACAGTCTGTACTGCCATTCCAGGCCACTCACCATCTGAAAGGCCCATCTTTCTGGCTTCCTTTCCTGCAGGCTCCTGTACCCACCCCCTTTCCATGCTGTAAGACCCCCCTCCTCCACACCCAGCAGGGCATGCCTTTTTCCCTGCGCACACTGATCCTTCCGGAGCTATTCAGTGGAAGTAGCCAGACCCGAAAAGGTACGTTCTGCACAATTCCCAGTTGTATGAGTTTCCATAAACAAGCAAAGCTAGCGTATGAGCCAGACGTCAGAATAGTGCTTACCTGCGGGGAAGGGGCTGCTGACTGGGTGGGCCGAGAGAGCCACCCACCACTGGGGTGCTGGCAGTGATTTCGGTGGTTGCTGTATGTGGGTATACAAATGCAAAAATCCATAGAGCGTCCACAGCAGATACCAGGCTTGGCTCCGTATAAATTAAGCATCAATAAAACACTAAAACAGCGTGCACCTTCTAGGTTTTAATTCGATAGTCAGTTTAAAATGCTGAGCGTAGAGACTGGCGTAGAGACTGCCGTGTGGGGAAATACCCCCATGCTGCCGTAGAACAGAGTTATTTCTCCTGAATTGTGCAGCAGATACTCCCCAACAAGACTAATTTTGCAAATAATTTGACCTTGAAGACCATTTTTCGTATGACATTCTTTTTTTTTTTTTTTTTTTTTTTAAAGTTTATTTATTTTTGAGAGACATAGAGGCACAGCGTGAACAGGGGAAGGTCAGAGAGAGAGGGAGACACAGAATTGGAAGCAGGCTCCAGGCTCCGAGCCGTCAGCACAGAGCCCGACGCGGGGCTCGAACCCACAGACCGCGAGATCATGACCTGAGCCGAAGTCGGCGGCCTAACCGACTGAGCCACCCAGGCGCCCCGTATGACATTCTTTACTTGAATCTTTATGACCACGTTTATCGCTCAGTTGATATTCTTGGTTTAATATGGATACCTGTTTCTGGTTTTGTTTAGCGTACATTTTTGATCGTCAGTAGTTATAGTGGCAAGTGTAGTGTGTTGTGGAAAGCTTGTAATCGTTTTAAGCCCCCCCGCCCCCCTGCCAAACGTTGCACACATCAAAAAGACTTTGAGTTTATTTTTTTTTCCTTTAATAATTTTTTTTATATTGTCAGATTGGTTTCTGTACAACAACACCCGGCACGGGTTGGGATGAGCACTGGGTGGTGTTGTACGGAAACCAGTTTGAGTTTATTTAAATGTTTTTTAAATGTTTATTTATTTTTGAGAGAGAGAGAGAGCGCGCGCGAGAGCGTGAGCAGGGGCGGAGCAGAGAGAGAGGGAGACACAGCATCCGAAGCAGCCTCCAGGCTCTGAGCTGTCAGCCCAGAGCCCAGGTGCGGGGCTCGAACTCACAAGCTGTGAGTTCATGACCCGAGCCAAAGTCAGGCGTTTAACTGACTGAGCCACCCAGGCACCCCTGAGTTTATTTTAAAAGTATTTTACACAACCTTAAGTTTGGAGTTCTTTCCCTGGTTACCAGGGAAGCGTCCATAAATGGGACTTAGGGGAAGGCATCTTTACATCTCAGTCTGGGGAAGACTTTCTTAGCGGATCTGTTAAAATGGGCTTAAATGATTTTTAAATAATAAATGTTTTGCAAGATGGTGGTTAGCAAACTTTAATATGCGTATGAATCACCTGGGGATCTTGTACAAATGTGGGTTCTGACTCATTAGGTCTGGGGGGAAGCCCGAGGTCCTGCATTTGTAACGAGCTCTCAAGGGCCGCTGCTGGTCCTTGAACCACACTTTGAGTAGCCCAGAATTAGTGACATTACAAAGGGCAAAGCAAGAACAACATAACTCATAAAAACCACCCCACCAATTTGGGTGGATAGTGACTGTGTGAGCCATATTTGTGTGAATATAACTGAAAGAACCCATTCAAGAAAGTACTAACCCTTCTTTTAAAGCTTTAGTATTACATGATTTTTTTTCACGTTAGTGGGCCAGACTGGTTGATTTCATTAATTTGTTTGTGTTCCCTCTTGAAAACAATGTTGTATCAGTTGAAATGGTCATGAATTCAATCAGAACTTTTAGGGAAAGAAATTTAAAAATAACTTGGAATCATTTGTGACTGCCACACCTAAAAAGTAAAATTAAATTAAAAACCAGAAAAACTAAACTAAATACCACTGGCAAGACACAGTCCTTCCCCATTTGTCATCATGTTCCTTGAACAATACTTGACAAGATAACCACCGCTGTGCCGTATGCCTTTTGAAGAGCCAGCTTCACTGCTTCTCCCATTTACTGCGGGTAGATTTCCATTCCCTTTCCCTGAACTGGGACCTTTTTTATTCCGATGTTCCCTCATGCTAGTCATATTCTTGACTCCACAGAGGATGATTTTATACCCTGTCAGACTTTAACATGTGTCAGGCAATGATTTGAAACTGAGAAAAATCCAAGTTACAAATCGAAGATGAAATCCAGCCCTTTGATGTTGGGAAAGCATGCCGTCAGGGGACTCGTCCCCAGAGCAGTGCCCGCCAGCCCGCCACTAGTCTGCCTGCTGTTACAGGGTAACAGGAAGAATGTGGCTCTGCCCGCTGGCTCCTGGGCACATTCCTTTCTGTTTGGGACCGAAGTACCAGACACACACATTATTAAATTACTTAATGAAGATTTTGTAGCATGTCTCTAACCCTTTGAAAAGGCCCTTTCAGCCCAAGAAGGGGGTGTAGGGTCAGGGAGGGAGGAGAGGAAGAGAGAGGAGCTTTCATATTTGTGAACGGGGTCCCCCATGACCCTCAGGATGCATGTGAGTACGCTAAGGCCAGCTGTTCCTTTTCAGCACTGAATTGGCAGAGGGGACCAATGCAGGCTCAAGGGAAGGTTCTTTATAGGACAAGACCCTTTACCAAGGGAACAATGCAGGGGTTCGGCTCCAACTTAGACTCAGTGTTGCCATTTACATTCGGACACGGGAGATCTTGTTTAAGCTATGATTAAGAGCCTCCAGATTGTGGGTGGTGGTTTACAGACCCTGGTATCTTAGAGGGCACAGCTCACACTGATGAAAATGGGCTCCAGTGGTCTCTGTCAGAATCGTGTGCAATCAAGGAGATCTCTGCCTTAGAGAATAAGAGAGCATACAGATAGGTTGGGTGGCCATTTTTATCCAACTCTGATACTTTGTCTGAAATGATAAGAATAGTGGTCCTAAATATTAAACACGGTTATTGTTGGGATCGATTGAGATAATATATATGGAAAGACAATGGACTTTAAAGTATTAATCATCATACACACTTATTGCGAATAATTGTCCTCCAGGGTTTTGCTTTGGGTAAATAGTCCTCCCCCGTGTGTTCCGGGCTAAGTCGGCAGAAAAAGGGCAGTCTATTCCTGCTTGCACTGTGCTGGGAGAGGTATGGAGTGCTTTGGGATGCTGTGCTGTCTTTTAACAGAATGAGGGCGACAGGAAAGACAGGGAAGGATTAATGGTGAGATGGCATTGGGGACAATGAAGAAAACGGTTGTGCGTATTGCAGACTTTCTTTCCTGAATACCATAGTGGTTACATGATTACAAAGAAATCAAGAATTATCAACGATGTTTAAAAAGTGGGTGTGACTTCTATGTGTTGCTGGCTTGGAATGTAATCTGGCTAACAGAGCCCACCCAGTGATGTGTGTATTTAGTACAGCCAACGTGGGATTGGTTGGGTCAGTTGGAGAAGGTGGTCCTGATGGTAAAAGTGATACCCTACCCTTGAACCTCACTGGGCCAGCTACTCAACTGCTCAAAGTACATGACCTTACTGGAACCTCAGGTAGCTGTTGTCCTCATTTTATAGTGGAGGAAACAGAAAGCTTAAGTAATTTGCTTAAGGTCGTATAACAAGTAACTGGCAAGGATTTGAGTCAAGATCTCCAAAGGGCCACATTGCTTCATAAGGCTAGTTTTTAAAATTTTATTCCTCAAATAAGGAATAGTCCACAAAGACTTTAAGAGAGTCTCCCAAAGGCTTACGTTTTCACTAAGGCACACCAGACTGTGGAAAGAAATGGTGTCCGGTGATAGTACTAATAATTACGTATCTGGATTAGAGCAACCTTGCTCTATTGTCTCGGCCCTGGCTTTCTGGTGGGCCGTCAGAACAAAAGGCTCAGGACTCCTGGAAAACAACACAGTGACCGTTTGAGAGCAAATGGCGGTTCATTTCTTTTTCACGTAAGGAAAGATGACCTTTTGTGCAAATGAACATGTGGTCCATTTGGCCACTCAGGAGGACTTAAGTCAGGTTCCATAACTCTCAGCTTTACTGCCCCTTCGTTGTATGACAAAACACAGATTGTATTATTCCCTCCTAAGCCCAGAGCCAATTCTGTTGTATTAAGTAATCACAATGCTTTTATACTTAATTGGACTTAAACTCCCTCCTCTCCCCCACCCCCAAATTATGTTGACATTTTTACAGTCCGTCAATCACCAGAAGGAAAAAGACTCACATGTCACTGTTTTGTAGCTAGCGGACCAAGTTGTGAAATAAACATACCTCGAAATGTGACTTTCATACCTCATGTTTTTTACGGCCTTGCTACTTATAGTATGGTCCATGGATTGGGCTGATGGCACCAGCCTCACCAGGGAGCCTGTTAGAAAGCAGCTCAGTCTTGATCCCAGGTGTACTGAATCAGAATCTGCATTTTGACCAGATCCCAGGTGGTTCCTGTGCATGTTCAAGCATCAGAAGCCTGGTTTTTATGGTCTTCGACCCCCTCCGAGTTAATGATTAGGCTTCTTTCTTCTCTACAAAGCCCTTTCCAAGGATCAAATCTATTTTAGACCTAGGCCCTGAAGAACAGGTATCTCAGGTTTTTGTTTAGCATCAAGGGGATTTTGCTATTTCTAGCAAACTCTGACTTATTTGTTAAAGCTCTTCATCTGTCTCAGTTTTCTCTGTACTGTGTACTCCGTTTATGATGCAAAGCTATTAGGGTGTCCCTTTATTTGGGGAGAAGAGTTAATCTTGGCCTTTTGAGTGTAAAAATCTCAACCAGATCACAAACACAGTGTCTCCCGCAGGTCCCATTGAAGACAGAAGCCCAGTAAGCAGCCATGTTGTCCAGATGGTCTGCCTCCAGTTGCACAACTTCTTCTTCCTCCGTCTTGGGCTCTTTCTTACAGGGGAGCGTGAGGCCTGTGGAAAGGTGCTGTGCGAGCACCTACAGAGGGGCCCTACCCGTTCCTCCTCCGCACAGCCTGCCGTCTCAGCAGGCCGCCTGGGCCCGATTCTTGTCACTTACTGGCGTTGTCATCACGGCCTCAGTTTTCTTCATCCCAAAATGAAGGTGTTGGAGTCATACACTCTGGAGAAACTCACCAACCCGTGTTTACCCTCGACAGCCAGCTCTTCGTGACCTGTGGTCACTTCTGCCCGTGTTTCTGACCCCTCTCCTTTCCGCTCTTCTCTTCCTTCCCCACCCCTGCTGCCCTGCCTTCTGCTAGGCTCCTCGTGCCCTCACTCACCTCCTGAAACTCCAGAATAGCATAAACGTGATCAGTGTGTGGTTTTTGTGACTATCAAGGAGAGAGATTCCATGTTCAGGGACTCGGAGTTGAACTTGTGAGTTTATGTGAATTTATATTGTCTCCACTTGGTTATACAGTTCTCTTGGGAGTGCTTCAAGCAGCAGTAACCCTTAAGAATTTTTTGTTTGTTTGTTTGTTTTGTTTTAGGGAGGGGGGCTCACTAAGTCCTTTTCAAATTCAGAGAAAGTAGGAAATCTTGGATCATTTTAGTATTAACTGTGGGCTGTTGTCAGGCCAGCCCTTGTCTAAAGGGACCTCATTAGGCAGTGCCCTATAATGATGACAGGGCGGCTTGAAATGTCTAACTAAATGTAAATGATCTCAGAGCCAGTAGTTGCGTTTCACTTGAAAGCCAATGAAACATCTAATTAAGGAGCAAAGGAGGATGTCAGAAGGATCCAAAGTCCTGAATTTTTGTTACATTGCGGTGGATTTTACTGGAAGCCAGAGGATTCTTTATAAACCACCAAAAACTAGTTTTCCCTTTTCTTTACCTGTGGAATAAATAGAACCGGCTCACAGGTCAGAATGTCCAGTAGTTTGTATTACTTACTACCAGGGTTCAAATTTGAACTTGAAATATTTTTAAGCACACTATACAATGGTAAAAGCTTTTCTTTACTGCATGTATAATTATCTTGCTAAGCTTTTTAAAGGATTACGTAAGGAGAAAACAGTAACATCTTGGAATGATTGTAAACTGATGCTTATGACCCCGGAAGTGACCTGTTTTCTAATTACTGTATTATATGTGTGACTTAAGGTTCCGCACTCCTCCTCCTTGAATCTTAGATTTTAAATAGTACTATTCAAAATGCTTCCTTCTATTCTTGAGGCATAGTTGATACTTTAGCAGAGTTTGGCTTTATATACGTAATTGTTGTGTAGGCTGTGAAATTATTGCTTATTAGATTCGTAATATCATAAGCTATGTACCTTTTAATTATCTTTAATAATGTGAGACCCAGAAATGTCCCCTCGGTGCTCCTTTAATATTTCATGGCAGGACAGTAGGGGCGCTCCATCACTGTTAAGCAGTAAAGTAATTAACGGGACCGGAAAATGGGAGTTGGGGTTATTGAAACTGGAAAACAAGAGAGAATAACTCATAGATTCTTTCTGGTGATTAAAAGTCTGGTTTTCCTGGCTGTGCTGAGTACTGTAGAAAGACGAGCCAGGGGAAGAGTGTTAGTCCTTCAGTAGCTCACAGCCAAGGCAGGGCTCACCTGATGTTCGAGTTCTTGTCGTGAATTGGAGCTATGCAGAAAATGTCCCTGAGGCATGTAGAGATCAGGGCATCCTTCTGTCAGCCTTTCTTCTGCCTTGCTTTCACTGCCATTCAGAAAGAGCATTCTTTGTTCTGGATCCTTGAAATATGGATTGATCTGTTGCCTTTCAAAATTTCAGATAACTCCCTCAAAGTTACTGTGGGCCTGATTCACAAAGCAGATTGTGGGCAGGAAGCAACTTTCTCTGTGTCCTGAGTTTTGATAAGTTTTCTTTTTTCTTTTCTTTTCTTTTCTTTTCTTTTCTTTTCTTTTCTTTTCTTTTCTTTTCTTCTCTTTTCTTCTTTTCTCTTTTTTCTTCTCTTTTCTTTTCTTTTCTTTTCTTTTCTTTTCTTTTCTTTTCTTTTCTTTTCTTTCCTTTTCTTTTCTTTTCTTTTCTTTTCTTTCTTTTCATGGAGGACCAGGTACACAGGTTCTTAAATTAATTTGTCTGGAGGTGAGTCACCTGAGAGCTGTTGGGGGAGGAGGGGAGAGTAGCATGAGGTTTGAATGAGACGGGCATTGCACATCATGGTGCCTCCAGCTTCGAAGAGTAAGACCTACATACATAGTGTTGTTGGACGAAGATGTCCATTTGTGAACATTCAGCAAGCCTAATGATTTATTTCATTTAATATACTTGTAAAACTCTAACTTATTTGTTGACCTATAGCCACCAATAATTTCGAATTGTCTTTGCTATAAAGTTACATGCTTTCCCTGGGAAATAATACACAACCAGCAGCTGGTGGGGACAGTATGAGAAGTAAGAGAGAGAGTGATTAACTCCAGCCACTCCACTCTGGTATGCACAGCCTCTTGGGTGTGTGTGTGCGCTTGCGTGGTTAGTCCTGGTTTTGTTTTTTGTTTTTAAACTATATGACCAACAAAACACTTAGCCCCGTTTTTTGTTTATAACTGTATGACCACTTATGTGCTGTTCCAGAATAGTGGAAATAAGTTAATGGTGAATAAAAAGCATAGTAGAGGCTGCCACCATTGGGGGAAGATGGGGTTGGCAGAATGCTAGGTCAACTGGAGAAGAACACAGGGAAATTTCGGGGGTGACGGAAGTGTCCTCTTCTGGCTTGGACTGGTGGTTCCATGGGTATATGCAGTAGGCCGACTCAGCTGTCTCTTAAGATCTGTGCATTTAATTTACTATAAACTGTACCTCACCCCAAATGGGGAGTGCTTCATAAGTTTGTCATCCTTGCACAGGGATCATGTTAATCTCCTCTGTATCATTCTAATATTAGCATATGAAGCACAGTAACAGACTCTCATTAGTTGAAATTTTAAACTTTTTTTTCCCATAGAAGACTTAGAAGACTTGGTTAGAAAGATGATGTGGTCACACTTTGAAATATCTGTAATGATTTTGACTTCAGGTAAAATATGCATTGGAACCTCTTAGCACGTAGAATTTCACAAAAGTCACTGAACAAAAAAGGCTTCACTATTAGAGGTTTTCTTTTCTTTCTTTCTTTCCTTCTTTTCTTCCTTCCTTCTTCTTTCTTTCTTTCTTTCTTTCGAGAGAGAATTCCAAGCTGGCTTGACACTGTCAGCACAGAGCCTGACGCAGGGTTCGATTCCTTGAACCTGTGAGATCATGACCTGAGCTGAAATCAAGAGTTGGACGCTTAACTGACTGAGCCACCCAGGCGCCCCCATTAGATGATTTCACACTGAGAAGATGCTCCAGGGCAAGGCTCAGTGTTTTCGTAGAAAAATCTTGTTTCTTTTGGAACTCTCAAAGAGAGAAAAAGGTAACAAATCCAGGATGAAAAGTATTTTAATTCTAGGCTCATATATGAATTCCCACAACAGTGGCCATGTCAAGAATATGCAAAGGCTTTTCTTACTCTATCGCCTTCTTATTCATCGAGTCACTGTATACTCAATATTGAGTCCATGCCTGGCGTAGCCCTGGGAGCTGGAGGCCCAGCAGCAGTAAACAACATTCAGAAAATTCACCCCCACGTGGAGTTTACAGTCCCAGTAGGAGAGATGGAGAAAAAGTGCTTTGGAAAAAGTAAAGCAAGGAAGGAGTGGGGGACCCTAGATTTGAGGGTGGCCTTATTGGGATGCATTTATGCAGAAACCTAATATGATGAGGCCTTCTTTTGGATCTTTTGAATTTTGCACCACATGCATGTATTTGCTCATCACAAATATTAAGAAAGAATATACCGTATTAAGTCTTGACCACGTTAGGTCTTTCTGTTAGGATACTGGGCCCTAATGAAGTCTTTGAGCCCAAAGATAAGAAAAGTAGCTGCTACTGAGTTGGAAGGTTTTGTACTTAAATTGCTTAAATTTTTATATTGAAGGCTTTAACGAAATGGAATATTTATTTTTAAAGTTTATTGATTTTGAGAGAGAGTGAGCACGAGAGAACACTAGTGGGGGAGCAGTAGAGAGAGGAGGGAGAGAGAATCACAAGCGGGCTTCTGACCTGAGCCGAAACCAAGAGTTGGACACTCAACTGCCTGAGCCACCCAGGTGCCCCTGAAACTTAGCAGAGTAAAATAACACACAGTTGTTATTTCACAGTGTCTGTGGGGTCAGGAATCCCGGTCCCAGCTTAGCGGAGTGCCTGCAGCAGGGAGGAGATGACACGGGGCCTGAATACCAGGAGGAGATCCTCGGGGCTGCTTAGAGGCTGTCCAGGGTGGTGTCTGTCCGTAGTGGCTCTGTATCTCTTCAGTTTGCCTTGAGAGCTACATTTCATCCTGCTCTCTGAGGAAGAAGAAGAAACTATTTCCTGACTTTTTTTAAATCCCGGTTTTCAATCAAATATAGCACACATCACAGGGAAATGACAGTTGACAAAAATAACAAAATAGCAGTAAAATTACAAAGTGGCCTTTAATGGTTTTACATTTTCTGTGTTCTTAGGCCTCATTGACTGTTTCTCGTGTCAGCCTCCACTGTGCTTTGCATCCTTCTCAGAACCTGGTTGGCCTGCTGGGTCAGCACACCACTAGGATTCCCGTTTGGGGCCTCCGACCGCCTTGCACACTACCCTACTAGCCACTGCCTCCACCCCTGGCAGTCTCTAGAGCTTCAGTTGCTCACAGTCGCTCAGTGTGGCTGAAGACGATTGCCACTAATGGTTTCCTCCTTCTGTGAGCCTTGCTTTCCCCATGAACTGCTGCCTGTCTAGTCCTAGTTGTGGTCCTACATGTCTGGAAAGTGGGAGCCCCTCGGAACCATCCCACAACACTGCCAGCCATCAGCAGCAAGCGGCCAGCTCGCCCTCTTCTGAAGTGTGCGCTCCGTCGCGGGTTTCTCGGGACTCCCCCTTCCCCCTGACTTGCTGGCAGAAGGGCCTCTTTGTTTCTCAGGTGATTCGCAGAGCAGAAAGCATAGACTCCTGGTGAACTTCTTGAGTGTCCCCCCTTCCTGCCAGGACTGCTCGTCTTCTGGGCCTGTGCTCCCCCTACGTCCCTCATCGTACTCCATGCCCCCAGAGGTCTTGCTGCACCTTGGCACTGCATTCGTTGCAATATCTACCGCCTTAACAACCAGGAAGGAGTGAAAGGAAGAGGACCGTGGACATTAGGCAGAAGAGGATTTGGCCGGCCAGTATACGAAGCAGAATGGTAAATGAAAATGGTCATGTGCCCGGGGAAACAAGCCCACCCCCTTTCCCGAACAATTTGATTTTCCTTAAAAAAGCTGAACAGGAGGCATTTAGTACAGTTCTTGGTATGTTATTTAAACTGGAACGGAATCTCGGCCTATCGCCACTTCCTCATGGTGCTTCCCAGCAAGTCTGAGCAATCGCAGCAAGTTCTAGACTTGAGACTGCTGGATACCCTATGCGTGGAAATGGAAAACCAGCCTTCATCTGTTGCATTTCCTGCGTTTGCGCTGTGTTTGCTTCATCTTTAGCTTTCACTCGTTCTGCATTTGAGTTGATGTATTTCAGTTCTTGCTGGGCCGCTGAGAACAGTTAGTATCTGTCCTGCAGACAGTGTTTGGTCCCTAACAATATTTCCTCAGACTGGGTGGGATTACTAACGTGCGGTCCTGTTACTTTAGACTCACAGACCTTTATAGGACTTGAAGAGTCTTTGGAGGCCATCCGTTTACTCAGGGGAAACTCTGAGTAGCAGAGAGAGGTTAAGGCTGTGCCCGAGGTCACCAGGCCGGTTAGTGACACCAGGTAGAGCAGGGTTTCTTGGCTGCTGGCTCAGTATCCTCTCCTACACGCGGTGCTTCTTCCAGCTGCGTCACCTTGCAAGCCAGCTGAAGGCAATCTCCGTCTTCATTCTGCACCCTTGACAGATGAAGGCTTCTCTAAAACTTGAGCTAATTTAGCTCTGGAAGGAGTGGGCCTTTGGATAATGGTCATTTTGGAAAGAAAGCTATTTTAGGGACGGTGGCTGCCAGGAGTCATTATGTAAGAAGGGACCCGAGAGTCTCAGCAAGGAGAGGATTTCCCTGTTTGTGCCATTTAAGTCCTGGTATGAATTTCTCTCCTGGTGTTTTGTTTGCATCATTTGGCTTAGATGTTGTTAGATGTTACTAGCTTAATCCAATTCCTTGTTTTGTGAAAATAGGTTTTTTGTTTATCCAAGTGGGCTTCTCTTTGTCAGTGTGCCGGAATAGTCATTCTTGGACCGAAATGATGGCTTTTGAATCTGTCTCCTATGTTTTCAGGCATGCCGTAGGGGTTGTAAGATAATACTGTTGTTACCAGGAGGAGTTGGGTAAGGGCCATAAACACTGGGGGGAGAGACGAGAGAGGCCGCCATAGGACGGAATCGCAGACTTCTGCTGAAGCTTCTCGACTGCAAATTACGGCGGAGGAGTAGGACTTGTAGTTCTTCAGATCCCTTGTATCTACGTCTTCACATTGTTGTGTCCAAGCACCCTTCAACCATCTGCTGCCTCGGGCCTGCTGCAGTCGTGCTCTGGTGACCAGCCCCAGAAGCCTGACAGCTCTTCCTGTCCCGACTCCTGCCAGTTCCGAAGAGCTGAGCTCCCAGCACACGGGAACAATGGGGCTCCTTGAAGCCTCGTCTACTGTTGACACGCAGAAGCACATTTCCTCTTTCTGAACTTCCAGACAGAGGTACCGTGGTGGCTTTGGAATTTGTTCTGAGTCGAATACACTCAAAGGATTCCGTTAATCTATTCTGATTTACTTAGGAGGCAGCCTAAGTAAAGCGTTCGTTATTTGACTTATGTTAGTGGTTAATTAACCAAACTAGAACATGTTTCCTTTTTACAAATTGAATGCTGAGAGAGTAACAAAGACCAAATATTTTACAACACTCAGATCCTTGAGTTTGACTCTGAAATAGTATATTTTATTTTGCAGCAACTTCCGGTTTTAGTGACAATTAAATGCTGTTTCTATTATTAGCAAGTTTTGAATTTTAAGTAAATGGAAATGAAAGTTGTTTCTAAAAATAATGCTAACTGTGTTTATGTGAGTGGTTCTGTCCTCTTTGTTTTGTTTTTAAATTCTGTGTCATTGGTGGGGAAGGCCTTGATTGGGGAGAAAATGTGAATTTCATGCCAGTCTCTTTTTGTTTAGAATTGATGAGAATTGGATCGAACTGTTTATGAGAATAGGTGAGGTTTCTTTTAGTGTTGAACACCCTTGCAGTCATTGCCTGTTGATCTACCTTGACTGCTCTGGTCAGTGTGCATCAGGGGACTTCCGAGTCACCAGCTTCTTCCTGACTGAGGGATCTGCCCTTTACTCTATCAAGGAAGCCTCCATACATAGCTGCTTATTCTGAATTTTCTGAGGACGATTTGGTTGAAGACTGCTCTGATCAGGCTAGTGCCATCTACCAGTGTGGGCTGAGATTAGATGGACAAAGGGGAAATAATCATACTATCCCCCAGCCCTTTTACAGCGGGGGGTCTTCTTAGAGTGACCTTTTTGGCTTGGAGCAAATCTGTCCCCCACTCATTCAAATAGAAGGATGAAGCTGTACTTCAAAGCTTAAAAAAAACAACAACAAAAAAAAACAACCTTTTTTTTTTTTTTTTTGGGTCTGGACTTTGGGATTCTGTGAGCACTTGTTTGGCAAATTGTGGAGGGTTTTTAATACCCTTATTTTCACTAGCTAACTCGGTGGAAGATGAAAAGGCTGGCAGGGAATTTAGTTTCACTTGTGACATCGCTTGGCTTATTCAGATTCTGGTGAATCAGGGTGTTGTAATGAAAGTAGAGCTCTGTTCTCCAGGATACCTGACCTTGCTGAGAAGTGTACCTAAGGGAATTCTAGCCAGGGCCTGTCTTAGGAACACAGTAACCATTGGAGAGGAAAGATGTGAGGTTAGGCAACCTTAATCCTCAGTTTCTTTAGGGTTAAATTAACATTGATTCATTCATTCTTATTTATTTATTTATTTTTTTGAGAGAGAGAGAGAGAATAAGAATGAGAATGAGTGGGGGAGGGGCAGAGAGAGAGAGAGAGAGAGAGAGAGAGAGAATCCCAAGCAGGTTGCACACTCTTATCTCATGTCTGTGAGATCATGACCTGAGCTGAAACCAAGAGGCAGACACTTAACTTACTTAACTGCCCAGGTGCTCCTAAATTAACATTTATTTAAATGTGGGATTGTGTTTGCCTGAACTCCTAACTTTCTGTTGATTGAATTTAATCTGTGAAATTTTAGGCTTTCTGTATACCATAGGCGATGTGAGGACATGGAACATAAACACGGTGTTCTGTGCTTGCATTATGTCGTTTGAAGGTAGTTTGGAATGCACTGTCGTTGAGCTGTTTATTTATTATTGTTATTTATCTATTTGCACGGGACTCGAACTCATGACCCTGAGATCAAGACCCGAGCTGAGATCGAGAGTCAGACACTTAACAGACGAAGCCACCCAGGCGCCCGCTGGAAGCACTGTTCTATCCTGAGAAAGTTTGTGCCTTGGTTCTCTTTTGTATGGAAGACCCCATGGTCTGCACACAGGCAGGGAGATCCATTTCCAAACCCCTAGCCATTTTCAAAGGCAGGGAAAGGATACCGTGTATGCCTAAGACAGCACTTTAAATTGGATGAGTTTCATAATTAATGTCTCCTTAAGCGAAGACTTCTGTTTAATTTGCCTTTCTAGACCATTTGGTGGAAATTGCAAAGGAACAGGGTGAGAACAGCACATCTCTGTTGGCAGTCGGTAAGAGCAGACCGTGGAAGTGCCAGCTCCTTTGTTGAAAGGTGGCCACTTTCTTCAGGCACTTGAAGGGGATTCGAATTGTCGCTTAGTGAGCTGTGCTGTAGGTGTTGACTGACAGCCTTCGGGAACATCCCTAGTAATTATTATGGGTCGTACCAGTTCTTGCCTCCATTCTTGAGTTTTTCTTTTAACAAAAATGACTTATTGTTTGACCAAGGTACCCAACCATGAAAAGAAGATGGAACTTGATAAATCTTTATTTTTATTCTTTGTATTTGAAGGGGAAGATTAAAACTATTCATGTAAATAACTGGCTTATCTGGATTTTACCATCATCTTTGCGTCCTGCCTCTGTGGATCATTGACCACCCAGCACTGTTGATGCCTAGGGAACTTCTCCCGCTCCTCTGCTCGTTTTCTTCTTTGTTTTGAGCCTTTTCCCAGGCAGAGAGGTCAGGCAGGTACACGTGCCTTTGGGAAGGAGGTGGTGGGAAAATATGGAATAATGAGCCCTTCTGACTTTGGATTCAGCAGTTTAGCATTGGTGCAGTAGGTGGAGTTATTCTTGGAGCCCCAGTTTGAAGATTGCTGTGCAGAAAACCCATCTGCGCCACTGGTTGCCAACATTTCTGGTACAAATATTGTCATTTGCTCTTGAGGCAATCTGCTATTTCAGTCCTAGATGCAGTTTTGTAATATGCTGGGCAAAATAGTAGAGAAAAAATATCTTAAGTGGTGGTATAATCTTCAGTTTAAAAACACTTTAGCAATGTTTCCAGTAGAGGATTGTTCAACGCGTCTCCTTTCCTTCTTTCCTTGGCTGTAAACATAATCCAAATTTCATTTTTTTCTCACTCGTCTGAGCCGTGGTTTCCTTGAGCTGCACCCACCCAAAGGAAGGATGGAGGGACAGATCAAAGCTTAAGGAATTGTACTTTAAAATCACACCGTGATGGTTTAACACGTTATGTTCGTTCTGCCGATAAGAACGGAAGTTGCTCAGAAGTTACTTGGTTAAGAACTGTCCAACATGATACTATGCAGTCCTTTCCGCATCCTTCTTGTTCTAGGCAGTAAGAATCACTTCTGCCGTGTTGGCCACTGAGAAGAAGGCCTCTCTGTTGCGTGTGCAGAGTGGGAGCTCCCTGAAGGTTATGGGCCATTTCCAGAAACCCTGGGGTGGCTGTACTACCATTTGATTAGGCTTTGTCAGCAAGCCTTTCCTACAGAGGGAAAGCATGGCTTCTAGGAAGTAGTACATTTTTTTTCTGTTTCTGTGGCTTTCTCCACATTTTTTCCCATTTTACAGGGGTGCCTGGGTGGCTCAGTTGGTTAAGCGTCTGACTTCGGCTCAGGTCATGATCTCATGGTTCATGAGTTTGAGCCCCACATCAGGCTCTGTACTGACAGCTGGGAGCCTGGAGCCTGCTTCGGATTCTGTGTCTCCCTTTCCCTGCCCTCCCCACTCATCCTCTGTCTCTGTCTCTCAAAAATAAACATTAAAAAAAAAATCCATTTACAGTACTACTCGGTGTACATGTGCATACACACGGTACCGGGGTTTTACAATAGTGCTGTCTTTGCCCTTTTGTGTGAGATTTGCTCTATTTTATTAATATTTAAAAATGCTGGCATCAGTTCTGTAAATTGATATCACTACTTTATGGATTGTGATCCAGAGTTTTTAGCCTGAGGGCTTTCCCACGTTTATTCTTTTAAGACCTTCATGGCATGGCATGGCATGGCATGGCAATGGCAGTGGCAGTGGTGTTAGGGGAGAAGTGGACGCATCCGTAGGGAAGACCAGCCCACAAGCACGAAGCAAAGAGGAGGGGTTTCATGATTCACTTGGATGCACACTGAAGGATTTGGGCTGAATTAAGAAAGTAGTGCCTCTTTGGATTGGTCTCAGACATGGAACTAGTTAAGATTATGTACTAAACGAGACCCTCCCAGAAGGTGTTTGATGCGATTTGAGCCATGACGTGACAAACTAGCCAAGACAGGTTTATACTTACCTGGACATCCTTGTCATTTAGATTTTACTTTCAACCCTCGAAAGCTGGTAGCTGGTTGGATCCACTTTGCCTGATGGGGTTTCACGCTTCTTTTCTTCTACGTTAACTTTGGGTTCACCTGACTATGCTCAGCTGTCTGCAGAATCTTGGATCCCATGAAAATACATTCCACTGTTCATCTCCTCAGAGCAAATGTGCTGTCCGCCTTCACCCCAGAATCGGATGCGTGGTCATCAGTGTAAAGGAATTTTAGGTGCTATCAGTGTTTGATAAGAAACCATTGCCAGAGCATCACCCGTTCTTTGCGTAGCAGGAGCCGTGGAAGCAGGGGTGAGCAGGCTACAGTAGTGTTCCTCCCACTGAAACCCCGACTGGCCTGTTAGTATCTGGAGCAATGATCTTGTAAAGACTCCATTGTGAAGTTGGCTGTGTGTGTGTCCAAGGGAAATATTAAAGGGGAAAGCGGGGGAGTAAAATTCCAGGAAGTTGAAAGGTGAGGTTGACACGTCCTCATTCACTAACGATGCTTCTGTTTTTCTTTCTGAAAAACAATGATGATTTAAAAATTGATCTCAGAATGAACTGGCTTTTATCCATAACCGTATAATTATATTTTTAAACGTCCTTTCTTAATCATTTATTAAATAACATCATACTAATCAGTAGTCTTTTATTATTTGGTGTTGATGACCCAAAGTACTACTAACAAAAGGTTTCTCAGACTTGCGTTTCGTATGAGATACTTGCTAAGAATATTCTGGGATTTTATTCTCTTCCTGTTGAGTCAATCTATATGAAATGACACAGTGAGTTATTTTCTTAGAATATCAAAATTGAAAGGAGTGTCAGTCATCAAGCTAGTTAAGTTGTTCCCAGACCTGGTGACCCTCAATATCATGAGTGTTTTAATACAGAAGATCCCTGGCCCCACTCCATTCGTACTTGAATCCCAGCCTCTGAGCCAAGGGCTTCATTAGTGTTTCTGTTTTCAGCCCGCTTTCTAGAAGAGTCTGATCATCAGTTTGGAGTGATGGCCACTCATCTGTCAGACGCCTTCAGGAAAGGAAAATTGACCTGACGTGCTTGGTTATTGGACTAGATAATAGCAGAACAAAGAATCCCTCTCTGCTGATCTATTGATTTAATTACATAATGTTTCCATCTCAGGTACTGGCCAGGTAGGTGAGTGTGGGCAGTTTCGAGATAAGTGAGCAGGGTCCCTGCCCTTGAGTGAATTGTCATTCAGCCTCTCACAAGGGAGGAATTTGAGGGCGGCATGAGAGTCATCTGGGGAGCCTTTTCAAGCCCCAGCAATCAGATGTGCTTGTGCTTGTGTGGTGAGGCCAGAAAGTACAGGGGCTAACTCTCCTTCTTCCCCTGCTGGCTACTGGCCATTCTCCATTTGTCTTTCTCTGACAACTTCTGAAGTGTTTTAAACACCTAGGAAAGCACAGAGGCTAACATAGTTAGTCTCCATATGACACTGTCAGGTTTTAACAGATGTCACTTACCTTGCTCTAAGTCTTCTTGTGTTGGACGGTTTCTTCAAGAAGTCTGCCTCCTGGCTGGGCTGATAACACGTGGGTCCATTAACCCAGTGTAGGAACCTGCACCCCTCCCTTAAATTTAATAAATGTTGTCAGTTAACATAGGTATCATTCTGCAACTTGATTTTTTTCAAGGCAGCATTATGTTTTTGAGATTTATCCATTGTTGTTACATGACCCGACATGACCGCATACTTAACAGTAAAATCAGGAAATTGAAGCCAGACAGCTTGAAAACCTTCTTAATGGAAAAAATTCAAGATGATGTGGGTGGGAGAGCGTTTCTGTTGAATTTTTAGTATAGAACATTGTTATTTATGGGAAAATAGTTTATTTGAATTATGTACTATTTTGAATAGCCCAGTATCAGCTCAATGAAAATGAATCCATGTTGGACGAAAAGTTAATTGCTTTTATTTACTGTGGGTATAGTTATTGCAGTGTGGTCCAAACAGGTGAAAGTTAAGATTTGTAGCATAAAACAGGAAGCAGATGGGGGCTAATTAAAGTTCTGTTGTTGGTAAAAGGATGACTGATCAAGGAGCAGCTGGTTTCCCAATTTAAACTCAATTGGTGCTGTTGTTTGAGGGCAGCCCTCTGCAAGTTCTCATGAGTATCTTTCGAAAGTGAAGGAATGTGTTTCAGCAACAAGTGGGAAGACTGTTGCACTCTATTTTTGTTCACCTTTTTGCCTGCAAGCGGCATCTCTTCAGGGTTTGTCAAAAATTACAAAACCCAGCTACGATTTTCAGTGGTGCTCCATCCACGCTAGGCACCTGTTATACCTTGGGAAAGCCTAAATCCTCTTCCGTGTCCTCCATGAAAGTGCCCTAATGTTTTACTTAATGTTGCATTTTTTCTTATTTCTCCCAACACCCTCTCCTGATGGATTTAAAAGTGTTGCTGCCCAGGCTATAAGCCAGGAGGGCCCATGTGTACCTAACTGAAGCTCTCTGTGTGTACATGAGTGCTAAGAGATGCTATGGAGAGTGTCTTTGAGATTCTGGCTGAACTTCCTTTGCTTGCTTGTGCCCTGGATGACTTTCACCTTGAAATGACAGCATCTTTTGTTGCTACTGCTAATAATGGTTGGATAAACATTAAAACCAACTGCCCTGGATGTGTTTTGCCTAAAGAAGAATCAGCACTGGGTTTTTCTGAATTTGTGCAGGGAGGGGACACGAGGTCAGATGTGGTGTTCGCCTGTCTGTACTCAGAGGCCAGACATTTGCTCGACATTTTGTAAGTGCTTTGCATGATTATCTCATTTTAATCCTCATAAAAACCTGTCGTAGTGGCAACTATTATTCCCACTTTGCAGGTGCAGCATTTGAAGCACAGAGAGGTTAAGTGACTCGGCCAAGGTCACACATGTGCTAAGTCCCAGGAGTGGCTTAGAATCCAGGTTTGTCTGGTAACAAGCCTGTGTTCCTTAACCACTGTACCCTACTAGTTTTGTGTAATACTACTGTTTTTTCCGCTTCTGCTTTAGGAAAGAGCTGTTGTTTCCTGGAAAATCAAAAATCTTAGGATATGGTTTGTGAACTTCATCTTTGATTATTTAAATATTTATGTGCGTTTGTATATGTATTTCATGATACAGGTCCTAGTAGGAAATCAGTTTTACTTTATTTTTGTTTTTAGAATGAAAGCCTGAAAGAACGGGCATGGGTTTTTTTGTTTGTCATCTGCCCCCACCAAAGAAAGTAGCTTTTATTCAGTTTATAAAAACTATACTATACATGCTTTTTTTTTTTACATGCTCTTTCTTTTAAAAACAACAGCAAAAAAGACAACATGTAAAGGTAAACTAGAAAGTGAAAAACCCCCATTACTTTTACCATCCAGAGACAGCATCATCCTGTTCTCTAAAATAGCTCGTAAAAGAAATAATTGACCATACAGCTCCCACGTCACTGGTAATAAAGAGCTCCATTTATATTGACTACAAACCCCACCCCCATCCAAAAACGTGTGCCCTAGGGGTTTCAGGGATGTCGTAGTTGACATTGATGGTCTAATGTTGTATGTAGACCTTCCAATCTTAGTCGCTGTTTTTGCCCAGGCTGGTTCTACACTAGTTCTGCTACTCATGCTAGCGGGGGGAGAGACTGCGTGTGGGTACTGTTTTCACGACCCTAGAGACTGACCCTCTGCTCACATCACAGTCCCCACGGTATGAAGAGCGGCGTCTCACTGCCCGACCTTGACCCAGGACAAGTCTCGGGACTCTTTGTTATTTTTCTGTTTCAGTTGTCTTCTAAGTAAGTCAGCCTACTACATTCCTCCTGTTTCTTCTTTCTCTTATGCTTCCTGTACCTTGTGTGCCCCTTCCTTTCACAGAACATGGAGGAAGATGGAAAAGGTTTGGAGACAAAATTAAGGGTGGGTCGCTCCTTCTCCCCTGGTAGCGCTGTCTTGTGCGTTTCGTTGACTGTTACTTTGTGATGTTTGGGGGAGGGGCCTATGCCAGACCTCCTTCCTACAGAGAAATCTGGCGTGGTTGGACAGTCTGTGTCTCCTTCATTCTTCAAAGAGTAAGAAGTATGGTTCACAGAGCACCTGGGCTTCCCAAGGTCACTGGGACAGGTGGTTGGTCGGGGGCTCGGCGCAGCTCTGCCCCTTCTACTCTGGGCACAAGCCTAAAACCTCACAAGTGCATAGTCCTTTCTTTATGCTTTTTGAAGCAGTTGGTATCCATTACGACTCCTGGGAGTCAGGTAGGACAGGCATTATTTTTTCCAGTTTGTGGACAAGAAAACTATGACACACAGGGTATTACATTTGTTCAAAGTTAATGTACAAAGACAGAACCAGACTTAGGGCTTCCATTTGACCACCATCTTGCCATTATGGCAGCATTTTCCAAAGTGTGTGCCACTAAAATTTGGTTTCACACCAGAGTCTGTCAAGAAGCATCAGGGAAACTTGTGTGTGGTGTGTGTGTGTGTGTGTGTGTGCGCGCGCGTGTGCATAGAGAGGTATGTGTTATCACACCTACAAAACAAAAAGTCTAATGGAGGGTGTTTTGCCTTGTTTTCGCTTTGCTTTCTGTATGAACATGGGAAGAATCACAGGATTTACTTTGGAGGTGTTCCAGGAGACCTCAGTGGTTGCAGGAGAATCTAATCTTTGGGGACCTGGAGGGAAAGTCTGGGGGATGCTGTTTCATGGCATGGGTGGGGATAACGCTTTAGGAATAAAGACTACCGTGGGGGTGGAGTAGGAGGCTGGCCATGGGGAATCTTGTCGTCATGTCATTGTCAGTTCAGTCGGAGCTTTGTGGAGTAGTGCTTAAACCAGAGCACGGGAAAGTTCATCAGCAGGCCCCGCGTTCTAGGGCCAGTTGTCAGCGTTGTCAGGTAAAGATCCGTGAACTCTAACCTGAGTGACAGCTGCACTGCTTGGCAAAGATGGACCTTTAGAAGTTTGGACCTAGAACAGCACGCTTCTGCACCTTGGCACATGTTTGACAAGGCACATTTCCTGTATGGAGCCATCTGCTTCGACATGCCTACCCCCAGCTCTTCTCTAATATTTAAGATTCAACTTTGCACTTGTTACTCTCATTAGATTGGCTAATGATGGGGGGGCCGTGGTGGTAAGGGTGCAAGTGGCAGGCCCTGCCTCCGTCTCATTAATGAGCTCTCCTGCCTTTTAGCAGAAGCAGAACTTCTTAACAAAACTTTTGTATTTTGAAGTAAATTGTTCCAAACAGGCAGAGATGATGGATTATTTTGCACTGAAATCTCAAACCAAGGAAGCGAGTCTGGCTTCTTAGAACTGATCTTGGCCATCACACTTGATGTTTTGTTGTTGTTGTTGTTTTGTTTTGTTTTTCCTCTTTTCTTCCCTTCTCTCTTTCCCTCCTTTCTAAGAGCGGAGGATCTACCTGCTTTCATCCTAAGCTATTCCAGGAATTGAGTGTAGATCAAAAGTTTATAATACAGTATTTTACAATCAAGATAGGAACTCTGAATTGATTGGAAGTGTTCGGTTTGGTATTGTGGTGGGGAGAATAAAGTGATCCGAGTAGGAGGAACGGCTGGGAGAGAGTGCTGTGAAATGGGTGGAGAAGGCGATTCTCTCAGCAGGTAGGCGTTTCTCAGCTCTCCTCAAGGAAAGTGATCAGAGAAAGCATGAGACTGTGTGACCGAAGCTTTACAAAGTGTTCAAACTATCTGCTATTGTTTCTTTGTTTGCTAGTAACTTTGTGACTTTTAAACTTGGTTTTAAGTGGCACTACACTAACTTATTTTGGGAAAGAAAGGAAAGGCGGCAGGAGGCAGATGGAGGCCTGGGGGTCTGTGCCATGGAAGGTTATTGGGATTGACCGCGGGTGGTGGGGTTTTATGCCCACAGTCATGTGCTTTTACGGTCAGATTCTGACGGGATAATCAACCATTAAAAATTAATTTCCCAAGGTTTAGACCTGTGTGTATGTGTGTGTGTGTATGTGTGTGTGTGAGTGAGGGGTGCCTTTCACGAGGATGGGGGAGGTGTGGCGGGGTGGGAGGGGGTGCTGTGTGTGCGAGAAGCCCGGGCGCCGCCTCCGGCCACGCCACATCCCTGCAGTCCAGCCGCGGTGGGCGGGCCGTTCTTGGCCCTGGCTTCCACGTGCCCCCCACCAGGGCACGGGCTTAACTAGTGAATAATGCGTTGTGGCTGTGTCCCTGCTTCTGTCAAACGGTCTGTGTTACATTGTAGGGCATTATTCCTTTAATTCCCCTTTAGCTGTTCAAAACAGCCCGAAAGATGTTATGGTCGAGCCTAGACAATGACCTCAAGAAACAAAAATAAACCTTTCAAAAAGCGAGAACTGAATTTGTGTGCCAAATGTCGTGAACGAGGGATAAAAGTATGAAAACACACTAGGCTTCACGAAGGGAGAATTTAAAAATTTGTTTTCAAAACAAATGGTCCCTGCCCCAGGATCCTGCCCTTCTGTGACTATGAGAAAATCCGAGATTATGCCATGAGTTCCAAAATAACCAGGTAGCAGTCAAGTCACGAGACAGAAGCCAAACAGCTGCTTTCAGTGTAAAACCCCATCAAGTTCAGAGACATTGATCCGGTCCTGAAGCCGACACTCAGGAGGCTGTTGTCTCTGCACAAGCCTCAGCAGCGCCCCGTTAGGGGCGGAACCACGGACACCTCGGGGTGGGGCCGAACCGTGCCAAAACAGCCTCCTTGAGATGCTTTTGCTTATCAACAAAAATGTACATGTACAGTAAAATACAGACACCCCCACACACGCAAATTTTTGGGTAACCAAAAAATCCTGCTTTTCAAGCAGGACACAGACTCTCCTCCTTTCTCTCCCACCATCCTGTGGGGGGGGGGGTCGGTTGGCACTTTCCCCCAGGTTCCACTGGTCCTGTATTCCGATCTTCCGTTCGCTGTCCTGTACGTTGGTTGCAGGGAGGCTGCAATACAAGCTCCTAGCTTGTTTCACCTAAGGTGTCCTCCCTCCCACCCTACTTCCCCCTCTTCCTATGTCTGAGCTCAAATGCTGCCACATTTACCTCTTCTGACTTCTCTAGACATGTTTTGTTAGTGCCTTAAAATTGTTTTTCTTACAATTATTACTTAGCTGATATTTATTGGGCATTTCGTATACACCGAACATTTAGTACAGCGACTCAATAGGATAAAGACTCTTCGATTGTAAGTCACTTGCATAGGAGTGCCCGTACAGTGTATGGTGGCAACTGGGCGTGGCTCCAGGTCTCTCCGGCTTTAGAACACGTGCGCTTAGCTGCCACATAGGAGGCCCGTCAGCTTGAGTGCGTGTTCTGTCCTCACATTAAGAATCTCCTTCCCTTTTTACCCAGCAATTCAGACCTTACCTTTGTTGTGTTGTTAGCCATGTATACATGTACACATGTATATACATATACATGAAAAAAACTTTTGGACGTGGGAAAGCTCCATGCTACTTTGTTGTTTCCGTTGTACCTAGTATGCGTAGGCGCTGTCAATAAATACTTGTTGAATGAAAATTATATTCATTGCTTTTCTTTATTTAAAAAAAATTTTAATGTTTATTTTTGAGAGAGAGAGAGGGAGAGAATCTGAAGTAGGCTCCAGGCTCCAAGCTGTCAGCATAGCACCTGACACAGGGCTCAAACTCACAAACTGTGAGATCATGACGTGAGCCAAAGTCGGATACTTAACCTACTGAGCCACCGAGGTGCCCCTATATTGATTGCTTTTGATTTGGCTGAATTACAAGACCCTAACTTACATTACTGGTACATGAATGTAAATAATTTCCGAGATTGTAGTAGATTTAAATAGCTTATATTAGACTGAGTTCAGTTAGGCTTTGCCCAATTTATTATTATTATTATTTTTTTTAATTTATTTATTTTTGAGAGAGAGAGAGATAACGAGTAGGGAAGGGGCAGAGAGAGAGGGAGAGTGGGAGAGAGACAATCCCAAGCAGGCTCCAGGCTCTGGGCTGTCAGCGCAGTGCACGATGCAGGGCTCGAAACCACGAACTGTGAGATCATGACCTGAGCTGAAGTCAGATGCTCAACCAGCTGAGCCGGCCAGGCACCCCAAGCTTTTCTCAATTTGGAAGGCTTTTTCAATGACAAACTGAATGTAAAATTTTATCTTTTGTTTATTTTCCCAATAAAATGACTGACTCCAGTTCCTGTGAGACCCCTTCCTCCTGCACCCCCTCCCCCGCCCCTGACGGTCCCCAGCAACAAAGCCGTGCCGTGGCGCGGGCTCGTATGGGATCGACTCAGCACGCTCTGTTCCAGCCCTGTTAACCCTGCGGTCCTTTTGGAACAGTCACGTGTGTGGATGGATAGATAGATAGATAGATAGATAAACCCAACCTAGAAAACTAAAAAAAGGAAAATGTTTTCTTCTAAAATTGTATGCTACTCTAGTTTAATTTACAGCTACTTTGAGGACTAAAATGGTGATCCAGTATATTGGCGTCTGTCTTCATGAATTGTTTAATAGAAATATATCGTGCCTTTAAAAACGGTTGAAGTGTAAAACTTAACCTTCTGGGGGCAGGGTTGTACTAAAAAAAATGGTTGTTTTAAACTTTGTTAAACCATTAACAGTTCTAGGCTGCCCATTACAATCTTAACTGGGTTTTCAGAATTTGACTAAATTACTCTTCTCGGTAATAGAAAATAATACCAAAGAGACTGCCATCGGTTTAGAGAAAAACGGCCTTGGAGAGTAGGGGAGACGCTGAAGCGGTCTGTCAGACCGACGTCACCGCATGTAGTTAAGTATCTGTGATAACGGGTGATCGTTTGTAAAGAACCTTACTACCTCTGCTCTAGAATATCAAGAATTTACAGAAAAAGTCTCTAATATGCTCGAAACTGGTAGCATCTTTTACAGTTTGGGTACTATGTGTGGTTTCCAAACATGTTCTCATTTAGTCTGCGTGGTGCCCCTTTGGGATATATGGCGGTGAGCACCAGGACATTAGATTCACCTGTGGACTAAGTGACCTGACTTGAACCCGAATATAGGACCTGTCCTCTGGGAAGTCCCTTAATTCTGAACTTTATTGGCAAATGCATACTTTTTTAAGAAGGTGGAGAAAAGGACTTCCCTGAATATACTAAATACATACGTTGGGGTGGAAATCCTAGCTGTGGTTCAAGATATCTTTGAATGTAGCAGCTTGGAAGAGATACAAAACATTTGTACTGGGTGCAAGATTCCAGGCACAATGGTTGTTATTCCCAGTTCCCTTTTGGAGGAAATTCAAAGTGTGATAACACCTGAGAACAATGAACTGCAGTTCCAAAGAGGAGATTAAGGTACCACCGACTTTGGGCTCAGATGAGTTCTCAGGTCTGAATTATCCTAAGAAATGCTTCATTTATTCATTTTTCCTTCGCTGGTCTCCCTCTAAGTATTTAAAATAGAGCTAACTGTACAGAATTCTCCCTTTGCTTTCTCAGTGCCAAACAAGAAATGAGTATTATGTGTAATTGCATTTTCAAAGATGATGCCTTCCTAGAAATGATTTTTATAACTACTAAAAGTAGACGTGAAGTTTTTGTCTTTGGAGATTTATAAACACAGTCCTGTACTTTTAATTCTTGGCTGCAGTGTTGTTCACGTTTCCAAAGAGGACATGAGTTCAAGCTGCAGCATTAGAGTAAAAAGTTTAATGCAAAGAGAACTTTCCGCACGGTAAGGTTTGCTGATTGCTCAGGTGAGGATCTTCCGGTGGTTTGAGCATCCTTTTTGTCGTGCTCAGCTTTGTCTCTTCTTTCTGGAATGCGGACCTGCCTAACCCTGTGGCTGAGCTCAAAAACTGTGAACCACAAAGGATGTGTAGTAGGCTGTCCTCAGGTCATTAAAACCTGTTTCCAGAGCAGACTCCATTTGGAGCCTTCCAGCATCCCCTGAGCCCAGGAATGATCTTGGCAAAGCTCCTTTCCCCGGGCTGGCCTTCATCTTGACTTGAGGCCTGACCGAGGTTGCAGATCCTGTGGGTATCACTAACCTAAGCGTGATTATTACTTCGGGTGGAGTGTCCGTGACGGTGCAGGAGCGAGCAGCGGTGAGACTGTGTGTTGCTCACAGCATGGGCGCTTCCACTGGGGGGGGGGGGGCAGGGGAGGGGAGCTGTTTTTACGAGTAAGCGCAGCACTGTCCTGCCCTGGGAGCTCTGTGGGCAGACACTGTTTGAGGTGTTAGGACACAGGATCTGTGCTGGTGGGCAGGTGTGGTTTTAGGGTGGACATGGTGCGGGAGGCTTTGAAGGCTACGATATTTGTAGGCCTTTAGGTGACCACGAATGCTGAATTTCTGAAACCTTTGTTTGGGGTTCGTTTGGAGACCCTGCACTATTGACATGGGCGCCTGATGGTGCGGAGGGAGCCTCAGCCGTTTGGAAGGAAGACGTGGAGAGTAGGGCCATTATCCAGCAGACCTACTGCCTCTGTGGTCTGCTCGCTGAATTGGATCCCGATGTGTGCAGGACGCTTGGAAACAGCCCTGGCTCGGGCCCAGTCTCCCATGGCCGGGGCTAATTTTGCTTTACCATGAAGCAAATGGGCCCAAATAGTTTTGCTAGTATTAGGTCGGCCAGTGATTTTTTTAAATAGGTATTTGATTTGGGACAAGAATAATACAGAATGTTATATTTTTGCAATTTCTTTCTATTCTTCTTATAATCTGGATTTGTTACATTTGAGTTCCAAAAGGAAAAAACCACTTTGACTTCATACTTTTTCTGTTTACTAAGGGCAGCATTTCTTGGTAAATAGATGATGCATTCGGTGAATTCATTTTTACTTAGATTTTCAGACAGTGAACATATTTAGGGCAAAAAACAATTCTAGATCGTGCATTCTATGGATGGGACAGTACCCTTGAGATTTTAATCTCTCAAAGTTTCAGTGTTTTTGTCTTTGAATTTATATTCAACTCATAAACAGTTTGGGAACATGTGTTTTTTTTGTTTGTTTTTTTTTTGAGAGAGAGAGAGAGAGAGACCCAGGCAGGCTCTGCACTGTCAAAACAGCCCAGTGCGAGTCTTGAACTCATGAACCGTGAGATCATGACCTGAGCTGGAACTGAGACTCAGTCGCTTAGTGAATTGAGCCACCGAGGCTCATACCTTGAATAAACATTCACCTAACACGACCAGGTGTAATGGGCTTATCACAAAATACTTCAAAATTTACTTTAGTCCTTAAATAACTTTAGAAAACTTGAATGTTGATCAAACTGTTATGCCGCGTTTCATCTTATATGCCTAATTTGAATTATTCATCAGAAGAAAATAAATTCTGAAGTGTGCTTTTGTTTTTGGTTTTTATTTTGTTTTGCCATGCTCCGGTAGCCAAGTGCGCCTGTAGTTATTCTTCTGGTAGCCAAATACAGAGGTAGTTAATTAATTGCATGTAAAGCAGTGCATTTGCACAGCCGTTGAAGATTAGAAAAATGGTATGGCCTATAAAATAGACACAGATTTTCATTAGGAAACAGCAGGATCCTTCAGCAACAAATGAGTTTCCTCTTAATATTACGCTGTGGTGCGGCCTTATGTGTCTGAGAGAGTCATTAGGCAGGAACAGCAAAAAGAGTCCATATTCTGAGGAGTTAATTAGAAGTTTGAGAAAGGATGCGCGCCTTCAGGCCACCAGATGGGCAGGATGGGGAGTCGAAGCTCTCTGCTGGGGACTTGGCAGTGCCCCTAGTCCTTATGCCTCCCTGGAGAAGGAGGTGAGTGGGTTAAAGGACCAGTAGGGAAGCCTGCATGCTGCACAGAAGCTAAATTAATCCCCGGAGAAACAGACTCCGCTTTGAAACCCGTAGTTAGCCTACAGATCCCTCAAAACAACAAAAAACAAAAACGAAAAAAGAACACCACACATTTAAGAGAATTCTAGCTAAATGAAATTTAGTCTCTCTCTATCCACCACAGGGACCTAATTAGCTAGAGTTGATGACTCTCGTTTGAGAGTTGGCGTTATTGGCTTTTGTGGCAATACGATCAGGCCAAAGTGTGTGACAGCATGAGGTAGCTTCTGTTTTCCAGACTTTACTTAAACAGGGGTCTACATGAGCAACTTTTTTAAGTATGCTCCGCGCTGAGTGCAGAGGGGCCCAACACAGGACTTGAAGTCACGGTTCTCAGATCAAGACTTGAGCTGAGATCAGGAGTTGGATACTTCACTGGCTGAGCCATCCAGGCACCCTGCATTCTTAGCAACTTTTATGGAACTTATAGACAGTGACTAAGATAAATACCCCATGATTTGGGACACAGGGAAAGATGGTTATACCTAAGGTTTCAACCTTTCCTGGATTTTTGGAGTTTTGTCATTGGGGTTCCTAATTTCTGATCGTGTGAAAAGCATGGGGCATTAAATGCTGTAGGAAAGACTTTCCTTTTCACGCTCTGAAAATTAAGGGGCTTTGCCCTTTCTTTCATAAAACATAGCTTTCTTTGATAATGGGGTTTTCCTGTAGGACACAGCAAGGGGAAGCACTGTGTGGTTTTGATTAGGGCCTTCAGAGAAATAAAAGCATGGGATAGTTTTGATATAATCAAAGTGAATTTTCTGTTCTATCCCTGAAGATTTTTTCTTAAATTCTGAGCCAATGAGGTTGTTGGCTGACATGTTATTCTGAAATAGTTAGGTTTTTGGCTAATACAAGAGCTTCTCAAAGATCAGGCAGGCGTCTTGCGTCCTCATTGGGGGCGTCATCTGTTTCTGCATGCGGGCTTCCTCCCTGCCCCTCCTCAGGCCTGGGGCGCTTCTCTCTTCCCTCTTGGTCTCCTAATACCCCAGTCCCATTCACTTGTAGCTCACCTTTTCACCAAGTATTTTGTCCTGCAACATGTTCTTGAAACCCCCCGCCTTTTCAGGACCCTTTTAGGGTTTCTTCTCTGCAAAGTAAACAGTGGCTAGGAACCTGCGTGTGAGCATTGTTGTCACTGCCCTCCTGAATGTGTCTGTCATCAGTCAGCTGGTCCGTCTCCTCCTTGAACAACCTCATGGACCTACATGTGCTCTGACATGGGTCGTCCGAAAAGCCGACAGAACACACACTAGTTAAACCATCACATTTTTACGTTTAAAATCCTCGTAAGGGGAGAAAACAATTTTTCAGTAAAAGGATTGCAACTCAGTCGTGAGCACCTGGAAACGAGCTTGAGGAAGCCAGTTAAACAGGAAGTTTGTGACGAATGGTTTTTAATCAAGTTGTAACCATTCGAGATCACTTTCAAATTCCTGTTGATGTATCCCTCTGCTTCCTATCACAAAATGGCCAGCCTTGATTTCCTCATCTCTGTGTCCAGGGGCGTGCTAAGCACTTCCCATATGTTATGCGGTTCAGTTCCTAACCAGCGTACGTAACAGTCCTGTGTAATTACTGCCTCACAGATTGCAAGACTGAGGCGTAGCAAGGTCAAGGCACTCACTCAAGGCGGCCCTGCAGTCAGCCAGACCTTGGCTCCTGCCTGTCCCTGTGCTTCCCCGGAAACGTGAAACTTCTCATGGTGCTCATGAGTTCTTACATTTGTCTTTTTGGTACTGTTTTGCATGAGAGCGTAATCTCCCACATGGTTTTTTTTTTGTTGGAGGTTCTTCAACATAGTCATATTTTCCTTCTTTGGGATGATTTGAGTCCGAGAGAAAGCTGTTTAGAGCTAAGAGTGTATTGATAGCTGTTTGCGAATCTGTAGCTAAGAATTGGTTTGGCTAGGGGAGGGACCCTGCATGCTCCTGATCCGTGTTCTACATTTCTTCTAGGAATAGAGCCCCAGGTGCTTCTGCTGTTTGTAAATGAACTCTCATATAAGTTTCATACAAGTTTTCACCTGCATTTTAATCGTTCTGACCTCTGTTTTCCACAAGGGGAAATGGGGGTGTCAGGCAGATGACCTCCCCAGTGCCTTCTAGTTTGCACATTTGATGAGGCTGCAGGTCTTTCCTTCCCAGCCCTGGGATCACTGGAGAAGCCTGAGTCCTCAGTGCAAACTGCTGGGGGGCGGGGGCGGGGGAGTGTGCTACGGGGTCACTGACCTGAGTTCGGGCAAGAAGGACAGGCTCCTGGAAAATGAAATCAGCCTTGTGGAAGCAGAGCTGAACGCTGCCGGGGCCTCGCGTGTAGGCGTGCCAACTCGTCATTCGCCACACAGCTTCTGTCACAACACTTTTAAAAGTCGAATCTATATGGCGTCTGTTGACATCACTTGTTAAAGAACAATTGGCAACGGTCTCGTATTTTCCTTCTGTGTGCAAGCAAAATGGATTATTTTGCAAAGTTGTTTTATTAGCGACTCTAATGGGAACTCTGTTGAATAGAGATTATTCCTACTTTCTCCTTAGTTTGTTTTCACTCGTAGAAGTGCAGGAAGAGCTGGTGTAAAAGAGAGGAAGCAGGAGGAGGGAGTACAAATTCCACGCTGGGAGTCTACCAAACAATCGCATGCATTCGACAAGAGTTCACAGAAACTAGATAAAATGCTTTTGGAAAAACTTAGGTTGTCTAGATTTTGAAAGAATTTCTGGAACAACAAATTCATTTAGTCATGTGTTCCAGTGTCTTAAGTTTGAAGTTCTTTTTGTTTAGCTTGGTGACCATTGCCCACCCCCACCGTGCGGCAGGGTGATGGGCAGTTCTAGGCCGCAAGGGGCCCCTGGGGCCTTTCCATTCTCCTCGTGGGTCCCCACAGCCTCCTTCCGCATGCTTTCCCCAGGGCGATGCCCATACCTGAACTTCACACCTGAGCTGTTATGGTTTCCTGCCGTAAAGAGTAACCCATTAGAATTAAAGGCAGATCATATTTTGTAAATTTGTTACCCAGTGAGGCAGAAAATTAGTTTTGTAAACTAGTATTTATAAACAGAATTATTTCTGTTTCCTCAAGATGCATTCATATAACCTTAGCCTTAAGTATGTTCCGTCGATTCTTAATGATGGCAAAGCCAAGGAGGTGGTTTTTTAGCTGGCAGCAATGTTGCATTCAGACTCATGAAACCTTGGTCTGAGCCCTAGTTGGACAATGAATTTTCAGAGCCTCAGTTTTCCCATTTCTAGAGCAAGGCCAATAGTACGTGCCTTCTAGGGATCTTTCACGTATGGAATGAGATGACGTATCTAAAGCAGTTTGTATATAAGTGCAGACATAAAGTATGAAGGCCCAGGGTTCGTGAGCAGGATGTATTCAGCCTAAGTTGATGGTTTTGTTTTATCTTTGGTTATAAACACAAAGACCAGAGTAGTCTTAGAGAACTGCCAAGCAGAAAGAGAAATGGAGTGATGGCAAGACCCATGGCTGGGAGGTGGTGATCTCCGCACACACCAGTGGCCAGGCCAGCCGACTCAGGTCAGGAGGCAGGATTCAGAGCCATGAGGGTCCAGGGTACAGGGGAGTGGGCGGGAAGGAGCCCGGGGCAGGGGAGGGGAGGAGAGGTGCACACCAAGGGCCAGGCCAGAGCGTGTCTTCAGCCTAGGTGTGGCAGGCCGAAGAGTTTGCTAGGCTTGACTCTAGGGCTAGTTCAACAACCTTGGTTTTCTTTGTTCAGGCTTCTAGTAAATTAGAAGTCTACTAACTACAATAGGGGTGGGGTCTCCAGATGTTTTGTGTAAAAATCACATACCCTTTCTGATGTTACACTTACTCATTTGTACTATAGCAATATATTGTGTATATTATATGACACATTTTGCGAATACAGATTTAAAATGAGATAAAAAATTTTAAGTGGATGAAAGGTGCGAAGATTTCTTCTTGCTTCTGCGTCAGCGGCTCTCCGATGATTGCTTTAGACGGGGCTGGGAACACCTTGGGGAGGGGCAGTTCCTGTCCTCTGTCCTCGGGGTGTCTAGGGGCCAGCCCCAGAGCCTAGCTTCTGTCTGCCGGGGAGGCAGGGGACCAGTAGGGCTCGGTGGTAACATCCCCCCAAGGAGACACCAGACCATGGTCTGTTGACTGTGGCCTGTGTAAGACCTGCCTCTCCTTCCCCTGTCGCAGACTGGCTGAGTCCAGAGAGTTGAGAGCCCACAGCTGTGCGTGGTGCCCACATGCAAGGCTGCCTGGCAGCACCTTCAAGACTTCAGTATTCTGATACACTTGCTGGCAAGAGTAGTAATAGAGCAGCTTTGGTATCTGAGTTCCTTTATTATTAACATCTGTTCACAGCATCTGAGATACAATCTAGTGCAGAGAGAAAACATCTTAACTCTTACCTCAAAACTGGTCTATTTTTCCAGAACCTAACCTATGAAAGCATTACGTTAGTAGCAACAGTGCAAGCAAGGTATGATAATAAATAAGACTAACGGTTACCATACAGATAAGTGTCTAAAACACCGAGGTGTTAGATTATAGATGCCATTATCCTAATAGTAACAACAATAACATCAGCTGATATTGATTGAGGTAAGCACTTTACATGCGTTATCTCGTGTAATTTCCACAGCAGCCCTGTGAATATAGAACCTATTAATCCATTTAACAGATACTTGAGTGCCTCTTGGTGATGGAGCTGGAGGATACATTGTAGAGAAGACAGACCAGGTCCTGAGCTCATGCAGCTTACAGCGTAGTGGGGAGCCACACACGCCCCCAGGGGACCACACATAGAGAGCAGTAGGATGCGATGGTTCCAGAAAGAAGGGACGTTTGAGCTGAGAGAGAGGTTGGAAGGAGGTGGGGATGGCGACCTTTGACAGGAAAATGTCAGTGCTCCTGGACAATGGTTTGTGCATCAGTTTCTGTCTCACGCGCTGTTTAGGTGGACTTCTTCTTGGCTCAGGTGTATCATAAAACACCTAGAGGGCAGACTGTGCCTAATTCCTTCTGTTGTCTTTCATTGCACCTAGCACAAACCAGGTCCCAATAAATGTTGTTTGGCATGAATTGGTACGTGAACAGATGGCCAAAAGATGTGTAAGACATTACCTCTTCCCTGTAATGTGTTTGGGATGTCAGTCAACAAACATTCATTGACTTTTTCTTGTGTGCAGATCATCTGTGTGTGTGCGTGTGCACGCGTGTACACAGAACTCTTCTAGGGGCTTTCAGATTAGGAAATAAAACCAAACTGGAGCCCTTGCTCTTTAAGGAGCTTGGAATCCATAGAGCTCCTGAAAGAGAGCACCTGGGAGGTAGAAGTGGGCTGAACAAGCAAGCGCGTACCTCGTGCAGCTGCTTCTGCCCCCCTGACGCGACCTGCCCAAGTGTCTTGGGTCAGGCTTCCCAGGAAGAACGTGGCACCCTGCTTGGGGGGTTGTCAGGGGAGCAGGTTGTGGAGGGGCGTGTGAGAGGACATCCAGCTTGGCATTAGTAACGAGCCCGGGCCTCACAGAAATACAGCTGCTGGAGGGGAAGTGTGCTGGTGTGTCCTTTGGGGGGCTGGGGGGATACCTAATGGCATCATGCAGCAACTCGGGGTTTGGCTAAGTAGCTTGCAGTGCATGAGTTTCCTGTTGTCACAGCCGGCCTCACTTCTCAGGTGAGATTGTGTTTGTCGTTGAAGCACTGAGTATCTCCGCACTAATGGTTTCAGAGTTAGCGGGGGAACCACAGTCTCCTCCAGCCGTGGCCGTGGCCGTGGCCGTGGCCCTGGCCCTGGCCCGCAGGGGTCTACAGACATACTGCCATTAATAGCAACACATAGTTTTACAGGATCTGCCTATTCACCCCCCGCTCCCCATCATGGCCCTGCCGGCTGTATGAAAAACAGGAATTTTTGTAACAAGCCCTGCACAGCAAACCTTTTCCTGTTTGGAAAAAAATTTTTTTAATTGTTGGCAAAGTTAGAAGACAGCGCTGTTACTCAAAGAGTGACCTGAAATGTCCTCTTAGAAAAATACGGAGCATGATGTTTTGATAAGTAGGATATTGCTATGGACCCCCCCTTTTTTGGGGGGGGGGAGGTGTAAGTGGCGAGTTAGTGTATGTCCCACCTGAGTTCGTGAATGCTTCCTGAACTTTTTAAAGGTTTCATCATTACGTATTTTGCAATCTCGTTAAAAATGTCCCCTAATTGCAGTCACAAATGACCTGATCTAATTATGTGTGTTACAGAGCTGCACCACCCTCTCCACCAGCCAGTGCAGACAGCCAGGAAGCCACTATCGGGAGGATCTTCCCCCCTTTATCATTAACTAAATGTGACAGGGACAGGAGTCCAGCTTCCTTTCCTCGGGAGATTTCATCGTGGCTTATCTGTCTATTGTGTTCCAAGAACAAGATAGCCGTGATGGAATATTGTGCAGACGCCCAGACTTTCAGCCTATAGAACACGTCGCAGGGTCAGAGCCTGGGCCTCTTTCCAGGCCTGCCCCAGGGACAGGCCTGCCTCTTTCCAGACAGATTTAGAACTTGGTTTGCTGGTGTTGGTGGGCCCAGCAGATGAGGCTGCGGTTCTTGGAGCATGCATAGGTGTGTGTGTCTTGGAGCATACATGGAACAACTGACCCTTCGTAAGGTTTGGAGAATCTTACGGGAATGAAAGAGGCCATTAGAGAAATGTCGTGCTCGGCCTCTTTTAGGGATTCTTGTATGTACTTAAAGTCCTCCTCAAAGCTTGTCTTGAGTTGGGGATAGATCAATAGGTGGGAAGGAAGAGGAAAGTCTAGGGAACAGAAGAAACCTTCCTGCCATCCACATGCACTTCCAGCTTGCAGCCCGGAAGCCCCGATCAGAGCCGCAGCTGCGCCGCCTGCACCGTGTGCCCTGGCAGAGGGTTGGTCACGCCGCCGCTCTGCTGCAATCCTTGGGTGGAATGTAGTACAGAGGGTCAGGGGGCGTTTTGAAATCTGGATTTCTCAGCCCTGGCTATCTAGCCTCACTCTACTCTGACTTTTGCATCTCCTTTTAGAAAGTGAGGTCCCCCGGTGTTTGCACCGTCTGCCTTGTCTGCGCAAAGGCTTTCTCTGGCGCAGCAATCGGCACTCCCGCATTTGCATCCCACGTTGATGGCATGAGGATGTGGGCGTGGTGGCTGCATCCCCGGGTGACCACACGTCCAGCCAGAGCCTTTTCATGGTCAGGGTGAGGGGCCACAGAGGTCCAGGGGGCTCAGTCTGCTAAGCCTTGTCCCTTGGGCCATGCCCAAGGCCCCACTCCCAGGCGTCTAGGGCATCCTGAGTCCTGCTTCTGGACTTGGATTCAGGGCCCTGACGACAGAGGCTGCTGGATGAGCAGGTAGTGGGCGTCTGCCGTGCGCCTTGTTCTATATGGAGAACAAAAAGCTACAAGACAAGGGCCCTCCTTTGGAACCCATTTTTGCTTTTCCATATGTCCCAGAGGCTCTCCAGATGCTGGTGATTCCACCATGTGTGCGTTAGAGGAATTGAATTGGGGCTTCCTTGTTTGCAGCCTGGCTTTGCTGCTTCTGCCAGAGCTTGAGACTCTCTGGCCTCCTTCACTGTATATTTGGAGTTGTGGGTTTGTGTGTACAATACCTTTAAGCTCCTGCCCCCACCCCAGTGAACAGGAGGTAGGAGGAGGGGTGCAGGGCTCGGAATGGCAATATCGTTGTGCCCTCAAAGTTGGGATCTAGAACCTACCTCTTGGTAACTGCTTACCATATGCCAGGCACCACTGAGCGTTTTATAAACTGTTTCTCCCTATAATAGCCCTAAATGGGTCTGTTATTTATCTCTGTTTTATAGATAAGGAAACTTAAGGCACCTAGGGGCCAAGCAGTTTCCCAAAGTTAAGGTGGTTTTCTTTACTCATTGTGTTAGGGATACACGTGGCACAGTTTATAGTCATGGAACAACTGAACTGAGCGACTGAAGCCTGGAGCTCTTGGTCTTGCCCCCGCCCCCCCATGTCTTTATGGACAGCTTGACCTACGATGTTGGCACATACTGCTGGTTATTTTGGGGAGGAGGGGTTGGTGAACAACACTTGGATTTAAATTTTTTGGCAGTTCAACATTCTAAAATAAGAAATACAACCCTGTTTGCCTTATATTCACCTGTATTCACCTAATGGACTTGAAAGGAATCTGGGTCTTACTAGTGTTCAGGCTTTGAATTCTTGACTAAGAATATATCCTGCGTCCCTTCTTTCTTTTCCATAATCATGTGGGCCCAGTAATATAAAACTTCTCACTTGTGTAAATGGCATATGTGCAATCTGAAGAGAACTGGCAGCAGTTTTCGGGGTGACAGAATGGAAACGGCTTTTGCTATTTGCGTAGCATTGTAGCTAAGCAAAAATTTAAGTGGTTTGGAAATGAGTTCCTATGATTTCCCTATAAAATATAGCTATATAAAAGAAGGTGTCTATAATACTTACTTAATTTTGTCCCCTCATTACATTAAGATACAGACACTGGGTTTGATTTGTTTTGTTTTGGTTTGAGAGCGTGACGGGGGAGGGGCAGAAAAGGAAGGAGAGAGAGGAATCTGAAGCAGACTCCATGCCCAGTTCGGAGCCCAACGTGGAGCCCGATGTGGGTCCTAACGTGCGGCTGGATCTCCTGAGCCGAGAGATCATGACCTGAGCTGACATCAAGAGTAGGATGCTCAACCGATTGAACCACTCAGGCGCCCCTACAGATGACTGTTTTTAAGATAAGATACTATTTCTCTTGTACTGGTTTGGAGCTCTTCTATCGTGGACTTCAGAACCCTTATGAATGTATAGGGTGCAATCCGTACCACAAACTTTAAAAAATGTTTACTTGTCTTCCATGTAACATATATCTATACTGAACAGTAACTATCCCAACGGGAGAAGTACTGTGTTTCTAACGTGATGTTTTGCTTTACAGAATTCAATTCGCCATAATCTGTCCCTACATAGCAAGTTCATTCGTGTGCAGAATGAAGGGACTGGAAAAAGTTCTTGGTGGATGCTCAATCCAGAGGGAGGCAAGAGCGGCAAATCCCCCCGGAGAAGAGCCGCGTCCATGGACAACAACAGTAAATTTGCTAAGAGCCGGGGCCGAGCTGCTAAGAAAAAAGCATCCCTGCAGTCTGGCCAGGAAGGTGCCGGGGACAGCCCAGGATCTCAGTTTTCTAAATGGCCGGCGAGCCCTGGCTCTCATAGCAACGATGACTTTGATAACTGGAGTACATTTCGCCCTCGAACTAGCTCAAATGCTAGTACTATAAGTGGGAGACTCTCTCCCATTATGACCGAACAGGACGACCTTGGAGATGGGGATGTGCATTCTATGGTGTACCCACCGTCCGCCGCAAAGATGGCTTCGACGCTGCCCAGTCTGTCTGAGATAAGCAATCCTGAAAATATGGAAAATCTTTTGGATAATCTCAACCTTCTCTCATCACCAACGCCATTAACTGTTTCAACCCAGTCTTCACCTGGCACCATGATGCAGCAGACACCGTGCTACTCATTTGCACCGCCCAACACCAGTCTGAATTCACCCAGCCCCAACTACCAAAAATACACATACGGCCAGTCCAGCATGAGCCCCTTGCCCCAGATGCCTATGCAAACACTTCAGGACAGCAAGTCGAGCTATGGAGGTATGACTCAGTACAACTGTGCTCCGGGACTCTTGAAGGAGTTGCTGACTTCTGACTCTCCTCCCCATAATGACATTATGACAGCAGTTGATCCTGGGATCGCCCAGCCCAACAGCCGGGTCCTTGGTCAGAATGTGTTGATGGGCCCTAATTCAGTCATGTCGACCTACGGCAGCCAGCCATCTCATAACAAAATGATGAACCCCAGCTCCCACAGCCACCCTGGACATACCCAGCCAACATCTGCAGTTAATGGGCGTGCCTTGCCCCACTCGGTCAACACCATGCCCCACACCTCGGGTATGAACCGCTTGGCCCCAGTGAAGACAGCTTTACAAGTGCCTCTGTCCCACACCATGCAGATGAACGCGCTGGGGGCCTACTCCTCAGTGAGTAGCTGCAATGGCTATGGCAGGATGGGCCTTCTCCACCAGGAGAAGCTCCCGAGTGACTTGGATGGCATGTTGATTGAGCGCTTGGACTGTGACATGGAGTCCATCATTCGGAACGACCTCATGGATGGAGATACTTTGGATTTTAACTTTGACAATGTGTTGCCCAACCAAAGCTTCCCGCACAGCGTCAAGACGACGACACATAGCTGGGTGTCGGGATAAGAGTGAGTTAGTGAACAGGTAAGATCACCCCAATGTCAAAAGACCTTCTGAAGCCAGGACTTAAAAGAGAGGAACACAGTAACTTGCCACATATCTTCCGCGGTTGGGACTTTTCCGATGTCAGCTGGCTGTTCCTTGCAGAGAGGCATCTTTTATCATTCTTTCTTTGCTTTTTGCAGCTTATAAATTTTTTTTTCTTTGAGCTTAAGCATAAGGAAGTTTCTTCTGACTGCTTTAAAGATTTCTTTTGACAGTTAGATGGCTGCATCTTTTTAGTGACTCTTCAATAAATGAATACGTTTGATACAAATCAAATGCTACAGGTTTTTTTTTATATATATATAAGTGGAATTTACCCCATTGAAAGATTTCAGAGCTGTTTGAGAAAGCTCTAGCTTTTCCCCCCTCTAAGTATTTGTCACTCTAATACGTTAAATCGAATTGATTTTAATTTGGCTGTATTTTCATTGTGTGTTTTTTCTAGGCTACACTTAAAAGTACTTCAGACTGTCTGACAGCAGGAACTGAGAGAAGCAGTCCAAAGATGTCCTTCACCCCTCCTTTTCGTTTTCTTGATTTAAAAAAAAAAAAAAAAAAAGCGAATTTCTTTTTTCCTTTCGTCAGACTTGGCAGCAAAGACACGTTTCCTGTACAGGATGTTTGCCCGATGTTTGCAGGTCATGTGCCGCTGTAGATAAGGACTGTGCCATTGGAAATTTCATTACAATGAAGTGCCAAACTCACTACACCGTACAACTGCAGAAAGACATTCAGATCCTGGTGTGCTTTCAAGTTTTGTACATAAGCAGTAGCGACAGAACTGTATTTGTGTGTGTTTTTGTTGTTGTTTTTTTTAACTATCCATTTGGTCCAAGGAAAGTTTATACTCTTTTTGTAATACTGTGATGGTCTCATGTCTTTGATAAGTTAAACTTTTGTCTGTACCACCTGTGTTCTGCTGACCAGACGAACCACAGAGAAGCAAACCCTCCATCCTGTCCCTCCACGGAACAGCTTTGCCACACAATTCCCATGAGAACCGATAGCCTGTTATCAATCTGCTGAATTAACGGACTCGACAGACACCTTTGGGGGGAAAAATAGATTAAATGCCAGCCTTGTACAGGTCTTTTCTATTTTTTTGTTTGTTTATTTTGTTACTTGCAAATTTGTACAAACATTTAAATGGTTCTGATTTCCAGATCAGTGATTTTTGATGTTATCGTTGGGACTTGAGATCATTTTTGGAATCGATATTGAACTGTAATGTTTTCTTAAAACTAGAGTCTACTTTGTTACATACTCTGCTTGTAAATTTGTGGAATCCAAGATATTTGAGGCAGAATCCATACTTTTCATTTTGTATTTCTAACTGGATTAGTACTGATTTTATACGTGTTTAACTGGTTTGTACACTTTGGGGATGCTACTTGGTGTTGTTTCTGACTAATCTTAAAATCATTGTAATTAGTACTTGCATACTTAACGTTTCTGGCTCTGTTTTGGCAGGAGAGTGATGTATAGTTATGGACATTGTTGCGTTTCATGTTTAGGAGAACTTAGTATGTTTTTATGTATGTGTTTTAAAGAAATTCCATCTGCTCCTATTATCCCGTGACTAAGCGCACCGCCGAGCATCGAGTCTTCTGGTAGATGCCTCTATGCTGTGTTGTTTCAGTGACTCCTGAGGGGCCTCGTGATGTTTGTAGATCAGAAAGGGAGACCGGGGTCTAAAACCATGCTCCGCTCTCAAACTGGGAGTTTCGAGCAACTTAACCTTTTGGGGTTGAGCTTCAGCAAATGTTTTCCCTCATATTTTTGTGCTCTTCTTTTGGTCTAGGTGGAGGTTGGTTTGGTAGCTCTGCCTTGCAGGATTATGTTCAGACTCGCACTTCATTCCTCTCTCCCTTCTGTCCTGCAGATTACTTAGCACACTGTGGAAATTTAGGTGGAAGGAGGAAATTTTAAAATAGGACTTCAGTGATTTGCAGAATGCTCTGTGTGCCTGAGTGCAGATGGCTACCAAATGGACTAGAGCTTGTTTAAAAATCGGGGCAATTAATTTGAAAGCCAGCAAACCAGCTGTAAGTTGTATATTTGAATTTATTGTAAAAACTCTTACTGTAAGTTAAGAATTGGAGAATTTCCTTAGCCTTCAGCAACCTAAACTATCATGCTGCGTTGTTACGTTTTAATATTTTGCAATTACCTGTAACTGACAGACCAGGTTAATTGGCTTTGCATCCATCAGTATTTTCAAGTCTCATGGAATGCCCTAAGTCAGCACAGAAAAGGAGCAGGGGCACAAAAGTGTTCCTCCTTGCCTTCTCGAGAAGACTGATTTCTCTCTGTGTACGTAGCCCAGATCACGCTTGCTTCGTCTCGCATGTGAATTGCAGATCTGTTGGCTTGGTCTCTCCTACATGTGTAACGAGAACACAAGTGTTCCTGAAAGATTTCCTATAGGAGGCCAGCTCTCTTGTAAGCTTCCCACTGTGACTTCTACGGTTTTGAAAATTCATTAAACAGCCACCTGTCCAACCATCTTCACTGTTGGCCACTCCAAAATATGTCTGGTTTTGGAAACCCTAGTTCCTCTAAGCAGTGCCTTCTGCATATGTAATAGAACCTGTTGGTGCCAGGGTACTTGGGTTCTCTACCATGTCCAGCTTCTTCCCTCCTCCCGTGCCGTCACGTGGTGAGCCTCAGAGCCCCCTTCTGTTCGCTAGAGAGGCAACTCCAGCTGAAGTCACTCTTAAAATCTTAGTACATCCTCGAGTAACTTTTTAAAAAGATGTTTCTTCCTCCTGAGTCTGTGTAAATAATTTTTTTTCCTGAAAGTTTTTGTGTTGAAATTCTAACATGAATCTTGGGTATCTCTCTGGGGTACAGTGAAGTCCAGTGAAAGGCACCTTGTCTATTTTGAAAACAAACATTATGTGACCTCTGGTAATACTTTTTCTGTACGAATACTGACTTTCTTGAGTAATTAGTATATCAGTTATTGTACATGATTGCTTTGTGAAATGTGCAAATGATATCACCTATGCAGCCTTGTTTGATTTATTTCCTCTGGTTTGTACTGTTATTAAAAGCATATTGTATTATAGAGCTATTCTGATATTTTAAATATAAAGTATTGTTTCCGTAATATAGACGTATGGAATATATTTAGGTAATAGATGCATTACTTGCAAAGTTCCGCTTCGACAAACTGACAAAGTCTAAATTAATTAGCAAATGTTGTATCCCAGTGGGCAGTAAATCAATGGAGCGTACTGAGAAGACGAGAAGGACACTTGAGATGGAAAAAAAAAAGTTTTCCAAAGTTATACGATTCGGACTTGTTCAACTGCTGGGTATATGTTACCAACACCCCCCTCCCCCCCAGACTTACTTGAAATTCTCACATTCAGCTCTTAGGAGTTCTTAATTTATAACTGACTTTTAAATGAGAAGTTTCTCTTGTGGTTTTGGTTTGGGAGTAATCGTTCATTAAAAAAATGCAGTGTGGTTTATGCAAACAAAACAGCCTTGCATTACTCTGGGCCTCCTCTTTGAGGGCGGTGTGCACGGCCGGGCAGTGTGGCCAGGTGTGGCCGCGGGAGTCCTGTCGGGATGCGGTCACGCCCTCCCGCGTTTCACTACTCGAGTGAGTTCAGTAACGGCGCAGATTACACGTTCTTGTCCCGATACTCTCTGAGAAGTGCCTGATGACGCTGATGTACTTACAGACACAAGAACAATCTTCGCTATTATTGTATAAAGCCATAAATGTACATAAATCATGTTTAAATGGTTTGGTGTCTTTCTTTCCTAATTATGCAGAATAAGCTCTTTATTAGTGGGTTTTTTTTTTTTTTTTGTGATTGTTGCTGTTTAATGTTTACCTTAAGTTAAGCCTTGTCAGCCACAGTGCCAGGGTTTCTTCAAATCTGGTATTTCCTTTGGGGGGCGGAGGGGGGAGCGGGGAGGAAACAGTCCCTCCGAGAGTGAAGTCCTGAGAATTGAAGAGCAAGTAAGATCCTTGATAACGAGCAACCCCGGGGTACTGCGGCGTGTCCGCGGTGACATCCTGTGCAGTAGTCCCCAGGCATATTAAGTCTCCTGTCGGAATGGACCATGCTAAAGGGAAAAACCCCTGAAGGGCAAGTTAGGAGGGCACCGAGCACTAGCCTGTGTGGAGGGCGTAGTGGTTTTCCAGGGCCACGTGCGTCCCTACCTCACACACCTTGCTGAAGTGGGAGCATTGTGTCCTTTAAGTGGCCACAGATTGGAGGTTTATATGTTTTGCTGAGGAATGAGCTAGGATTAGATTAACGTGGTTAAAATGCATTTTAAAACCAGGAAAAGCCTGATCTCTCTGCTTCTTATTCATTTACGAGGCAAGTGAGCAAATGAGTTAGAGTAGCAAGAAGGAAATAGGTTATTCTAATGTTTGTCTGTTTAGACGCCAGAAGGTCAGTCCGGCTTTTCAGGGTTGGTTTGTTTCCCCTTCCTTCCAGCAAATAGAACCCTTTCCTTTAAAACACATGATAGGAAGCCCAGGGTGTAGAGTAGATAAAGGCATCTGCTCCCAGACCCCGGGGGCTCATGTGCAGATCACTTTGAAATCTGACCTAGCCCAAGTGCAGAAAAATACCCTGGTGGTACCACCAGAACTCAAGCCGGCAGGCTCCTTTCATAGCCTCCACACACACACACACACACACACACACACACACACACACACACACACACACACACACACACAGAATCGTATAGCTGATGTCCTGTATTGAGACCAGTTCCCAAGGTTTAACACCACTTGATAAGAGGAAGCAACTCGGCAGGGAGACAGAACCCTGGGCTGGAGCTCAGTGCTTAATGTAAAAGGAGAAACTTCTCGGGTGGTACACAGGCCCCTGCTGTGACCAGGCCGCTGACACTGGAACCAGGATGTGTACCTAGGGTCGATACTTGACCACTGAGCCTGCCACACTGAAGGACTTTATGCCTTAGCTCTCCTTTCTTCATGTCTGAGCAGGCCGCTCACAGTGAGGTGCTGGTTAAATGTGCACTGGGTGGTGTGGTTCGGTGGGTGGAGTGCTGCTCTGAGAGATGTATCTCACTAAGTGGCGGTCTGAATTAGTCGCCATTGCATACGCATAGAACTCTTTATCCTCTGTTACTCCTCATTACAGGCCCATGAACCTGCAGCGGGGTTGGGCCATGACCTCTAAAATGAGGGGGTAGTCATAGGTGTCCTTATTCTAATTTTGCTCTTCCATTATTGGTGTAACTTCGCTCTCTCATTGTTGGTGTCACTGGCGATAACTTACGTACATGGAGTCTAGGGTGTTTTCCAGTTACTTAAACTAGAAAATGAGTGACGTTTCTGCGGAATGGAAAGGGAGGTAGGTATGTGTGCTGGTGTGAGTGTAAGGCAGCGAGTCCCATGGGTGGTGGGTGATCGATCAGGAAACCAGATGTGAAATGGGGACAGCTGAGCTGCGAGCTGAAGGTGTCAGGATCCTTTGACAGGAGGAACTGCAGAGTGGCATGGACATCCGGAAGTTCAAGAGAACTTTTAGTTACCGCAGGTGGCTGGGGGAGGGGGCTTTCTATGCGGACACCTGGCTTTGGCAGGATGGCTGTGAGAGGCGGAGGCTCCACACTGAGAGCATTTGACTGTTAGAGGAAGAAGGAAGGGAAGGAGATCAGGGCCAACTTTTCTCAGCTTGCCTGGGGGCGGGCTGCTGTCTGCTCCCCTACCCAGTCACCCACGGACTCAAAAGGCTAAATGAAATCTCTTGGCATTAATACCTTTACCATGTTCGTGTCTTCCAAAAGAGCAAGAAGTTTGCACTGGAAACTACTGGTGGAAAGTAGGGATTTACATCCTCCGGAAGAAAGAAGGCAACTTTGTGAGGGCTAAGTCACTCATTCTTTGCATCTCCTTCCTCCCATGAGCAACTTTTCAGAATTCCCATAAGACTTGAAAGTTGCAGATGGTCGCCTGGGAGCCACGTTGGGTTATTGTAGTGCTGGTTTCTGCAAACGTTCCTTGGGGACGTTGTAGGGAAATGGCTGCCCCACAGAGATGACCTTGGTTGAGATAGATGCTAAGAATTGAGCTCACATTGGCCCATTTTAAACCCCAGTTTTCTTTCCTTCTGACACATTGGGATGGATGGGAGGGCCATTCTGCCCTTCAGTGCTTGGCTGCAGAACAAGAGCAGAGGCACCCAGTGCTTGGTTTGTGCTGGTTTTGGGACACTTGGTACGCTTGCAGAGTGCGATCTCTGATGCTTGGGCAGCGATGGGCCTGCAGATAAGGCAAGTTGAAGATACCTTCTACCACCTGCCTCTCAGGTTGGATGTGAGGATTAGAGGATGAGGTAATGTCTGCAGATGGCTTCCTGTGTCCGGGAGAAAGACCTTGTACCTGCGAGTTGGTGTCAGTGTAGGTAATAGCAGGCTTTGGGGATTTGTTTCCTAAATGGGGCTTCTGGACAGTCAGCGTTTCCTGCAGGATGAGTGGGAGAGCCCCTGGGTTCATTTCCATCTTCTCTCTGCATCTTCATTTGCACTCTTCCATCTCTTAAGCAGGGGAGTGTGGACAGTTGGCCAGACCCATACTTTTTCTTCGTAACTCCAGAAGTGCTTAATAAGTAGTAAGTTGTAAACCCGTAATTTGGCCAGTACAAGCTAGCCGTGATCATGGTTTCTCAGGAAGTTCTCCACGGACCCATACTAAGAAAATTTAGAGACATTTTAGGCTGCTTGACCTCGGTGTCTCCCTGGTCATGTTCTCCTAGTAGACGGTGGAGGCGGCTAATGCCATGTGCCCCTTTTAGGCCATCCTTCTGTGTGCTGAGGGGAGGGGCAGGGAGGAAAAGCCTGATGTTGAGGAGACCACAGTGATGGGCTGGAGCCTGGTCGGCCGGTTCTTGAGAATTGATGGTTAAATTTGCCGGAAGTTTGAGAGCCAATTTTACATACCACCATTATTCACCATCAAATTAGATAAGCTTTCTATTAATTCGTTCATATTGAGAAAAAGATAGTAAATGGCTCAGAACTCAGCACTAATGACTTCTGTCCTACTGTACTACATTGTACTCCCGTCTGCTCTTGAGGTATTGAGGTTGCTTGTGTTTTGTCTGATGGGATTATTCTTTAGTGGCCTGCTACTGCTCTGCCGAAGCTGAACACAGTTTCAGTTTAGTGAATATAATTTGAATGAGGGTGAGAAATAGTTTAATAGTAAGTCTTATCAGTTAAATTTGCTGAGAAAATAAATTTATTGAGAAGAGAGTCGATTGGGATGGACGTCCATTCATCACATCCTGGCCGAGTGGCCGTGGTATGTTGGATCCAGATAAAAGTTTGGCAAAAGCCTATGAAAGCATTTTGTGAGAATCAATTGGTCTGATAGAATTTACAGGAGAGAGTATGGTTTATTTTATTATTTGTAAATTGAATGCTACACATCCGTCGTGGCAGTAAATTCATAATAAACATAATCTATCCAGGCATGTATTAACTTCTCCAAAGAGCGGGTTAAATATCGACCAGCACACCACTGACAGCGTAATAAAGGCACCGGACGACCGGAGGTTTGGGTGACCTAGAACAAACAGGTAGAATGGGAATAGGGGAGACGGAGAACAGGAAGTTGTGGTGAGGCCCAGGGTGTGGTCAGTGCAGTGGGTGACCGTGGCAGTGAGGTACCGGCCCCAGCAGGGGAAGAGGTCAGGGGAGATAAGGCTTGGTGGTGGAGTGGGGCATGCACATTAGACTTGGAGCCAACAAAAGGGACAGCAGCAGGACCTGGGTGCAGTGGAAGTCTCAAATTCAAGTGCCAAAGCATTTAACCTGGGGGAGAAAACGGGAGGCAGGTAACAGCTGGATCCGTGGCGGGGAAGGTACACAATAGAGTGGTGGGATGCCCTAAGCATCGACAGAGGGTTTTTAAACTTGGGAAGAAAAAGATTCTGGAGCTGGAAGTGGGATGCAGAAGGATTCCGGTTCTGCTTTTAAGACCCCCCAGGGTCTACTTACTGGAGTGGAGGCGGGGGTGGAATTCAATGGCACAAATGAAGACCCCATCACCATGCCTGGCACACAGAAAGAGTTCATGAAATTGGGGTGACCAAACATTCTGGTTTGCCCAAGACAGGCTCGGGCAACTTCTGCCCAGCGTAATTGTTAATGCTGCCCTTATCACTCTGAAGGTTCAGGTTTGGGCAGTTAATTATATGTTCACTCCATCAGTGAATAACTGCTGTTCGGCTTTTACTTCCTGGAACCCTCACTTCACAGTGGATGTACCAAGAGACCCCTGTGGGTGAGAGCCCTCAGGGCCCCCGCCTCCGGAAGAAGCCTCGTTGGGCCCGGAGGTCGTAGCTGAATCTCAAGAATATAAGGTCCTTCTCAGCCTTCTTTTCCTTCTCCTGCCGTTCGCCACCAGCCTTTTCACCTGCTGGAAGATTTATCTATCGGGAACGTCTTTTTCCTTTCCTTATGAGCCAGGATAAAGCTCTGAGCTTTCCCTTCCCTACCCTTGAAGCCCTCCCCACCCTCTCCTATCGGGGGAGTGACTTCAAGAGGTGGGCTAGCTGAGTTTTAGGGCTCCTTTTCACAATACACACATGCGGCCGTGTTGAGCTCTAGCTGAATAATAATCCTCAGTAGTCCTCCCGAGGCAGCCATCCTACCGGCAAGTTCAGCGCCAGGCCTGACTGACTTGGGCCATCACCAAGCTCCCTGTGAGCCTAAAGCAACTGGCCTGGACACTTGACCACTGGACACAGCCAAAGGCATTCTTTTGTGAGCCAGTCTGCGTCTGCCAACATTCCAACAAATTAAAAGCAGACCAAGAAGCCCAAGGTATTTTGACAAGTCTGGAGTTGCTATTTGCTTTCTTCAACCAAGGGAAGCTCAAAGGCGAGAGAGGGGATATGGCCAATGGTGAAACACCTACAAGAAGATCATTGGTTTTCCTTCCAGCTAGTGGTCCCCACGGTTGCAAGACCCTGCCTTTCCATCTAGCTTTTCTCTGTGCTCAGGGGACAGACCCAGTTCTGTTTACCACCCACCTCCCAAACTGCTATTGAGAACGGAATGCCAGTTCATCCGCTCACCCCCAGAAGAGTTGCATGTCTGTAGAAACAGGTTGTGCCAATCCCAATAGTCAGATTCTCTCAGTTTAAAAAAAAGGGATACAGGCGGCGAGAGGCCGACTGTTCACCCTTAGTTGCTGATTTGTTTTCACAGAACCTCGCCTGAAAAAGACATAAACACTGTCCTTTGTAATTTTTGCCTTAAGCGTTGTGTCTTTGGATTGCCTCTACCTCTCCCCTATCAAATGGAATTGGCTAAAACGTGGGTTTTGCGTTCCGAGTTTTAAGAATATTATTTTGGAGTTAATTGGAAGTATCCAAATACTTTCAAATATATTATTTTGAAAGGAAGGTACTTTTCTCCCTGACAAGACAAAAAGTTTTTCCTACTTCAGTTCACCACACCTACCAAAACAATGACTTGGTAAAGGGAGACATTTCCTGAAGTCAGGCAATTTTGTTTAGAAATCTTTGTGAAGTAGTGCTAAAACCTACCCTGAATAGAAAATATCATTTATCCCTGTAAATGTATCTTAGGAGATCTCAAAATCCTTCAAGCCCTATGTGCCATACTTTAAATTAGTGTTATCTTTAAGATTCCATTTCCTTTCTGACTTCTTTTTTTCTGTCTTAAGTAATTGATATTCTATTAAAAGCTTGAGTAATTTTCAAAACCCTGAATAGGACGGGCTGGAGGCATTTAACAGCTGTATGGGATCTCATGTAACCATCATGTGCCTTTATTTTTTTGGAAACAACAATTGTCCTTGTCTTTTGTAAGAAAATCACATGATTAAAAAAATAGATGACTAGCAATAATTCTGCTGTCACTTGGTTACTGGCAAGAGTTGGGATAGGGAGGAAGACATAAGAAAAATGCATCCTTGGATCTTGCAGCCACACCAATCTGCAAACCTTCCTGGAGTAAATAATTTCCTTTGTCATTTCTGGGTAACTAAAAAAAGGCTTCGGAATGTTTCCAGGACTGGGCATTCTGTTGTGTAATACTTTTGGAGTCAGAGTTACCTTCCTTTGCCGAAAGAGTTGGCTCACCACCCAGCCATCTTCCCCGTCCTGGATCCGAATGTCGGAGAAACCGGTATGAATTGAGTGACTGAAAATTCAGTCTTCATTATGGACAGTAATACTCCCTCCAGGCTTAGAATTTCTTAATATATTTGGCAGCAAAAAAGAAGTTGGGATCAGCTATGGATCCCAGAGATGCTGGTTGACCCAAACGTCTTGAAATGAAGCGTGCCTTTGTCTTAATTGTCCCCGCTGGGGAAGAGAGCTACAGGCGTGCCCCTGGAGGGTGAGCCTGCCAACATGAGTGACAGGGGAGGGCTTCTGTCATCTTTGAGATTCCAGAGCATAAAAGTCCCGAATATGAAATGTTTGAGCATAGCCGTGCTAGTCATTGGCCTGCCCAAGGGAAGTGTTCGAACTGAGTGTTTCTTTGCGAAATGAGCCAGTGTGTGTGTGTGTGTTTCCAGGACATTTCTAAGACTTGTGGAGGTAAAACTATAATTAAGAAAAGTGGATGGGTTACTAGGAAGGGCTCTCTGCTCAGAAGGTTTTGTGAGCTTAGTAGCACTTAGCATTTGTAATACCTTCCATCAGAGGATCCCAGGCATCTGCCAATCTAAGTTCCTCCACTTCCCTTGGAATTTAAAAGAGCAGAGGGGAGCCTGGCTGGCTCAGTCAGTGGAGTGTGTGTGTGACTCTTGATCTCGGGGTTGTGAGTTCGAGCCCCACATTGTGTGTAGAGATTATTTAAGAATAAAAATAAAAATGGGACGCCTGGGTGGCTCAGTCAGTCAGGCCTCCGACCTTGGCTCAGGTCATGATCTCACAGTTCGTGGGTTCCAGCCCCACATTGGGACCTGTACTGACAGTGTAGAGCCTGCTTGGGATCCTCTGTCTCCCTCTCTCTGCCCCTTCCTCTCTCTGTCTCTTTCAAAATAAATAAATAAATATACTTAAAATTAAAAAATAAAAATAATCTAAAAAAAATTTTTATAAGCAGAGCAAGCCCACTGTATACGGAGCCTGGACTAGGGAAAATGTCCCCCTGGTAGAGGAGTTTTATTAGCGGAGACCCCAAGGAAACGTGCTGACGTGAGACAGTGTTACTGAGAGGGGGAGCTACTAACTGTGAGCAGCAGGTTATTTGGAAAGATTTGGAGAAGCACCACTTCTGGGGCTCCTTCCCAGAACCGTGGGCTCAGAATCCGTAATAAGGGGTGTGATGGCTGAGACATCCGAATTTTAACTCTTCTAGGTGAGGTTTATGAACAGTGGTATTTGGGAACCACCACTGGTCTATGACGTTGCTGTAACATTTGCTGGTATTCATTCATCCTCCATCCGATAACATTAAGTATGTCCTGTGTCTCAGGCCCTCTGTAGAGGGCTAGGGAAGCCCTGTGTGGTGAACGGGGGAACGAGACAGGGACAGACCCGTCAGCCACCCTCATGAGGCTCGAAGTCTCCTACTGTCTTCAGCTGCAGGATGAGGTTGACTTTTCCAGAAAGATGTCATGAAGTATTCTTTAAAAACAGGCGACTTGGATCAGATAAATACTGGGATGATAATGGACCCTGAAACTAAAATGTCTGCCATCCATCAAAGGCTTTTTATCTGCCTAACCTTCGGTGAGTGCTGGCTAGATGGGTTGGCCGGACTGGCCCCTGTCCTCTAGGTCCTTACAAGTCAAGGTTCGATTGGCTTCTCACCAGCATGAGGCTCGATCCCCGATTAACGCTGTAGAGGGGCTTTCAAGCAGCTTGAGCCAAGAGGCAGACCTGGGACACAGCCGATTTGGTCCAGAGTGTCCACATGGTTGCGCTAAATGGTTCCAGGTCTGAGGAAAATAACGCAGTCCATGAAGGATCTGTTTTCCACTGGAAATGAGGCTTTTAAAAAATGAATGTAGCTGTAGGAGAGAAACAGCTCATCTTGCAAAATCTCTGAAGGAACGTAAGCTGGACCCAGTTGTTCTGGCTAAGATGAGCTTACCATACGGACGTCTGTGGCCCAGGCTGGGCAAGTGCCTCCTTGCTCCTGGCAGAGCCCGCTGCAGCCCCGGGGCAGGGAGCCTGTCTTGCAGAGGCGTGAGCACCCCGGGGCGGGGTCAGACACCCCGTCAGGATAATGCACTGACACTTCTTTTGGGTGGTGTCCTCAGGGCTGAGCTCTGTTCCACACAAGGGAACATTCCAGATCACTGGAAGTTACCGCCCTTATGGCTGCCTGGACTTTTTCTAGTTTGTTTGAAAAGCGTCCCCCAAAGTCGGACATAACTCTCTTGTTGCTAAAAGAACCTGACCCGCTTCCACTTGACCTTTCCCGATGAGGCAAAGTCACCACAAGCAATACCTGTGATTGAGCCAAGTTCTCGTTCAGAGATGTCCTCGGGGCTGTTGACACAGATCTTGGTGTTGGACCCTCCCTCCCTTCATCTCTCTTTCCCTCTGTCCTTCACTCCCCCACTCTTTGTCATGGAAAATGTCCAACGTAAACAAAAGCAGGGAGAAGAAAAGGTACAGCGGTCCTCCATGTATTCGTCACCTGGATTGAACAATTATCAACTCATGGCCAAACTTGTTTTCTATATACCCACCCTTAATAACCCTGGATTATTTTGAAGAAAACTCCACAGAGCAGATATTTCACCTGTTTAAAAGCTATACATATACAATTACATAGAGAAGAATTCTTCTAAGTTGTAAAATATTTGTATTGACCTGTAACTTACATACATTCAGATCCTCGGAACTCAGGTGTACCAATCAGTTTGACATCTTCGTATCAAGGTACATCACGTTTTTATCATCCCATCCCTTTGTGTCCCTTCTCAGCCAGTTCCCTGCGTTGAGAAGCAACCATTGATGGGATTTTTATTGCTACTAGTTATTTTTGCCTATATGAGAATTTCATATAAACGAGATGGTAATTCTGTACTTTGTAGCTCCTGGCTTAGCTCATTTAGTGTATGGTTTTTGAGATTCATCCGTGGTGTTGTTTGTATCAGTAGTTTAGTGCCTTTTATTTTTGAGTAGTATTCCATGGTGTAGATATGCTAATAGGTGGATCCATTCTTCTGTTGATGGACACCTGTGCTGTTTTCAGTTTTTGACTGGTCTGAGTAAAGCTGCGTCTGTAGACATATAGTTTTATTTCACTTGAGTAAATACCTAGGACTGGGATTGCAGGGTCGTGGGTATGTTTACCTTTTTAAGAACATGCCAATGGTTTTCCAAAGGGGTTGTCCCATTCCACCAGCGATGCCTGAGAATTCCGATTGTCCCGCATCCTCCCCCAAATTTAGTATTTTTCATCTTTTTAACTTTTTCTTAAAAATTTTAAAATTTATTTTGTGAGAGAGAGAGAGAGAGGGCAGAGGGGAATCTCAAGCAGACTCTGTGCTGACAGCAGTGAGCCCAGTGTGGGGCTTGACTTCATGAACTGTGAGATCATAACCTGAGCCGAAGTTGGACCAACTGAGCCATCCAGGCGCTCCTCATCTTTTTAATTTTAACCATTCTGTTGCTTATAGCATAGTGATATCTCATTATAATTTGAATTTGCATTTCTCTGATGATTAATGATGGTGAACTGTTTTTCATGGGCATACTGGCCATTTGTACCTCTTCTTTTGTGAAGTATCTATTCAAGTAATTTACTCATTTTTTCCTTGGGTTGTTTGTCTTCTTATTATTGAATTGTAGGAAGTCTTTATATATTGCATATCATATATGATATATGACATATATATGATATATATTGTGGATACAAGATACAGGTATTGTTCTATTTGTCTATCATCTATTTATCTATCTTTCCAGATATAGGTGTAGCACATATTTTCTCCCAATCTGCTACTTATTTTCTTGACAGTGTCTTTTGATAAATAGTACTTTTAAATCCAGTTTACTAATTTTTTTCCTTTATGGTTTGTGCCTTCTGTGTCTTCACCAAGAAATCTTTACCTCCCCTGTATTTTCTTATCTTTTCATCTAATAATTTTATTCTGCATCTATAGAATCAAGAGCTAAAACAACCACAACAAAATCGTAATTGCAATTCCATTATCACACACAGAGAATAAAACAATCATAAAACTATTAAGGACCCAGTCACCACAATATTAAAATTTTCTCAAGTATTTTCTAACTTCGTATAGTTTTTAATTCAAATTAGAATCCCGATAATGTTCACATATTGCTCTTTCGATATGTCTCTAAGAGTCTCTCTTAATCTACATATCTTGCCTTTTTTTTTTTCCTCACTCTGTTGAAGAAACTGGGTCATTTGTCTTGTAGAATATTCCATGGTCTGGATTTTGCAGGTTGCATCTTCATGGGATCTTTTAGTATATTTCTCATCCCCTGGATATCCTGAAAATTAGTAATTAGATCTAGAGTTGTGATCATGTTTGGGTTCATTTTTTGTAAAGAGGGCATCATAGTATTCTGTGAATATATAGGGTGGGATGTTCATGATGTTTGATTGTGTCTCTTCCATGTGGCATTAGCAGCCACCGATGATTGTTGTTACCATGATTATTTCATTAGGGTTATAAAATGGTGAAATTCTGTCATCTCCTTTAAACACAGCAGCTGAAAACTATGAAAAGACTAACTAGGAAGAGAAACAACCATGTGGGTGCCCAATGGACTTTACCTTGACCAATCCCAGGGATGCCAATGATTTTAACAGGTCACTAGCCTGCTTTGTATCACCCGTTTTCAGTTTTCCCCACAGCATTAGACTGAAGCTGTTGCTTATTAATATTTACAGCAACAGCAGTAATGATCACTCTCTGCTGAGCACTTTTTGGGGCAGGTTCTAACTTAAGTACTCAATGTATGTCACTCATCAGATACTCCAAGGTAGAAATGGTTACTCATAGATCTTCCTAGCTTCTACCATAACATAATAGATTTACCTAATGATCTCCGATCTTCCGTGTGGGTTCTAGGCCATCACTTTCACTATGTGTATGTGGAAGGCTTTCCTCCTCTTTAACTTTTTAGGTTTGGAAAGATCGATACCATGAGATGCCTTTCCCAGTGTGAAAAAATAAGAACTCAGGATAAACACTCCTATAATAGGATGTTGACTATTCCCATTAAAGGTGAAAGAGAAGGACTGTGGCCCCAGCATGAGTAATCCCAACTCCGGCTGCATACTGACTCAAGCCAGAAATTTAACTCAATCATTTGACCCTTACAAAGGCTCCATTTCCTCCTTGGTAGAATGGGAAAAATAATACTGGATTATGACTTGTTGCCAAAGAGGTGTTTCCCACTACATACCGAATGGAGACAGCGCGGGGAGATGGCGGGGTTTGTAACTGCTTCCAAATAAACATAGAAGAGCAACATCCTAGAGAACACACCCTCCCTGGTGAGAGTCCCCATTTTTCCTTCTTCAGAGCTTTGTGTCTTTCAAAAGGAAATGACCTAAGGGACTAGATGTCTGAAGGAAATTATTAAACGAAATACTTAAAATTGACTTTGACTTGAAAGAAGCAAGTGTTGAAGATTTGAACGACTAACGGGCACATGCTGTATAGCAGTCGCTTTTGCAGGGACGCACACCATTCGGCTGGTTCATAGGCGGGGGGTTGCGCTCTTTCTTGATTGGAGGAGGGAGTTGATCTTCGTGTATTAGGGCTGCTTGTGCCTCCTTCTGTTTCCTAGCCCTTGGTGCCCTTGCATAAATGTATCTTACACATACCCAGCAGTTTCTATCCCTTTGCACATTAACTCAGTTATAAAACAATCTATTTTCCCTCAGGTTATAAAACCTCACCAAGGATTGCTGTGGGCTTTCCTGAAGATACGCATATATTTAATAAAAGTTTACCAGTCCCCATCGTTTTAAGCTAGGGATTCTGTTTTCCATAGAATGATGATTCATCCTGGTTTTCTCAGGATAGCCTCAACATTTGCTTGTTGCCCTAGGGTAGTTACTGAGAGTATCCTCTCTGACTTTCAAATGTGTCCTGGTTTGGATGTGTCGTGTGGTGACCCTACTTACACACGATAGTTCACCCATTACTTTTCTTCAGGCTCAGGTATGAAGCGGTGGATGTGAGCAAAAGGCCCCTTGGATCACTGGCGTTTCGCGACTGTTCCCCCCCGATACAGTCGATAAGATTGAGAGTACCCCCCATATTCTTTCCCAGCCTTGCTACTGTTGATAACTGTTTTTCATCTGAAGCCACTCCAAATCTTCTAACGTGCAGCTCATTCCAAGACAGCTTCCCAAGTACATAGCAACAGACGTGTTTCACGTTAGCCTGCCCGCGTGGATCTGAGCTGCAGTCTTGCTGAATGAGTCCAGGTGCTTACGACTGGGTATCATGCTCTAGAAGATTTTGTCCAGTGATGGAGAATGTTATTAAGAGTGTGAGAAAAATATTAAGAGGATGCTGTTCTCTTCAGACAGCTATCTCAGCGTATGATAATAGACCAGTACCATCCAGGCTGGAGGAGAAACAAGAGAAATTCAGCTTGATCTGAACCACAAACACACAAATCAAAACGTAATTAGCCTGAGTCAAAAGTGGTGACTGAACATAGCTCAAATGACCATGTAATTTGCCTAACGGTGGCTCTAGACTCACATAAGGAAAAGCAGATTAAAGTTGAGTTCCTAGGGCGTCTGGGCAGCTCAGACGGTTAGGCCTCCAACTTTGGCTCAGGTCATGTTGTCCCAGGTTGTGGGTTTGAGCCCCGCATCGGGCTCTGTGCTGACAGCTAAGAGCCTGGAGCCTGCTTTGGATTCTGTGTCTCCCAATCTCTCTGCCCTTTATTATTGACAGAGAGAGAGAACACAACCTGGGGAGAGGCAGAGAGAGAGGGAGACACAGAATCTGAAGCAAGCTCTAGGCTCTGAGCTGTCAGCATAGAGTCTGATGCGGGTCTCGAACACACATACCTTGAGATCATGACCTGAGCTGAAGTCAGACGCTTAACTGACTGAGCCACCCAGGCGCCCCATGGTCATTATTCATTCATAGATTCTTCTAACAATGTAATAATCCAGATACTAGATCTGAAAACATTTTAAAAATGAAAATGTGTATAAATGTTAAGCAGTATTATTGAGAATCTACTCTAATTCATGACATTGTGTTGAGGGCTGTGGGAACAAAAACACCAGTAAGACATAATTCTTATCTTCAAAAGCTTATAATTTAGTAAAGCAAATCATCACAACACAAATGCCTGTTCTAGCCAAAGCTAGAACAATTTGAGCCACAAAATGATGGTAGTATTTATATTTACTATAATTTGTATAATTTAATACAATTTCTGTATAATACATTACACATTACTTATAATGATAGAAGAGAATAATGATATATTCTGTGAGGTGATACATAGTATAATTATTTCAATATTAATTTTATATATTTATTTTTAAATGTTTGTGTGTGCGTGAGAGAGAGAGGGCAAGCAGGAGAGGGGCAGAGAGAGAGGAAAAGAGAGGATCCCAAGCAGGTTCCATGCTGTCAGCGCAGAGCCTGATGTGGGACTCGAACTCATGAGCTGTGAGATCATAACCTGGGCAGAAATCAAGAGTCAGACACTTAACCTACTGAGCTACCCAGGCGCCCCTAGTATTAATTTTTAAATAAAATAAATATTCTGAGAAGTGTAAATGACTGAAATAAATAGGTGAGGAGGAGAGACAAGTTTTCTTTACTGAAAAGTTCTAATGAGTAAATATAGAAGAAATGAAGGCAGTAAAGGTCGCCATTAGAATATCATAGTAATAACTGCTGCAGGAAGATCCGCTGATGACTGGTAAATAGAGAGCAAAAGTTTATGGAGAAACTATCGGCATAGCCTCAGAGTACCTCCCCCAAATGTTTTCTAACTATGGAGGGGGAGCATAACGCGATTATAATGGAGGATCCTGGCCGATGCCACCTCGGCTAAGCGACCAAGGCTAACCTCAACAGTAAGAAGACCCCTGGACATCATGCATTTGCTGACATAATGATCTGAGAAGGGTGCGTCCTGTCTGTGGTGTTCTTGCTGAGAGCGAGCGAGACTGACCCAAGTTAAGAGACACGTTATAAAGTACTCGACGGTTATGACTCCCAGAGGGTCAGCTCACATCGCAGAGGGGAGGAGAGTAAGGAGACATGCTGACTAAATGCAGCGGAGGACCCTGGATTGGGTCTCGTAATAGATAAAAAGGACATCGGTGGAAAACCCACCAAAATGAAAGCCTGTAGGTTAGATGGTAGTGCTGTCCCGGGGTTAACTTCCTGGTTTTGATTACTGTAGAGTAGCCGCATAAGGTGTTAACACTGGGGGCCGCTGGATGAGGTGTGTACAAAAACTCTTCGTGTTACTATGACAGCTTTTCTGTATGTCTAAAATGATCTCACAAAAGAAAGGTTTAGAAAGTTCATGAGTGCGATAACTAAGGGTCAACAGTAAGTGTGCCGTAAGTTTGGAAGCAAAGGTGATTCCTAGCATATTCCCCCTGGGGTGCCAGGGTGGAATGCACTACCCCTGGGGTGTGAGGAGGCTGAGGATGGGGAACTAGGGGGGCCTTCTCAGGCAGGGGAGTGTTCGGCTGGGCGGCAAAGCCTGGGGGGAGAATTGTGATATGCAGGTTTGAACTGGGTAGGCGAGGCTTTTAAGATGGATGGGCTTTTAAAGGTCTGGACCAAAGCACAGCGGCAGGAAGGGGCAGGAGAAGAGTGAGCGGGAGGGTTGGATTGGACCTCAGCAGCCTCAAAGAGGGATGGCGGTGGCCAGGCTCTCGGTGCGGCAGGACTGTGAGGAGCTGGACGGCAGACCGACGTCACAGGGAACACTGCTTAGCTCTGCACTGGGGCAGCTCAGCCCCTGGAGGAACCCGGGACCCTGTCTGAACCCTCATTTTCTTTAAGTTTTTTTAATTTGAGAGAGACAGAGGCAGAGAGAGAGAGGGAGAGAGAGAATCTCAAGCAGGCTCCACACTGTCCGATGCTGGCCTCGATAGCAGAAACCACAGGATCATGACCTGAGCTGAAATCGAGAGTCAGGGCTCAACCGACTGAACCACCCAGGCGCCCCAACACATGTATATTTTAAAGGTGTCTGTGGAGGTCGAGGCCTTAGTAAGGGAATGACTAGGAAACCAGCGTGTGCAGAGACGCAGGGGAGGGTTCCCATCCCACGGGGGCATTCATTCTGTGAATACTGCGGTCACAGGGCCGGGGGTGCGCTGTGTGTCTCCTGCGGTGCAGGAAGCATCCCGCTCTTGAACGAAACCTCGCCCGCTCAGAATGAAAACAAGCTCCTTGTCAGACTCTTCCACTTTCTGGGACCCAACTCGTTGGCTGGGTCGCCGGGCCCTGGGTGTCAGGGAAGCTTCTGTGGGTCGCCGGGCCCTGTGTGTCGGGAGTGCCCTGCAGGGCTGTGTGGTGCTTGGCCCAGTCCCTGTCACCCCCGGTGGGCATGCCGCCCCTGCGGCTCCCCCCAGGTGTGTGTGAAGTTGGGATGTGGGCATGAATGGTCCTCTGAAGACATGTCCTGGGCTCTTACGTCATGGCTAGACAGCCCCCGCTGGGCCTGTTTGCTGTCCCTTTCCCTTCGCTCTCATGTGGCGTCAGGACATTTGGGGAACTTCTGACTCATATTAGCAAGTGACTGTGGCCTTTCTGCCGAGAGGCCGTGTCCCAAGGGAAGAGGCAAGTGCAGCCCAGGAAAGTTCCTGCAGTCCCACGGCTCCCTGGGATGGCGAGCCCAAATGGGACTTTATGGCTGGGCGTGATGGAAACCGCAGCACGTGATTTGGGGGAGCAGGGCGGTGCCGGCCGGGGGGATATTTGGCTCTGCTTATGTTTGAAGAGTCTGACGGCAGCTATGAAGCGTAGCGGCTGTGGTCTATCTGGTTCTGCAGGACTTGTGGACCTGGAGTCTTGAGACCACAGCAGCTTTCAAGAATTCAAGCAACGAGACATCACTTCCTTAGAAAAGTCAGCTCTCCTCTCTCTGCATAGTCAGTTCCGGAAACTCTGCTAAGAGAGAGCAGCCCTTCCATGAATTAACTTTCTGAAGAAATGGACTTCAAATGTATTCCCGTGGTTTTTCTCCCAGGAGTTGATCCCTAGGTGCCAAACGAATTTCCCCTTGATCTTCGGTGGGGGGAGGGACTAATGTTTTCACCTGGCCCCATTGTGCACAGTCTGGCTCGGTCCTGCGCCGGGAGCTGGTAGCAAAACTAGAGGCGCTGGGTGGCCGGCCCGGCCCCGTGACCCCTTCCTCTGCGTGACTGTGATAGGCATTCATGAGATCAGAGGGGTTAGCGGACGCCTACGAAATCGTGTCCCACAGGCGGGCAGTGTCTGGGCCTCTCTGCGTCCAGGGCGGGGCGCCGAGTGAGAGGGGAGAGAGGAATGGTTCCAGGGCTGGGAGCTGTTCTCAGCGTCTGTCCCCTCACTGTTATGTAACCTCAGGCAGGCGCCTTCACCGAGCTGGCTCTTCTTTCCTCCCTCACGAAAGAGGATATAACGAATGCCTTCTTTTCGGGATCGTCGAGAGACTTAAAACCCACAGTGCCTGTAAGCTCCCTGCCCCGTGCCGGGCACAGAGGACGGCCTCTTAGCTCCTGCCCTTCCTCCTGCGGGCATCCCTTCCACCTTCTCATTGAGGCGGTTGCTCTTGTGCAAAGGGGGAGGCCAAGGAGGCAGAGACAGGTCTGTGGGACCCCCCGGGGGCGCACCCTCTCTCCATCGCCAGGCCGGCGCCGAAGCCTGACGGGGCGGGCGGTGTGTGCTCCGACAGACTGCGGCAGACTTTCGGAGCCCTTTTGGACAGCTTCGCCACTGCAGAATCATCCCTGGAAAACTCTGCTCACCAGACGTGTGCCCTGCCAGGTCATCCAGCAGCCAAGTGCTTTATTTTCGATTTTTTTTTTTTTTTTTTTTTTGCCAGGGAGACAGGATGCAAGGTCTACCTCCAGTTCAACCCCCAGGAGTCTCCGTGTCAGGAACAATCATGGTGACTGGTTTTGGTTGAAATGTCTTCTGTGCCAGGCACAGTGCTAAAAGCGTTACCTGCATTATCTCGTTTAAGCCCTGCATCAATCCAGAGAGGCCCGTGTTTTTTATTTCTGTTTCTCTGGCGAGGAGTCTGAGGATTAGAAGAGGTTAAGAATCGACTCCAGCTTGTCGAACAGAGCTGGTTTAACTACGAAGGCCATGTTCTTTAACCACCATACCGTGGTCGCCTAACTCAGACGGATCCGGGGGAAACATTAGAGGTTTTCCTAAGCCTAGTGTCCAGGGCAAGTGACTGGGTGCCCGTGTTCAGATAGGGAAAAGCACATTACGCACCTAACAGGTGTAACCCCACCCGGGCCTCGCTTATGCAGCTCTCGGCTGGTGAAGACGACCTAACGTACTAACAGTGTTCTACGTAGACTGGCATCGCCTAATGTTCTTCCTGGAGTGATGATTCTGGAACAGAGAATCCAGGATTCAGGGAAAAAAGGAGGTTGGAATGGAACTAACCATAAATCAATAAGCAGCCATTACGCAGAGGTATGGTGAGAGCTTTGAACTTGGCGGAGCTATTGACGAAATTATGCAGGGAGGGCTCGCCTCTACTCAGAACCTTCCTGCAGTAATGTTACTTGTGGATGCGTATCCTCTGACTTTCCTGAAACAATGTAAAGTATTTAATTAAGAAGAAGCTGTTTAATGGGACCGAGGATCTCACTTCACCAGCTAGACTATAGGAAACGATAGGACGTCTGTGCACCGGGAGGTGCGTAAACCACGACTAAAACATGATCACATCATTGCTCAGCAGTTTAGCTCTCATCGTGGGGTCATACCCATCTACTGGTGGTTGCTTTCCATTTTTGTTGCGACATCCCTGGGGTGGGAGGCAGCCGCCCCACACTTTATACAGTTTCGAAGACATGGGACCTGAGTTATAGTATTATTATTCATATGCCATCACTTGCCACAGGCACTTGCATTAATATCAAAGGTAGAAAGATAAGGAAATAATTAAGGGAGAGAGAACAGATTCATTAAAATCCTCTCTTTCTCACTGTTTGGTTTTGTTTGTCAAATCATCTGCTTATACCGCACTCTCTTTATCATAGAACGTTTCTACCAGGTACAAATGTAGACTAGTGTAATGGCCTCTTGTGTGTATGACCCAGCCGTAACACCTACAGCCCTCATTCACGCCACACCCGAGTATTCTGAAGCACATGTTTCCAAGTATCTGTAAATACTTCAGTATTAATCTCTAAAAGATAAGGACCCTTTTTTTAAAAACTGCAATTCGATTCTCATGTCTTAAAAAATCAACAGTGATTGTTTATTATCTGTTAGTGTTCTTATTTCCTGACCGTCTGACACACTTGTTTTCAGTTTTCTTGGGATATAATTTATAAACTATAAACCTCCCCCATTGTAAAGATACAGTTTGATTTTTAGTAAATTTAGGCAGTTGTGCAAACATCTGCACGGTCTAGTCTTAAAACACTTAAACATTTTTGATGGTTTGTTTGAACCAGAATTTTATTAGGGCTCATGCGTTGTGATTGGTTGATGTGTTTTAAGTCTCTTTTAATATATAGTTTGCCCTTTATACCAGTTTTTTCTTGCTTTATTTTTAAGTGAAGAAATGGGTCTTTGTCTTTAGAATTTCCCACAGTTAGATTTTGACAACTGCATCATTTAACATAAATATTATTCTCCCCTGTACTTCCTGTAAATTAGGTTTGGAGACTCACTCAGATTCAGATTCAAATCTTTTTTTTTTTAACATTTATTTATTCATCTATTTAATTTTTTTTTAATTTATTTTTGAGAGAGACAGTAAAAGTGAGGGAGAGGCAGAGAGAGGGGAACAGAAGATCTGAAGCAGGGTTGGTGCTGACAGCAGAAAGCCCAGCGTGGGGCTCAAACTCACAAACCTCGAGATCATGACCTGAGCCAAATTTGGACGCTCAACCGACCGAGCCACCTAGGCATCCCAGATTCCATTCCTGTCTTAGCAAAGTTATAGACGGTGTAGTGTACTTCCAATGCAATGCCATGGTGTATGATTATCTTCTTTCTTGACTTTAGCAACCCTTGATAACTATTGCGAATTCCATTATCTCATTATGGCTGCAAAATGGTGGTTTTCTAATTTCATTTTCCTTCTTTCTCTATTACCTGGAATGCTTCTGTAAGAGAAACTTGTCCTCTTAAACCATGTGGCATCCGAAATTTGAATTTGAATGCGAAAGCAACATAAATGCTTAATTCTTTTGCTTTATTTATCATTTTTTAAAATAAGGGGTTGATTCACCAGCATCCTCCAAAGCAACCACTGGGTTTTGTTTTGTTTCTTAGTGTCATTATCAAGTCAAGGGCTCAGAAGTCCTGCTAGTGTTTCAGTTTATGGTGGTTATGGTCTTCTCAGATACTTGGTTATTCCATTTGGCCAGCTGGCATTTAATCAACTTGGCACTTCTGTCCTTTTGGACACAACTCTACTAGTTTTTTTTACCAAAAGCTTCTTTTTTTTGTGGTATGACAAAAATTTGGGGGGCTCATCTGGTACATTTTGTACCACAGATCTGGAATCAGTCATTTCTTCAAAGAGTACTTATTCTTTAAAGTAGAAAATGTTTTTATATTCAGAGACCATAGTCCGGGCACTAGGAGGCTCATTACTACGGGATAGGTTATTTTTCACTAGGATTTCTCATGGGCAAAGCTAGACAAAAATGTTTGAGATAAAGACATCATTCATTCATACCGTGAATTCCGATTCAAACTCAGGACCACAAGGTTTTTAATTTAATGTAATTGATTGTACATTTGTATCTCCTTCCTCCACACTGAAAATTCCCATTTTCAAATATAGCTGACCCTGAAAAACACGGGTTTGAACTGCATAGGCACACTTATATGTGGCTTTTTTTTGGGATACAATATGGTACTGAAAATGTATTTTCTCTTCTTATGCTTTTCTTAATAACATTTTCTTTTCTCTAGCTTTCTTTATTGTAAGACTACAGCATTTAATACATATAACATACAAAATATGTGATAATGTTCATGTTATCAGTAAGGCTTCCAGTCAACAGTAGGCTATTAGTTTGAGTTTTGGGGGAGTCAGAAGTTATGCATGGATTTTTTTTTACTCTTTAGGCTCTCAGAACCCCTATCCCCAGCATTGTTTAAGGGTCAACTATACACGAATATAGTCACTTATCTGCTTTATCAGCCCAAATTACAGTCTTAGAACTATGCCAACACTATGCTTACTAAAAACAGTTTAAGCTTTTTTTTTTTTTTTAAAGCTTATTTACTTATTTGGTAATCTCTACACTCACCATGGGGCTTGAACTCATGACCGTGAGATCAAAGGTTTCATGATGGAGCCAGCCAGGTGCCCCAAGAATTTAAGCTTTTTACAATTGTTTGTTTTCCTTTTTAGGGATATTCTACTAAGGAATAAAGAGTAATATCACTGAAGTGTTTTTTTTTTTATTTTTAAAATTTTTATTTTTTATATTTGAGAGAGAGAGAGAGAGAGAGAGAAAGACAGAGCATAAGCAGGGGAGGGTCAGAGAGAAAGGGAGACACAGAATCCAAAGCAGGTTCCCGGCTCTGAGCTGTCAGCACAGAGCCCCATGTGGGGCTCCAACCCATGAGCTGTGAGATCGTGGCTTAAACCAAAGTCTGACGCTCGACCGACTGAGCCACCAGGTGCCCCAAATTATATCACTGAGTTTTAAAGTCATTTGGAAACAATTTCTTTGTGTGAGTACTTCACCTAAACATACAAATTTGGGTTTATTTGCTTTGTTGAGATTCCATTTTTAGGAAATATTTTTTAATAGCTTTACTGAGTGTAATTTACATATCATAAATCCATCCCTTTTAAGTGTACAATTACATGATGTTTAGTAAATACGTAGAATTGCACAACCATCACCAAGATCCAATTTTGAATTTTTTTGCCACTCTCAGAAGATTCTTTGCATTAGTTTGCATTCAGTCCCCAGACCCAAACAAACGTGATTTTGCTTTCTGGCTTCATAGATTGCCCTTACCTGGGCATTTCACATAAATGGAGTCATCAGTGGGTAGTTTTCTACCTCTTGCTCCTTTCATGTAGCAGAAAGCTTCTGAGTGAGGTTTATCCCTTGTGTGGCACCTCCCAGCAGGCTGTTCCTTTTTTATTGCTGAATGGTGTTCTATACGTGGATAAAACATAATTTTGTGCATCCTTTTGCCAGCTTAGAGACATTTGGGTTACTTTCAAATTCTGGCCATTATGCTGCCATGAATATTCTCATACACATCTGCCTATGAACATATGGTTTAATTTCTTTTGGGCAGATACCTAGGTGTGGAATTGCTAGGTCACATGATAAGTTTATGCTCAATGTTTTAAGCAACCGTTTTAAGAAACATCCAGCTATTTTCCGGAATGGTTGTATTATCTCGCCCTCCCGCTAGCCGCGTATCTGGGTTCCAGCTTTTCCACGCCCTTGCTGGCATTTCCTTTTTCCTTGTTCCCGATCTGACTCTTTGATGACAGCCATTTCAGTGGGTGGCAGGTGCTTTCTCATTTTGGCTTTGATTTGCATTGCTCTAATGTTGACCCATAAGCATTCAAGTGCTTATGGGCCACTTGTATATTTTCTTTGGCAAAATGTCTATTTAAATGTTTTGTCTAATTTTATTTATTTATTTTTTATTTATTATATATTTTTTAATGTTTTATTTATTTTTGAGAGCAGGAGAGACAAAGCATGAGCAGGGGAGGGGCAGAGTGAGAAGGAGACACAGAATCCAAAGCAGGCTCCAGGCTCTGAGCTGTCAACACAGAGCCCGATGCGGGGCTTGAACTCACAAACTGTGAGATCATGATCTGGGCCGAAGTTGGACACTTAACCGACTGAGCCACCCAGGCATCCCCTTTTGTCTAATTTTAGATAGTGGGTTTTATCTTCTTGTTATTGAGTTCTATAAATTCTTTATATATTCTTGATACAAATCCTTTATCAGATATATGATTTGCAAATATTTTCTCCCATATTGGGGCTGATCTTTTCTTTTCCTTAATGGTGTCTTTTGAAGTACAAAAGGTTTTAATTTTGATAAAGTCAAATTTAATAATTCTTTTATGGATCATATTTTTGGGGTGATTTCTAAATTTTTGCCCACCCCAGTGTCATGTAGATGTTCTCCTATGCTTCCTTCCAGAAGTTTTACAGTTTTAGCTTTCATATTTAGGTCTTGGATCCATTTTTTACTTAATTTTTGTATATGGTGTGAGGTAAGGTTTTTTTTTTTTTTAAGTATTATTTTAGTTTTCCTCTTTTTTTAAAGTTTAGATTTTAGTTAGTTAACATACAGTGCAACATTGGTTTTGGGAGTAGAATTCGGTGATTTATCACTTACAGACAACACCCAGTGCTCATCACAACAAGTGCCCTCCTTAGTGCCCATCACCACCTAGACTGTCTCCCACCCTCTTCCCTCCATCAACACATAGCTTGTTCTCTATCATTAAGAGTTTCTTGTGGTTTGTTTCCCTCTATTCTCTTCCCTCCCTTTCTGTATGTTCATCTGTTTTGTTTCTTAAATTTCACATATGAGTAAGATCATACGGTATTTGTCTTTCTCTGATCGAGTTATTTCACTTAGCATAATACATTCTGGCTCCATCCACATCATTGCAAATGGCAAGATTTCATTCTTTTTGATGGATAAATAATATTCCATTGTATATGTATGCCAAATCTTCTTTATTCATCCATCCATGATGGACGTTTGGCCTCTTTCCATAGTTTGGCTATTGTTGATAATTCTGTTCTAAACATTGGGGTGCGAGAACCTCTTCGAGTTAGTATTTGTGTATCCTTTGGGTAAATACTTAATAGTGCAATTGCTGGATCATAGGGTTAGTTCTAGTTTTTGTTTCTTGAGAAACCTCATACGGTTTTCCACTGTGGCTGTAACAGTTTACATTCCCAAGAACAGTGCATGAGTGTTCCCTTTTCTCTGCCTCCTTGCCAACATATTGTTTCCTGAGTTGCTAATTTTAACCATTGTGACACATGTGAGATGGTATCTCATTGTGGTTTTGATTTTTATTTCCCTGATGATGAGTGATATTGAGCATCCTTTCATGTGTCTATTAGCTATCTGGATGTATTTATGTGTGTATTTATGTCTTCTGCCTATTTCTTAACTGAGTTATTTGTTTTTGGGATGTTGAGCTTGAAAAGTTCTTTATAGATTTTGGATACTAACATTCCTTTTCAGATATGCCATTTGCAAATATGTTCTCCCATTCTGTAGGCTGCCTGGTAAGGTTTTTTATTGAGGTATAATTGACATATAACTATATTAATTTCACATATACAACATAATGATTTGATATTTGTACATATTGCAAAATAATCATCACAATAAGTCTAGTTAGTTTCTGTACCATATGTAATTACAAAATTTTTTTTCCTATGATTATAATTTCATGTTATTCAAACTTAAAAGGAAAAAAAGGAACACTGCTACTAGTGACAACATGAGGAAACCTGGAGGGCATAAGCTAAGTGAAATAAGCCAGAGAGAGAAAGGAAAATATTGCACGGTATCACTTAAATGTGGAATTTAAAAACCTGAAGAAAGTCAAACTCACAGAAATGGAGAGTAGAAAAGTGGTCACCAGGGGCTGGGGCTGGAGGAAATAGGAAGACGTTGGTAAAAGGTTACAAACTTCCAGTTAGAAGATGAATATGGCCTGAGAATCTAATGTATAACATGGCGACCGTAACTGACAGCCCTGTGTTGTACAGTTGAGATTTGCTAAGTGAATAGAAAAATGTTCTCACACACACACAAAAAGCAAATAAAATATGCGAGGACATGCTAATTGGCTCAGTGAGTGGGTATTCCTTTCACAATGTATACATATACTCAGTCATCGCACTGTACACTTCAAATACTTTACAATGTATTTGTCAGTTATATCTTTCAAAAAATGAAGCCAAGATCTGGCTACTTGGTGTACTTGTTTCCTCTGTGTGTCATTACTCATCTAAGGTGACAGTGAAGGGAAATATATGTGTGTATTCTAATCTGTGTACATACACATACCAATAAGCAATTCTCTGTACAACCGTATGCATCCATATTAAGCCAAACATGTGTTCCTGTTGATGTCTCCAGCTCTAGTCTATTACCGTCTGGATCACTCCCCTTGCTTGTCTGTAACCTCCCCCTGTAACAGTAACCGGGCTCCCATTATCCACCATTCATTTTTTTAAGCGTTATCTGTTTGTTTTGAGAGAGAGAGAGAGAGTGCGAGTAGAGGAGGGGCAGGGAGTGGGCGGGAGAGGATCCCGAGCTTGCTCTGTACTGGCAGTGCAGAGCCTGATGTGGGGCTTGAATTCATGAACTGTGAGATTATGACCCTGAGCTGATACCAAGAGTCAGATGCTTAACAGACCGAGCCGCCCACCATTCATTTACTTAATTGTTTAATTCTAGTCTAGATAGATAGCAGTATCAAAATTGTTATCCTGTACCCTGTGGGAAGCAGCTTTAACCACTTGAGTACCGTGCTCAGCAATTTCTTTTGCCTTTAGTCTTACAGATTCCACTCTTTTCCAAAGTTTTTAGGACAACATCTTCCCACACCCCTTTAAGTGAGGTCATTTTATACATTCATGATGCAGTTAGATTATTTTATCACATTCCGAACTCCATCCTGGTGTTCCCCAACCTCCTAACTGATGTTTGTTTGTTTGTTTAAGTTTATTTTATTCATTTTGAGAGAGAGGGGGTGGGGTGGAGGGCTCGATCCCGTGAACCCATGAGATTGTGACCTGAGCTGAAATTCAGAGCTGGTTGCTCAACCCACTGAGACACCCAGGCATCCCATCTTTCAATATTCTTAACAGTGTGTTTCACAGTTTTTAACTTTAATAAATTTCAGTTTATCATTTATTTTCTTACATGAATCATGCTTTGGTGTTGTATCTAAAACCTCATTGCCAAATCCCAGATCACTTAGATTTTCTCCTGTTTTTTCTTCTAGTAGTTTTGCACATTTGTTTGCATTTACATTTAGGTCTGTATTCTATTTTGAGTTAATTTTTGTCCAAGGTAATATGTCTATATCTAGGTCCGTGTTTCTGCATATGAATGTTCAGTTCTTCCAGCACCATTTGTTGACATTCTGTCCTTTCTCCATTGGCTTGCCTTTGCTCCTTTGTCAAAGATCCATTGATAATATTTGTATTGGTCTATTTCTGAGCTGTGTATTCTGTTATATTGGTGTATGTGTTCTATTCTTTTGCCAATACCATGTTGTCTTCATTACTGTAGCTTCATTGTAAGACTTGAAATCAGACAGCGCTAGTCTTCTAAATTTGTTCTTTTTCTTTAATATTGTGGTGGCTATCCTGTCTTTGCCTTTCAATATAAACTTTAGAGGCATTTTGTCAATATCTACAAAGATGCTTGCTGGAGTATTAATTGAGGTTGCATTGAATTTGTAGATCAATTTGGGAAGAATCGATATCTTGACAATATAGAGTCTTGCAATTCATGGAAGATCTTGATCTTTGATGCCTTTCATCAGAGTTTTGTAGTCTTTTGCATATAGACGATGAAAACAATTTGTTAAATTTATACCTAATGTTTCATTTCTTTTTGGTGCTTTTGTAGATGACTTTTTTTTTTTTTAAACATCAAATTCTAGTTGCTAATTGCTGGAATAGGAAAACAGTTGACTTTTCTTTTTAATGTCTATTTATTTATTTATTAATTTAGAGTGGGAGAGGGGCAGAGGGAGGGAGTGAGAGAGAATCTGAAGTAGGGTCTGTGCTGTCCGTGTAGAGCCTAATGTGACACTCTGTCCATAACCCTCGAAATCATGCCCTGAACTGAAACCAAGAATCAGACACTTAACTGACTGAGCCACACAGGCGCCCCAACAATTGACTTTTCTATATTAGGTTTGTGTTTGCAGACTTGCTATATTTATAGTTCTAAGAGATTTTTGGCAATTCTTTGGAATTTTTCTACATAGATGATCATGTCATCTGCAAACAAAGTTCTATTTCTTCCTTCACAATCTGCATGCTTTTTATTTCCTTTTTCCTATATTATTGCATTATTTAAGACTTCTAGTATGATGCTGATTTATGAGTGGTGAAAGGGAACATTCTCACCTTGGTTTCCAATCTTAGGGAGAAAGCATCTAGTTTCTTTACCATTAAATATAATAGCTGCAGGATTTTTGTAGATGCTTTTTAGCAAGTTAAGGAAATTTCTCTCTGCTCCTTCCTAGTTTGCTGAGAGTTGAGTGTTGGATTTTGTCAAATGCCTTTTCTCCATCAATTGATAAAATCGTATATTTGTTCTTTATTCTTTTGATGTGGTAGATTACATTGACTGATTTTTGAATGCTGAAACAGACTTGCATATGTTGAAGAAACCCTACTTGGTTGTGCTGTATAATTCCTTTCATACATTGTTGTTATTTGATTTGCTAATATTTTGTGCTTATGTTCATGAGAGATATTGATCTGTATTTTTCTTTTCTTGTGATATATTTATCTGGTTTTAGCATTAGGGTAATCTTGGCCTCATAGAATGAGTTAGGAAGTATTCCCTCTGCTTCTAGTTTCTGGAGGACATTAGGGTATTGATACAATATCTTTCTTAAATATTAGGTACAATTTACCAGTGAAACATTTGGACCTAGTGCATATTGATTATTTATTCAATTTTTAAAATAGATTGAGATTATTTATTTCTCTTTGTGTGACTTTTGTTAGCTGAGTGTTCCAAAGAATTGGTCCTTTTCATCTAAGTTATCAATTTGTGGGCATATATTATTATATAATATTCCTTTATTCCTTTTAATGTCTGTGGAGTTAGTAGCATTGATTCTCACCACTTTTAAATGGATGTCTAAATATTATCATCAGTAGTTATAAAGAATATAACTGCCTACTTATTGGGGAAGTACTACTTTTGTTGAAAAATTAGTTATATCACCTTAAAAACATATCTTTTGGAATCTAAATACCATATTAATTTGATATCTATAATTATACATTTTAAAACTACATAAATAAGCTCATTTTTAACTGTTGGAATATTTATCACTTATTTTTCTCTTTGAACTTATATTTCCATCTCGGAATTTTATCTTAATATAACATATTTTTATGCTTAAAAATCTTAATACTTTCTTATAAATAAAAAGCAAAATTTTTATTGTAAATATATCTTGTAATAAAATAGACTTTGTCTTCCTTTTAAAATCACAATTATTCAAATACCCATGGCTGAGTATGACTTACTGCCTGAATGAGACAATAGTCACCATCAATTCTGTTACTATTTTTTGTTTTATAGATGTAATTGCTAAGAAATCTTATCTGCGTACATAAGTAGATAAGGAGTGGAAGGGTTCTGTTAGAGCAATGTCACTCAATTCTCTGAACTCCTTCTGAGTTAAATGCCAAAAATCACTTGGTGATCTTTCATCAAAAATATTTTTAGATATCCACAGTGAATAACTCTATCGGGAACTCCTTCCATCTTGTTGAAAGCGATGATTTAGAAACTACTTGACTACTCTGAATTACTAAGAACAAACCAAGGGTTGAGGGGGGTATGGGAGGGGGGAGAGTGGGTGACGGGCACTGAGCAGGGCACGGGTTGGGATGAGCACTGGGTGTTCTTGTATGGAAACCAATCTGACAATAAAAAATTGTTAAAAAAAAAAAGAAAAAGAAACTACTTGACTTGCAAGCATCATGCACTTTCCCAAATGCAAACTCAACATTTCAAGTAGATCTTTGCCAGACACCCTGGAGGTTTTGCATGGACAATGCATCGTTATTAGATTTGGAATGAGGGAGAGGTAAATGTTTCTTTTGTAAAGTGGGAGGAAGATGTATTATGAAGGAGGAGGTGAGTAGAGGGAATTTGTAAGATACTTGATCCTGGTCAGACTCAAGTCAAACAGTTTAGTAAAGGATGCAGGTAGAACTAGAAGTTCTGAAAAGCATTTCCCTTAAGACTATGTAAGTGCCTAGGTAATCCTTGGAAAGATTTTGTGTTTCTGGAGATGCATAACCTATTTCGAAGAGCCTTCTATTGAAAAGGCAGGAAGGCAGGAAGAGGGATTTAATGGGAGACCAGAAGGAGCTATTTGGGGGAAGAGCGCTTCAGGCAGAAGGAACTGCAAAGGCAAAAACCTTGAGGCAGGAGTGGGCTTGGAATGTTCTGGCAATAGCGAGAAGCCAGGGTTAGTTTTTGCAGAGCAAGTAAGGAAGAGAGTGGTAGGTTATGAGGTCAGAGAGGCAATCAGTTCATTAGGTCTTGGAATCCAAGATAGGAATTTGGGATTATATTTTGAATGAGATGGGAAGAATGGCTTCCCATTGGAGGGTTTTGAGCATAGGGGTGACGTGACCTGACTTTGGTTTTACAAGCTCACGCTGACTGCTGTGTTGATTATTACATGGAAATATTGTTGCCTTTATCATTTTTCAGTAGTTTTGCTAACCACTCTTTCTGGGTTCACGACTGTGGAGGACAGTTTTGACTGTACAGGATGGTGAAAATAATCTGACCCTTGAGGAATTTGGGCTGCTAACTTGGTCTGAGTATGGTTTTCTCAGCTTTTGTGGCCTCAGAACTCTTGTATTCAAAAGGGAGCCACCTACTTTCTGACTGTTACCAGTTGCACTTCGGCCATCAGTGTTGGGGTTAAGGAATCAGGTACTTGCACTAGGGCCTCAGCCGATGACCTGGACATCATGGAATCACAGATACTATTGTAGATTGATTTCCAGGAAATGGACTCTGAAACTCTGGGGAGGTTTACTGGGGAATTCTCCTTTGGATATTACCTGTTAGAGATAAAGGCCGGGGGTGGGACTGGATAGAAGATGCTGGACTATGGTGCAGTTGCAGCAGAATTCTTGGCCATCCTAAAAGAGAATGGCTCTTTAGAGTTTTCTCTGCTGAGGGGTGCGGCCTGGGCCTTAAGACCTTCCTCATCATCTAGTCAATGGTTGTTGGCAGCCCCTAGAAAAGAGATACGAATTTGGGCCACGAGTAGATTCTGGGGAGGCACTCAGCTGTGAATCAGCAGAAGCCAGGGCTCCAGGCAACCTGGGGAATGAGTGTCCGGTCTTGAAGGGAGTGTGTGGTGGCACAGCCCAGTACCCACCACAGATGATTCGCGGAAAGAGCCCTTTGAGGGTCATCACTCCCATCCTCGACACCATCCATGTTGAAGCTAAAGAAACTGAGGCCCAGAGGGAGTACAAATATCATTTACCTGTTACTCGTTTTCTCTCGCGTTAATTACAAAACACACAAAATGACTTCACCACACGCCTTGTTTTCTAAAAGAAGGAGAGGATCAAACTTACTCTTTTTAAAGTATTTGCATATTTCAGCTGAGAGTTTGCAGTTACTGTTAGTGCCGCATAAATTTATTCATTTATTTATTTTTAAGAAACACTTCTTTTACTTCAGAGCAACCACATGGACTCTTGAGGCGGTCACAGAGTTCACTTCTCACCCGTTCCACGCACATTCTGTTTCCCTCATCCGTCCACGCATTGTTCATTACAGTGAAAATCCACCCTGTGCCTGCAGTGGAGATGGGACTCAATTCCTAACACTGGAATAATTTCAACCCACACGAAGTACACTGCTCGGACAATGCCTGAGTTCTAGCTGCCTGAGTTCATTGTGGAAGGAACGTCTTTGACCACCTGCCTATAGTGTACCTTTACTTATGTCATTTTTTTTCCCAAAAAAGAAATTGTATAGGACTGAAACAACCAGATTTGTGTTAAGTGGGGGCTGAATTCAGTAACTTCACTGAAAGAGACATTTCGGAGACAATTGGGGAAAATCGAATACCTTAAGAAACAATATTAAGGAATTATTATTGCTTTCCTTATGAGTGGTAATGGATCTGTTGTCATGTTAAATTTAAGCATTTTTGTTTTAGGATCAATACTGAACACTTACGATAAAGGTCTGGGAATGGTCTCCAGAAAATAAGGACTCGATAACAGAATGATAGCAAAATGTTGATAGTGGTCAGATCTGGGTCATGGTACAAGGGTTTAAATTCTACCACTTTCTTGACTTTTGGGAGTGTTTGAAATTTTTCCATAATAAAAAGTTAAAATACTTTTTTTTCATGTCTGGTTTTTCAATTTTCATCTTACTGGATAGAAACTTAAATAAGGGGTTGTCTAGTTCAATATCGGACCTCTGGCAGCGTAAGTGTCCTAGTTTAGAGAAGAGGCAATAGCCCAGCCTGCAAACATGCTCGGCTGGACCCCATCTGAGCGTGCCCATTCTCCGAGGCGCGCTGGGTTTCACCGTAAGACACCGTGGCTGGAGGAAGGGTGAGCCTATAGAGCAAGCAGGCCTGGGTTCAAACCCTGGGCCACCTTTCATAAGGAGAGTGATCTTATATATCATCTGCGCCCACTCAATCTCGTTTGTAAACTGGGTTAGAAATAATGCAGTTCTAGGAAAACAAACTAGTGTGTAGTCGATGTCTGGTAAAATGAAAATCATTGCTAACTAAAAGCTGCTCCTTTTCCCGTCTTGGGAAACAGTCCTTTGTCTTGTATCGCAGCAGTCGGTCACTCGACCAGAAGGCAGGAGCTCAGCTGTGCAGAAGTTTGTCGTGGGAGCTTGTCTGCGACTGGAAGGAATGAGTCCTTGTCATTAGACTTCTTTCATGGGCTCCCACATCACCCAAAACTTCTACCCTTTCATCTTTTTATGCAGGTTTATTTACCAGTCTGTGTTTAGGACCTGCGTTGAGAATTTGAAATGTGTGTTTGTTTTAAAGACGAGGATATGGGAGGAAGCTTAAGACATCTTTTTATCGTTGGGTTGGTCTCTTACATTTGTTCACTCCTTTGGCTCTGCTGGCCACAGGGGCCACCCAAGGATCCTAGTCCTTGGCTGGGGGTTTAGTCTCTAAAATTTGGGAATCTGTTCCTTGGTGCAAAGTGGAGGCAAATAATAATAATAATAATAATAATAATAATAATAATAATAAGTAGTAGAAGAAGAAGAATGCCATGCATGAAGATTTTTCAGTAGTATTTTTATTATAATCATTTTTGCTTATAAAAGTACCACACTATGAATATTCACTCAATTATTTTCTGTGATTTTTCATTTGTCTACTGTGTAAGTACTTTTTCAGTTTTTCAAAGTGTGCGTTTATCATTTTGTTTATTCTAACAGTATTCCTATGAGCTGGAGAGGCAGGAAATAGTATCATTTGGAGACTGAGAGGGCCAAGGTGAAGGACTTCATTCCAAACACAAGATCTCACTTCCACCCCAGCATCCTATCCATTAATTAGACCCAGGCTTTTCCACGGGCAGAGTATAATCTCCCCATTGATCTTGAAGTCACACCTGGTTAATTTCCCAGCTGACAACTGCCACCCGCTCCCCTCCCCATGGGAATTTCCCAAGGGGAACCTGGCCAGCACTGACTCAGCCAACCCACACCTCACCCAGCCTTCCAACAGCTACCACTTCACCCACCTCGATCATACTTAAAGGAGATCAAAACTAACACCTTTTTGGGCAAGGGCTAGGCTTCTCACCGCAGATCGTATTGCCTCCCACTCAGCAGTTGGTGTCTTGTTCATTCAGACTCGCAGATCGTGTCAAGTTTCAAAAGCTGCTGTGTGGACCCGAACTAGGGGAAGAATCTCATTTCCTGGTAGACTGTGGGAGGGGCAGACTCAGTCTCTGAAGCTCCTACCTCTTTGCTTGGGGTTAGCAACAGAGGACACAACATTTGTTCGTCTTCCACTCATTTTCTCAATATGTCTCTGAGGTTGAAGGTCTTGGTAGATAGCCTTTCACTGACTAGCCATTCTTCCCTGTTTTTATCAGTTTGAGTTGGCAGTTCATAGGAGCCATTATTTATTAAGCCTATACCATGCACCAGGCACTGTGCTGAGCAATATAGCAATCCTGTCAACAATTATAGAGCCTCTGGGACTACAGTTGTGAATAGAGCTCTCCCAAAGCTTATAATCCCTTGGGGGCAACAGCCACTGAACAACTGCTTATTTAAATGATTACAAGGGAGAGAAGCCTTATGAAGGGGCGGTCCGGGGCATTTTGGAGCCTGTACCTGACATTACAGCACTTCATTTCATTCTCACGGTAGCTCTGGGAGGTGGATGTTACTATCCCTCATTTTCCAGACAAGCCATCTGCTGCTGAGAGAGTTCAGGAAATTCCCTAGTGAAGGGGAGCGCTGGCATTTGACTCAAGATCTGTCTAATGCCAAGGGCTTGGTGTGCTCCTCCCCTGTATTAAACGCATGTATACAGACACAAAACTACGCACCATTGTTGGGAGGGCAACTTCTTCTGTAAGTTTAACTTTAGCCACATCATTGCTGTATTAGGCCACCAAAGGCCCTTACCCCAAGGAATCTGTGAAACTTCTGAAACTCTTTGCAGATGTTAGCGAGTATGTGCATGCATTTCTTGGGAGAGGGTCCTTAGATCGTACCATGTTCTCAAAGGGATCGATGACCCCGAAAGTTTGATAGCCACTGCATTCGTCCACGTACTCACAGCCCTGCTTCTGACTCTGGTCTCAGCCCACCCAGCAGGCAGCTGGACACGCCCACTGCAGAAAGAGGTGGGCGTCACTGGTCTTCACATTTTTGCAAGGTGTCGGTAGTGATGACCGAGAGTTCACCCACATCTCGGTCTTGCTCCTTATTTTCCCCTGCTGAGCCCCACAGTTGGGGCAGGTAGGATGGGTGGTGTCGGTCTCTCCTGGGGCACTGAAATCTTCTCCCAGGATTAAGTGGTGAAGTGGTGCCTGAGAATCCAGCATTTCAGATGTTGTTTTTGTTTCCTGGGTTAGCAAGGACCTGCGCACCTGAGTGGCTCAGAACAGCAGACATGCCTTCCCCCAGAGTTCTGGAGGCTGGGAGTCTGAAATCAATGTGTTGGCAGGGCTGCGACCCCTCTGAAGGCTCTAAGGAAGAATCCTTCCTTGCCCTTTCCTGGTTTTGGTGGTCTTTGGCACCCCGTGGTATTCCTCGGCTCGTAGCTGCATCACTGTCATGTCTGCTTCACCTGGCTGTCTTGCCTCTGTCTCCGTATCTCTCCTGGACTTCTAAGCAGGACACCAGTTACTGGATTTAGGACCCACCCCAATCCGGTCTTACCTCATCTTAACAATTACAGCTGCAAAGACCGTATCTCCAAATAAGTCACAATTTGAGGTTCTGGGGGGACATGAATTTCGGGGAGACCCTATTCAACCCAGAACAGATATATTCTTTGATTTTGCCTTCTGTTAACAAAAGAAGTACTTCTCAAGAAAAAAGCAGTAGCTTGTACAGTAGTGTGTGTGAATTTATCAGGTCTTTTTCCAAAACTAGGTTCTACTTGGACAAGTAGGTGTGAAGTTACTGGGTAACTATGTGGGGAGGCATAGCTCCTAGCAGGGAGGCCGGGGACACCAAAGACAAGTTTTCTCCATTTTATAATTTTGCCTAGGAGACATCTTAATGTGGAACTCATTCATTTTGTAATACAGACATTCTAAAAATATTGAATGTTTGATATGTGTGATGAGTTGTGAGGACATACACACACACACACACACACACACACACACACACACACACACACACAAAGATTTCTCCACCCTAAAGAAACCTATGGTCTTACAGGGGAAGTGAACAGACCCAACATAGTCATCCTGCAAGGCAAAAAGTGATGGCTACCCCATTTGATAATACCTAGAGCCCTAGCAGAGCTGAGACACGGGAAGAGCTGTGTGCATGACTGTCCCAGGCGTGGGTCAGGAAAGGCTCATGAGGGTGGAGAGGTTGGAACTAGATTTTCAAGGATGGAAATGTAGAGACATAGGAAAGAGGCAAGGAGAACTGCAAGACAAAGACACCAAGACGGGGGATGTGACGCATGAATGGGAAACAGCAGGTTTGACTGGAGTCCACAGAGCATTAAGCAACTGGACTATAGGAGCCTTGAATGCCGGGCTAAGAAAGTCAGACTCTGGGTTTTAATAACAGGGCCAGGAGGAGTCACTGAAGGGAACTGAGCTTTGAAAAACAGGATTAGAGTTAGGCTTTAAGAAGCCCACTGGACAACGGTGGGTATGGTGGGAGGAAGAAATGGACAGGGAGGCAATTAGGAGGCTGCAGCAGGGGGGCTGGGGACAGGGAGCAGGTCTGGAAACTGGATAGAGCCCATGTGAATGGGGCCAGAAAGCACATAAGTGATCATGAGACATAGCATATGGGAAGGGGGGGACTGGGGAGCTCACTGGATGAGGCCAAGTGTTTTGTTTTTAAAATTGGAAACATTTAGGGACACCTGGGTGGCTCAGCTGGTTGAGCATCTTACTCTTGGTTTCTGCTCAGGTCATGGTCTCACAGTTGTGAGATCGAGCCCCATGCTGGTCTCTGTGCTGAGTGTGGAGCATGCTTGGTATTCTCTCTCTCTTTCTTTCTCTCTGCCCCCTCCCCTGCTCACTCGAGCTCTCTTCCTCAAAATAAAATTGAAAAAAAAAAGATTAAAAAAATAAATAAAATTGGAAACATTTATTAACCTAACAACCATTATTTTTATCATATTCTTTTGTTATGCAGTATTTTACACACACACACACACACAGGAACATAGGTAAAGTATACGTAAGTTACGAAATATAATAGTCAAATAAGCACCCTTGAACCTACCACTTACCACTTACTCACATACAATCACACCCATGCGCCTGATCTCATCCCCTGCTCTGCATTTTTTTGCGTTGACTCTTTTCCTGCCTTTTTCACAGAATTTTACCCTGTTAATATCCATAAAATGTTATTTTGTTTTGTTGGTTTTGAGCTTTATAAAAATGGTGTCATACCGTATGTACTCTTTCTCCTTACATTTATTTTTTATTCAACAGTATGTTTCGAAAATTCATCCACCGTGGATGGTTTTGCCTTTTCAAGAAATAGAAAAGGCTGTGAATACGGTCTGGATCTTTCCATTTTGTGGGCAGAAGGCACCTCTGGCTGGAGACATCTAGGGAGGAAGATGTCTAGTCCCTTGGATGCCGCCCTGGAAGGCATTTCAGAGGAGCTAACTTAACCTTCTCTCTGATTTATTGAAGCCCTGGGGGACAGCTTCTGCCTAAGGGTAACACGGGGAGGCACCATAGTAACCCATTCTGTGCTAGGAGGCTCCATAACGAAAACTTGCCAGCTTAAAAAACATTAACATTTGTTTTGCTCACAAGTCTTCAGTGTGCCCAAGGATAGCGCCTTTCTGTTTCACTCTGTGGTGAATGGGGTGGTTTGAAAGTTGGAGGTTACAATCATTTGAAGGCTCACTCATTCACATTGTAGAGCCGAGGCTGGGAAGACTTCAAATCCTGGAAGTCTGGAACAGCGGGACTTCTTGGGCGGATTCCTCTGTATGTGATCTCTCTACATTGTCTCTCCATCATAGCAGCTTTGGAGGGCCAGATTTCTTATATGGTGGCTCATGCATACCAATGTATTTGTCTCAGGAGAAAGAGAGCCAAATGGAAGTGACATTGCCTTTTGTGACCTAGCCTCAAAAGTCACATAGCCATACTCTACTGGTAGAATTGGTACAAAGGTCCACTTAGGCTCAAGGGGATGGATCATAGACCCCATCTCTTATTGGGAAATGTCAACATCACATTATAAGGATAGAACATATGGCGTGGCCACCTTTGGAAAATATGGTCTGCTATAGACTCTGACCTAGCAGAATGAAATGCCTTGATGTGTTTTCAGAGGAGAATCCTGAGAAGGAATAGAAGTATGAATATGGAGAATATTGGTCTGGAAAGCAACCAGCCAGATATCTGGGCCGGGGGTCTAGGATACATCTCTCCTGCTTCAAAAACCAAGGAGACAGCAAAACCCATAGAAGTTGGGCTCAACGCATCTGCCTAGCAATCACCGTGCAGCAGCATTTAACTCCAATAACAAGAATTATCTTTGAGTTTGTTTCTTGTGAGGTGTCATGGAAGGTACCAGCATAAAGACAGAGCAAAGTGCATGTTCTGACATGCTCCCCAGCTTCTTATTGAAAAATCTGGTGACCAAAGAAGGGAGAGCAAAGGAATGGGAGGGAAGAAGAAGGAACGAGGGCAAAGGAGAAGGAGAAGAAATAAGACTAAATCAAGGAAAAATAAAAAAGAAGGAAGGGGGCACATGGACGGCTCAGTAGGTTGAGCGTCTGACTTCAGCTCAGGTCATGATCTCACGGTTCCGAGTTTGAGGCCCGCATCAGGCGCACTGCTGTCAGAGCAGAGCCAGCTTCAGATCCTCTGTCCCCTTCTCTCTCTGCCTCCACCCCGCTCATGCTCTCTCTCTTAAAAATAAACATTAAAAAAAAAAGAATGGAAAGATTTTTTTTTTTAATTTCCATTTCTGTATGAGTCTGTATTTTTCTACTGCAATATAACTTCAGAGGTCTTTCCCCACAATCTCACACACCAAAAAAAATTAACTACCTGCTAGGTCTTAGGAGGAATTTGCAATAATACTGTGTGAAGACAGTGTTTTTTTATTTAAAAAACTCAAAGCTCCAGGACTTCTTTTTGAGGCAAATCTTCAAATACCACACCAGAATCTTCCCAATTTGCACAGTTTGTTGCTCAGTGGGCTCATTCTCTGGTTTTCTCTATCCCGGCTCCTTGGAACACCATCCTCCAAAGCACAGTCTACCTTGTGACCTCTTTCCTGAGGGTTCTTCCCGGTAGAAGGGGCTCATGTGATTGGGTGTGAGCAAGGAAAATGAGCTCCTCATTTGCGGGGCGACCCAGTTCTGTTCTGTTGGGGGGAAGAAGGCCGTTGCCCTGCTTGTCTGCATCTCTACAGAACCTCCAACTGTGAGACTGAAGAAAGCAAGAGGTACAGGGAATTCACATGCATTCAGCAACTGGCCCTGGAGTCTCTCTCAGCTGCTGTCATCCCTGGGTCCATCCATTGTCGGCCTCTACTGTTCTGCTGGATCATGAATCTGAAATTCTACAGAATTAATCTAAGCTGAGGAAGCTTCTGAAATTTTCATTATTGTTTTTCAGAACAGTTTTATTGAGATACCATTCATACACCATGTAGTTCCTCTATTTAAAGTGTAAAATTCATGGGGCACCTGGGTGGCTCAGTCAGTTAAGCGTCCGACTTCGGCTCAGGTCATGATCTCCTGGTTCATGAGTTTGAGTACCATGTCTGGCTCTGTGCTGACAGCTCAGAGCCTGGAGCCTGCTTCGGATTCTGTGTCTCCCTCTCTCTCTGCCCCTTCCCCGCTCACACTATCTGTCTGTCTCTCTCTCTCTCAAAAATAAATAAAAGTTAAAAAAAAATAAAGTATAAAATTCATTTTTTAGTATACTCAAAATTCGGTTTTTTAGTATATTCAGTTGTGTAGCCATCACCACAATCATTTTTGGCACATTTCACCATCCAAAAAGGAAACCTTGTACCCATTAGCATTAATGGGTACTCCCCATTTCTCCCTAACCACTTTCCTCCACACCTCCACCTCCAGGAGACCACTGGTCACTTCTCTATTGTTAATGGACCTGTCACTATTCTGAACTTTTCTTATATACGGAATCCACGTATACAACATGTGGTCTTCTGTGACTGGCTTCTTTCAAGGTGTTCGACTTTGTTCCATGCTGTAGAATTTATCGGGACTTCATTTCTTTTCATAGTCAAGCACTTTCTATTATAGGAATACGACACTTCTTATTTATCCATTCATCAGTCGATGGACATTCATCTCCACTTTTTGGCCGTTATGAATAATGGTGCTGTGAGCATCAGCATGCAAGTGTTTGTTTTCATTTCTTTCAGGCATGTACCTAGGAGTAGAATTACTGGGACATATGGTAACTCTGTGTTTAACCCTTTGAGAAACTGCCGGATGGTTTTCAGAAGTGGCGGTGGCATTTCATATTCCCACTAGTGGTGGAGATGACCTCTCTGATTGCTCTACATCCTCACCGACACTCGTTATTTCTGCCTTTTTCATTATATCATTTACCTAGCGGGTGTAAAATGGTATCTCATTGTGGTTTTGATTTGCATTTCCCTGGCGGCCACTGATGCTGGGCATCCCGTCGCGTGCTCCCTGACCTTTTGTATATCTCCTCTGGAAAAAGTTTCTTCAGGTTCTTTGCTCATTTATTAATTGGGTTATTTGTCTTTTTATTATTGAATTATAGAAGTTCTTTATGTATTTTGGATACAAGTCCTTATCAGATATATGAGTTGCATTTATTTTCTTCCATCTGTGGGTGGTTTTTTCACCCTCTTGATGGCGACAGCTCAAGGGCAGAAGTTGTTGATTTTGATGATATCCAATTTATCTATTTTTTATCGTTATTGCTTGTGCTTTTGGTGTCATAGTTAAGAAACCATTGCCTAATCCAAGGCCATGAAGATTTATCCCTATGTTTTTTCTCCAAAGGTTTAATAATTTTCTCTTACATTTAGGTCTTTAATCCATTTTAAGTTCATTTCTATATATGGTGTGAGAAAGGGGTCCACCTTCTTCTTCTTTTTTTTTTACATTTAGATATTCAATTTTCTCACCATCTATTTGTTGAGTTTTTTTCTCATTGAATTGTCTTAGCATACAGTAGTTCTGCCTTATCCGTTGGCAATGTGCTCAAAGACACACAGTGGATGCCTTAACTGACGGCTAGGACCAAACTCTACATATACTATGTTTTTTCCTATATATACATACCTGCGATGAAGTTTCATTTATGAATTAGGCGCAGTAAGAGATTAACAGCAATGACTCATAAGTAAATAGAACAATTATAACAATAGAATGTAATAAAAGCTATGTGAATATGTGGTCTCTTTCAAAATATCTTATTGTACTATACTCGTCCTTCTTCTTGTGATAATGTGAGATGATAAAATGCCTCCGTGATGAGATGAGGCAGGGTGATCGGTGTCGGCATAGATTCAGGTCACTATTTTTTGACCGCAGTTGACTGTGGGGAACTGCAAGTGCAGAAAGTGAAACCACAGATAAGAGGGGACTACTGCACATTGGTATTCTTTATGGCATGCAAAAAACAACAACGAGAAGCTAAAGAAATTGCAGAGGAATTTCTGGATGAATCCCGGAGCTTAGTGATTCATGGTAGCTACATTGCGCTGTGCCTGTCACCAGCATTATGTCACAGAATCCACACAAAAGCTCCAAGAAACGGATTACGGTTATTCCCATTTCGTACACGAAGCAGTTGACGCTCAGAGAGGTTAAGAAGCTTACCCAAAGGACCATTTCTGATAACCAGTGGTGTTGGGCTTGGAATCCAGGTCCATCTGACTCTAGCACTCCTATGAACAATTTACTGGCTCGTGCCAGAAATAACAAAGGCAGCTAACTACGTGTCAGCCACTCTTCTAAGGACATTGGTAACTCGTTTGGTAACTCATTTTATTCCTACAGTAACCGTAAGAAGAGTGTGTATTACCTTTATACCTATATATGCATGGATAAACTGAGACACAGAGAGATTAAATAGCAGCCCAACCAGTAAGTGACGGGGTTAGAATTTGAACCCAGAGTCTTTCCTTTTTAACTGCCATGTTATACTCTTCAAAGTTTTGTTGCTGCAGTTTGCAATTTTCAGTTACAGCTTCTCTTTATGAATAGCTTTGTAGTCTGTTCATTTATGGTATCCATAGACAAGTTGCTTTAATCTTTGCCAGAGCTCCTTGACTCCGGGGTGTCTCACTATAATAGTCTTAAAGAAATTTCTAGGAGGTATTTTTGTCTTAATGAGATGAGCAGTCTTCATAAGGTGAGCATCTGCCTTCTTAAATTAAGGAAGTCTCTTATAACAATAAGGGTATCAATAGCCTGTAGGAAACCATCAAATCTCCACTGTGGATTTTATTTAAAGTAAGATGGATGATTTTCACTCTTTAAGTGAAGTCTGCGTATCATTGTTCATGGCCTACACAAGCATAATAAATCCTGCAATTCAGAAAGGTGGCTGGTACTTTGCTCTCCATTTTTACTATTTCTTTTGAATCATAAAATGTCACAGTCTATTAATTCCACTTGTTCTTTTTGCAGATGAAAAAAACTGAGTCCCCCAAAGGTTATGAGACTTGCCCACGACTTTTTTTTCCTGGTCCCCAGACTACCTCTTGGTGATGTCAACATATTTGTTTTTGTTTTCTTGGGAGTGAACTGTCCCAAAGTGTCTGCTGCTAGTGTATTAATGGTGGAATGCAGAATGATATAATACTTGTCAGCCATTTCATTGTGAATTTTCTCCAGATAGTTTTTGTTTAATCAGAGCAATATTTCCTAGGTTGCCAGGCAACATGGCAATGGCATTTCAGGATTTACCGGCAGCTAATGAAATAGAAAAGGCTCTGTCTTTTGCTTCCAGAATGAACTTCTCTTTCTCTCTCACTCTTTCTAGATATGTGTTCACTTTGCATTGAGGTCAAAGAATCAAATAGGCATAAAGAAAAAAAGTGGACAGAGCTCATTTAAGAGGAAATGAGGACCCTTCTTTCTGGTTTTTGTACCTGAATCAGTGTTTAGTGTGGACATTCAATTTGTGTGTGATACTGTGTTAGTTGGCACCTTGGAGAGTTACATTAAAACTCAACATAGTCCCGGGGCACCTGGGTGGCTCAGTCAGTTAAGCGCAGACTTTGGCTCAGGTCATGATCTTGCTGTTCTTGAGTTTGAGCCCCACGTCGGGCTTTCCGCTGTCACCGCGGAGCCCATTTTGGATCCTCTGTCCCCCTCTTTCTCTGCCCTTCCCCCACTTGAGTTCTCTCCCCCTCTCTCTCTCTCTCAAAAGTAAAAACAAAAACAAACAAAACAACAACAACAACAACAAAAATCTCAGTATAGTCCTAGCCAATTAGGGAAGGGAATGCAGTTAATTAAGATGGAATCAAAAGGTTATAACCACAGAGTTTTCCCTTAGGCAAAATATGCACCCGTCTTAGGAAGGGCTATTGTGAACTTTGGAGGAGAAGGGCAGGAAAAGATCAGACGGAAGTAAACTACAAATTCAAAATGGAGTAAATTAGGTTGTATCCCCCCTCACTGACCATCAACATGGTTCCAACCCGTTTAATAATTTTGCCCCGTTTAGGAAACCTCAGTGGAAATGAGAGGATGGCAATCCTGGAGAACCCTGAAGGAAATAATGAATGGTGCGTGATTGGAGGAAAGTGTAAAAGAAACTATGTTGTGTTAATTAATTTGGCTGAGCCAGAATGCATCTCGTGACCCCTCAGGGTCACTGCCATCTTTAAGTGCCGTGTGTTGCTTTCTCTCCCATCACCTTGTGCCTCTGATGACCTCAACTTCCCTTTCCAGGAGAAGGTGGAAGAGTCTCTCTTGTGAAGTCCCTTTTTTTCATCAGGAAATTCATTCACTGTGCTGAGGTTGTGGCCCGAGAGGTAAGCGTTTTCCTACGAGGGGCCAGGAGGCTCGTGTGAAATGATCTGGGACCCACCTCATATGGCCCATTAAGTCACTGGCTTTATGGAAGCCCTCTGTCACCTTCCTCTTGATGCCTCTCTTTCCCACCTCCTGCTCCCCAGCTCCTTTCCCTACGCGTGGTTCTAGCCCCTCTTTTTGGATACCTTCTTTTATAAAATAAAACCCAGATGTTCGGCCCTGTTTACAGCTGCACTTCCCTTCCCTCCCTCCCTACCTCCTGCAGCATGCATCCACAATGAGTTTCCTTGATAAACAATACTCTTCCAGAATTTCTCTGATCTGATTTCCTCTGCTTCACCTTTGCCAGAATCACACTTGCCAAAGTTTCCAGTGGCTCTTAACCACCAACAAAATAGGACCACTTCTTGTCTGCACCTAAGATTCACCACTGATCGCGCATCTTGTACTCGTACTATGCTGAGCGCCTGCTCTCGACACACATGCATTCCAGTGCAGGAAAACCCCAACGAGCAGACGCTTACGTCTGGCTCCTGACTCAATTTGTGGGTGAGAAATGGGTTGATAAATCTTCCCTAGGGCTCCCTGTAACTTGGTTGGCTGGGACCATCAGTGTCTTCCTTAATACCTTCCTTTGTGCGATCTACATGTTTTGCCTTTTACCTCAAGCTACTCTTAGGTCCTCTTTTGGAGATAGGTTGTTCTGTGAGTCTGCCTTTGGAAAGCCCTTTGACACAACACGTATTTTGAAATGTCTGCTACAAGCAGATCGGGCTGCAATATCATAAAACATGAAAGAGATTAAGAATACAGAAAATGAGAGTTTAAAGGAAGGCAAGAACAAAGTGTCGAACCAACGAAAAGGATGGCAAAACAGAACTTGTAACAAGTTCGAATGAGAATCTGGTCTTCATGAGCATTTATCAACTATAGATATTGATGAACGCTGGGAGTCAGCCTTCAGGGAAGCTCATTCAGCCAGTACGTGCCAGCGTCCGTTGTGACTTGTTGGTGTGAGAGAGGATTCACATAAAGATAATCAAGCCTCAGCTTCAGAACCCTTTACTTTCACAGCCGTGTGATGGTCCTAGGAAAGTGTTCATTCATACGGTCGTAAGTGTTTGTAAAATTTGTACACCTAAGATAAATTAACTATAGTTGGTTAAGACCACTGCCTCTTTCCAGGCTGACTTCTCTCCATTTTACCTGTTGAATGGGTGGCTGTGGGCATTTTTAGGATCAGGCTAAGGGAAGTGGAATTAGACAAACATTTAGTTCAGGTTAGAGGGGTTTACTTATGAGGTTCCCAGTCACTTCTGTGTACCGTTAAATATTTCTAGCCACTTTTATTTAGGAGAGGCTCCTGGAAATACTGCCAGCACCCATTGTAGTGGCTCAACCAGGGCCATGACTGAGCTGGTATTCAATGCGGGTAGGCTCTAAGGCACCTGGCGCTAGAAATAGGTGGGTAATAGAAGATAATCAAGGTTTGGAATGGAAGGAACCAGAAGTTATTCTGCGATAAATTATTCCAACTATCAGATATGTAAAATTTTATGTGAGGAGTCAATTCTCATCATCTCCTCATCAAAATAGTCCTGTCGAGTATATACTTGATGATATAGCATAATGGACAATGAGGAAAAATTTCAAATTAGGGTTAAAAACAATGATACATTAGGAAGATAAACTCATTGAAAAGAATAATGGATACACTCTTGGATTCTTGGCAATCTAATTAATGAAGAGGAATGGATCTGATGTCACCCCAGACCCCAGCAAGATGGGCTTCTGCCCGGGGCCCTTGCTCCAGAGGACCCCGTTCTATCTTTCTTCCTGTTCTGCCTACTCCACATTAGAGGAGTCCGTGGAGAGCAAGGGGACACTTGCTTTTCAGTGGTGGAACACTTTCGACATGAAATCTCTACCTGCTGCCCCAAATTGGGGACCGGTATTCGGAAAGCACATCCGGGAAAGAAATTCTTAAAGCACCCTGCTGAGGAGAGAGTGGCAAACCAGGTCATGGAGCTGGATGCCAGGACATAGAAGCTGAAGCACGATGTTGTGACATGTTGAAAATAGCCACCCACATAGCCCCCCCCACCCCCCACAGGAACAAGGGAGAGCTGACTACCTCACAATAATAGGCTTAAGAGGAAGTTGGCTGGTGAGTAAGACCTTTAGAGAGATGGATGTTGTTGTGATGGGTGGATGCTGGCTGGCTAGTTCCTGGTGATGAGAGGCCTGTACTTTGCCTCTCCAAGCCAGGAGGAATGCGTGGTGACCCTTGCATCCTGCCTGCCTGCCTGCCTGGCTGAGCCTGCAACCAGATTAGGAACTGAAATGAAAATATCCTTCTAAGGGTATTTCAGGTTCAAACTCCAGTTGGCTAGTGGGAGGAAAAGGATATTATCTGATGATAGATAGTGGTAGCCAATGTCTGGGTGTTACTCATCGAATCAACATATGCTGGGAATTCCAGGGAGGTGCGTTCCAGACAACCTGCATCCTAGCCCTTGACTTCTGGTTCAGGGAAACAATAGGGCCTGGGGTGAGGGAAGGGGGTGTGTGTCTGTGACGCTGAATATTCATCTCTAGTCATGGCGTGACTGGAGCTATACGGTCATTCCTCAAAAGCTCGGGGATTCCTCAGAAAACCAAGCCCTGGGGTATGTTGCTCACTCTTAATTCAACTCACTCCACCAATATCTATGGTGAGCTTGCCGCATGCCAGCCATTTGTGCTAGGAACCAAAATATACAGGCACAGAAGATATGGTCCCTCCCCTCAGGGTTTTGTAAATTTAATAGGGGGCTTATAGAATTATGTTCTGACAAAGAATGACCTAGCAGGGACTGGCAGCTACTTGTTAATTCTTTGGAAGCTGGTGTTGGCTGAATTATGTGAATGAATTTTGGACTGGGAACAAAGATGAATGTTTGGAGTAAGTTAATTGTGAGCTCCAAGACCTTCTGTCTCATAACAAATCTATTATCCCTTCACTCAGCTTTTCAGCACATCGAGGTCGGCTGCCTCATGGGTCTCTGGATGAGTAGAAGTACTTGGAGCATTCAGTAAAGGTTACGACTCTCTGTTACTAATCTTGTAGCTCTCTATTAAGTGAGAAGCCCTCCAGTGGCTCCTTCCAAATTGGTCCGCTGCCGCACGGATGGTGAGGATGGCTGATACGGTAATGGCCCTTAATCTGGGGACCGTAGCACCAGCTGTTGGGAATCTTGCCAAAGCCAGAGTGTACTTCGGTTAACCCTGAGAATTTACACAGCGCTTCTGCTGTAAAGGCGTACACTCCTCCCTCCAAAAAGCCAGTTGGGCCAAAACAGTGGAATGTTTTCGGGGCTGTAATATGAGTAAATTCTGAAACAAATGGCCATGAAGTCAGTGCTTTATCTTCTTCCAAAGCTGGAGACATGAGTGCTATTCTGTGCTTTAAACTTTAATGATTTGTACCAATAGGGCAGAACATTCTTACATTATGAGGTACAGGCTGTTCTGTATGGTGGTCAACAAGACTAGGTGACGTGACTCCCATGTTTGGAGAAAAAGGGAGGATGTCCTAAAACCAAGGGCCGGATAAGCAAATAAAAGTTCCGTAGGAAGTTACAGTTGATGTGACAGGGGCTACCATCGGGCCATACGATTGCCTTTATGAGCTTTGAAATTAAAGTAGCAGAAGTAAGTCCACTCTGGTTTTAAGCCTCTTACTCAGTGGGATTGTGGGCCAGCTCCTAAGAAACAACCAACCTGAGCACAGAGCATCCAGCTACAAATATCCAGGCAAATGGACCCTTCTTTGCTCTTACCTGCTTCTTAAACTAGTTAGTGGGATTCTTTTTATGGTTAGAAGTTAATACTTATGCTATACAATTTGCTTCGCAGTTCAGAAAGATGACAATAGTGCTGGCTGTTTCTGGAATGTGTTTAATGTGTTTTTTTGTTTGTTTTTTAATTTTGAGAGAGCATGATGGTAGGCAGGGGAGGGGCAGAGAGAGAGGGAGAGAGAGAATCTTAAGCAGGCTCCATGCCTAGTGGGGAGCCTGATGTGGGGTTTGATCTCACGACGGTGAGATCACGACCTGAGCTGAAATCAAGCGTTGGACACTCGACTGACTGAGTCACTCAGGCGCCCTTCTAGAACAAGCTTAAATTCATTGTCACATTTGATAAATAACCTCTTTCATCTCTCGGACATGTACCAGACTGTCTGCTTTGCATTGTGCATTCATTAGCTCATTTAATCTTTACCACGCAGTGGGTCAGGTATCCTTAGCTCCATTCTGTACATGAGGACGCTGAGACGATGAAAGGACCAGTAACTAGTCTGTGTTCACACAGTGCATGAGTGGCTGTGCTAGGAAAGGGACCCAAATTTTCAGGCTTGAAAACCTAAGCTCTCAATCATTCTATTCCCCTGATTTCATGATATTAATGAACCTTGGGGGCACCTGCGCGGCCCAGTTGGTTAAGTGTCAAACTCTTGATTTTGGCTCAGGATGTGGTCTCATGGTTCATGAGATAGAGTGTAGAGGCTGCTCTGCTTGGGATTCTCTCTCTTCCTCTTTCTCTGTCCCTCCCCCTCTCTCACAATAAATAAATAAACTTAAAAAACAAAAGGAAATTCATGATACAATGAACCTTGACTTTGCTCTACTCTTATCCTCTCCAGATAAGTATCAAACCATGTAAATAAACTAGATTTCCCCCCTAGACAAAGATACCATTGTTGCCTTAGAAGATGTAACTCAGAGATTAAAGAAGAAAAGAAAAGAAAGCCAAATTGAGAATCCAGTCTTCATTTAATGGGATATTTGCTATCAGGTCTTGGAGAGTATCTTAAAGATGGTACCTCCTCTGTCATTAACAAACAGGCATTTTTTTCTTTTTCTTTTCTCCTCTTCTTTTTAGCTACTGGGGAAAAAAGGAAATACTGTCTAATGAGCCAAGCAGTTCTGGTATGGAGACTTTAGTTCTGGCTTGAGCACCCTCACTCATGGATTGTGTGATTAAATCCAAGATACTTGATGACCTAACATGCAGAAAACTGATGGAGATCAGAAAATTTGCCTCCCACCTGTAATGTAGCCCGAAGTGATTTTATTTCTCTATTGGATGATCTAAGCCAATGGGTCGTATGGCTCTTTCTGCCATAAAACTTGCTAAGAGAAAGATTCTCCAGATTGGGCAAGCAAATGCCTCATTAAATTAATTTTTAGAGACACTCTTCCCGAAAAAAAAGAATGAAAAAGGACAAAGAAAAACACATACATGTTCAGTAAGAGTATGTGATTTCAGGACTCCCTTTTAGCTGATGATTAATGCCCATCATTGTAAACAATCCGCATTGTCCTGGGGGGTAATATTTCAGGGAGCGTTGGGCAAAAAGCGGATGCCTGGGAGTTGGTCCTGGTGATGCTGGAAAACAGCCCTTGGAGGGAATCCCAAAAGGGAGAAGGAGAATGCTCCCAGAAGTGGCTGTTCCTCAGGAGGAACAGGGCAGAGACTCCATGAGGTGGGAAATGACCGCCATTCAAATATTATTATTAATCGTCCCTCTTCCAACGCTTGTTAACATGGTATCTTCAGCCTCTTACATTCTAAAGCAAGTGTTCATATATTGTCTCATTTTCTCCTTCTTACTGGACACCTGTAAAGCGGATGGTGCAGAGATTATCCCATTTTACACTTGAAGCAGTGGAGGCTCGGAGAACTTGACTGACTTGCCAACAGTTAGTTGATGGTGCAGATTGGACTTTGAGGCCCCTTGACTGTGACCTTGCTCCACGGTCCCTGGTCTGCCTCTTTAAAGTCACAATAGTGCCCTGATATCAAACTCAGTTTCTAAAACCCCGACCCCCAGAAATTACAGAGAAAGAAACAGGTTTCAGATTGAACGACTCAAAATGCATCTGGCGTCGAGTCCTACAGACGTGCAATTTATTCTTGCCAGTAGCTTGGAGATTAAGGCACTTGCGGTGTTTTGTGTGCTTGTTTTTGTAACTCTACCTTTTTACCTCTTAAAGGAGAAAAAAAAATCACCGGGAAGCTTACTTTTTCCTTGTTTCTACCACAAGGAACCTGGATTTATGTTTTCTTTCTGATTCTTAAGTAATAAGGCCTGATCATTATGTAAAATTCACATAATATATATAAACCTAAAGAAGAAAGTAGAAGAACCTGGGGCAGTCGTCACTCTCAGGTCACGGACCGGCATCCTGTCACGCGTATGCTTTTCGTGCGGATATTTGGAGCCTCTGAGTTAAAGAAACCTAAGCTAGCAGCCTTTTGTAAAGACAAACAATCACCCCAAATTTTCTTTTACGATTGATTTTTCCTAACACCCGTTTGCTTCCTGTGAGCACACCTATGCTTGATAATCACCTTGTAAAAATAGAGAAAATGCATGTATTTGGTGAAAGCAGTCTTTTGAAACGCTAGGAGTTGGAGGATTGTAGGAGACGAAGGAAATAACAGTGTAGGCACTGAGGAGGGGGTTTCATCTGTTCAATTTGACAACTTACCTTCAGTTCTTACTCTGCGCCAGGCTTGGGAAAGGTACAATTCCGACCGGTCCTTGGGGTCTCACAGGCCAGCAGTGGTGGATAAGGACGTGGGGTGAGGCTGAGGGTGAGGGCAGGCGCTCTAGTCCAGCTCTTGGTGGTAGGGAAGACTTCCTGGAGAAGAAAACACCTTAATTGGGTCTTGAAGGAATTAACTTGGTGTCGGAAGGATTCCAGGCAGAAGGAACAGTGTACCAAAAGGCATGGAGGTAGGATTAATATGATTAGATGAGGAAACACCACACCCAGTGGAGTAGCGCTAGTGTGTGTGTGTGTGTGTGTGTGTGTGTGTGTGTGTGTAGTGGTGAGGAGAGGAGCCATCAAATGAAACCGAAGAGGTTGGCCAGATCAGATGCATCTGGAATGTGAGAGTAAAGAATTTAACACAGATCCTGGAAAGAGTAGTCACGTGGTAGGTCTGCATCTGTCACTTGGGCAGCAGGAGGTGAGCGGGGTGCATCTGAGAGGGCAAGTTTGGGGCAGATAGGAGACTTGGTCAGAGTCCAGGTATGGAGAACAGGTGAGCTGAGTGCTGGTGACAGAGTGGAGGGCTGGAATGGAAAACAAAGGTTTTGAGGAAAGGGCAGCTGAGGCAAACTAAGAGAGGCTAAGCCGAGCTCCAGCAGCAGGACCCGACACCCAGACCGCTCTTGCAGAGGAGGGCACTGAAGAACCAGGGAAGCTATCCCCTGAATTTGTTCTCAGGTGGGCCGAGGGTGGAGATAAACTTTGTTACCTTCACTGGGGAAAAGGATCGAATAAATAAAAAAATAACACAGGGATCTCTGGAAGAAGAGTATAGGAAAAAATGCACCAAATTGGCTTGGGTTTCTCTTCAGACCCAATCCGGAAATCTTCTAAGAAGGAGACCAGAGAACGAGTTATACGTGTAAAGACGCCGGGGTGTCTGCTCAGATAGCTGTCCTTACTTCCGCCACCATGAGCAATGGTGGCTGACAGCTCTCTGTTGAGTCCCTGTCTGGGATTTGTCAGGGCCAAGATCATGCCACCTCCTGGGACAGTCTGTACCCAATGAGCGATCATCGCGGGCATGGCCCCCTTGACTTAATTTGGGACGTTTCTGACGTCCCCATGGGTAAACTGAGGCTCGAATTCTGATGACACTGAAGTTCAACATCTCCCTTTACATAGTCCTACTTCCTTTACTTCCCAACAGGTCTTGATCCACCGAGCACTCCTTATGAACCTTCCTGGACCTACGTCTCCATCCGAAGTCTGTTTCCTGGGAAGCTGATCCGCAGCATTAAGGAAATGAAACCTAGCAGACAGAGAGAGGATGAAGCTGAACTGGGTTCTTCTCTTCTAGGAAAATCAGTGGTAAGAATTTATCTCAGCAGTGAGTTGAATGAAGTTCTTCTCTGGGGCTTCAGGGCCTGGAAGGTGGTCTGGCCACGTCCTGAGAGAATGGGCTTTGACATCAGACAGGCCTGAGTTTGAATCCTGTTCTGTTACTTATCAACTCAGAGATTTTGAGAAAGCCACGCCATGTCCGGTGCCTCATCTGTAACACAAGAAGTCATACTGACCTTGCGGTCACGCTCACCTTACATCACACTTACCATGTTTGTGTTCTGGGGACAAGCGAAATGGCTGTTCCTGCCGTAATTCCTAGTGCTGGGTGCACAGAAAGTCCTCAGTCAGTGTTGAGGAAGACAAGTGAGCCATGCTCACGGTAGCGGTTATTTAGGGTGGCATTGGCAGTAGTCTGGGGTTCAGAATTTAAGGAAAGAAGGGAAAAGAATAAAAGGAAAGTATATCATGGAAGAAAGAGAAGGTTATTGCTGCTGATAGATGGGGAGACTGATCCAAACCACACACACCCAGTTTCGGAAAGACATCCTAGCAAGTCGGTTCAATTAAGAACATTCTAAAGCGTTTGCTCTAAATGAGATGCTGGGGGAAGACCCAACATTTCTGGAGGACCCTAATTACAACTCTGTTAGTGGCTTAAATCATTTATTTTATGAGAAATGGGCATATATAATCATTAAATATAGTCATGACATAGAATTGGTGCTCAAAAAACATTTATTGAATAAAGTATATTATATGAGACACTCGGAGTTGTGAAGTGTCTTAGAGCTAGAATTTTTACCATATAAGAACGAGATCTTTAAAAACAAAGGGGATATGTTACAGAATTAGCTAGATAAAAAAGTGGAAATTAACTGAGAAAGAGTACTTAAGCGCAGGAACATTCTAAAGGGGCTCAGGTGAGAGCGGGGAGGGTGCAAGATAAGGTACTTGAGAGTTCTGAATGGATTTAACGCTTCGTTAAAAAATTTTTTTTAATGTTTATTTATTGTGAGAGAGAGAGAATGTATGCCTGCATGGCACAGGGGCAGAGAGAGAGGAGAGAGAGAATTCCAAGCAGGCTCTGTGTTGCCAGCACGGAGCCCAATGTGGGGCTCCACCCCATGAACGTGAGGTCATAACCTGAGTCAAAATCCAGAGTTGGATGTTGAAGCATCAGTTGGAGGCTTAACTGCGCCAGCCAGGGGCCCCCTCAGGCTTCATATCTCTGCTCACAAGAGGAGCTACCAGAAGGCAAAAAACAAAGCCGGGGTGATCTCTAAAGAATTCCATATTTGTCTATCAGTTTTACGGGATGTGTTCTGATTATACTGATTCCAATGTTGTGTTTCTTGAGCGCACACCAGCGAGTAGGAAGGAACGAGAGCCGGCTCTGTGTCGAGGACTTTTCCTTCCTGGCATCGAAACTGTGGACACGTATAATCCACAGATCGGAGAGACGGAGCTGAGAGGAAGTTAGTCACTCTGGATATCTGAGTTTTCAAGATCTCAGGGGCGCCTCTATCCCAGGGGTCAGAAGTTCAAATGCCCGCAGGGTGAGGCAGGTCATATCAGTGAGGAAGACAGTCTATGTATAAAGGTAAAGTGAACGGTAGCTATGTCTTTCGGTAACTGTGGTGCGTCCATACCACAGACCAGGACTAATGATAACATTATAGAAATGGAGAGCAGATGAGAGTTTACCAAAAGGTCAGGACTGGGGGTGCTGTTTATGAGGCTACTGGTGGTGACCGAACTGTCAGTATCTTGACTGCAGCGATGTCAGGCTCCTGGTAAGGTTATGGCTCTAGAGTTTGCAGGGATGTTGCTGCCAGGGGAGGCTGGGGAAAAAGAACATGGGATCTCTCTGCATTCTTTCATACAGTTGCATGTGAACCTACAATTATCTCCAAATAAAAATTCAGTTGGAAAAAGGAATGGTGGGGACCATGGGGAACTATAGAGCACATGACCTTTTAAAGGGCAATGAAATTAAAAAAAAAATGTTGCCATAAAGTGCAAGCCCCTCCCCCCAGACTAACCAACCAACCAACTGATAAAGATATAAAAATGTCTGATCCCTGGTTACCTACTTAAGCTATCAAAAAAAAAAAAAAAAGAAAAAGAAAAGAAAAAAGAAGTGGGATGCTTGGGTGGCTCAGTCGGTTTTGTCCAAGACTCTTGATTTTGGCTCAGGTCATGATCTCATGGTTTGTGAGACTGAGCCCTGCATCAGGCTCTGCGCTGACATTGTGGAGTGACAATGTGGGGTTCTCCCTCTCCTCTCTCTCTGCCCCTCCCCTGCTTGTGCGCGCTCTCTTTCTCTGTCTCAAAATAAATAAATAAACTTTAAAAAATAACCATTTTCGTTGCCTTGAAAAAACATATTACATACTCCTTTGCTATCTTAACTTCTTAAACACAGTACACCGAACATAGCAAACTGTCTCAATTGCTCCTGGAGGCCGGACACCTTCCCGCGCAAATCATAGCTAACCTCGCTGAAAATGGCTTACACGCTGGGAAGAGGGTATTTGTTTATGTCAGAAGTTGGGATGGAGGGTCAAGATGTTTGGGGCTGTTTGAATATTCTTACAGAAAGCTGAGGTGTCATTCTTTATAAGGTTTATGATTGCTTTTAGGGTGTTTCTGTCTCTTACTGCCAGGCTCAGAGTGACGCTTTCTTAATACTGCCAGCTTGCCGGCTCGCAGTAGCTTTTCATTTCCTTCTCACTTACTGTGTGCTTGGAAAGTGGGCAACAGAGCCATTTGAGAGCAGCGTGTGCGTGTGTGTGTGGGTGAGAGAGAGACGGACAGACAGAGAAAACACGCATAGAATGGGAACCTGAGAGACGGAGTATTCATTCGCTCTGCGGTGTGTAGTCTTTGTAACATCCGTCTTGACTGCTCAAAGGTCTCATAAAAGTTCCAGTGAGTCAAGACTTTTGCAAGACTGCATCTTGAAAAGGTAAAATGAAACTCGAAGATGGAAATTGCACGCTGCCTTGTTTCTCTCAGCCTGGCCAGAATAACCCTTCCGAGAGGCAGCTGGGAAGAGGGTTAAGAACTTAGACCTCGCAGTCAGCCCTTGTGGTTCAAATCCTGCCTCAACCACGTGCCGGCTTTGTGGCTTCGGGCGAGTTACAGAATCTCTCTTTTCCTGTGAAGTGGAGGTGATGATACTAATCCCCGTCTCCTTGGGTCTTTAGGAGGGTTACATGAGCCGCGCTCTGTAAAACTCTGCGAATGGTACCCGGCGCATAACTGCCGTGTGTGTTCTTCTGTGTTAAGCAATAATGGCGGCACGAGCGAGACGAGACACGTTTCCAGCCACTACTTGCCATCTCCACGTAACTGCTGTGACCGGTGGGCCTGGCAGGTTCTCAACCACTGGCAAGGTCACACGAAGCCATTTTTATTAAGGTTCCTGGATTATTCTCACCTGGCCGCACGGTAGCACCTGAACCCTTCCTCTAGCCCATGTCTCTCTGGGAATTCGCCCTCTCGGGTGTGGAGAGGGGAGAGTGGAAGGTGCACCTTGTTTCCTGCCTGGGCCTGCCAGTCCTCTGTTCCAACTATTGCTCTGGTTTCCCGATTCGGCCCCCATCTGCTGTCCCTTTGGTTGGCAGTTCCAGATTCTTGGGAGAGAGAGTCCAGTGGGCCCGGCCTGGTCCAGCTCAGGCATCAGCTGTGGCTGAGGATGGTGAGCTCAAGCGATAAAAACAGGGCTGAGGGGTCAGCATAGAAGGTGGGGGGCAGTCAGGGAAGGTCGCCACTGTGAGTTCTCATCGCACTGAGAGATCGCAGTAAACACTGGTTTGGAAGGGAGAATGCCTGGGGTCTGCAGTTAGCCGCTTACTAACGGAGTGATGTTAGCCCAGCCATTTAATCTGCCTCACCCTCAGTCTTCTCATCTGTAAAATGGGCATGTTGGTAACCCCTGTGTGTGTGTGCCTCACCAGACCAGGACTGGCTACACAGTTTGGGGGCTCCAGTGAAAAATGCAACGTGGAGTTATTTGTTCGAAAATGACTAAGATTATCCAGACGGTGATGGCAGAGCATAAAACCAGGCGTGGGGTCCCCTGGTGTGGAGCCCTTTGTGGCAGCACGGGTCACACCCCCAGGAAGCCCATCCCACACAAGTTTGTAAGAATGGCCTAATGCAAAGCCTGTAATAAGGTATCATACGCGTTCACTTATGCATTTCGTTGTTTTCATCTTACAATGTTCCTTAGAAGAAGGGAACCTGACTTCCAGCCTCTGCGAAGGCTGCCCGAGGGAGCTGGTCTTCAGCCGATGTTCCCAGGGGCAGTCTGGCCTGTTGTCCATAGCCGCGTGCATCTGGGCTGGCTGGCGCCTATGCAGATTGTGGGGTGCTCTCCTCCCTCACCCCTGCACACAGCCAGTCAGGGGGAAGACAGGCGTTTCTGCTGGCTCTTTCTGTATCCTGGCCTCCACCGCACATGGAAGGAGGGCTTCGTGAGGGGTCCCTGCAGGGAGCTCCGGGCTGTGGCCGGGGAGTCCCGCCTTGAGAGGGCCGTGCCTGCATGCCACTTTTTCCCCAGAGCGACCACCTGGGAACCTTCCCTTGGGACCAGCGTGGGGTTGGAAGGAGTCTGGAGGAACATCACATGGCTCTTGGGGAAGGAATTCCTCCTTTCTTGAAGAAGGGAGGGTGGCCTTTTCCTCTTTACTCTCAGACCAATTTTTATGCCTTTGGTATGTGCTGCTTTCTCTCACTAGAGCCAACCCAAACTCTCAGGTAATGTTGTCGTCCACTCACCTAAGTCGTGGTCCGTTTCAGTCTCCGTCTCTGCAACAGTCTGGCTCCCAAAAGACTGCTCACTGCTCTCTTAGCAGCAGGGGCCCTCAAGCGTTTCTCTATCTCCTTGTATCTCTTTCTCAAGCCCTTGACTTGGGGGGCTTGCACGCCAGGCTGCCCTGAGGCTTAGTCTTGCTCTTCCCTGTTTCCACGCTGTGCCTGCGTCAGGACTATGGTGTCCGTCATCTGCTCTCAGCCCCTTTCTGGTAACGCTTATCCCTAACTTCCTTCTGGGACGTCCGTGTGACCCACCAATGGTTTATCAGCTAATAAAATGGCGTGGAGGAAGGAAACGAGGAAGCAGGGGAGCAGGAGAAAAGGAACACCGTCTGTCCAGAGGAAATTCAAGATAACCACATTCTTCACCTCTGAAATAATGGGAAAACGGTGTCTAATATTTCAGGGCAGTTTCCTTCCTACAAACAGCTTGCATTCCAGATCCCAAGGCAGCTACTTGGAAATCAGAACTTTCTTTCCTAAGAAACGCTACAGGGCATGGTGATTCCCAGCCCACAGACACCCGCCGACTGTACGGACCTGAGGTGTTTCACCAACAGACCAGGACTGGCAACGTCCAGCCCCGTCCGTTGCAAGCTCTGTGATGCCCTGATGAAATCCTTGTCACGGTGACAGCTGGCAGAGGAGGTACAGTCCTCCAGGGACCAGCCCTTTGCATCGCTAAAGACACTTCTACCTTCTGTAAGGCTCCTCACCAGATATGAACCTCCTCAAAAAGGGGGTGCCTTTGGGGGGAGGGCAAACACACTATTTGGCCAAATTTTCCCAATAGGGGTGAAAGTTGTACTCCAAATCCAGACCCCCCTGTTGCCTGTTGCTCACAAGAAGTGTTAGAGTGCCGGTGTGTGTGTGTGTGTGTGTGCGTGTGTGTGTTTCGCAGAAAGCCCATTTTGGATGCTTTCGCTGCATCTGCAGACCTCAAGGACTTGACTGTGTTTTATAAGGATGATGAATGAAAGCAAAGCCTTTGAAGAAAAAAGTTCATTTTGATTTTTCAAGACAAGTCTGCCGCAGCCCCAGAAGACTTTCCAATCCTTTTTGCCCCATGTTCCCCGCGCGGAGCTTCACATTCATGGTTGTTTGCTGGGACTGAAAAACGCCTCGGTCTCTAGAAAGCTAAGTGGATGCAAATGGGTTTCGAATTGTCAGCTTGGAACGGTCTCCAGTGGCTGCGAGCCCCGAGACAACTTTGATGGCCGTGACAGGTCCGCCCTTGTACCTCCTTGGGAACGCCGCTGCCCGGGCATGCTTCTTGTCATCCGTAGCTATCTGGGACCTCGCTTCTATTTGTGAGGCTGCAGGAGATGAAGGCAGAAACCACGTTAATTATTGCAAAGTGCTTTTTACTTTTAAAGTGCTTCACTAGCGTTAATTAGTTATTCCTACTCACAGCGCTCTGGTGAGGTAGGTCAGAACTATTACCCCGTTTCTACCTTGGAGGAAATGAAGATGTAGACATTTAATGACTCCCCCAGGGACCTGGGGGAAGCTGGTCTCCTAGACAGAGTTGGGTTTTCAGTGTAATGCGTCTGGCTTCCTCCCGGGGCGTACCTTGCTGCCACAGCTAATCTCCTAAGGGCTTCTCAGGTAGAGGCCAGGTCTGCCTACCACTGTCAGAAGTCGGATCAGCCAGAGGCTCAGGCAATTGGAAACAAAGGAGAGAGGTCGCTGCTTCTTTCCCAGTCCTCACTGTTTTTGGTCCTTTAGCCCTTGAAAGTAAGGAAGGCTTGGGAATAGGGTTGCCTCTGGTCAGACGCCCAGGGGTCGTGATGGAGAAGGGGAGGGAGAGAAAGCAGTGTGGGGGGGGAGGCGTGCTGTTGCTAAGCGCTCCTGCCCCTGGCGTACACTTTCTGGGTTGTTTCTCATCTGCGCGGGGCAGGAAGCAGAGGGGCTGACGCCCCTGCTCCCTGTCGTTGGGGAGAAAGTGAGTGTGTGCTGGCCAAAGGGCCTTTCACGTGGTAGGCTGCCAGGTGCAGGAATGGGCTCTGGAACCGGTCTGCTCCTCGTTGGCCGTTCTGGTGACTGGGAAAATGGTTCTTAGTGTCTGTTTCTCATCTGTAGAACAGAGGTGACACATGAATCAACAGGCATGGAGTTTGTGGCACAGACTGCGAATGGCTGTCACCAAATCACGGTTTGATCCTCTTTTTTTCCTTCTCCACTTCCAGACTCGCCTGGAATTTGGTCTTCATTTCAGGCTCCTCCCTTTCCAACTGAAGGCTTCCCCGAATTCGAGCAGACACCCTTCTTCAGGTAGCCTTGAGAAGCTCTGTCCGAGTGATCTCACTCATCTCTGTGCACGACTTTTGGGTTGGCGCGGTCCAGGCAGCACTGATATCTTTTTTTTTTTAGCGTTTTATTTTATTTTTTGAGAGACATAGAGACAGAGCGTGAGCAAGGGAAAGGCAGAGAGAGAGGGGGACACAGAATCTGAAGCAGGCTCCAGGTTCTGAGCCATCAGCACAGAGCCTGACGCGAGGCTCGAACTCACAGACGGTGAGATCATGACCTGAGCTGAAGTCGGCTGCCTAACCGACGGAGCCACCCAGGCGCCCCTGGCACTGATATCTTAAGAGCAGTCAGAAGGTGAAGGTGGAAGACGTGTCCACCCAGGGAGGAAAGGAGTGGCTTCCGAGCGCTCAAGTGCCCACCCCCAGCATCAGTTCCTAAAGTTGCACCAGAGTGTGTCTTTCTTGGAGGGCAGAGAGGAGAATGGCTGTGTGATCCCCGCTATTCTAGGCTGGCCCTGTCTTCTCTCACCTCCATGCTCAAAGATGCCCTTCCCTCCACCCCCCCAAGAAGGAATCTCTTCATTCAGGCAGGGTCACCCTTTCTAGGCTGCTTGCTCTCTCTCTCTCTGGAAGGCCTGATGTTTAGAACCACATAAGCCAGACCTCTCTCTGTGCAGGTGGTGGAGAGAGGTGTTCTTACGTTTTTATGCCCACCCAGTGTAGTGAGAGACACCTTTCCTCTGACCTGCCCTGTCCCCAAGAGTCCTCACATGGCAATTTGACTTCCCTTTGGGGCACACTGGCCGCTTGTGTGCCAGGATCCTTCCCCATCTTAACGGAGAAACCGCTCATCCTTTTTCTGCGTGCTTTTGTGCTGGACTTCCCATTGGCCCACCACTTGTTGGGTGACATTGGCTAAGTTCCTTAAAGGCTTGGTATCTCATTTCCTCATCCATAAAGTGGGAAAATAATAACATCACTCTTACTTTGAGGATCAAATCAGTTTAGGCAGTCAAAGCACTTCAGACAGAGCCAAGTCAGCTGTTCTTATTAACTAGCATGCATGGGGAAGAGAGGACACTTGGTTATAACGGAGCACGAAGAGATTCGGTTCATTTCCCTTGGACACAGGAGAGCTGGGGGTGATGGGAAGACTTCTATTGGTGCCTCCCTCCTTGAAAACCTTCTGTGCATCAGTGGGCAGGAAATACATCATTCTAATACAGGAGTAGGCTCCTTGCTGTTGAGTGCATTCCACATTCCTTAGCATGACCTTGACAGATGTAGGATCTGGCCCAGCTCGTCATGACAGTCCTGGTCCCCTCAGACAGGGTGCTCATGTCACATGTGCCTCCTGAGTGTGGACTCATAAAGGCCTTCCTCCCCACCCCTCCCTTGAGTGCGGACCCAGGGGGTCTGGATTGTTGTCATTGCTCCTATACACCTTAAACTTTTATAGTTCCGGTTCTTATCTGTGCTGTTCTCTCATTTCCTCCAACGAGACCCATTTCCAAGGTCGCCTCCTCTGTGAACCCTTTCCTGACTCCTCCCCTCTTTCACCTTCGAATTCAATCACATCTTCCCTGTAGTATGTAGCGTACCCTACGACCAAGGAGCGTGCGTGTGTATGTGTGTGTGTGTGTGTGGGCAGTGGATTCGTCCCTGCCACACCTGTCATGCTCCTTCCCATCCGTCTTCAAGATGGCGCTAGAGTAGGAATCGGAAAGCCCAAATCGAGACCTCACGTCTCTGCTGTGATTGAGTGCCAGGCCCTGTGCTCAGCACTTCACATTCATTATCCCCTAGGAGGTGGGTGTCATTATGTCATTTCCCAGACGAGACCACGGAGGCAGAGACAGATTACGCATTTCACCGGAAGTCACGCCGTCAGTAACGGCAGGGACTCAATGTCAGGTCCGGGTGGCCCCCAAAACTGGTGCCCCGATCCTCCACCTCTAGAGGCTCACCGTGCTCCCGCGCTTAAAAACCTGAACCAAGAAAGAGCCACATGCCTCAGCAGTGTCGAAGCCTCAGCCTGGTGACCATGTACGCCCTGGCCTAGCCCAGTTGATCAGTGTGGCATTACCCATCGTGCCCTGTCTTGGGAGGCCTTGGCGCTTCTTCAGCCTTTGCCTGGAATGTCTAGCTGCTCCAGCACTACTGGAATCTTGAGTCAGCTCAAGCGTTAGGGCCTCTGGGAAGCCTTTCCTCCTCGCCCCTCTCTCTCCAATCCCTCTGGATAATTCAAGACTCCCTTCCCGTGCCCCTCAGCCCTTTCCCAGCACCACCCTGTGGGCAGTTGTTGGTTCACATGCCTTCCCAGAGGACACGGGCTTTGCCGTCTTCATCCTTGTATCGCTGAGCCTGACATTGGATGTGACCGAGAGCCCGTGCGCCGTAGATCCGGTGGGAGAAACGAGGAGTTGCCTAAATGACAAATGCTCTTCCGCCTTGCTGGGTGCAGATTCCAGATTCCTGGTGCAAATTCCCATGGTGCCAGGCCATCGGGGATGGTTTTGTGGGGGAGGGGGGAACCAACGTATCTGCCTACCTCTAGGAAAAAATGTGTGGCATCACTGCAGACCACCCTCTAGCCCTAAGGGCAGTTCAAGTCTCCGGACCCCAGAGAACTGGATGCTAGATGATTCCCTGGAGATCACTTTGCACATCTCCATAATTCTACCCATCTGAGGAGCTGAGAGATTAAGTGACTTGCTCCGGGACCCTGGAACTGAAGGACAGAAAGCAGTGGCTCTTTCGGTTTCTGGTCCAGAGCGCATTTCTCAGCTCTTCGAGGGTTCAGAGGGCAGGATGGGATGGGATTTCAGCCAGCTCTGAAATCCTGGAGACCGTGTGGTGACGCCGGCAGCCCGGCAGCAGCCCTACTTCTGAGCCTCTGGGGTGCTCAGGTGCCTGGGCTGCAGCCGGGACAGGAAGTAATACTTTCAGAGTTTAGCCCCAAAACCTCAGAAACTTTTTGATGATGCATTAAATGTCAAGTATTTTGTTGAGAGGAGTTAAAAAAAAAAACACCACCCAGGTATCAGCCTTTGTTACTGAGACGACAGGAGGTATTCGGTAATATCACAGGAAGTCATACTGTCAAAATATAGAGAGGGCAGTGTCTAGGCGACCACACCTTATAATAACTGTACTTTAGTACAAAAGAGCTTTCACATGCACCTTCTGAGGTGGGGCGGAGGGGGAGGTGTGGGGAGAAGACAGCGGAGTCGAGGTGGAGTCTACCTTGCGGGCATCTTTGCTCTGGGGAGCAAAGCACAGAGCGTAACCAAAAGACTGCTCCAAAGCAGCGGCCGGCGAAGACTGCAGTGAACGAAACGCATCCACACGAGGGTCTGCGCGTCCTTCCTCTCTGCCATTGGCCTGTAACTGCGGCGTGGCCGCTGGACAAGCCAGCACAGCAGTTCAAGGACCCGGAACTTTCTGTGGAACGCCCAGAGCTTCGCCAGGGCTCAGGACAGCAGGGGGGTGGACAGGATGGGAGCCCCTGCCATCGCTAACTGTGCTGCGGAGCGTCCCCTCTGGAAGACAGTTCATCGTCACCGAGCACTGAGAAACGCTGGCAGCTTGTTTCTCTGGGCCTCTCTCGGTGGCCTGGGGCTGTGGCTTCCTTGAGGGACCTCTGTGTGCCTGCTCAGGGCTCTCAAGCATGCCCAGGGCCCCGAGCGAGCGGCGGCCTCCTGTGGGGAGCCTGGGCCGGGACCACACGTGACAGGGACTGTGCATGGGCCCGGGGAGGCAACAAGGGGTCCAGGCAGGTCCAACCCCTTCCCACTATGAGCCATCGCCCCTGTAAACCCACCCCGGGCGGTGCTGTCACCCACAGACATTTCCCGGCTCACAGTGACTGGAGGCCTCACTGGGCGCCCAACCCTGTGAGTCTTAGGTTCCTGTATGTTTTAATACTATCAAGCGGGTTTCCGAAGTCCCAGTTTTAGAGTTGTGTGCTCTGTACTGGAAGCCTGTCCAGGAAACGGGCAGTCTAGGAGCTGACAGAACTGGGGGGTCTGTCTCCCTCCCAAACCCCATCCATGGCCCCAGCAGCCTGGCTTTGCAGGCCCCGATTCTCCTGAGTCCCAGACCCAGGCGTCCAGCCGACTGAGGGGTTCCCGGGACGTGGGGTTTTGACTACCCCAAAAGGAGAGTGGGAGCCACCTGGGACATTGTCATCGCACCCATGCAGCCGGGGATGTTAGAGTCAGGACAGCTGGGCTCACGCCTAGCCTAGGTTCGAAAGGAAAATATAGCCTCCTTTTTTTTATTCCTTAAGTGCTTTCTCTGGCCCTTTGTTAATCAGCTTTGAAGAATCACATGTTTTTCTTTTGTCATTTGTTTCCTTTTTTTTTTTTTTCCAAGTTTATTTACTTATTTTGAGAGCAAGGAGCAGGAGGAGGCAGAGAGAGAGAGAGAGAGAGAGAGAGAGAGAGAGAGAGAGGGGAGAGTCCCAAGCAGGCTCTGCACTGTCAGCACAGAGCCCGGGGCTAGAGCTCACAAACCATAAGATCATGACCTGAAATCAGGAGTCTGATGCTTAACCGACTGAGCCACCCAGGCATTTTGTCATTGGTTTCTAAATGACACTTCATATGAAATGCCAACATTTGAAGTTTTGTCGGACCTGGCCTTGATTCCAAAATTGTTTGGGTTGGGATATTACTTTTCCATGTCCGGTAGGCTTTCAGGGTTTTTGCATTTGCTCTCCTATGTTTTCCAGTCATGCCCTGTTGCCTTTTCTTCATGTAATAATTTAGCAAGTCTTGGTCAACTTTGAAATGATTTTGCACAGGTCATGCAGGTCACGGGGTCAGACGTTAACAGCAGCAAAGACTTCAGCATCTGGGACAGGAGCGCCCGGCCCCATTGGGGTCTTATGTGGGGTGGACCCAGGAGGCTGGCAGGGAGCCCGTGCTCCAGGAGCCCCAGGCAGCGCGCCCGTTCCCTGGGGACAGGATCCGGGGCTCTCCTATCTCCACTGTGGCTTCTTACAGCATTTCCTAGTGAGGCCCCACAAGTGCTAGGCTGTGTTGGCCAACAATGCTCACACCAACCATCCTTCTTAGCCATGCCCTCCCGACATCTTTATCTCTCTGTTCCTCCTCTCTGTTTCTCCGTCAACCCTCGCCTCTGACAAAATACCTTTGTGATCTTGGATGTTTCTCCTGAGGCTGATTTCTCTGACCTTCCTGCTGGCCAAGGTGAATGAACTTCAGTTAATCAGTTAAAGAGATTATTTAGCGAAAAGTCAACAGATGAAGATATTCTGGTTAATTAATGAGAAAGAAGTTAAAAGTTGAAAGGAATCTCCTTGACGTTTCATTTTTTGTACTGAGGGGGTGGAATCTGTTTTCCCCTTTCTAGGCACTGATGCCAGCCCTGCTGGGAGTGGGGGTGAGGCCAAGCGCCTGCTGTGTCACCGTGCCCCCAGGTGCTCCTGAGGCACCCCAAAGTCTGAGAACTGCTGCTCTGCCCTGGTCACTTCCGCAGCCGCCTGAGCAAGGCAGGGACCCCTCTGCAGCTCCCCAGTTCAGTAGCGGTCTCTTTGCCTTTCACCTTTTTGTTTTGTTTTAAAGATTTTACATATTTTGCCTATTTTTTTTTTAAGGTTTACCCACTTATTTTTGAGAGAGATGAGTGAACATGAGAGCAGGGGAGGAGCAGAGAGACAGGGAGAGAGAGTGCAGAGTCTGATACGGGGCTTGATCTCACGAACCTCGAGATCATGACCTGAGCCGAAATCAAGTGTCAGATACTTAACTGACTGAGCCACCCAGGCGCCCCTGCCTTTCAGTTTTAAAATGACTTAATTCTGGTTAGTTAGTTGGTTGTTAGACATTTTTACAAGACTGAGTCGTTAGCATCTCAAACTGGGATTTTCCGTAACCGAATTCCACGCCGTTCCTCCAAACCTGCTCTCACTCTTGTGCTATTTCAGGTACATGAGCTCACTCTCCACTGCCAGCCTCTGACCCCTCCAATCTAGAGACCCCAGAGTCGCCTCTTCCTGTCTCTGTCCCCACTTCCTCCTTTCCGTGCTTACCGGCCTGGCCATCATGCCTCAGTCTCCTCCTGGGTCGTGTCAAGTCTTCCAGGTGGTTTTAGTGTCTTTAGTCTCCACAGCCTGGCCTCCCGCTTGTCAGAGTTATCCCTGGACATTACCTCCCCCAACCCTAGCAGGGTTCTGGCCCCTCCGTGTTGTCAGTTTTCCAGGGTTGGCCCAGCTGCTTCCAGACTCCGGCCCTGTGCTCCGGCCACCTCACGAGCTCTCCTGGCTCCTGGTTTCGCTTATGCTTTTCCCTTCACGTGGCTGTTCCAGGCATGGGAATCCTGCCCGAATTCAGAAGCCGACTCCTCTGTGAAGCCCTCTTTGCTTCTCTTAAAATAAACGCATCGTTCAGTCCTCTCTACCCTTCAGCGCTTTCTCTGCACCTCTCCGCTCCCCTCTGTGTATCGACTGCACACTTACGGCACGCACCCAGGCCTGGCGACGGCTTCGGCGTCTATGCTGCAATCTGCCGGAGTCCTCGCTCTCCCCCTTAAAGAGCATTGGGGGTTTCCCTAGAAACTGCCACTTCAAAGCCATTCAGAAAAAAAAAAATTAGAGCTAAATCAGGCCACATTGTTTACTTGCTAAGAAGATGCTTTGGTGTTCCTTCCTGCACCTGCGAGGAGCTCTAGGGTGACCTTGACGGTTCTCTGTCAAGCCGTGGAGCTGGTAACAGCAGGGCCCAGGAGGGCGCGTGAGGGTGTCCAGACAGGCAAGGGAAGTCGGGGCCGACCTCCAGGCGGGGCTGCCCTCACCGCACCCCCAGCCTGGGGAAAAGGGATGTCGTGTCCTACCTGGATTGCCTGCACAGGCACCCGCTTCTTGACTAGTCCGCCCAGAGGAAATGTTTGTAATTCTCCCACCTGGAGGGCGCGCCTTTTTTGATTCGCAGACAGGCTTTGCCTTGGCTTCTGCCCTTCTGGACGTGACCACATTTTCTTTTTGCTCCTAAACTCTCAGCGGCAGGGTGCCCCGGGTTGCCTCCTGTGTGGGATCCTGGCTTCTGGGCGTCTGCGTTTTCACAACAGCCCTTTGTGGTAGGTAGGTCCTTGCCTCCTTCAAATGGCCTCGGGTAGCACTGTCCTCTGCACCCTCTGCAGCCGCCGCGGGGCCGCCGCGGGAAGAGGCATGACCGCTGAGAGGCTAGGGCCTTGAAGCCATGTTAGACTCAGGCAGGAAAAATAAACAGCTGGGCGCGGTGGCCGCCCCCGAGTTCTTGCTCTTATTACTCACCCATCACTGGTGGTCGGCGCGCGGAGTGTTTAGGACTCGGATTTGCAATTTGTCCACCGATTAAACAATAGGGCTTTATGGAGCACTTCCCACGGGCCCGTGTCTCGAAGGCCTGTTTTACGGAGGGAAAAACTGAGCGGCAACATAGAAGCAGCGGCGGACCCAGAGCCGAACGCAACGTGGGCCACCATGTAGCACGTTTTGTGCTGACTCATGGGGCCTTCTTGCCGCCCGGGCACGAAGGGGAACACTGTCCTGTGGTCGGTGGGTTTTTACTCCTTCCTTTTCTGACTTACTCGATTCCGACGGATCCCAGCGCTTGTCGGGCCACTCCTGCGTGTCGTATAAACACAGCACTTCAGGGCAGGTGGGCCCCACCGGGAGACGCCAGGACAGACTAGCACGACGGACAGGCCTTCTGGGGGGACAGCCATTATTCAGCAGTCGGGAGGCGTGTGTCCTGATGCATGGGCTGCAGTCAGGGGAGGGCCCCCCCCCCTGCCCCGACAAATAGCCTTCATTCCCCGGGCTCTGCCGCCGGCTCCCTCACGGGCGTCACATGGGGCCCGGTGACAAGAGCAGGGGGTGCCCGCCAGGGAGGCCCGACCGGGGGCTTTCTTCCCGGCAGCGCTGTTCCCTGGGCCTGCCAAGTCCCACGAGTCAGCAAACTGGAGAAGCGTTTTCAAAGCAAGGCCTTTGCCCTCCTTGGCAGGCTCCTCAAAGCCTGCCTCGCTCTCGCTGCGCCTGCGAGACCCTGTAAAAGGCTCTTTTTGTTCGCGCTCCTCAATGGGGACATCCTCGGGGAGCCGTTCGAGAGGCGCAGTGTGAGCTGGAGGACACTTGAGGCAGGGCCACTTGGGTGGGCAGCAGGAGGGAGCGGGCCAGGCGGGCCTCAGGGAGGGGGTCCTCGGGCGGCTGGAAAACGTGGAACGTGTTCCTGGGAAGAGCCTTTTGGAATCAAGAAACACTGCCTGATAGATGGCTTTCAGAGGTTGGAGGCAAAGAACGCTTGTCCCTTTTTGGTTTTTATTTTTTTAGCTGCACAGCAGTATTCGGTATACAAGCGATGCCTTGGATCTGTGGCCGTGGGTCCTTAGGAGCAGACAGAAGGAGGAATTGCTTTGGAATTCAGTGACTTCAAGACATAGTTAAAAAAAAAGTTATTTCCAGGCCTCAACTGACAATTTTTCACAGCAAGGTGGGTTTGTCATCAGCTCTGAAATAAAGGTCATCTGAGACTCATGTGAGCATGATTAATACTGGAGTCCAACTTGGAAATCATGGGTGATGGCCCAGAAGTCATTGTCAAACACAAATGCTGTTTCTGCTTATAGAAACACAGAATTCTGGGACCGTGAGGCAATCCCACAGGCCCACCCTGCCCCGTGTCTCCGGCAAACATTTTTCATTGAAATCTTTTCATAGGGAGCATAGTAGCTCTCTAACTTAGTTTATATTCTCCTTTTAAGATGTCTTGACTTAGCCCATTTATTTATAAAAATCGATTGTAAAATATTGAACTAGCTGAAGGTTTGTATGTTTTTATAAAGCCTAAGGAATGAATTTCATTTGGACTTGATCAAAGGTGAATTAACAGAAGGGTGCCTGGGTGGCTCAGTGAGTTAAGCATCTAGGTCTTGATTTCAGCTCAGCCAATGCATGATCTCATATTTCGTAAGTTCGAGCCCCACGTCAGGCTCTGTGCTGAGAGGCACAGGACCTGGTTGGGGTTCTGTCTTCTTCTCTCTCTGCCCTTCTCCTGTGTTCTTTCTCTCTCTCTCTCTCAAAAATAAATAAGCTTAACAAGGTGAATTAACAGACTATTCCCTAAGTTCTGTGAGAATGTTGAAGAAGAGTGGGGCACCCGGGTGGCTCAGTCAGTTAAGCGTCTGACTCTTGGTTTCGGCTCAGATCATGATCTCATGGTTTGTGAATTCAAGCCCCGCGCTGGACTCTGCCCTGACAGCCAGCGTGGAGCCAGCTTGGGATTCTCTCTCTTCCTTTCTCTCTATCCCTCCCACTCTCTTTCTCTCTCTCAAAATAAATAAATAAACATTAAAAAAATGTTGAAAAAGAAATGATGATTTTTCTCCTGAACAATTCTTGGTAGCTACCCCCCATACCCGATTCACAAATCAAACTAAGTAAAACAAGAACAAAAGACCCCTCCGGTACCGTGTTTAGTCCAGTTTGTACAAAGCTCATACCTGGTTTTATGACCTTTTCCCCCATGGTTTAAATGGATTTGGGCATTATCTTTTGGACACGCCATTTCCAAGGAAGATCTGAATTGGTTTGCTTTTGCAGCACACTTACAAAGCAGGCGATCTGACTGGTTCACAAGCAAAACAGAGGCCCTGGAAAGACGATATACCTTCCTTCCTGAGGCAGATATTTCGGGATTGGGGAAGCAGGGTTTCCTGTGTTCTCACAAGGGGCCGAGATAAAGAAACCCAAGGCAGTTTCGGAAAGAATCGAGCCTGGGTGAGCATGAGGCAATTCTTTTGTGCGCAGGGCCCCGCTCTTCAAGGAGAGGCAGGCACGGCCAGAGACAGAGTGCGGACAGGACATGACGTGATGTGGGGAGGGTTCGTAGCTGAGAGAGTTCTTGAAGCCTGCGATGTCAAGGAGCAGGCTCGCAGTCTCGGGAAGTTCACCCCTGCCCCTCCTCCCGAGCCGACCCCCACGGTGCCAGCCTTTGATGGTGCGCTCAGCTGTGTCCCCCCTCTGTCCTTTAACCCCTCCCCCCCCCAAGACCATCAGCCTTCTCAGTGCCTTCTGGAAAGGTTTATTTAGTCTCCACGATTTTTTTTTTTTATATATGCTCGACAAAAGGCAAACAGAGAAGTAGACAGACTGCCTTCCGTGCATTTCCCCATCCTCCATCCAGTTTCCCTTTTTGTGTTTTCCCCACCCTCTTCCTTGTCATACAGCCTTGAAGCCCCTACTGCGTAAAGAAAACTAATTTGAACATTTAAGTCATCTTAGAGATACTGGCGTCTGATAACGGTGGTGTCTTCTAGATACTTATTGCATTGAAAGAAGTCCATAAAGAGAAAAAACCCAGCAACTCCCAAATGTAAAAGAATAACAATACCGATAATAATACAGCCTTAAGGAAGGGAAAATTCAATAACATGATAACAAAATATCATGTTTATTGGGCAGGTAGGTGTAGGGGAAGTGGAAAAGATATGGGAGGAAAGATAAGATCATTAAGTTTCTCATCTTTCTTCTTTGGGAGATAATAGATACTATTTAACTTTTGAACACATTGAGAAATAGAAATTTAGGCATCTTATTTAAAATGGAAAAGGTAATGACTACTAGAACTAAAATTCAGACTACAGTAAAAGCAAACCAAGAAAATAAAAGTGAAAAAAATATTTAAGATGATAGCATTATGACAAATGTATTATAATAATAAATGTAAATGAAATCAACTCAATTTATTAAAAGAAATAAACTCACAGGATGGGTAAAAAAACAACAACAAAAAACAAAACAAAACCCTAAATACAACCATGTACTGTCTTAAAAAAATATACACCTAAAACAAAGTGACTCAGAATCAGAGATAGTGCTTAAAGTCCCAGAAATATCTCTCTAATGGTGGAATTCCAGGCACTGTGGCATTTGGGAGGGGAAGATATTTTTGGACTAAGCTTTCCTAGCCTCTAAAACCAGACCATGTGGTTGCCAGCTCATGAGACCAGCCCTGTGTGCATCGGTGTCTGTTCTAGATTTCAGAGCCTCCGAAGAGCAGGGGCTGTGCCTGCTTTGGTTAATTCCAGGCATTTCTGAGAAGGACCGCATGAGGACATACTTTTTGATGTTGAAGAGACAAAGAAGTGGCGGGTAGGAAACACTTGTCAGTGCAGTCCGTTAAGGTAGTGTCTTTGGTGAAGTCTCTCAGGAAGTAACTATTTTGGACCTTAAATGTGCTATTTGATATCTGTGAGCATTTGTATTTAACGGGTCAGGGCTTGATTTATCAGGGTTTCCCTGTGTGTTGTACTTTCTGAGAGGCCCAGTTACATAGACATGGGCTAGAATACCAACTCTTCCACTTACCTACTGTAAGAACTTGGGAAAATTATGTCAACTCTCTGATGCTCAGTTACCTCATCTGCATAGCATATTCATTCATTGATTCATTCATTCAATAATTATTTGTTGAAAACTTAACTCTATTCTGGATGATGTGGATACAACATCTCTGCTTTCATGGAACTTATAATGGACTAACAGAAAATAAACAACAGCAACAATCAGATAAATTCGTACTATGTCAGGTGAGATAAGTAATATGAAGAAAAGCCAGGTGGAGTGATGGAAGAGAGTGAAGGTGGTGTTTGCATGCGTGCCCTCCACGGCTACTGTTTTAGGTAGCGTGTCCAAGGAGACTCTACCCGAGGACTGGCCTTTGACACCGAATGCACTGAAAAGGGGGACAGTGCGAAGACTCTAACATAGGAGAAAAATAGCTGGAGGGGGATTAGCAGGGAGAGGTGTGGGATTTAGGGACAGAGATCTTTCTGGGAGCCAGAAAGAAATATCCCTACCCTGGATATTCGAGACTATTGTAAGGACTTTGCATCTATCAGGAGCCACCTCAGAAACCATTATACGGTTTCGAACAGAACAGTAATAAATCGGATTTTATTTTAAAAGGATTACTCAGGCTTCTGAGTTGACAATAGACTGAATCATCAGAAGTGGCAGCAGAAGGAGTAGTTACGAGAGATGGTGGAGTCGGAGTGGAATTCCGCGGCGGAATGGTAGGACGCTGATAGGACCTGGCAGATTCTGGATCTGTTTTAAAGACGGAGTCGACATGATTTCTAATGTTGGGTGTGGGGTGAAAAAGAGAGAAGTCAGAGATGACTCCAGGTTTTCTATCTTTGTTGACTGAGCTACTGCAAAAATGGCGATGCTGTCTACTGGGGTGGGGGGGAAGCAGATCGGGTCAGGAGTTCCGTTTCAGTCCTATGGCATGCCCGTTTGATATATAAGTGGAGATGCTAAGTTGGAAGTTGGAAATAAAGAGATTGGGACTCGGGAGGTGATTCTGGGAAGGAGTCAGTAGATGTGGAAAATAAAGCCATGGGGCCAGATGACATCACATCCAGGGTGATGTAGATAGAGAAGGAAACAGGCCTGTGGCCTGGGTCCCCCCACCATGGAGGGGTCAGAGAGGAGGAGGAAGTGGCGGGAGTTGGGTGGGAGGAAAGACAAGATCAGTGAGACTAGGGGAGCCAAGTGAAGAGAAGGTTTAAAGGGAGCTAAACCAAAGCTACTGGTGGTCAGTGAGGCGAAGCCTGGAATTGGCAATATCATGAGCACTGAATAAAATAATATTTGTACCACGAAACGGTAGCTCTACCCAAGTTTGGCTGATACCTGAATTTCACAGAGATGCCTTCCTTTCTGTGAAGGTGCCAAGGAGAGGTATCTCACTTTGGTTGAGGGTATGGGGAGAGAAGGAATATGTTGGATGTGGGTGCAAAGAGAAGTTGCCACAGTAGGAAGAAAGAGTCTAGGAAGGTAGAAGAGAGTCTCTGAAGGTAAGTTTCTGTGTTCGAGGTTCCCCAAGGACCTGGCGCCGGCATTATGACCCACACCGAGGATGTACTGAGTAAGCCACAATTATTTACTCACCTTTGCACACCTGTCTAACATCTGGTGCTGTTTCTGGAAGGTTCTGAGCCTACTGAGATTTGGCTTGGGGGCTGTCCCGGGCTTGCACGTTGAGCCACCCCCTCCGATTGCTGTATGTCCTGGCTCAGCTGTTTCATTCTCACAAACCGTGGAGATCCAGTCCCTGGGGATATTCTTCTGGCTTGATCAAGGCATTCTTTTCTGAGCTAAGATACAGCTTCAGATCCTTCACAACACAGGTCTTCAGGAAGTCCCTAACAACTGATCACGGTGGCAGGTGAGATGCCCTATGGCATAGTGGTTTTAAGTTTAATCGGAGTTCTTGGTTCATATCTGTGCTCTGCCCTTTGCTACCTGAGTTGTCTTGGGCGATTCACTTAACCTTTCTGTGTCTTAGTTTCCTCATCGGAAAACTAGGGATGATAATAGAACTCACCTTGCTGTCATTATCTGTAGAAAGCACTTAGAGTAGTGCCTGATACACATAAAATATCATTAATGTGATCGTTAAGTTCTCATTAAATATCGCCTGCTATTTTTATCCAGTGTGAGGTCTCTTGTCAAATGTAAGTCTTCTAGATACCATACTGGGAAATTTTGAAGATGAAGTCTCACATTTATTGTTTAATAAATTAACAAATTAATAATATTAACTCATTGAATTTACTATCTAATGGGAGGAGGTAGTCGGGGAGATGACACTAGCGGGAGATTGGGGCGCCTAGGTTCTCCTTTCTCCCTCTCTCCCTCTCAGCTTCTTCTGGTCAAGCGATTCTTTGAGCAGTAGCAGTCTTTAACAATGTGTTGAGTTTAACTGTTCACCTGCAGATTTCCCAGGAGCTTGGGGGCCACTGGCCTAAGTGTCTCCAGAGTGATGGCCAAGAAGTCTTTGATGGAGTCACTGTTTTCTCCTTCTCCTTGGGACCATCAAAAACCACTGGACATTACCACTTCCAGCTTGGTGATTCAGAAACACCACCCCATTCACCTGTCATACCCCCCGAGTGAGGATACAGATCATCCAGATCCATGCCGGCCACCATTGGGCACCTGATGTTGTGGTCAGCTGGCCCTCCATCCTCCACCAACACTGAAAACTTAAACCCACATTGCTGATTTGGGGAAAGTAAGCGGTGTCATTGGGTTGACAGCATGGAGTATTGTCAAGTACTCTGAAGCCTGAAGACCTGGGTTCCAGTATTGCCCCTGCCACTTTGCAGCTGGATCTTGTTGAATAGATTATTTAATTCCTTTTTGACTCTGGTGCTTCAGCAGTGAAATGGGACCAGTAACAGTGTTTCCCTCACTGGGTGTTACAGGGTTAAATGGACTAGGGCTCAAGTAGTGGTTAGCACAGCATCTGGCACATGGCAGACACTCAGCAAATGCCCACTGGCTGGTGGCAAAGTGATGGAGTGGGGGTGTGTGCCTTCCATTTTCTCCCATTTCTTCTTTGGGGTTTTAAACTCTTCCCCTGTTCCCCCTCTTCCCTACTCCAGTTCGGCAGGGGCAAGGCATTTCTTTAATATTAAAAATGAGCACATGGAGGGGCACCTGGCTGGCTCAGTCAATGGAGCATGCGACTCTTGATCTTGGGATTATGAGTTCGAGCCTCACGTTGGGTGCGGAGATTACTTAAAAATAAAATCTTAGGGAAAAAAAAGAGCACCGGAAACCTTCTTTATTTTTTTTTTTAAATTTTTTAGTATTTATTTTTGAGACAGAGAGAATGAGTAGGGGAGGAGCAAAGAGAAAGAGAGAGAGACACAGAATCGGAAGCAGGCTCCAGGCTCCGAGCTGTCAGCACAGAGCCCGATGTGGGGCTTGAATTCACAAACTGAGAGATCATGACCTGAGCAAAGTCAGACGCTTAACTGACTGAACCACCCAGGCGCCCCTGGAAACCTTCTTTAAAATGTATGTTCTTGGGCACCAAATCCTAAGACTCTAATTCAGTTGGTCTAAGGTAGGGCCCAGGAATCCGCCTGGTTAATTAAATGTTCTCTGTGATTCTTTTCTGTGATATGAGGGCCGTACTTCTGGAAACTCTAGGAGTTGTTAATAAGGATGTAAGATACCTTGCCACATTTCTATTTTAGTAAGAACTCAAAAAAAAATATCAAAATATCTGTTCAAACCTACTAACACTTAAAATGAGTTACAGAAAAATCCCCCTCTGTATTTCAGTCCTGTGGGAAACCTCTCCCGTTTCCACTCTTCATTCTAAAACATTTGCTTTGGGGGCAATGTCGGTTGAGCATCCTTTCTGCTCAGGTCAGGATCTTACAGTTCGTGAGTTCAGGCCCCGAGTCAGACTCTGTGCTGACAAGGCAGAGCCTGCTTGAGATTCTCTCTCTTTCTCTCTCTGCCCCGCCTCTGCCTGCACTCTCTCTGTCTCTCTCAAAAAATTAATAAATAGACTAAAAACAAAGAGTGTCTAAAAACAAAAACATGTCTTCTGTTGTGCTGACTGTGTGTTCACTCCTCCCGCCCCCTCTCTGGTTGATGGCACTTAACCGTGATGCTCCAGCCAGGCCCCCACCCTGAGCCCCAGACTTGCTAGCTGACCTTCCACCGGGATGGGTAAGAGGCATTTCACACACCACAGGTGCAAGACAGCTCGTGGATCTCGACCTTGACTCAGTCTCTTGCCTCCCCACTTTGCAGTTCCTTTTTCCTCCTCCACCCAGGTCCCGGTCTCAGATGGCTCCTGTGTTCCTTTTTTTCTCTCCCCCATATCCAGTCATTTACCAAGTTTTACTGGATATTTCTCTTTTTCATTATTATTTTCCCTCATTAAATTTTTCCCAGTTTTATTGAGGTATAACTGACATCTAACATTGGTTTAAATGAAAGTGTACAACCTAATGATTTGACATATGTATATCTTGTAAAATGATCACGGTAGTAAGTTTAGCTAATGTCCATCACCTCACATAGTTACAAAATTCTTATTATTTCATGATGAGAACTTTTAAGATCTATTCTCTTAGCAACTTTCAAACAGACAATACAGTATTGTTAACTACTCTCTTGGTATTGCCCAACGAGGATCTTTTGGCACCACTCACTCTGTAACTACTGTTAAATTAATTAAACAAGGTGCCATCTGACCAAGGTGGCTCTAATGCCCTGGCAACCTCCTGTCAGCAAACCAAAATCCGAGCCTGAAAATACCTCAAACTTACAAAATCCAAACACTAAGGACAGCCACTCACAAACTGCCACCTATGCTTTAAGCTGTAGCAGGCCCATAATTCCCTTGCTCTGGTTTGCCTTTTCTCTGTAAAAGTCTCTGCCCAGCTTCTGTCATTGGAGGGCTCCTAACCACTTCCCGTTTGGCCCTGCCTGATTCAAACTAACTTTGCTTAAATACACTCTTGACATTTTTAGTTTGCCTCAGTTTATATTTTAACACTACCCTAACTCAAGTCATCTTTGCCTCCTGCCTACTTTATGGGTTCCTAATTGGTCACCCTTGTCCCCAAATGAGAGCTTTTAAACATGTCAGATCATGTTAGTCCCTGTCACTGAAAACACACAAGCACCCACACCCTCAACGTTTCCTTTGAGGCCTGGAGCCCCACACTATCTGGGCCTTGCTGGCCTCCTTCGTCTCAGCCCCCTTCTGTCTTCCTTCCATTCACTCTGCTTGAGCTACTCTGGCCTTTCTGCCAAGCACCTGGCTCTTTCCTGGTTCAGGATGTTTGCTCTTTCTGTTACCTCTTTCTGGAGTACCTTGCCCCCAGATCCTGGCACGACTGTTTCCCTCTGGTTTTTCAGTGTAACGATGGAAGAATTGAGTAGAGAGCATTGTGACCTCCGTGAGCCTCATAAGGTAGCTTCAGGCCACCTGGCCTTCCCTCTCTTCCGCCATCTTGGGTCTTGGGAGAGAAATCAAGGGAATCCTTAGGTACCTTCAGTTTTCTCCTTAATGCTTGCAATTTCATTTGCCTTATTCCGAATTGACTTGGGAGAATCAGTCTATCTCACAAAGACTTCCAGATACCTTTTTTGGTAAAGCGTAAGTTTTCTCTTCAGAGAAGCTGAATTAGGCTTTGTGCTATTGGTGCTGTAGATTACTGAATTGGTGGGGATTTCTGTGAGTTACATACGGCCCTGTGTCCACCTCTCCTTACACCCGAGGTGGGAAGGATTTATGTCAGGGGTCAGGCTACTCATTTGGTTCCGTTTGGAAAACTAATTCAAAATCCTCGTTATGAAGTTAAGGCTCCCTTTGATTCAGAATGGGCTTCTGACAACCTTCGTTCCCAGGTTTCAGAAAGATATGAAACAACTCCTTAAAGTTGGAAGGGAACCTTGACAACACCTAACCTGGTACTTCAAATTTTCTTTATAAGTATATAAAAATGGAGCTTTCTGCTTCACAGGCAGGAGGCTCAGTGAGATAGATCAACCTGCCCAAGATCCTTTCCTTGGGCTTCAGACGAGTAGCATGGTCGCCTACTATTAGAACTCAGCTCTCGGAAAGGATCAGGACCCAGCCCATCCAGGACCCCCAAGGGCCCTGCAGTAGGTGGGTCCCCTAGAGTGGGGCAGTTGGGAGTACTGTAAGTGGGGAGAGGAAGAAAGAGGAGGCGAGAGAGGAGAAGGATGCTGGCAGGGAGGGCTGGCAGGGTAGAGGTGTGGGAGAAAGTCGGGGGTGTGGGGGCAGAGTGGCTCTGGAATGTGATTTTCAGATCGCAGATGCAATCTGGCTTTTAATGGCAAACACTTTGGCAAGAGCCTGGCTGCTGAAGATCTGAGATAGTAGCTGCCTGCCTCTTAGCATTTTAGACTAAGTTCCTCTACTCTCTTATCTTCTTAATTTCACAGCAAACAATGGGCTATTGACTAAGCTTTCAGAACTGTGGGTGTTCTCAGAGGGAGGCCGGCCAGAACACCAGCCACTCTGGCTTTTGCTCCAGTTCCCAAGATGGGCTCCATCTACCAGAAATATGAAACCCTGGAGCCTTTCTCCCCCTCACTTCTCTTCCTTAAGGTGCAGGCAGCTGGGGAAGAGAACCGCAGGCCCAGGATGCGTGTTCGTGTGTGTCGGGGGGTGGGCATGTGTGTATGTACATGTATGTGAGGGCATGTGTTGTGCACTTATGTGTGAATCAGTGTGCATATGTGAGTGTGCATGCCTGGAGGCTTGAGTGTGTGAGTGTGCATGTGTTTGTGTGTGTTGGCCGCGGGGGTGCTAGAGGGGAAGGAGGGAAGTTGCATCTACCCGGCCAGTGATACAAGCCCTCCCATGTGCACACCTTTTCCAGGCAAGATCTGCACTTGGGGTGCAGCCACTCTTCCCTGGCTGGAAAATGAGCCTTTGTTGGAGGGGAAAGAAAAGGCTGGACCGTCCTTTTCTTCCCACGTCAGGTGGACCAACAAGCTAGTTTCCAAAGCTTTCAAGCCCATGTACGCATAGACATTGTACAGAGACACTGACTCACCGTTCTGGGGTGCCTCACCCTCAAAGTCTTTATAGGAGTTAGCATCCTGTTAACAAACAGTAGCCAGCACTTTGAGAGGAACTGGCTGAGAAATGAGGTTCTGGGACCACTTCAGAGAAGTATCTTGAACTTTGGCTGGACATCCTTTTGCTTCCAATGAGGTTCAGGATGCATTTCTCCAAAATAAGGTGCCTCGGCGTATTGAATATTTGAGGCTGAAGGACTGTGAGAAGTGGCATGTACAGGAAGAACCTACCCCTGAAGCAGGTCGTGAAACCCTCATGTGACAGGTGCCCACCCTGACCCTGGAGGAAAGGGTTATCCTCAACTCTAAAGAAGACAATGAAGGAACAGAGAGGAATTGGAATGAACAGGTCTTGCTAAATTTACTACCTGCAGCTCATAGGCTTTGGTCTACCTTATCTTCCCATGATTCTCCAGTCTTCATCAAACCTAGCATAAAAACTCAAGTTTAACACTTTCTTCAGGTCTTCATTTCCTCCCGAAGGCTCCTCTGTCCATGTAAAATTGATATTAAATAAATATGTATGCTCTTCTCCTGTTAATCTGTCTTTTGTTACAGGGATCCCAGTTGAGAACTTAGAAAGGTAGAGCTAAAAGACCTTTTCCTCTTTCTGCACTACCAGTAGAGAAAACTCCAACTTGTTTCTGAATGTTTGGGGAAAGATTTCTGGTGGACAAGCAGAATAGAGAGACAGAGTTCCTGTCAAGTTCTGGGTTGAGCATAGTGCCTGCCACATATGATGTTGTAGATACTGGTGGCGTCTCCTCTCTTTCCCTGTCTCGTCTATGGTGGTACAGAGCAGAAATCACCAGTGTGACGTGTGGATGAGTCAGTAGGGGGGTAGGGAGAAAGCATTCACACTTCTATTTGTATTTATTTTTAATCTCATCTTTTTTTCAATTTGTAGTGTACATTTATAGTGTTCATACGATATTAGCACATGCAAATATATATATCTAACACATGTATCTCTATAATAGTTTTAAGAACTCAGTTTTAGGAACTGGAGGTGAATATATGTTCACATTTTTTTAAAACTGTTAGACAATGAGCTACTGGAGAGCTGTCTTCTCCACCCAGTTAGGGCAGCTACCTTGGGTATCTCGGAGAAAGACAAAAGGCAGAGATGGCACCTGTGTCCTCAGTCTTCACATGCTGACTTTTCCAAATGTGCTGAGAAACTAGCTTAGACCAGGGCTTCCACAGAACAGAGGAGAAAAACAAGCCTCACGGAAAATAAATGCCCTTCCTCATGCTTCCAGCAAATTCAAGAAGGAAAGCTGGGGAAAGGCTGCCAGGAAACTTGGCCTGCTCAGAATGTTTACTCCTCACTCAGGAACTCCGATAAGATTCCTGTGTTCACAGCATCGTCCTGGGCACCATGGGAGAGGGAAGAGGGGTCCCGGGCCTCATGGTGACCGCCACGTACTGATTGCCATAGGAATGCAAGTTGGCTGCATAAATGCTATAGAGACTAAGTAAGGAGGCAATCAGAGAGCCTGTCTCCTTATCCTGCAGACTTGTTTTAAATGCTCCTAGAACTTTCAAACTTTATCACATTAAGATTTTTCACCCTAATGGTGCTGCCATTTCTTGAGAATTTACTGATGCTATACTTAGTGTTACAGATTTAACGTACACAATCTCCTTCTTTCCTCACAATAATATTATGATGTAGGTCTGTTTTACACATGAAAACACAGAAACAGAGAAGCTAAATCACTGACCCAAGGTCACAGAGCTAATAAATGACTGGAGCCCAGTTCAGTTCCATCTGCCGCCAAAAAGCCAACCGGCCCCCACCGCTGCTTGTGGGAACTGTGGCTCTTTTCCCTGTAGAAGAGCTGATTTGGGAAGCTAAAGTCAAGTAAGGAAAAAGTGCTATGTGGAAAAGTGAGCAGACTTCCTCTGGGAATCTCCAGCAGATAGATATAGGGCTGACAGGTGGTTAGAGGTCATTGAGAAGGAGAAGAACTTTCCAATCATTGGGTGGCCTAAGAGTTGGCTGGTTTAATAAATATTAATTATTTCACTTTCTTTTATGTTATTAAGATGTAGCATTCAGCTGCCTTCACCTGAGTCTGTTTCTGGAATGCATTTGCCATCCTGTCTTCTGTTTGTTGTTTGCATCTCTCTCCCCAACCAGATGATGATGGAGCCTTATTCATTTCTCTTTCTCCAGAATCCTAGCCCAGTACCTGGAATGTGGAAGACACTCCATAAGTGTTTGGTGAAGGAATAACTAATAACCAGTTGAGCCAGTTCCTGCTTCCAGATTGGGGCATGTCCCCAGGGGGAAAATGGCAGAGGTTGCCCCTATCGGAGGGCTGTGGAGGCAGGCACCCAGAGTTCATGAGGTCCTCTATCTTATGTTCCCTGCTAGCTCCTCATAAGAGGATGAGGTCATCTACTGGGGACCTGGCCATCATGCTTGGGTGAAGATGCGTTCCTGTGAGAGGAACTTCCGTGAACCTTGTGAAGACATCTCTTTGATAGACTCTTGGTTTCCTATTATGTTTTCAGACCTCAGTTCCATGAAACTGTGGAGCATTGCCAGCAAATGACTCCGTGAGCCCTGAGGTAATCTTACCTCCCCTGCCCCAGTTTCCCTCTGGGGTGAGTCCCTCCCCTAGTAGATAATCTCAACCTGCAATAGAAATATCCTATGCAGTGCCCGATGATCAAACAGTCTAATGACCAAGCTTGCTCCCCCCTGCTCCCCCGATGTTTGTTCCTCTGAGGTGAAATATCTGAGAGCCCACTGACAACTTTTACTCCTGCGTGGCTATGGGATGACAGAGTGTTTGACTCACCGAGTTTTCAGTTAGGACAGAAAAAGGCAAACTAGATCAATGTGTTGCTCATGCCCGTATCCTCGTATGGAAACTACTTGGGAACGCATAGGGGGGAGGGTGTGTGCCTGTTGGCTCTCCCACCCAGGCCACGAAGCAAAGTCTGCCTCTGCTTTTTTCCTAAAACCATGCCTTTGCATGGGTAGCACCACATCAGAATGCACCAGGACAGGTTTCTGCTTTCTGTGAGATAGAGAAACAAAGACTGGATTTACTCTCTCGCCTAAAACTGCTAAAACTTCAGACAAAATAGAACAGACTGGACATCAGGCAATGAAAACCAATGATTCCTATGAGATAAGAAACAAATGAAGTGAGCCTCAGCTTGCCGCCTTGAGAGAACTTCCAGAACACGGTGCAGGAGGAGCAAACCAAGGGGAGCCCAGTGGACCCCCAAAGGTGAGAAGATGGAGCAGAGGGTCCAGGAAGAGCGAGTTCATGGGGCTGGAGGTCACGGCACACAGTACTAGAGAAGAGAGCTACAAAAAGAGGGAGTTCCGGAGATCTGCAGAGGCTCCCCTGTATTTTTAGCCAAGTAGGGATCTACACGGGCCAAGGCAAGAACCACGTGAGAGGGTCGGAAGGAACAGCGCCCAGTGCTCACACGGAAGATTAGCTGTCCCCCCTGGACTGGAAAATCTCATGGTACCTGGGACACTGGGGAGAGTGCTCAGAAAGGCCTTGCCTTGGACTTCATCACAATTCGTAGGTCCTTCTCTTTGAAAGACACTGGTTAGAGAATGAAAAGACAAGCCACGGAGTGTGAGAAAATATTTGTAAAGCCGATATTTAGTAAAGAACTTGTATCTAGAATCATATAAAGAAATCTCAAAGCCAGTATTAAAAACAAACCATGCCATTAAAAAAAGGGCAAATGATCTTGACACTTCGCTGAAGAAGATGATGGACGTCGTCGGTCGTGTGGGCAATGCAAATAAAACCGCCGTGAAGCACCGCTACGCTCCCTACAGAAGGGCTCAAATAATGAAGACTGACCACACCAAGGGCTGACAAAGATGCAGACAAATCGGAGCTCTCATACCCTGCTGATAGGAACGTAGAAAGATGCAGCCACTTTGGAAAACAGTTTGGCAGTTTCTTGAACAATGAAGCATGGACTTACCACGTGACCCAGTTTTCTCCTCTGAGGTATTTACTCAAGAGAAATGAAAGCGTATTGTCTCTCCATCTATATTAGTTTCCTAGGGCTGCCTTAACAAAATAGTGCAAACTGGGTGGCTTAGAAACCGCAGAAATATATTTGGATTTATATTTCTGGAGGCTAGAAGTCTGAGACCAAGGTGTCGGCAGGGCCACCCTGCCTCCGAAACCTTAGCTCCTGGGGATTTGCTGGGAATCTTAGGCATTCCTGGACTTCCAGTTGTGTCACTGCAATCTCTGCCTTCATGGTCACATGGTATCTCTCCGTATCTCTGTCTTCACATGGCCACCTTCCTCTGAGGACACTAGTCATATTGGGTTAACACCAGTGTGACCTCATTTAAACTCATAACATCTTCAGTGACCCTTCTAAGGTTATTCTGAGGTAGTGGGGATTAGGACTTTGACATAGCCTTTACTGGGGAACACAGTTCAGCCCATAACGCCATCCGAAGATCTGAATGAGAATATTTGTAGCAGTTTTACTTATAATAGCTAAACACGGGAAACAACACAAATAGTCATCAACAGGTTAATGGATGAAAAAATTATGGTGTATCTATAAGTTGGATTACTATTCAGCAATAAAAAGAATAGATAGGAGCGCCCGGGTGACCCAGTCGGTTAAGCAGCCAACTCAGGTCATGATCTCATGGTTCATGAGTTTGAGCCCCGTTTTGGGCTCTGTGCTGACAGCTCAGAGCCTAGAGACTCCTTTGGATTCTGTGTGTCTCCCTCTCTCTCTGCCCCTCCCCACTCACACTCTCTCTGCCTCTCCAAAATTGAATAAACATGAAAAAAATTTAAAAATAAGTAAAAAAATAAAAGGGATAGACAATTGATACATGCAAAAACATGGATGGATCTTAACACAATTATGCCAAAGGAAAAGAAAATCAAGAATACATATGATATGATTCCATGTATATGAAATTTTAGAAAATGAAAACTAGGGGCGCCTGGGTGGCTCAGTTGGTTAAGCGGCCGACTTCGGCTCAGGTCATGATCTCACAGTCTGTGAGTTCAAGCCCCGCATCGGGCTCTGTGCTGACGGCTCGGAGCCTGGAGCCTGCTTCAGATTCTGTGTCTCCCTCTCTCTCTGCCCTTCCCCTGCTCACTCTCTGTCTCTATGTCTCTCAAAAATAAATAAACATTAAAAAAAATTAAAAAAAAAAAAGAAAATGAAAACTAATTCTGTAGTGGCTGAGAGCAGATAAATGGTTGCCTGGGGACAGGATATATACGGTATGAGTTTCCTATGGCTGCTATAACAAATTACCGCAAGCGTAGTGGCTCAATACATCACAAATATATCCTATTGTCATTCCAGATGTTGGAAGTATGACATAAGTCTCATGGGGTGGGCTCAAATCAAAGTGTTGGCAGGCCTGTTTCTTCTGGAGGCTCTAGAGAAGATTCTGTTTTCTTGCTTTCCCAGTTTCTGGGGGCTGCCCTCCTACCTTGGCTTCATCCCACCCTGGATCTGACTGGGCTGGTAGACCCAGTAGACCCTACGAGTCCCAAGGAGCCTGGCCGCACATGTCCTGTGTCGCCCAGGCTGATCTCCCAGTGAGCAGGGAGCCCACTAATCTTCCTCTCTGCCAATCTCTGCTTCATTCGTCTGCTCCTACCTTAATCTTCCCACCATCCTCGTACGAGGACTCTTGGGATGACATTGGGCTCACCTCGATTATCCAGGATTCTCTCTCCATCGGGATCCTTAAGTTAATTGCATCTGCAAAGTCTCTTCTACTGTGCCAGCTGACATAGTCACAGCTTCTGGCGATCAAAACATAGAGATTATTCACATGGATCTTTGTCTAAATGTCTCAGTTGTACACTTTAATGTGTACAGTTTATTATATGTCAATTATAGAGCAATAAAACTGTTTAGAAAACCAAAACTAAGCTTAATAAGTTACTTTGATTTAAAAAAAAAAAAAAAAAAAGAAAGCAACAGGACTCTGCCCGCCACATTCTGTCAGCTCGCCAGGGGTATTTGGACTCTTCCCAGTCCTTGCTGAGATGAGCAAGGATTGTTCCAAATAATCAGAGCTCCTCCAGGGGAATGTGCTTCAGCTTCTGGCAACTGACGCTTCAAGCCTGGTTTAGTTGGTGTGCCCAGGACACCCCAGAGGGGTGCAGATGAGGGCTGTGCTCTGCAGTGGGTCCCTTGTATTTATGCTGATGAATTGAGGTGAAGAGAGGTATGATAATCAGGGAATGGGAGCCAGTGTGTCTGGTGCCTGGCAGACTGGTGCATTAATATTCATTCCAGTTGACTCTTCTGCTCTTACTTTCTGCCTCCTTTGGGCCACCACCTGCATGCCGCTGGATTCGGAGGTTTACGGAATTGCTCCTGACCAAGTGATGGGGAAGAAAAGAACGAGGACTCAAAACCTCAGCCCTCTTTCTCCAAACCCGCGCTGGTCCCACGGCCACTTCCATGGGCAGGGCGGTGGGAGCTAAGGATATGAGGAAGAGCCTTGAATCTTTCTGCAGCACCGACAGGGAGAAGCGGTCTCCTTGGATGACCCCCGCGTGGGCCCCAGTCAGCCCAGGACCTCTGCCTCTCGCTGCTCGACACAGCCAACTTTATTCCTGACAAGAGAGGATGATTCTTCTCCCAGAGCGCTCAAGTCTGCATGTGGCAGAGCGTTAAACATTGCTAGCTTGCTTGCTTTCGTTCGCTTTTTTTTTTTTTTAACATTATGTTAGTTTCAAGTGCACAACACAATGATTTGACATGTGCGTGTCTTGCGAAATGATTGCCACAGTAAGCCTAGTTATCATCCATCACCTCACACGGTTACGTTTGTTTTTTTTTTTTTTCTTGTGATGAGAACTTTCAAGATCTACTCTCCTAGCAACTTTCAAATATACAAGACAGTCTTATTAACTGTGGCCACCATACCGCAGGGCGCGTCTCCACGACTTCTTTATTTTATAACCGGAAGTTCGTACCTCCTGACCCCTTCACCTATTTGCCCTCCTTCCTTCTTTGATGCTTTACTTTTCTTTCCCTCCTCCTTCCCTCTCCCTCCCTCCTCTCTCTCCTTCTCCCTCTCTCTCTCTCTCTCCCTCTCTCTCTCCTTTCTTTCCTTCCTTCCTTCCTTTTGTTACTATTTATCATTTTTAGTTGTCAGGGGCACGTTGCTGTGAACTATACTCACATGTCTTTTTGTCTAATTGCCTCAGAGGCAATGAGGAGGGGACTTTTGACTCCGATGTCCGTGTGGCATCTGAAACCATGAAGTAAGTACTGCAGATGACTCCCCGGCCGGCCGCACCCTGTGGGCTGCCCCTGTACCCTCCGTTCTGGACTCTTCCCTGTGAGCCGGCGCACCCCATGTGATGCCGGCTCTGGAGCGGAGCCCCCTGCCTGCGGAAGGCGTGGGTTGCCTCATACCGCCCCGCACTGAACAGCTTCGAGGATAGGAGGACCTCTTTGGTTATTGCACAAGAATTCAGTTGACGTACCTGTGAATTTTCTCTTTCGCCTGCAGCCGGCATCAGTTACCCCCCTGAGGCTAGGGAGGGTGGTCAGGACATGCCTTTCCTGGTTGGGAGAGGAACCACTTTCCACGCCTTCTCCTTCGGGACCATTCTGGCTGTAGTTGTAACTCCTCTCTAGGCTGCCCTGCAGCTGGGAATAGCTTCCTTGCTTTCTGGCGGGCACGTGGCAGAGTGTGGGGTGTGTGTGTGTGTGTGTGTGTGTGTGTGTGTGTGTGTGTGTGTCGGAATGACAAGATCCCTGAAGTAAAGGACTCTACAGTGCTTCCTCCAACCCTGGATTTGCCTGGGCTTGTGGAGCCTGGCTGTGCACGTCCTGTGTCCCTCAGGCTGATGTCCCATGAGGAGGGAGGGCCACCAATCTTCTCCCCTCTCTGCGTGCTGCACGGGGGACAGAGAGACCCTGTCCTGGGCTTTTCATGAGGTGTATACACTATAAATGTATGTGTGTGTGGAAGGAAGGAATTTTGGCTTGAAAATACTTTTTTACTGGCAAGGATAGCACTTCTCCTAAAGGAGATGGCAGAATTTGCCAAACTAAGCCTCCAGAAGAAAATATAACAGAGAGTGTGAAAGAAATCCATGTTCAAACATTGGCAAGTGTGAAACATTCAAGAATTTTTGTGCGAACATCATATTGTCAGAGCAAAATTAAATTAAGCTGGTCTCTGGCAAGCGTTCGGAATGAACACAGAATTGGGGCGAGCTAATGGAGGTGACCTGCTCGGACATTTTTGCATGAAGCCAGACAGAGTGGAATTGGGCAAAACCCAGGAAATCTGAGGGCTGGGTCTTATTCTTCAGTTAATGAAGGCACAAGACCTTAACAAGACCAAAAAGAAGAAGTGGAATTTTCTGCCCCTCAACAACTCGATCACTGGCCGAGTGCGAATTAGGTTCCTTTAAAAATATTTAGTGAGTATCCCAATTTGTTGAGCAAACTGTTGTTCTACACATCAAAAGAAGAGATGGTCTCACCTCTCTCATATAGTCTACAGTCTACACATGTGAATTCAACTAACTAGAATCAAAGGCATCTCGGAACAAATGCCGTGTTGGAGATGTAAGCCAAGAGCTAGGGAATGTGGGGTTCAAAGCGAGACATTCTGATAGCATGGCCTTTATGGGGCCAGGGTGGAGTTGGGGAATACTTCACAGAAAAGAAGCAGGCATTTGAACTGAGCCTTGAAACACCTAGAGTTTTGAGAGGAGCAGAGGAGGGATGGTATCACAGCTGGAGCTGAGGTCAGAGGCCATAGGAATGCCAGAATTCAGGCAATAAACCCGAGACCTCATACACCCCCTGCTCCCCTCTTCGATTCTCCTCTACGGCAGGGTAGGGGAGAGCATGGTCCCGCCCATGTACCGGAAGTGCTCGGACACCAGTGGAGGGCTGAAGGCCAGCTGTGGGCTCCTGTGGGGCAAACCCCCTTCCTGCCCCACTGATGACTCAGCCGGTACCATGCTCTCTTCTCTGTCCTAGCACTTGCACTGGCCTTGTAGGTTATGGTAGATCGCAGGCGCGGAGTTGGGCAGTGCCGATCTGCTTTCTCTTTCGGAACTTAGCCTATGGTGTCATAATACAGTATGGCTGTGCTTGGGGCAGGCGGGGAACCAGTCTGGCCATCCCTCTTCCTCCTCTGAAGGCACAGGAGTTCACCATCCCAGTGGCCACCTAGTCAAACTTGAGAAGACTGGACTCCATTCCCCCTGTCCTGTTCCACACCCTGCATTTTTGGAGGCGAACACATTGCAGGTTTTGCCTCTCAGAGTTTTGTTCGCAGCATCCTTAAGCCCAGGGCTGTCTTCTTTTCACCATTTCTAGGGTCCGCAGAGAGTACTTCCTTTAGGAGCCTCAGGCTCTGGCTCCTTAGCCTTTCGCTTTCCAGTGGGGAAGGCTCTAGCTGGGCTCTGACGTGAAGGGCCAGCTGAGAACAACTTGCTTAGAGCAGTCGCTGCACCCCACAGTTGCTCCCCGCTGGGCATCAGCTGTTCTCATTACTGGTGGCACACCTGAGCACCTGCCGGCGCCTGCGGGTTCTGGCCGGGTGCTCCAGGAGCACGCGCAGTCATCTCGCTGCCAGCGTTGATAATTAGTGCTTGCCCCGAGTTATAAGCTCAGGAAATGTTGCCTGATGAGGCTGAAGTTCTTCTGGGCATTTGCCTGAATAGGTCACAGTGGATTATCTTGCTTGGCACCTTATATTATCCAAAGCGGTTTGTCTGAGGATGTAAAATTGCTTATTGGATACTAGAGTTTTTGTTTTTGTTTTTATCCCAAATATTTCGAACCTATAGATCTCTTCGGGAAGAACTGACATCTTTATAACATTTACACGATCACTTGGTTTCTCTTTATGTCCTTCTTTGAAGCGTTATATATTTTATATGTGTCCCACACAGCTTTTTTTTTAAGGCTATACTGATGCAGTCTGTGTATTGCCGTTATTATGAATTAGATAATTTTTCATTATGTTTTCCAATTCTGTTTTTATGTATGTGTATATACTTATAATAATATATAAAAATATAAATGCTGTTGCATTTTTGTTTTTTATTTTTTTCTTTTGTTCATGTATGTATGTGCATGTGTGTTTTGTTTTATTTTTATACAGACAGTTATGCATTGAAAAGAAATTTTATCTCTTTCTAGTTACTATGCATCTGTTTTATTTGTTTGGTATCTTCTTGCATTGGCTAGAAGATATGTGACGGGTTGTTATTTTTATATGTCCCTTATTCATTTGTTCCATTGATTTTTATGAGGGTGCTCATGGCATCTCACTGTTACTTAAAATACGTTAATCAAAAAAATATTATTGTTTGGAATGTTAAAGTAGTATTCTATTCCTCATTTGCTAACTATTTTTTCAAAACTGAGAAATGGTTCTTAAATGTTTGATATCTGTTGAAATAATGATCTTATATTTCTCCCATGTCCTGGAGGTGACATAATATAGAAGTTGATTTGCTAGTATTCAGCCACCTGCACATGCGCGGTTAAGCCCTGTTGGGTCCTTTCTTACTTTTTTGTCATGTTGCTGCACTAGATTTATTATCTTGTTTAGGTGTTTTTCCATCTATATTATAAGTGAGTGTGTACTGCAGTTTTTTATTTTGTGTTCTCATGGTTAGGTTGTAGAATTTGGATTATGGTAGAGTCATAAAATGAATGAAGAAGTTATTCAAGAGATTTTTATGGGACTGGATAGAGCACAAGTAGTATTTATTTGTAAAAAATGTATATAATTTGCCTAGAAGACGAATTGGTCAGACTTTTTAGGGAGCCACTTCTTTGAGATTACTGTCCATTTCTTTCATGACTATCTGTATCTTAAAATGTTCTACTTCTTAATTCAATATATGTCATCTCCCCAAGCCATCTATTTCAGAGTTATTAGCAGAGAGTTGCCCATAGTTTTCATGTCATAAAATAACTTCTTCACAGCTCTCTTGCCATTCCCAGTTTTGCATATTTGTACTAACTTTCTTTTTCCAATGGCACTTCTGAGAAGTCTATGCACTTTATTGCTTCAGATATCACGTGACTGGGTTTTGAAAATTTAAGCTATGTACATAGCAATAGTTAGTTACGGTACATTATGACGGAACTTGTAGAGATGAATTCGTAGCAATTAATTGCTCCTGGAACTTCATATCCTGGCAGGAGGCAATTCTGGGGTAGTAGTTAGACTTAGACATAAGGAGAACACCAGCAGCTTTCCCTGGAGAGGTGGAGGGAGCCAGCAATCTAGAAGGGTCTGTGAGAGACCTCACAGCCAGGCAAGTGCCCAGCTTCCGGCACTTATACAAGGTCTGGGGTGCGCAGGTAAGCGATGTGTCCTTTTATGGCCTCTGTCTTTACTCCCCACCCTTTTTCCAAGTCTGCCTGGTTCTGGAATCCAACTTCTATTCTTTCCCTTTATCCTTCACTTCTTTAGGCTTGAACTTCATCCCATTCTCTTTGGTGGCCATAGCTAATCTTTGCTTCCAAACGAGAAGCTTGGGGCACCTGGCTGGCTCTGTTGGGTAGAGCATGCGACTCTGGGTGTTGGGGTTGTGGGTTTGAGCCTCACGTTGGAAGGCAGAGATTACTTAAAAATAAAATCTTAAAAAACAAACAAGAAGCTTGCCTCAATTTGCTAAATTTGCTCCATATTTATGCTCTAGATAAGGGAGTATTATTCCACAAAAAGTGGATATTTTATAAATGTGAGAATTGGCCACTCACTCTATGAACTTCATTGAACAGCAATTCTTTTATATGTAAATGATGGCGGGAGACACTTAGGAAGGGAAAACTTTCTTCTTTTCCTTTCATTGGTTAGTTTTAGGATATATAAATGGTAACTAGTTTGAATGAATAAGAAATCAAACATAAGAAAAGGACTCACATCTTATTCGTATCTTTTAAAATTGAGCATCCTTGTTTAAACAAGTCTGGTGTTTCTGACAAAATGGTACTCATATCCTTTGAGAGACTTAAGGTCTCTCAAGTTGCTGAGTTTTCAACTAGGCCATGGGCCTCTCAGTGAAAATTATAAAACCAGTGGCAAATTTCTAAGGGAAAACTTGGACTTTCGGTTTGCTTCTTTTATGAGAAAAAGAAGAGAACCAAACATTAGAAATATTAGCTTTGTATTTTACCTACCATTTTTCTCAGAGGGAGAGGCCAGGCATGGTATTGTATACTGTTATCAAGGAAACTCTGTGTATCTCCATCTTGCTTTCAGTAAGAAGTGACCTGAGAAAGCTGAGTGTGTTTTATTTCTACCTTTGTGACAAAGATTATGTGGTTGTCGTTTTTCATCAACTTCCTTTCTTATGGTACCTTGAAAATGGTATTGCTGGAGCTGGCCCTGGAAGAGTTAAACCAAACAAATCCACTTTCTCCATCAGCCTGGTTGAGTGAGTTCCCTGACCAGAGTTGCACACCGTTGTAAGGACGCTTGGAGGTGACTGAGGGGTAAAGAATATGTCATCTTTTGCCAAAATAATCAGTATTTCAAGCATCTTCTAGGATGTTTTCTACTTTGTTCTTTATGCCTGGTTAAGAGCTCTGCTCCAAGAGAAACAAATTTGAAGGTGATCCATGAAGTGAAATTCTACCCCATGTTTCTTCTACTTCCATGAGAAAAATTATTGTACCTTCAGATGATACGCAGCCATTTCATATGAATCTATACTTGCCTTCTCTGACTGTGGTGAAGAGAGATCTCCCTTTTAAGCCAATGGTTCTCAAATCTGAGCCTGCATCTGACTCAGTGGAAGGTCTTGTTAGAACACATATCATTGAGTCCCACCATCAGACTTTCTGATTTAGTAGGTTTGGGACCAGGCCTGAGAATTTATATTTCTAACAAGTTCCCAGGAGATGCTGAAGCTCCTGGACACTCTTTGAGACCCTCTGTTCTAAGCAAACTTGTGAGGTAAGTGGATATGCTTCTAGAATTTCTGATCTAAGTTTTCTCATAGCACAGTTTCACAGCTAAGTAAAAAGTGGGTCTGTAGTTGGAAAAGGAAGGCCATAGTAACGTAGGCTGTGGAGCAATTATGAGGAAGTTCCAAATTAAACAGGATGATCAATTTCATGGAACACACACCTGAATGATTCCATTGAATACAAGTTCAAGGCACCTCGGCTGTGAGGTTAGGCATATCATGAAGGAGACCTAGTGTGACCTTGTGGTATGTCTTACCTTCCAAATATGGGCTTTGTTAGGGCGCCCCTGGAGAAGTACATTGTTATGGCTCCGGGGACATGTGCAAGGGATTAGTACTACTTTAGTACTACCTTCTTCGGGTTGTATTTCCTTTGATATTAGCTGTGGGGTATGCCTGACGAGGACCTGGAAGTTATTCCTCAAAACAACCAAAACACTGAAGTACACAGGCTTCCTCCCCTTGCCACTTCCTAAGGGCCTGGAGAAAATGGCTTTGCTTCTAGTTATGCAGTATCATGATCGATAGAAGCTCATTTCCTTTGCTAGGGTTAAGCTTGGCTAAAGAGGAGAAGACCACTGTGCACACACAGCTTGTCCCCAGGAAGACTTGTCAGCCTATGCTACACAAAGATGGGAATCAAGCTGGTTCACTGTGGAATCCAAGGCCAGGGTCAGAGTTTCTGCTGGTCCGTCTGCAGTTGAAGGGGTCCTACCACAGGGAACAGCACTCAACTTCCTCCTTCGAATCATGTCCTGAACAACAAGGCCTTCAGCCTCAGGATCTACATGGGGAGGAAATGAGAACTTGTGCAGAATCAGGCAGTTGCCTGATTCCTCTTGTGGCTGAGGAACCACAATGAGGTCAGTCCCCTGCGACTGTCCCCTGGGACAGCTCAGTGAACTCCTGGACTACCAGACACTGCCGGCTCCCCATCTGAACACTGGATCCAAAGTCAAGCTGGTTTGTCTTTGACAGAGTGGCCTTTGAATTCTTAAAATATGTTCTGACTGGTGTCTAGCCAGTGGGAGATGTGATTACAGTAATTGATGGGCCTATGATAGACACTGCTCTCTGAAAAATGCAGAGTTGAGTGTTTTGAAAGGGATTCCATGAACTCTTATTTATACATGACTCCAGTTTTCTGTATGTGAAAGGCTTGTGGCTAATGTGTCGAATGAGGACAACCAAACCACCAAGGTCTTTTCCCTGGAAGACCACAGTAGAAGAATTTAGGGCTAAGAAAATGCAAGCCTTTGAGACAATATGGTCATTGTTGTAAGACAATCTCCTTTACATTTTCTTAATTTTTTTTTTTAACAGTCGGGGATAGAGAGAGATAAAAGTAAGGCAAAAATGTACACTAAATTCAAAATCTGGGTCACATCTACCCATATCCTACTTTCTTGGAACATCTAATTTTGGTTAGCAGGTGAAAGCTGAGAATTTCAGAGTTGAATATCTTCCTGAGCGTTCAGAAACAGCAACGTAAAAAATTTATGAAAGAACAGCAAATACAGAAAGAACAGAAAGTATGAGCTATAGCTTGTGCTTCAACTATCTGCGGTCAAGGTTTTTAGGGGTAGTTTTTCTTTCCATTTAACTAGTGAGTGTTTTTGTATTCTCGATTTAATGGGTGTATTGTCTAAGTTTTTATTATTTTAATTCCTCTCACCTACTCAGGGAGGAACACTAAACAAACTCAAGGCAATATAGATGATGTTCTCAACTGTTTAGTTTTATCTGGCAACTGCCTTCAATGGTGACCAGATAGCTTACTCCAGCCCTATGGGTACTAACGTGTTTTGATCCTCTATATTCTTCACTTGTGATGTAACCATGCGGTATAAACCTAGGGAGAAAATCGACCCCTCAAATGAAAGTTTCTTTGAACCTGGCATTTTGTTGCTTGTCTGTAAGGTTAGTTTTACCTCTATATTTCTACCACTTTCAGAAAAGCCACTGGGAAATATTTAACCATTTCAGTGTAACTTATTTATCAATCCCATGAGTGTGTCATGGCAATGCTGACACATTGCCCAGTGCTGTGGCACTTCCATAGTCTGGAGAGAATTAGGATGTCATTATAGTCCTTCTTCAGTCATTCCAGGATGACATCGGAAAAGATCAGTATCCTCTTTGCAAATAAGAAACAGGCATAGGTGTGAGGAGACCTGGCTGTGGCCATTCAACAAATGAAAGGGCCGCTGGGAGACGGGTTGATTTCTTATGCATCAGGGAGGTCTTCTTATCCTGGACGAGACCCGGAGGACCATCAAGACCCTTGGAAGAAACACGTCATCCTTCCTGGGTGTTCTGATTTGGGGGCCCATAAATACATGTCATTTGCTTCACGGGCCTGCTGAAAACTAGTTGATGAAATTGGTCCTACACAGCCTGCATGGATGCCAGTTGCATGCGGACAAGTTGAGCCAGAGATGTGGCACGATTATGGCAGAAGAGGCGATCTCTGCTCTGCAGCTCTGTCGGTCAGGCGTGTGCAGTTCATGCCACCAGCGCACAGTGATGCGTCTCCACCGGCGATCGTTCCTTACGGGAGCAGGTGAGGTTGGTGCCCCGGAAAGACAATTGTGACATCTTTCAGAACTAGGCCCCCCCCCCTTTTTTTACATAAGAACATTTTCATAAATACTTTATGATCTCATGTTCATGGATATTTTTATTTAAATTCATGCCTTAGTCATGAAAAGTGGTTTAGCTGACTGATCTGAAAGGTCAGAGCCTGGTGAGGCCTCTCCCACATCAATGATGGAAGCTCCAGGCTCCCTAATAGAAGCTTTTTGCCATCACCTAGAAGTTAGATCAATTGTTTCTTGAATACAAATATGTATTCAAAACTGTTTCGCACTGTCAGCAACATCCTACCAACCAAACCCATTCCACCAAGAAACCAGTGTATTGCAATGTGAAGAACTTGGGGTCACAAACTATATATACATAGGAAATTTGTGGGTTGATGGCAGAGATCATGAACTTGTGACCTCTGGGTCACATGGTAGTGTTTTAAAGGCAATGTCTCCAGGCAGGTAGTGAGCTTACTCATGATGCGAGCACTTTATACCTACTTCCCTCCTCTACCCTCTGCTTCACCCTTTTGTACTGTTTGCCTGGTTCCTGTAGGTTCCTTGGGATTTTTGTTGGAATCATGGAGTCCTAACCCAGCCTTCTTGGGAAGTTATGTTTCTCTTCTTAGTTTCATCTTGTTTCTGCAACAGTTGAGTCAGAGCTCTGTGTAAATGTTTTTGGTCCTTGTAGAAAAGTGTTCCTTTTGTTTCCAGGTACAGCAGTTGAATCCAGGCCGTGCTCCCTTGTCAACAACTGCAAGTCTGTTCCTTAGACTGTTCCTTAGACTGTGGTTCAGTGGTGTCCCAGAACTTGGCCTCCTTATGGTGTTGTTCCCTTTAGCTTCCTCAGTCTTTTCTTGGGATCCTCACCACCCCTTCCACTCCAGGCCTGGGTCATTTGCCATTTATCTCCTGTCTTCCTCTTAGATAACCTGTGGCCCATGAAAATTAATGTTGGCAAAACCTTCTCATTGCTATAAGTTATATATAAGATGATTCTTATCTATTAATTATGAAGGATGCACACTCCACACATACAACTGAGAAGGCTCCTATTTGATTGATATTTATTATTAGTTTCTACTATAGAAAAGGCACTTTACTGGTGCTTTTATACATGCTCTGTCTTATGGCATTGGTGCGAGGTAGGAATCATCACTGTCCAATGAAGGAAATAGACTATTTAGAGAACTTGCACAAGTTTACACACCTAGTGAGTGGATGAGCAGTGGCTGAGATTCACAAACCAAAGCACTTTCTTAGCACAGGACCAAGAGGTGGGGTGAAAGAGACATAGGCAACATCTTTTGGTCCAGCTCCAATCTGAGGCAGCCCATGGGGCACCTGTGCCTGGGCAGATCCTATGGGGTGGGGGAGAGGGGTGGGCAGCAGAGCCATTTAGCCCAAGCTATAAACTGCAAGGGCCGTTGACTGTTAGTCAGTGTTTAGAGGCTAATTTGGATAGAGGAACAGCATAAGGCATCATCATCACAAATGTTCATTCTACTCTCAAATCACTCTGTCCCTGATTGTCTCATTGGGAGGTGGGGGTGGGGAGACACAGGTGGGAGCTGAAGCTGCTGAGACTTAACTGAGGCTTGGGGGTTGTGAGTTTCACAGTGCAGAATGGAAGGGCCAGTTAGGGAGTTCATCCCTCAGGGAGAATCTAGGTACATTGTGTTTCCATTGTCTTCTTTCCCAGGACTCTTGCTCTGCACACACGAAGGTGAAGGAAGAAAGAGGGTAGCTGTGACGTGGTGATAATGCTGAAATCAATTTCAGATGCTATAGGATGCAAACAGACTTTCTTAGTTACCTTTTATTGCATAGGACTATTGGAAGTTTCCTATGTTTATCAATAGCTAGGACTTGAAGGTCTTTTGACTGCTCCAGAGTCCTGTAGAGTTCTGGACACTATGTTCTTCATGAATGTTTTCTGAATAAAACTGAATAAACACATGAATAAATAAGATTTTTCCCCCATTTCTAATTCCTTAATTCCTTTCTCTTTGTACTCCTACTCTACAAATATGTATTAAAAACAACTGAGCAAGACAGTGACCAGTGTCATCAAGAAAATAAATTAGGGAGTGGGATGGAGAGCTGCAGTGGGGGGGTGGAGGGATGATGTTCTTTAGCAGGGGTGGTGAGGAACGGTCTGAAGAGGTATCCTATGAGCTGAAGTCTGTATGGCAAGAAGGAGCTAGCCATGAATGAATTTGGAGAAATCCCCAGTATGAAGGAGCTCATTAGGTGGAGCCGGTCCAGGACGCTGTGTGAATCGGAAGTACCACTATCACCCATACTTGTCTGCTCTAGGGCTGCTGTAAAAATGGGCTACAAACCGAGTGGCTTACAGAACGGAAATTCACCATCTCCGTCCTGGAGGCCAGAAGTCTGAGATCGAGGCATTGGCAAGGTTGGTTTCTTCTGAGCTTGTGAGAGAGAATCTGCGCCATGCCTCTCTCCTTGTTCTGGTGGTTTCCTGGGATTTTTTGGTGTTCCTCAGCTTCTGGGTCTGTGTCTTCATCTTCATATGACATTGTCCCTGTGTATACCTGCAGGCAAATGTCCCTCTTTTGTGAGAACACAGGTCATTTGGGCTTAGGGCCGACTCTAATGAGTTCGTTTTCACTTGATTACCTCTGTAAAGACCCCGTCTCTGAATAGGGTTACATTGTGAGATACCGGGAATTAGGATGCCAACGTATCTTTTTTTTTGGGAGGAAGGGGGAGACGTAATTCAACTCGTAACATCACAACTCATGAATTTGCTGAACTGTCTGTTATATGCGCTCACATATGTTTGTTTGGGTTTTCTCCTCTTTTTGATTGGATAGCAAACCCTGTAAGCCATGAGAGTTAGTCATTTCTCCTCTTGGATTTTTCTAGCTCCTCACAGGCTTAGTGCCTGGCTAAAAAAAGGAGTTTCAGAAAAGCTGCCAATAGGCTCAATGTTTAACCTCCCAAACTGGGAGTTCACCTTCACTGTGGGAAGGTGTTTTTCACTCATGTCTCTAGTGGGTTTTAGGAAAGGCCCAGTGAATTCCAAATATTAGAGAGGGGGCAGGGCAAATGAGTTTTTTTTTTTTTTTTTAAACATAAATATAGGCTTTGTTTCCTCTTTGGGACGCCGATCAAAACAAACCTCTTAGGCCACGCACATGGTCACAATAACAGGTGGTTCAGGAGGTCCCCTGTGGCTCGTTGGCCCACGGAGCCTAGCCTCCTTAGGGCCCGGGAGGAAGGCAGCATCATGGCTGGGCCCCTGATGGAGGGAGCCAGTGGTGCGTGTCTGCAGCTGGCCCCGGCCAGCTCTTGACTCACCGAGTGACTAACGGGGAAGTGCAGACAATGCTGGGAACAATGTAGGGCAGAGAACTGTTGAAAGGAAGCACGATTTGTCAGGGCATTTCCCCCCCCCGCCGGCCGCTCTCAAGGTCGTGCTTTGTGAAGCATGCCTGTCTCCCCAGTGACTGAATGGACTCAACCGTTCAGTGATGGTGGGCTAGTCAGCCATAGTGAAGAGTGAAGAGCCCACAGGTCTTCTAAATAACCTCCCTCTGTAGAAAGCACACCTGACTGGGCACAGATGTCCGGGGTTCGGGTCCCAGTGCCACTCCCAGGGCAGCTACCTGACCTTAGCGGGTCTCCCAGCTACGAGGAACCGCAGGTTTTTGTCCATGAAATGGCGGGTAAGACTGCTTCCTCCAGTGGTAGGAAAACCAAATCAAACAGCACAGAGAACTGCGACCGTCAAAGGCAATCCGTAAACTATTTCCCATGTTACTTATGTTAATTTCCTGTTTGTATGTTTCCTCAAAGTTAATGAAATCTGTTGTACCAGAAAAGAGGTGGGATGAGGTGGAGAAAGAGGAATGGCAGACGTAGAAAGATGAGGGGTCCTGGGAGGCAGGTCCCACCAGCGCTTCCTGCTTCCTCCACACAGGGCCCAGCTCTGAGCAGGCGCAGAAACTGCGCCCTGAAGGGGTATGAATGGCCGATAGAGGTTTTTAAATAAGCATTTATTTAGCTTACCTGAGGACATACCTCATGTTACCCATAAAAGTGGTATTCTTTTTTTAAATAAATATTTATTTTTGAGAAAGAGGAGAACGAGAGAGCACGAGTGAGGGAGGGGCAGAGAGAGAAGGAGACAGAGGATCTGAAGCAGGCTCTGTGCCGACAGCAAAGAGTTCGGACCCACAAACCCTGAGATCATGCCCTGAGCCCAAGTCAGACGCTTAACTGACTGAGCCACCCAAGCGCCCTTAAAAGTGGTATTCTTCAAAAGCTCAGAGAAAGCAGACTGGCTTTAGGGTAGACTGAACCGAGTGGGTCTGGTCCCTTTTCCAGTGATGCTCTTGGCTTTGTTCCCTCATCTGTAGCCGGTGTCCTCGTGGGGTGAGAGGTCCCAGGGCTGCAGCTGATCTTGGCGCTTTATTTTCCAGCAGCTGCTCCAGAGGAGGAGGGGGTCACAGATGAAACTCTCTCAGACGGACAATGAAGCTTCCTTCCCAGACCTGCGGGCAAACTTTGCCACATTTCTTATGATTTCTAATTCAGTTCTCTGTGATTCTAATGGCAAGGGGACAGGATTACCTTTGGGGATTTGTCGTGGCGGCACTGAATAAGGCCCCTGTTCTGTTAAATCGGAGGAAGGAGGACTGACAGCAGTCTGACTGCCCCGGAGCGGAGCTGGGACTGGAACTCGGGCTTCTGGGTTCCTGCTTCAATACTCTGTGCCTCCCCAGCAGGCTCATAAGGTCAGTAGATTAAAGGAGGTAGAGGGGCGCCTGGGTGGCTCAGTTGGTTAAGCACCTGACTCTTGCTTTCAGCTCAGGTCATGATCTCACAGCCGTGAGACTGAGCCCTGAGTGGGGCTCCGTGCTAGGCTCTCCCTCTGCCCTTCCCCCACCTGTGTGCATGCGTGCTCTCTCTCTCTCTCTCTCTCAAAATAAATAAACATTAAAAAAAATAAAGGAGGTAGAGACAAGCTGTGTATGAGTGAGCTGGAGATCTGAGGTGATTTTTGCCTATGTTAGTGTGGACGGCTGGGGCTGAGTGTGATATATATTAGGGAGAAGTGGTGGTGAGCTGATGGAGGAAGACACGGAAATGCTGTAATGGTCCAGAATTGAGAGTTAGATCCCATGAGTGCAGGTTAAAGTACAAACTTCCCTAGGACTCCATATTGGCTGGGTAGTAGGGAAAACTTTGTATTAAATAGAGTGTCCAAGTATGGCCCTGCACTCGTTTAAGTGCTCTGCTGTTGCTGTTTTGATATTGTTAATACTTTTGACCATTGCATTGGGCCTTACAAATTATGTAGCCAGCCCTGGTCTGATGAGGTGAGACACACAGGTAATACCAACATGCCCATTTTATAGATGACAAGACTGAGGGTTAGGCAGGTTAAAAGGGCTTCCCTAAAGTCACCCCATAGTAAGTAGCTAACTGCAGCCCTAGGTCCCCCACCTCCCAAACCAGTATTTGGTCTAAGTTCAGTGTAATGTGCACATTTCTGAGTGCCTGCTCAGCTCATGACTGTGGCTTTCTATAACTGCCCCCCATCATCTATGATGAGCCCCTCTGACCTGTGTACACACAGAAACTCCCCCTGGCCAGAGTTGACACCCAAGCTGGGCCCCGCTGGGCCCAGCTGGGCCCAACTATGGAGTCGGGTCACCTCCAGTTTAAGCGGAAGAGAAAGGGTTATGCCTAGGGACACAGTGATGGGACATCATGCTGAGAGGTAGCTTCTGGACTCAATGCCCCCAAATCTCTGCCAGTTGAATTCATACAACTTGAAGTCTTTATTTTTATATACTGCTTGACTAAAAGTGAGAAACATTGAGTTTTATTGAGTTTAGAATCCTGCTTGGTCTCAATGGAAGGAATCATCCTTATTTTTAACAGCAAGTAGACGTAGGAGATTCCTCTTGAAATGGGGGGGGCCTTGTCTTATACTCCACTTATTATTAATATTTATTATTTTTTTTTAAGAGGGAGAGAGAGAGAGGCAGAGGAAGAGAGAAAGGGAGAGAGTATTTTAAGCAGGCTCCATGCTCAGTGTGGAGCCCAGTGTGGGGCTCGATCCCACGACCTGGGATCATGACCTGAGCAGAAATCATGAGTTGGATGCTCACCCGACTGAGCCACCCAAGTGTCCTTTATACTCCATTTTTGATGCAACGGAATGAAAGTAATTTAATATCCACTGTTTTGTCAGGCCCCTGCACCCGGGTCTGTGGCGATATTTTTCAAGTCTTGTTTCTATACTCATTAAGGTTTCACATGTTGGCCTTGAGGCAGATGCGCCATTTCGCTAATGCGGAGTACAAATTACTGAATAAGTACAAGTATCCCCCACTTTCTGAAAGTTCACGTCTCGCCACTTCTCTCTTATGAAAGAGCTATATCAGTACCTGTTTTTGCTAACCCAAGGAAATCCAAAGGAAGATTTTCACTTTTATGAAAATAGGCGGAAGCAAAATCGTGTTTAGAGTTGGGCCGCAGTGAGCCCTTATCAAAGCGGCGTGCTCTCTGAGCAGCGAGAACATTCCCGCCAAACCGCTTCCCCAGAACTACACGCAGCATCTCAGCAGCAAGTTGCCCGAGCTCTGAACTGGGTCTGTGAGCATCTCTGCTTTATCTCAACTTATTTTGTGCATCCATTAGCATGTGCCCTAAGGTATCAGAAAAGCCTAACAGAGGTTTCTTTTTGGGGTGTGGGAACACTGACAAAAAATTCTTCATGTAAGTTAATGGTAATTGCTTCTTTGCTTTATGCCATTTCAGCTTAGGAATGTTTTCATAGGGACGCTCTCTCTTTGGATGGTGGGGGAAACTTGGACCTAAACTCTGGGAAGATGTGGGCCTCTCCTCATGGGGTTTGGGACAATCCTTCCAACCCAACAATTCCAAGAAGTTTTATTCAAATAATACCCTCTCTGAAGAATTTCTCCTGTTAATGGAAGCTAGGGAATCTCATTAACTTGATGGGAACACTTGATTTGGAATAAGACACTGGAGATTTTAGAAATTGAGGGATTTGGAATATGGAACTACCTCCTAGGATATAGACCCAAACAAGAAAAAGCTTCAAAAATCAAATAACATAAAAGTGAATAAATTTACAGTGCACATTCAGAAACGTGTAATGAATATTCTTTTTTTTTTCTTTCTTTCTCCTTATATGGAGGCTTAGCAATCCGAGACTGGGATTTTTCCTTTAATGGGAGGGGAAAGCAAACCAAGTGTCTAGGAAGACCCTAGTATGAAGGGTACTTCTGACCTCTCCTGCAGGCTCCCAGAGTGATGTTTGGGGACGTCGCTGAAGTGAGAATAGTTATTGGTGTTGAAGACGGCACAAGAATGAAGCACAAAAGCAGAGGAGGGAGAGAATGATGAGAAGAGAGATCCTTTTTCCTCTTAGAGTCCATCGTTAGAGAATTTCTATGGTTTTTGAATTGTTAACTGACCGCTGGCTAGAAAGTTAATTAGATGAAGGCATTTTTAAAAAGATTTTTTTAATGTTTACTTATTTTAGAAAGAGAGAGCATGAGCGGGGGAGGGATAGAGAGAGCGAGACAGAGAATCCCAAGCAGGCTTCAAGCTGACAGCAGAGAGCCTGACACGGGGCTTGAACTCACAAACCATGAGATCATGACCTGAGCTGAAGTCGGATGCTTAACTGACTGAGCCACCCAGGCGCCCCTAAAGATATCTTTTTAGATGATATCTTCACATCATGGCATGACGTGGCTGGTTGTGGGAGCTTCTGAGCTTGTGTCAAAGTGTACTTACTAGACTTTTTTTATCTGCTCTTCTCACAACGGTTCCAGACCTCAGCTAACAAGGTGTTATTTCAAAGTGCTCTCTTTAGATACAGGAGTGCTGATGCATAGGGGCACGTGTACCCCGATGTTCACAGCAGCACTTTTGACAATAGCCAAATCATGGAAAGAGACTAAGTGTCCATCAGCTGACGAATAGTTAAAGAAGATGTGGTATATATATGCAATGGAATACTACACAGCAATGAGAAAGAATGAAATCTGGCCATGTGTAGCAACATGGATGGAGCTGGAGGGTATTATGTAGGGTGAATTAAGTCAGTCAGAGAAGGACAGATGCCATATGTTTCCACTCATAGGTGGACTTTGTGAGAGTTAACAGAAAACCAATGGGGAGGGGAAGAGGAGAAAGAAAAAAAAAAGACAGAGAGAGAGAGGGAGACAAAACATAAGAGACTCTTAAATACTAAGAACAAACCAAGGGTTGAGGGGGGTATGAGAGGGGGGGAGAGTGGGATGAGCACTGGGTGTTGTACGGAAACCAATTTGACAATTATAAAAACAAAACACAAAAAAACCAAAAAACCCCAAAGTGCTCTCTTTAAAGATGCTGAAGACAAACCTTTCAGGGGGTTCTAAAACGATCCTAGAAGCCGAGCACTGACCTACACCAGCAACTCAGTTTGAAGTCCCTCCCTTCCAAATGACCCCATTCGCCCAGCATTTAGTGTGGACCATTCTCTTCTCCATCGGTGGAAATGTCTGAGAATCACTGGGCCAGAAAGCCTTCAATCAACAAGGGATCGTTCAGCCCTCCCTAAAAATACCTGCTTGCTCGCTACTCCCCTACGAGAAACTCTTTCGAGATCACCGTGCCAAATCACCAGAGGTCCGCCAAAAGACACAATTCTGATCCTGACCCAGAGCACTAGACCCCTTGCTTGGCAGCCCAATCATTCCGTCAGAAAGAGGAGTTTTTGGTCTATATTTCTTCACCTTCATGAAATTGGTCCTAAATTGTAGACTATGCACCCCTTGGATTGAGCATCATGGTTCTCCGTAGAAGTGGCAACAACACTGGGCTCTGGTCCAGTGAATTAATTCCGTGAACTTGGTTAACCCTCTCAGAGAATCAGGAAAGTGGCCACCCCGTTCAAGTGTCTCCTGACGAGATCTATGGGGCATTCTAATATTTTAAAGCATGGAGTTCTAGAAATGTAAGAAAAGAATGGGTTGAGACTATATAAATACCATGGAACGGCTTATTGATAGCTTGTTCAAGTGCGTGTGTGTACATCAAACTAGAACCTAAAGTTTATATTGGTATATGTAGAGCTCGGGTCTGTTGTCAGGCCCAGGATTCCCCCTGAGGGAACTGGTGATGCTGCAACTCTTTGTGTACGTGGTGGGAAATGAGCGTGTACACACACACACACACACACACACACACACATTAGGTAAGCTGGTTATCAGATGTATCTTTACCCCTTTCTGTCGCCCACTGATCCACAGTCACTTACGGCTAATCACAGTTAACCTCTTTATGTTAGAGCCGATACACACTTGTTTCTGCCCTCTGCCTGTGCTCATGCAGAATTTAATCTTAGTTTTCCTGCCCTGACCAAGCTTCATCGTTTTCTGCAGCTCCAGCCATTTCTGTTCCCATTAACTACTGCAGTAGTTGGTGCCAAAGCGGAAGCCAGAAGATCGAATTTTAGTGTATATGTACTCTGTGAAATATCTGGGCCACGCCTGTGGCGCCATAATGAGAGAGAATTTCTAGGCCTTCTTGTTTTATGCTGTAGAAAAAGGCATCCTCTGAGCCGAAATGACTGGAAGGTGTTACACAGTTGCTCACACTCCTCTCCACTAGGCTATTCTCATATTTATCCTGCTCTCTTTTCTCCGGTTCTTTTCTCTTCCCCGTTGTTAACTGGACCCCTGACTGTAGCAGCCGGAGTTGTAAACTGCCTCTTTTGAAACAAAAACAACAACAACAGAAAAAAAACGCACGCCTCTCAGTCAGGGCTTTGCTGTTTGAAGATTTCATTCTTACCGTGGCATGAGTTACACCAAAAGACTCTAACTCCTGCGGCTTCTGAGCCAAGTGGAGGTGCTGACAGAAGGGCATCCGGCACGCATCCTTCTTCAATTTGTCAGTCCTTACCAGAGTCTTCGTAGAGACGGGTGGGGTAATCCTGCCACGCTGCCCGTTAGCAGGTGGCCAGGGCTGACCCTGTTACTGTCATGATGTGGCCATGCTGAGTGATGAGACGCCTGGTGGGGGGGGGGGGTCTCACAGACCTGCCTTCCCCAGCCATCCAGTTGAAGACACCTTTCAGCCCAGCCGGTTGCCGGAGGGTGGTGACAATGGAGATAAAATTCTCGTCCACAGATTCTTTCAATCAACTGAAGTAAATTCCAGACTTACTGCCAGAAGCGAGAGTGCACGAGAAATCTCACTGAGCCTGATAAAAACCCTGAGCACGTGCCAGGGAGGCAATAATCACACACTGTATTTGAGACGCACCTAGACCTGCCCTTAAGGAGAATCTTCTTTGAGGTCCACTTAGGGTTTTGCCAATTTATTTATTTGCAACTTCGCTTGAGTATCTATTTAATGAAAGTGATGGGAAGTTTGTTTTTTACAAGCAAGTATTGTCATGTCAGATAATTTTTTTCTTTATAGGTAGCACCAAATGAAGACAGGTTTAGAAGACTCTGCGTCCTCGTCTGCATACATACAACGGGGTCAAATCTGACTAAACCATCGTGTTGATCCGATTCCCCAGAGCCAGCATCTATTATCTATTTACTTAATTTGAATCCAGAAATGCCTATAGTATCAAACTGATGGAATGGGCAAACATTTCGTAAAGGGTCTGCACGTGAACAGTCAGGATCACACGTTTTCCTGGTTAAACCCGAGGAATTCTGGAAGAGAAGCCATGAAACCATGCCAGTTCTGAAAACCCCTTGAGTTTGTGTCAAAGCCTTCAGCTGCAGTGGCGAAAAACACCGCGGTGTGTATTCAACGGTTGGGACTCTTTGTCAACGGAGGATACTTACGTGGGGCTGGGGCTCAGGAGACTCAAAAGGGAACCTCCAGTTCCCACGTCGAATTGCTTGCCAGCCCTTGGTAAGCCTGGCAGGCTGCCACCTGTGTCCTGCCCCAGCCTGACCTCCGGAGCCCGTACGGCTAGCACCCTCTGAGTACTAGACAGTGAGAATGGCCAGCGGCCAGCGCCATCTGAGACTTCAATCTAAATACCAAAGGTTAATCCCTTCCACGTGAGTCACTGCCTTCTAACTTGCTACAAGTCGTCCCTAGCAGAATCCCTTTTTCCTAGAACACCTTTTGGTTCATATTTTTAGGCATTTCGGAGGGTGATTTCTTTTGACGCTTTTGATGTCTCAGAGTTGGGCAGGTTGCATTCGCGGAGTTCTCTAGAGATGTTAACATCTTCCACCTTTCTTGAATGCTGTGGCTGGGTTTGGAACTGTTTACATGAGAGACAGGAGCGCTTTTTAGACTTTCATTCCCTCTGGCTGCAAGGAAGTGTGATAGTGACAGAGGCTCACATGTAGTGATTTCCAAGCCCTCCGAAGGAGGCCAGCGGAAATCAGTGGAGGCCACTAATGGAAACACTCTTGCTCCAGCCCCTCTGAGATGATCAAAATGCTCATTCAGAAAAGCAGAAGGTTAACTTGAGTGATTCCCCACTACAATAAAACAGGCATGTTTTCTTCTCTTACTTCCTTTTTCTTATCTAGAGCCTTTTCCTTCCCTTGGCTTTTGGGTCTGACCCGTGTCTGTGCCTCGTAAGCCGTTTTAGGAGCTAACACAGTCTATGAGGAACAAGGGGGGAAAACGATGGCAGATAAACAGTCAGAGATGTTCAATTGCCTCCTTTATATTTCTTCATGGAAAATTGGAAAACACCAATAAAAAGGAACTATCAGTGGGTGCCTCGGGAGGCCAGTCGGTTAAACATACGACTCTTGATTTTGGCTCAGGTCAGGATCTCGCGATTCCTGAGATCATGCTTGGGATTCTCTTTCCCTTTTTCTCTGTCCGTGCGCCACTTGCATGCACGCTCCCTCTCTCTCTCAAAATAAATGAAAAAAAAATATTTTTAAAAGAACTATTAGGACGAGCGATTTTTCTCTAAAGTAGTACCCTTTAGTACTGTTTGCCTTCTCCGAAGGCCCCTGCTGGAATGTACTACACACGTGTGGAGATTGCTAGTGGTCTGAAACTCATGTCTACTAGTCACTTGTAACTCACTGAATGTCCCAGGACAAGTCTGAGCCTCTTTAAGCTCTCATTTTCAGTGTCTTTAAAGTGTGAGCGATGATTCTCTTCTCATAGGTGGCTGTGAAGACCCAAGGAGGTGATTGCATAGAAAGTCCATACTACGCTTCATACATGATATACATTAAAATGATCATAGTATTGTTTCTGTGGAGATCGAATCAAATTACAATAAACATTAAGAGGAAAACGTGATGGAGGAAGAGAGGGGCAGAGGGCACGCAGATGCGTATGTGTCCGTGTGTGCTTGTGTCAGTGGGTTTCACCCGTGTTTCCTTGATGGCCGCGACCTATCACAGTGCTGCAGTGGCACTAGGAGAAGTGTCCAAAAGACGAGCATGTAAAATGCAGGGTCAGTGGTGTGGAGGAAGATGTGACAAGGATGACCCTAGACAGGAAACTGGTCAGTGCCCAGGGGTCTGCAAGCCAACAAGTCAATCGCGGTTCCAAATTTGCACTATGGCAGGATGCATTGTGGCCCCAGCTTCAGTGCCTCCGAGTTTGTGGAACTGCCTAGATCTGAGGGACTTAGCCCCTGCTAGCTGCTGTAGCCATGTCCCTCCAGCTCCTGGCCAGCTGGCATGTGGCCTCTCGCCTTATCCCCGGCCCCCCAGGATGGACTGGACCTTAGCAAGCTCTCTTAGAGAGCTAGGTTTCTAAGGAAGACAGCAGGACTGGAAGGAGCTTGGGATGTAGCTGAGTGGCTATCAGAGCAAAGGGAACTCAGGGTGGACAAGGAGAGGTGGCACTAGGAGTGGTGGAACACTTGGAATCTGGGCCCCAGGGGAGAAGTTTGTGGGGAACACAGAGCAAGAAAGGGCTACGAGGAGGGAGGGTCAGAGAGAAACAGGCATTTTTGATGCCTTGTGAGGAAGCTCCAGGCCCCATGTAACCGACATCAAGAGCTGCAGTGGGTAAGCACAGAGGCTCCGGAGTTTAACACGCCTTTAAACTGAATGTTAGGCTGGTTGCTGAATCTCATCGTGCCTATTTCCTCCTCTGTAAAGTAGGATTAAGAATAATACCTGGGTCGTTGAGTCACTGATTAGTCGAATCGGTTATCCACATCAATGGCTTAGCACCGCAAGTGGTGCAGAGGATGTCTCTTATAAACGTTCGGGGTTAACATTTTCACGGAAATGGACCTAAGAGTCTATCTTTGTGTATTTCTATCATTCTGACCACAGGGCCATTTCTTCCCTCAGTCTCTTTCATTTGCCCCCTCTTTCCTTTTGTTTAAGAATCTTCAAAGTCCTTATTGAAGGCATTTATTAAGTACTTGATTGCCTGTGGTCTTCTGCCCCATGCAGTAGAATTATCTAGCTTCCCTTCTGAAAGTGAAAGTGGTTTTCTAAGCTGAACTTGGAAAATGTGTGCTTGCTTCCACTGTTCTGGGACCAGTAGGTGCTGAACAGGAACAGCGTGGCTTTCTTTTGTGTTTAAATCAATAATAGCGAGAGTCAGGAAGCTGTTGTCAACTGGCTGAAGAGAACTTTGGGGCAGAGATAATTCTAGTCCAACTCAAGGCTTGATAGAATGACAAAAGACTAATTAAACTATGGATTTAAGTGCAGTCTGATTTTTAGAATTGTAATTCTATTGCAGGCTAGTCACCTCTAAATTTAAAAAAAAATTTTTTTTAATGTTTATTTATTTTTGAGAGAGAGGTAGATAGAGCACAAGCGGGAGAGGGGCAGAGACAGAGAGGGAGACACAGAATCTGAAACAGGCTCCAGGCTCTGAGCTGTCAGCACAGAGCCCGACGCGGGGCTCGAACTCAGGAACCGTGAGATCATGACCTGAGCCGAAGTCGGATGCTCAACCGACTGAGCCACCCAGGTGCCCCTCACCTCTAAATATTTTTAACTGAAGACAGAGGATAAGAGAGAGCAAGAGAAGATGTTACCTCTCCTCTTCCTTAGGCAGGAATGGAGAGCCAATAATAATGCCATCGAAAAAACAGAGATGTTTGCTGCGTCTTTAGTAAATCTCTATACTAAAAAAAAAAAGGAAATAGGAACAAGGCACATAAATTTGGAGGGTGGAGGACACAGGCGTGGTGGATGGACTTTTAAGTGGGTGAAGGGTATTAAATTCAGGCTTGGTGTACTTGCATTTCAGGGTATGAAAATGAAGTTACCAAAGTCATTTGAAGTATGGATTTGTGCAATTGGGGAGGAACCCCAAGATTATAAAGAGGTGTCACACCCATACACCTGCGCGTGCGCGCGCGCACACACACACACACACACACACACACAAAGATTTAGGCCATGAACTCTGAGAAAGAATCTCTAAATAAATCGGCATGCATCTTGAATAAAATACCATGCAGGGTAAAATCTCTTCTACTTAAAACGGGCATCTCTGTCTGGCTCAGGCAGTTTCTTGCTGTACGGAGGGACATCGTGGTGATGGGGAATTACCGGGTGCGGTGTTTGGCTTCAGAGACTGTGATGATGATGATAGGGGTGCACTAAACAGTATGATCCGACCAGCTACCGTGTGTGTTTGTCCTTTGTTCGGGACTACACCACTTTTCATGCATCACCGGCTTTTTGGTGTTACATGATGTGTAACATGTAACGTGATGTGACGGCTGACGTGCCGTCGCTCTTCCTAGTTTAATTTTATAGCAGAATGTACTTGAAGAGAAATGGACTTCATGTGTTGTATGACAATTTACCTCTGTTACAAAAGGTATCAGAATCTTTGGTGAGATTTGAAATGAATTTTGATTCGACAATAATATTTTTATTGACTCTCAATAGTAACCTAAAAACCATCCTGTAGTTTTTATAGGCCTGCATTAAAGTGCTACTTCTTACACCTCGGTGGTGTGTATGTGTGTTTATTCTTTAAAAGAACCAACCAGGGAAGGCCGAACATTGAGAATATTTAAAACCTTTTCCTGTTTTCGGGTACTTTTGATGATCATTTTATGAAATTTTCTCACGGAGAAATTCTGCTAATATCTCACCCACATTTTTAGAAAAAGCTCAGGGTCTTTCTTTGACATACAGTGTGACTACAGGGTCTGATCTCTCAGTCAGTTATGCAACAAATAGTCTCAGAGTTTCTACTCCGTGCAAAGGAATATGCACCTTTGTTTTCTCAGAAAGAGTGGGACCTCTTTCAAAATGGAGCCATGTTGTAACCCCAATCCTGCATATGGTAGCCTGCATATAATGACACTTCGTAGGTATTGATGGAGTTGAAATGAGCACTTGGCATTTGCCAGACTCTGTGTTACACTCTGGTTCCCACTCTTCTGATTTTCTTCAGAAGGCCGAGAAGAAAGCTAAAATAGGGGTGGGGGCAGAGCAACGCCTGCAAACAGAGTACCAGAGGCACTTACCTGAACCACCACATCTAACAAACCAGACAAATGGCATCGATGTTTTCCTGTCTCAGGCATCTCACTTTTATATACCCAAAGTTTATTTGAGAACATAGATGTTTAATTCATTCTTCAGGGTACTCAAAGCTTCAGTTTCCAGATGTTGCCATATGCACCTGGACGTTTGGAACAGAGTCCATGAACAGTTGTGGAGGAGATGTGGTTTTATCTCCCATGGTTACTGCCCAACTCTTGCAATGAGAAAAGTGCTTAGGCATTGTCACTGTCATTGGAAGACCTTCTTTGTCTTGCTGCTGCAAAGGGCCTCTTGGGAGAAGTCATCGGTGGCGAAAGCAATGTGGGCAGATATAGATGGAATCTGAGACGCCGATGCTCTAAGAATGGTTGGGGCTTCCTAAAGAACCAGAGTCTCCCTGCCCTCCAGGGCACTTGGCGTTGTGAGTTCAGGGAGCATCTCTTCTGTTAAAATAATAGGGTCAATCGAAGTGGGAAGGTACTTCTTAGGGCCAGACCTAGTTCTTATGGATGGTGTAATACTGAGAGAAACCTGACTCTTTCATATAATTGATTCTATTTTTTAGTAGTAGCCGTTTGTAGAGGCTGGTTATATTGCTAAATATCGTGAAACATACCCAGTAATGTGAAGACTGTGAATTAATTTGTAACCTTTTTTAAAGATTTAAAATGTTTACTGATCATAGGGCCTGGCCTAAAAGTCTTTTTTCCATTCTTAATTTTGGTTGATGTTCATAACTATATTAATGCATATTGTATTTTAAAACACAAATAATTTGTGCCACAAACTTTTGTCGAGATGTGTATTCTCTTCTTTTCAAATATTAAATATTTCAGTTTCTGTGAAAAAGGTCAGTCAGCTGTTCACCAAACCAATTTTCTCTTTTTCTCAGGTGTACAGCTAGGCTGTGTCTCTCAAAAGAAGCCATGTGACTGAGTTCTAGACAAAAGAATGTGGGAAGACGTGATTGATGTGTGCTGTTTCTTTTCTTTTTCTTTTTTAAAAATTGTTATTTATTTTTTAAAAATAATTTTTTTAATGTTTATTTTAGAGAGAGAAAGAGAGAGAGAGAGAGAGAGAGAGAGAGAGATGGAGTGTGAGTGGGGGAGGGGCAGAGAGAGAGGGAGACACAGAATCCGAAGCAGGCTCCAGGTTCTGAGCTGTCAATACAGAGCCCGATGCGGGGCTTGAACCATGAACTGTGAGATCATGACCTGAGCAGAAGTAGGATGCCCAACCAACTGAGCCACTCAGGTGCCCCTATTTATTTATTTTTTAAAGTAGGCTCCGTGCCCAGTATGGGGCTTGAACTCAAAGCCCTGAGGTCAAGAGTTGCATGCTCTTCTGACTGAGCCAGCCAGGTGGCCCAACGTATACCATTTCCAGGCCTGGTTCATGGATGATCCTCCATGCCCTTTCCCTTGCACATTCTTGACGAAGGTGAGCTTGACCACCATGGAAGCCGTAGGTCAAAATGGCAGAGTCACAAGGTGGAAGGAGCCTCATTCATCCTTGAATCACAACTTTTAGGAAAGAGACCCCTGTCAGGAATATTCATTTTAGACTTCGTGTGTGCAATAAACATTCTATCCTGTTTGAGTCATTATGTAGTTTTGACCTTGTTTGTTGTGGCAGTGGATGTACCTTAACTAATATATTTCCTGAGAACTCTTAAGAAAAATGTTGTGCAGTGCTACATAATGGAAAGATCATGAACTTTGGAGTATAACAGAAAGAGGTTGGAGTCATGGCTCTGGCACTTAATTGCTGGGTGGCTTCTGACAAGTTACTTAACTTTTCTGAGTTTCTGTGGAGACGGTGTCAGTTCAGACAAGCAATAAAGCCTGTAAACATTTTGGCCTTGTGTGAGAATATTCTGCCTTCATGGGCTCTTTCCCTGGAGAAGCTGGTATGATTCAGATAGAACAGGATTAGGAAATTCCTTCCTCTCTCCCTCACCCCGTCATGGCTGATGGTTCAGTACCTAGCTAAAGGTTCCAGTTCGCAAAGGGGCCAAGAGAAGATGAAAGTGAAAGTAATTTCTTCTCTCTTTTTTTTAAATGTTTATTTATTTTTGAGAGACAGAGAACAAGCAGGAGAGGGGCAGAGAGAGAGAAGGAGACACAGAATCCAAAGCAGGCTCCAGGCTTCCACCTGTCAGCACAGAGCCGGCCGCGGAGCTCGAACCCATGAACGGCGAGATCATGACCTGAGTCGAAGTCGGATGCTTAACCGACTGAGCCACCCAGGCGCCCCAGTAATTTCTGTGACATGTTAACAGCAGCTGTCTCTGGCCTCGCATCAGTGTTCCTCAGAGGTGTACATGTTAGGAATCATATTTGCAATTACCACTGAATGAAAGTATCCCTTGATCCTGCCCTGGAAGAAGAGGTGAAATGTATGTTTTTCATAGAGAGGTAAAATATATATTTTTAGTAGAGAAAGGGAGGGCTTCACTAAATGTTTTCCTGTGAACAGATCTACTTGCAGCTGGAGAACTGTGACCTGAGTATTACTGACCGACACTAAAGGAAGTAAGTCAGTGTGTCCTCGCTGCAGACACAGCCTTGCCGTCCCTAGGGGATGTCTCTTTAAGAGCCATTTTTGGCTTCTTCCTGTACTTACACTTGAGCATGAGTGGTTCTCCCTGGGCTGGCAGGTGTGAAATACTTTCTCTTTTCAAATCTTTGGGCACTTTCTGGGGCCGTTATGCATCTAGAGGGCTCTGTTAAGTGGCCCGGTTGGGGAAGGGAGAACTGCGTGGTGGGAAATCCACTTTTTCTATTGAGAAGAACTCAGCCAGCACTGCCATTTTCCAATTTTAGACTCACTCAAGAATTTTTTAGACGCACTCATTCAAATTATAGACTCTACCCAAATTCGAGTAGATGTTGACTTTTAGGCAGTGGTTAAATTGCTAATGTCATGAAAAATATCCACCAGCGAAAGGATTGTGAATTAATTTGTGTCTCTTTTGAATATTTATTTCCTGCTTGTCGGGCCTGTCTTGACACTAAGCTAGCCTTACAGGGAGATAGCTTCGTTGTCCCAGGACTGGATTATCCAGGTGATATTTCAAATGCTGATTTTGTTTTGCCAGTGCGGGCAGGCCCAATCGGAACTCTGCTTACTGTTGGCTTTCATGTGCATTTTACTTTGTAAAAATAGATGAAATAGAGCTGAAATAGAGCTCATCTGGTCTGTTTCTATCACCTCATAACCTTGAGTAGAGAAGGATGGAAATCGAAATTCTTATTTTAATGATGTTAAAGAAAAACAAGAACACATTTTATTTAAAGACAACTCTCTGTTGGCATAAGGGGAACGCGTTTTGTGTTATCTGGTGTAGCCCATTTGGAGTTTTTCAAGAACTCAGGTTATCTAGGCCAACGGCGAGGTTGCACAGCGTGTGGAATGCTGCTGGATAGGATTCCGTCTTCCATCTTTAGTGTGTAAATGGCTGTTTACTCAAGAGTGGGGTTGTAGTCAACTCGGCTTTTTTTCCTCCAGCTCTCTTGGGTCCCCATATGGCAGGGGCAAAATTGACTTAGTAGTTCAAAACTCTAGCACCAGGAGAAGTAGGGGATCTGGGGTTTCTGACCGATGAGACACCGACCAACATCCAAAGGCCTACAGGACTGGACATTATTGTTGCCATGGTGCACTAATGATGTCATTTGTCGTAAGAAGGAATGCAAGCCTGCGGAGCCTGTACGAGGTCACCTTAAATGGAAGAGAATGGGCAGAGGTGGCCAGGAATCCACCCTCAAGTTCACTTCTATCTTAGGCTTCCCCGTCGTCCCAAAGACCAAGGGAAACTATGGTGAATCTTTTTCTTACCCGGTTCCTCTGTGCATATGCATCAGTACATGTGCACCTGTGCATGTATGTAACAACACTGTGACCTGGTTCAGACAGTCAGGGAGCGGGATGAATGATAAATCCAAGTTCAATGGTTTGGAGCTTGATCACCACCGCCAACTCTAGCTGTCATTAGCGGTGTTGACTCTTGTCTCTGTCCCTCACTCACACGCACCTGGAGAAACACAGCAGCTCACCAAGGAGAAAATGAGGCAGGTTAGAACGTGATGCTGCACACACACCTGCACCCTGTGAGTGGGCCCTGCGTGACTCAACTCCTTCTCTGGGGACAGCGTACAACAGACGATCATCACTGGCTATTTCAGGGGACTGCAAGAATTGCGTGGTAAGTAATGTTCTTTCATCTCTGAAGTCCAGGCCTAAGTTTCCTGGACAGGTATTTCTGGCTTGGATGTTCGGAGAGCCTGGTACCCACCGCTGTCCTAAGACAGGCCTGGGCTGGGCTTCCTGACCCCTGTCTCTCCTCTCCTGTCTTCAGAGGCCGAAGAACAAAGAATGGCTTCTGGCTGTCTGGTTTCCTTCAGGCCAAGGGCTCTGGGCAAGGTGCTTTCCAAACCTGTGTGACCAAGCAGAAATCCCTAGGGACTGTCGACATCCAAGCTTCTGCCGTGCAGGAAAGGAAACCGCCTTCCGTACCCCGACTGCCTTCTCCACGGCCGACTTGACATTTTTCACAGTGAACAGTGAGTTCGGTAGCCTCATGACACACCTAATTTGTGTTGCATTTTGAATATTCCTGGAAATGTCCATATAATGAGAGGAAAACAATGTGTGTCTAAGCAGAGCCTTGTCTCCATGTGCAAATCTTCTCCTGGCAGAAGTCACATTAATGCTAATGAAATCGGAATGCTAAAGGCTGTCCTGCAGTGGGTGGATGGTCTCTGTGCTGAAACACATTTTCTTCTCATCAGCACCACCGTCTTTATTAATATTAACAGTAATAATGAGAATTAGGGAGGCTGGTTTCTGACAGAACCCAGAAGTAGTGTACGGGGGCGGAAAATGAATGGTCGAGAAGTTCGAGATTTACTCTTTGAGTGTTCGAAGTGCATCCTTCTGGGACCTCGTAAGAGTTTTGTTCTAAATGAGGGATACGGTGGATCGCTGTCGCCTGGCAATTGTTGCTGCTAATGGGGGACTTCTCACAGCCAAAGCTGTGGTTCAAGAGAAAATCTGTCTTGTGATGGTTTCCCTGCCGGTGTGTGTGTGTGTGTGCCTGTGTGTGTGCGTGCATGTTTATGTACAGGGGTCTGTAGTCAGCAGCCGGCTTCGGCAGGACTAATTCACTGCGAGAAGGTTTGCTGCAAGGATCCATTGTTTGATGCACATACATAAAGCATTTCATAATTTCAATGTCTTAATGACTATCATCCACCATATGAAGTGTTTTAAAGGGAAATACAGTGGGGGAAGTGGGGGCAGAGCCAGGCAAACTTCCTTTCAGAGCAGAAGAGAAATTTTCACGCTGTGGGAAAGTCAGTCAGAAGTGGTGGATGATGTGTCTCCTACTGATTCCATTCCCCCTTGGAAGTTTCTCTAATTTTTGCTGCTTATTCAAGCATTGAATGTCACGATGTCAAATCCCCCTACTGTGCCCGGGGCTGTTTGTGACTCTTGGAGGGGTTGAGACACCTGTGTGTTGTCCCCAGGCAGGCAACTTGCAAGGACAATATGGAGGTGGAGGTGGGGAGGCTAAGGCGGGGACACAGTTCTTGAGAATTGCCGGTTTTCTATTCCTCCGAGCAGTACTATGCCCTGGGGATTATGGGTGGTAGTAGGACTGGCTACAAGTGGTGCAGGCAGCTGGCGGCCATGCTGCTTATACTTAGAGGGTGTCTACCCACACTCACTGAGGCAAAGGAAAGGAGAGCACCTCGAACTGAATGTCCCTGTCTCATTCTGGAGCCGCTTACCAGCAGCGGTGGCTCCCATCATCCTTCCCCGTTAGGACGGCGCCATGGAGGCCTCAGGACTGTGGGGTACAGTGGAAAGTGCCCCAGCTGGCGAGCTGGAAGACTCAGGCCTGGGCCCGTGCGCCAACAGCACAGTTGCAACGTCAGTGGTGTGACATGGCCACAAGAAACCTAGTGTGCTTTCAGGACGGCAGCGAGAATGGAGGGGATGATGGATGGATGCGCTGGGGGGGCTGCTCCAGAGGACTGCATTCAGATCTGCGGGCCGCCCTTGAAAAACACCAGAATACATTCAGATCATGGTGTCCAGAGCAGGCAGGGGACGTGAAACCACCTTACCTCAGGAGCTCACGGGGGAACTGAGGCCCCTGGGCCGACCGAGAGATTTGGGAGAAGGTGTGACTATCTGAAGAGCTGTCACAGGAAAGAGGAATTAGATTCTTTTGGTGAGGCCCTAGAGGCAAGGTCTGGGACTGCGGCGGAAACCAAGGAGAAATACATTTTAATTGCCTATAAGGAAGATTTTTCTCACAGTTGCAGATGTTTAAAAGATACCTCAGATGGCTGTGAGTGGGAATAATCGTGCCACATTCTGCGATTCTGATATGGCTGTTTGATGTCATGGAAACTCTGGCGCGGCGTTGCAAAGCGTTAACACCATGAACAGTTGGACACGCCTTTCAGAGAGAATCGGTTTCCTTTGGTCAAGAGCAGAACATAGTTTCATTCCTACCATTAAACGTTCTTCCATTTTTGAACTGGATGCAGGATAGATGCTTTTGGCCCGTTTCTCCACCCCCTCTCCCAGCCTCCTCCCACTCCTGATCTACAGCTCTTCCCTGACACAGGCCCCACTCCTGACACGTCTGTGGGACCCACCTACCTGTTACTTGTCTCCTTCGATTAGCCTAAAGATTGGGATCTGCTGACACTTGAAGGTCAGTGATGGGTCTCTGGGGTGAAGCTGGGGTTAGAGCTGAAAATAGGGAAAGCACCGGCATCTTGATTTGGGTTTTAGAGTAGCTGATTTTTTTCTGCTGTTACCAAAAAGCCTCAATTACAATTTATACTCTACATGTCAAGATGTCCACGTGTCAAAACGGCCTCATCAAAACGTTCTTACGACTAGCTGGACACACACTAGTCAAGTATATTATACAAGGAACTCAAGCATCATAGGGGTGGTTGAACATGGTTACTTTAAAGATATTTTGTAATTCTAAGATTCTATGCTCCAACTCAATGGTTCCCAGATGCGGGTCCTTGGACCATGCTGGTCTATGACAAAGTTTCACCGTCTGCATTAAAATGCAGAAGAATCAGAACAATGGATTCAGTTTTCCCTAAGGCTAAATTTATACAGTTTTAAGGGCTTTATTCTGAGATAAGGGTCTTTTTTTTTTTTTTTTTGTCAATGTTGTTGAAGTATTCTTCTTTAGTTTTTAAATAATGGCGACAGTAGGCGGTATTTAAAAAATGCCAACAGACAAAATAAATGTGCCCGTATCACTATTAAATTTTTTTTCTTTAGTGATATGTGAAGTCTCAAAGCATGGGAACCCTGATTTAAGTCACCTCATCTTTGGAACCTCATTTATTCCTTTGTGACATGGGCATCGACTCACGCGGGGTCCCAAGAAGCACTGCTGTTCGGTTTTCATAGGCTGACATTCTTTCTGGACAGAAGTGCCATATATTTTGGCTGATATAAATGCCTTGAACACTGAGTGGAGAGCAATGTCAGCGTTGGTACAATGAGTCATTGCATAGTGAGATGACAGAACAGAGGTGAACAAGTAAACTCCTCCTGCCCTGTTTTCTTCTTTTCCTTTTCCTTTTCTTTTCTTATCTCTTCTTTTCTCTTTCTTTCCTTCCTTCCTTCCTTCCTTCCTCCCTCCCTCCCTCCCTCCCTCCCTCCCTCCCTTCCTTCCTTCCTTCCTTCCTTCCTTCCTTCCTTTCTTCTTTCTTTCTTTCCTTTCTTTCTTAGAGACAGACAATGCCGAGGAGGGACAGAGGGAGAGAATCCTAAGCAGACTCTATTCCCCACATAGAGCCCAACCAGGGGTTCAATCTCATGAACACGAGAGGTGAAATCAAGAGTCGAACTCTTAACCGACTGAGCTGCCCAGGCTCCGTAATTTTTTTCTTGATCAACATTTCCTTCTCGGCTTCCAGTAGCACACACGCATGAGCAGACAGTCATGAAAGATGCTGTTTCAGCATCGGCATGACAGTTTCTGTTAGGGCAGGCAGAGGAAGACTGGTGTACCCAGGGAAGCCAACATCGGCCTTTCTGTGGAATGAGGTAGGGCACGGTGGGGTGGGGGTGGATAGCTCGTTTGTGCTGATTTCTATCAAATATGGCAAATTTTCCCATTCAATTTTCAAAGAATCATTGGAACCGGGAGGGGTTTTGATTCGTGCTCGCTCTAGGGCACTTACAGGCTGTTCCTGATCTCCATCTTTTGTCTTAATATGTCTCTAGGGATTTGATAACATATTGAAGGTAAGGGTTTAGCTCTGAAGAAACTCTTGCCTTGTGCAAGGATGTCCAGTGCAGCAGTGTTCCTAACGGTGGGGAGGTGGACAAGACTCGGTGGTCATCATTAGGACCACAGACATATCAGTCATGGTATGGGGTGGGTTAACATACAGCAGTTTAAGGGACCAAGTTGGGTCAGTAAGTATCATCGCAGTACATGCAGTGCATAACATTGAGTGAAAAAAAAAGCGAGTTACAGAACAACACATAGAAAATGAAGCAATTTATAAGGATATTTAGAACACAATGCAACCGCTTGGTATTATAGGTATCTTACTGTTTCTGGATATCTATACGGGTGGTACATTTTAGGTAAAGCCATGAGACTAGAAGGGCACACACCAGATTACCATGGCAATCTTTGGAGAAGGAAAGTTACTTCAGTGCCTTTCCAGAAAAATAACTGAGGCGAATATGAAAATGATTAGATACATTTCAGGTTATGGATCCGTACATATTTATACATTCTTGGTTCTTTATTGAAGTTTACTTATTTTTTGGAAATTCGGAAATATGACTACTGGAAAAAAGATTGGCCTCTGCAATAACATCCTCTTGGCTTCAAATTCTGGCTCTTCCTCTTGTTGTGTGTGTGACCCTTTGCTATCTCACCTTCTGAGGCCTTGGTTTCCTCATCTGCAAAATGGGGACAGCACTTCCCACAGTGCCTGATGCATGGTTAGCACGCCGTATAGGTTAGCTCTTATTATTAAGGTACTCTAATTAAGATGATACAGATCGACGGCTCCTATTTATCCTTTGAAACCCAGCTCAGGTGTTATCCCCACCTTTCCTAACCATCCAGGGCGGGCGCCTCCTATGCTCCATTCTACCCCGCATGGGATCCTACACACTATCATCTTCTAATGACGATGACGCGTATTTATGAAACATCGACTGTGTGCCAGATGCTCTTCCAAACAGCTTGCGTGCTTGCGTATTATCTCATTTCATCTCGCAACCTATCATCCTCGTTCCCACTTTACAGTCTAGTTTAGAATCACCTGTTAGTGTGTCTCCCCTAATAGGCGGTGAGTTTCTAGCGGCTAGGGATGGTGATTGATTAAGCTTTGCACCCTCCGTGTTTGGAGCACAGTGCTTGAGAAAAAGAGGTCATTCAAGAAACTGCTGAGTGAGGGGTGCCTGAGTCGGTTGGGCGTCCGACTTCAGCTCGGGTCATGATCTCAAGGTCCGTGAGTTTGAACCCCGTGTTGGGCTCTATGCTGAAAGCTCAGAGCCTGGAGCCTGTGGATTCTGTGTCTCCTTCTCTCTCTTCCCATCCCCCACTCACACCCTGTCTCTCTCACTCTCAAAAATGAATAATTTTTTAAAAAATTAAAAAAAAAAGAAATTGCTAAGTGAATAATGAATGAATGCCTAAAGCAGACAAAGCAAACCCAGCCCCTTGGTCACTCCGTGGCTAGGATGTGAGATGGTTCGAGGGCCTTGGTGAGCTCTTTGGCTCTACTTGGTTGCCCTGAGTGCCTTATTTCTGGGGGATCACTACAGGGAAGTGGGGGAGTGTCTCCTCTTAGGGACAAAGCTTCCTGACTATTATATAGTTAAAAAGGTGTGCCTTGTGCTCCTTCCCAAAGCTCTTTGACTAGCCCAGTCTTGTGATTTTCATCTCCGCTCGAGGGCTCCTTCCTCAGGATGGTGTTTCTGAGCCCCCGAGCGGAAGCAGACCCCTGTCACCTACCCTTACACCGTCCTGTGTATTTGCTGGCTAGTGTTAACAATTCTAGTTAGACAGCTGTCCGTGGGTCACTGCTTACTGTCTCTCTGCCTCTTGAGCCACATGTGCTATGAGGAAAGGCACTGTTCTCTGCTATATCCCCAGGGCCTGGTACATTGCAGGTGCTCAACATGCACTTGACAAATGGATGGAAGACAGTAGAGGCTGAGAGTGGGAAGGAGTGGGCTATTGAAGTTCAAGTCGATATTCAAATTCACAGCTGCTACTGATAAAGACTGTGGCTAAAGTTTTCAGGCCAGTATTGTGGGGACCTGTGAGCCTCTTTGTGCCTTGGAGCTTGGCAGGGCTAATACGTGATTCTTTCCGAAGGCATCTTGATCAGTGGGCAGAACCTTCTTTGGCCGGCGTCACTCCAGAGACTCTTCTCTGTTAGAGTGGTTTGCAACTTACCCTCCAGTGAGTCAGGACCACCTGGGGGCATTTAAAATGCACACATGGCCCGGTCCGGTGCCTGCACACCTGTATGCACGCCTCCGCATACCCTTAATCGGCATTTCTGGGGCGGGGCCGGGAGAGCATGTGTGTGATACGGCACATCCTGGGGTGATAACCACTGCTGACTTCTTTCAGGCCACTCCTTAGTCAATTTCCAATGCTCTTAATTTATACTCCGGGAGTTCCTGACACACCTGCCTTTCAGCTGGAGAAAACTGGGTCAGGTTTTGAAGGGCCAAGAAATGGATTTTTTTTCTACAGCACAGAAACATGGGCTTTTCCTCCCTTTTGTTCTCATCCATCCCCATTCTCTCTTTCTTGTCATCTTTGTTGAGTTATTCTTACGTAAATCTTAAGAGACAGATGCCTGAAAGAGGCAGAGGTGAACTCAGGACTCAGTCCTGTCCCGAGGCTCCTGGGTGGCTTGTGACCTCACAGACCTGGGCCTGCAAATAGATCGGCTGCCTGTTTGGAACCTCTGTGGGCAGGGTGGAGCTTGGGGCCTTCAAAAGGTGCTGTTGCTAATTTACTCTTTCAATGGCCACATTTCCTTCTGCTCCCCTTTTTCAGCTTACAAAAAGAATTCTGTCAAAACAACATGAGGCGTCACAGATGTAAACTTTCAAGTGTGTCTGAGCATGCAAACCATTCCTTGGCTCTGAAGAGGACTGCAGGAGAAGCTTTTCTCCCCACACTCCCTGTGCATTAGCTCTACCTTTCCCCTTGGCGCTGGAAAGCAGGGGGTGTGGCGTGGCGAGGGTCTCCAGCCCCTCCTCCCTGAGCGGAGCGCCTCAGACACCTTCCTGCGGGGCCCAGCGTGCTCCTGGCTCACCCCCACACTGCTCAGTTCCATCACTGAGGTCACCGTGGGTAGGGGCTCCAACCCCGCACTTTCACTTACGAAAATACTTGGGAGGTGGCAGCGGGTGGGTGGGTGGGGTGGGGGGAGTCTGAGAGGGTAAATGACTTACAGGCAGAGAGCAGACACGAGCCTTGAAACCTGGCATCCTGGGCCCTCTCTGCTCCCTGCCCCCTCCCCACTGACCTCAGTGGTTGCAGCCCCTGAAGTGGGTGCAGGGGTGCACCTGGCATGTAGCTGATTTGGTTCCATGGGACTCTCAGGCCCTTCCTTTGGCCTCTTATCACTTTTTTTTACAATTTATTTATTTTTGAGAGAGAGAGAGAGAGAGAGAAAGAGCCTGAGCAGGAGAGCAGGGAGCAGAGAGACGGGAGGGTGGGGACAGAGGATCCGAAGCAGGCTCTGCGCTGACAGCAGAGAGCTAGATGCGGGGCTTGAACCCACGAACTAGGAGATCATGATCTGAGCCAAAGTCGGATGCTTAACCGACTGAGCCACCCAGGCACCCTGGCCTCTTATCACTCTTGATAAATGTTTCTGTCCTACCTTGGAGGCGAGAGCCTCTACCTGAGCAAGTTAAATTTGAGTAGAGGTGCTTGGAATGAGGATATGGCCTCAGATTTTGTTAAGTTCAGTGAGGGAGGAATAGAGCGACTTTTCTCTTGATCTGTTAGCTTTTAAGCTTATTTATTTTGAGAGATAGAGAGAGTGGGAGGGGGGAAGGGGCAGAGAGAGAGGGAGAGAGAGAATCCCAAGCAGGCTCCATGCTGTCAGCGCAGATGTGGGGCTTGATCCCACGAACCGTGAGATCACGACCTCAGCCAAAATCAAGAGTCTAACGCTTAACCGCTGAGCCACCCAGGCGCCCTATAGTCCCATTGTTTATTCCACTCGATGTTACAAAAATTGCCATTCATTCACTGCTTCATGCGACACCTATTTCTGGAGGGCTTCTTGGGTGCCAGGTTCTGGCCTAGGGCTGGGGTGCAGCTGTGGGAAGCTCAGGGTGTTGAAGCAACAGAGGTCCGGATAGGGGAAGGGTTCGTGGGGAGGGAGGCGGCGTGTTGCTCTTTAGACAGGAGGTTTGGGGAAGGCCCCCGATGGCCCGAATGTACAGAGAACAGCAGGCCCCCAAGCTGGGGTGGGAGGAGCCATCAGAAGGGTGGAGTGAGGCCAGGGGTAGAGCAAGGACAAAGACTGGGAGCCGACTTTGGATTGCATTCTGAGTGGGGTGGAGAGCCCCTGCGGGATGTGGAATTCTGATTTAGGTTCTTAAAGGACCATGCTGGGGGAGGGCAGCTTGGATTAGGGTGGGAGTGCAGGAGCTGAGGAGGAGCGTTCGGACCTGGGATGCATTCAGAAGGTAGAGCCGACAGCATTTGCTGATGTGTTGAGCATGGGACAGAGAAGGAATGAATTGTTCAGATGAGTACCAGCAGGTCTAGGATGGGGACATCTGGGAAGGTTCCAAGGCCATGGACACAAGAGGAGGTTCAAATCTGGGGGCTCCCGGTGAGAGGCGGGCCATTGGGAATAAGTCCCTTCTCTGTAGAGAATGGCTTCCTGGCTGGTCTCTACTCTGATACTGAGTTATTTTTCTAAAGGAGGTTTGGCTATTCTTTTCTCCCTAGACCAGTGGTATAGCCCACTACCTTTAGACTAACATCCGAGCCCGCCTAGAGGCGTTCAAGGCTTTGACTCACGTTACCGGCCCATCTCCAACCATTTCCTTTCCCGCTTTACCCCAGGTTCCAGACACATCGCGCTGCCCCCCGCCACTGCAGCGCCCTAAGATACTGCTAATTTCACACCCCCTGTCTTCGTATGTGCTGCTCACACTTCTCTACCTCCCGCAAGCCTTTGTTAAAGGGCAGTGAAAATTCTTCCTTCTCTGGGTTCATGACTCGGACTCTTCACAAGGAAATCATGTCTCCCACAAAATTTGATTGGTACCTTTAGTCTACTCCCCGTTTAGTTTTTCTCTGTATTATGGTTATATATCATTAAATGTATATCTTATATATTGATATTATATTTTGTATATATTCTGTGTTTTGTGATATACTCCTATAACAGCACTATAATATTGCTTTTTGTTAACATAATGCGTCATTACTAGATTGCACACTTTTCAAAGAGAAAGCTGGGTCTTACTCTGTAGCCCAGTCTAACCCAGGTTTTTAGACCCGCAGTAAATTATCTGAATCGTATTGGTGAGTAATGTTAGAAAAGGCCTAGGGACAATTCTGAAGCATTCACTGCCCTCTGATCTTAGCTATCACTGGTATAAGGTGACAGTAAAGTAGTTGTAAGCACCTGGAAATAGGGGAAGTTTGTGTTTCAGTCACAGCTAACTCTCCAAATAATCCCGTGGTCCACCATATTTCCCAGCCTCCTCTGCAGTCGGATGAGTCATGGGACATAAGACGTCACTTTAATGGAGGCTCTTAAGAGCCAACCTCCCCTCCATCTTCGTCTCCTTTGCTGCAGTGACCCTGTAGCTTACGTTGATGTGTAAGTGACGGAATAAGGACTTGGATCCAGTCTCACCAGATGGGAGGAGGGCCCCGCTATCTCATGATAGACTTTGCAAAAGTATGAAATAAATTGTATAGCTGAGCTACTGAGATTTTGATTTCCCCATTACCTCAGCAAAGCTTGTCCCATCCTGACTACGGTATCTTCTCAAAGAAAAGCCTGTAAAACCTACCTATAATGGATGTGATTAGCCATCCGAGAGAGCAAGGTCAGAAATGGTCCATCTGGAGAATTTGCAGGCGTCAGATATCACATTCAAGGTGATTCAGAAGATGAGCTCATGCGGCAGAAATGAAATGCGATTATAAACAAACAAACAAACAAACAAACAGAAATCTAATCCATAGCAATGCACTGTGTTTCAGAAGGGGGATCTAAAAAGAGAGATGGATGGCCAGAAGTTGGTCCTGTCCTTGAGAGAGGGTGTCCTGGCTGAGTGGAGAAGTAGCATCTGGGCATTTGGGAAGATGTAACTATACTGTGGAGACGGGCCCACCAGGGTGTTTGGGCCAGATGCCTTTACACCTTCCAGTTATATAACTTCCTGTTCCTGCTGTGAAGTCATACTTGCAGAATAACCTTCTGACACTGCTGAACTTGCCAATAGGTCATTCAAAAGGAGAGAAAGCCATTGTGTGCTATCATATGTATTAGCTTGCATAAAAGAAGATCATTCTCATTGCAAATTCATTCTCCAGCAATCTACTTATTTGATCCAGACTCATTAAGGCAGTAAGTTCACCCATGAGAGACGGATGTGTTCTCAGTGTGCTGTTGAAATCAGACTCACTCCTGGAGCCCACTGGCAGGCCACCTTGTGAGGTCTTTGGGCAGCCAGCCAGCCGGCCAGTTCATAGGCTTTCCCCAGGCCCTGTCGCTCAGCACTGCTGTGGAGGGTTGCATGTTGTACAGCAAGTGCCCTTAACGTGCAACCTTCAGATGCTCCCAGGATTAGAATCGGCTGGGAAACACAGGTAGCTTTGTATATATGATCTAACAAGTCTTTCCATTATGATCAAAGGCCCCAAAACACACCATTAGAGAATCTTCTCCTTAAAAATAAGTTTGATGGTTTAAGTGAGAAACTTACAGACCCAACCATAAATGGAATACATTTTTGTTTATTTAATTGAATTTTATGGAGTTGTAGTATGTTTGTATACTTCACTCTACTCTACCCTACTCTACTGTGCTATACTATACCTATGCCTTTTCCCCCAGAAATGTCAAAGAAAATTCTGGGCCATCAACAATATGTTTATCTGCAGCTGTGTGTTTGAAAGCTCCCAGCAAATCCATACCCATATAAATAGTTGTTTCTCAAGTGTGGCTCACATGAGAATCGCATTTTGGAGACGCTCTGTTCTTTTTGTTCTCCTTTCTAGTTCCAGATCTGAAATATTGGTTAGGTTCTCATATCCCAAACACCAAGCCCCAGACTAACAATAGAATAAAAATATTTATTAATTTTTTATGCCAAAACAATAAATATTTGTATAAATAAGAATTTCTAAAAGTGGAGAAGTCTAAAAAATAGAAAGTAGGAACTTTCCTAGTTTTATCCCCTAGAAGAAAACCCTCTGCGAAGAGTTTGGTGAATATCATTCCAGATCTTCTACACATAGACAACCATATGTTTTATTATTGACAAAATGGGGTAATTTTATGCATGCTACATTTACAATGTGCTTTTTTTCTCTTGGCGACATATCTTGGGCATCCTTTTCGTATCAGTGGACATTTTTTTTTGTGGCCAAAGAATAATCCATTTTATGTATGTACTATAATTTATTTAGTCAATTCCCACTGGTGGATATGTGGGTTGTTCTTAGTCTTTTATGTTTATAAACAGTCCTGAAATTAACGTCCTTGTATAACTATATCTTTGGGTACTATATGGTATGACTATAGTTAAATTTCTAGGTAAGAAAATATTAGGTCAAAAGATTTCCATATTTAAAATTTTAATAGCCTTTACCAAAAGTTTTATACTAATTTACATATTCACCACCACCATGCTAAGCCAGCATCTTGGTTGGATTTGCATTTCGGTAGTTTCGAGTAATAGAATCCTAGGGCTAGAATCTGCTGTGAAAGGTAGAGGTACCGTTTTTGACCTTCTAAAGTATAAAGATTACCCCATAGAATACCATTTTGAGTGTGGTTTCATAAGCACGAAACAGTCACCATGACTCATGAATGAAAGCAGAAGCGTAGCTCATTCTGACATTCTCTGTACAGTCCCCATCTCGTCTCCCGTCCCCCACCTCCACTACGACAACCGTATATGTATCACAGGGTGTGTTGGGTGGACTGGAATAGGAAGGGCTTTGTTTTAAGTCTGCCTTTTGCATATAAGTCAGTTGGTTGAAATGGAAAGGTCCTTAACTCCTACGCTTGCTGGCGATGTACCCTTGGGTGCATCACTAATTCTCTCTGAGCTGGTTTCCTCATCAGATGGCTTCCTATGAGAGTTAACTGAGAAAGTAGACTCAGGTCCCTAGCACAATGGCTGGCAGGCGGTCTTCGCGTGTTTTTGCCATCAGCTGAGCGTCATTCCTCTGCGGAGAATAGAACTTCTGTTTCAGGACAGAACTTTACCATGACAAGAGACTCTGGTTTTAAACAATTTCCTAGAAATGGGTAGGTATTAGTTATTGAGATTCTCTATTCCTCTTGATTCGTTTGCAATATATTGGACACTAGATTACCTTGTCGAACAGAATGCTCTTTTATTTGTATGTCCTTTTGGAGCAACTTTCTCTAAATGTTTTAACCATACCCATTTAGTTTTGCCAAACGCGATGTGAAATAAGTCACATTACTGTTTGGCTACATTACAGAGATAGAGTTAATTATCCTTAATTTTGCCTATTTTTTCCAAAGATGGTTCTATTGACAGTGGTTTTAGTGGGAGTGATGTGAGCTGAATGAGACCACTACCGGGTCTGTTGGACTTTTCACTCTGTGCACATGTGAACTTGTTGTTTGGGTGAACTGCTATTTGAAGAATTTGTCACCAGTGGCAACTCGCTTCTTTTGATAGCTGCCTGGGTATCTAGCCAGGCTCTTGCTATGCTTCTGGCCATATGACCTCCTCCAGGATGTTCTAAGTCATGTAGCAGCCCTTCTGGATGATCTACCAGGGTCCCAGTGGCCATGTAGAAGCCGCTGCAGAGAAAGACTGGAGGCCTATGCATCATGGTGCTCCGAATTCTCATTAAGCTAACAATATGGATAAAAAGGTTTTGGGTTTTTCATAGGCCATTTCTTGGTAAGTGTCTAGAGCTCAGAAAGCTGGTGGGAAGACAACCCCTGGGCAGCAGGGAGGCAACACCATCTAATACATTATACTTTGCTTCTATTTAACCACCCTCAAAGGTGAGGAGGGTAGTTAAGAGTAGCCTTAACCTTCAGATGAAGAAATGGGAATTCACAGGCTTAATGACCAAGTTTAATGACATTTATAGAGCTTGAAGCCCAAATCTGTGGTTCAGTGCTCTCTCCCCTGGTAACAACTAAAAGACTGGCACTGGGCTGCAAACCAGGAGGCCCAGATTCAGCATCCACAGCAGAGTGTCAGGGGCCAGACACATGAACCTCAGGACGAACACGATCTAGTGGGAAGCAATTGAAAGTGAGGTTAAAACCCAGTGCTATGGAATGTGTTGTTGCTACAGTCAGAGATGGAAAGACCAAGGATATCCAGGGTGTTCAGGGTACCTTGATACTCTGAGATACCTGTTGCTTCACCCCTCCCAAGATCCAGCTGAAAGGGGCTGGAGGCTCTTAACATACTGTAATTCATCAGCGTTCATTAGATACTAGGCATGGCAGAAGCCCAGGGGGAATGAAGCCTTTTAACTGTGGGTCACAGGGCCCACAGGCAACAGAGCCTGTATGTAGAATTCACAACTTAGCTCACAGAGCTGCCCTCTCAAGATGCCCCTTCTGCCTTCCCTGCTTCACCCCTGCACTGCCAACTGAATGCAATGAGCAATGCCAATGATGCCAGACTGTGTCAGGCTCCATGAAAGTGTTCTGAGCCCACTTGACTTAGATCCTCTTCTTTCATGTTGGACTCAGTCATCCCACCGTTGAAATGCATGCTGTTCAAGTGGCAGAGCTCTGTTCCTGATGATACTCTGAGCTCGGCTGAGGCTGCTGCATGACTTCAGTCCCCTTCCGGTTTAGTACCCACTCACAGCCCTCTTTATTCTGCAAAATATTTTGTAGATAATAACACCTTTTCTCCATTATATTCTCTAAGAGTCCAGGCCCAGTATGCCTCTCCATATGAGTCTATGATCTTCGATCATGCTCGTGTCCAGTTGATTGGAAGTGTCCATATCCTCCTCCTTTCCCCACCCCATGTTCCAGCCCTCCAGTGTTGGAGTAATACCTAACAGCTTTTCTAGGATGCTGATAACATGATATCTTCGTAAAGAGCAGGGGTCTTTTTTTGGTGTTGTTTGTGTTTTAAAGCTGAGTTTATTTTCATTTGGAGTAGAGAATAACCATAGAAGGCACAGAAGTAGGGCTGCTCAAATTCTTTCTCTTGAAATGAATGTTTTCATGGCTGTAAATTAGAACATACTAGGGTGGTGGAGTGCGCATGCAGAGTCTGCTGTTTAAGTACAATGTCCCGCTCTCCCAGTGATTTAGAGAAAAGCAAAGGGGTGTGTTGAAAGGCAAAAGGAATCTCTTTGCACGTGATGCTGTGCCATTTTCAGTCTTATTTACCTACTGATCTTTGTTTTATTTTTATAACAATTAGAGGTAGATAATATATGCTGAAACACATAGAAATGAATATTGAGTGGGGTACTTTTAAAACCACTTTTCTCTCTGGAACTTTTGATGCTTTGGGGCAAGTAAAGCAAATGTATTTCTTTTGTCATAAAAAACTTGAAAGAATTGAAAGCTAGGAGAGAAAATAAGGTCAATAAAGTCTTAGCTAATCAAGCATCTAGATCCGATGACCAATCTATAGAAAAGCAAGAAACAGAGTAACATGTTAAAAGACATCATGGGATGCAATTAGTAAAACTCAGATATAGGAAACTAAAGAACAAATATTGCTTCTTCTTTTCCTCCTCCTCCTCTTCCCTTCTCCTTCCTCCTCTTCCCCGTCATCCTCCTCCTTCTTCACCACCACCAACAACAATAGCAACAACAGGTGGGAAATGTGAATGGGGTAATCTATCATTGAAAGGAGAATTAAGATATATAGCAACTAGTAGTAAAACTTACTCAGATTCCAGTTCAAACAAGCAAAGTACATAAAAGATTTACATCTTGAAATAACTTGAGGACAGTCCACAAGCAATAAGCACCACTGACCTTCGATTGTGTCCTTTAATATCGCTCTTCACTTAAAGGAACCAGGGTTACTTGGAGAATTGGCCAATTCCATGCACGATAAACACTATGAATTTAAAAAGTCTTGTCATATCAGTTAGCAAAGAAGGACTCAAGCACTAACTTGGCCAGAGGTGGGAGTAAGAGTAACTACGGCATTGGATAGAAATAGTCCTAATATGTTTAAATTCATGAGTTTATAATGACACTTTAAAAAGTCCTAATATGTTTAAATTCATGAGTTTATAATGACACTTTAAAAAGTAAAAACTAGGGGTGCCTGGGTGGCTCAGTGACTTAAGCATCTGACTCTTGATTTTGGCTCAGGTCATGATCTTATGGTTCATGACATTGAGCTCCAAGTCAGGCTCTGTGCTGACAGGACAGAGTTGGCTTGGGATTCTCTCTCTCCCTCTCTCTCTGCCCCTTTCCCCGCCTGTACACACACATATCTCTCTCTCTCTCTCTGTCTCTCTCTCTCTCTCTCTCTCAAAATAAATAAATAAACATTTTAAAAAATTTTAAAAAGTAAAAACTAAGTAGTCATCATCAGAGGATGCCAAAGTTGATTAACTCATTATTTGAAACCTGGCAAAAAAGGGGAATCAAATATCTATTCTTCCTTTCTAACATGAACGGGGCCATGTAACAGCCAAATGGAAGACAGAGAAGTTTCTAGCTGCAGAAGTATTTCAGGTAATAATTGAAAGAAGAATATTCATATTTTGTACACACCAATGAATTGATGGATCTAGGCATTGAACATGAATAAATACTAATATTCCAATAGTAGAGACAGCCAGATATTGTGTAGTCCTCAGTGGAAGAACACAGCACCACATAATATAGTCTTCACAAAAAAACGCCTGACTATGATTAAGCCTCTAGATGCAACTACCAATTTACAGGACATACAGAGGACAAGGAAGCATGTTAAACTATACCACAGGGCTACAGTCACCAAAATCCAGGTTGCGGGAATTTTATTGGCCAGAAAATCCATTTCTTCAACAGATATATTGCAAGGAAAAAAAGAGATGGATAAAGAACCTGTAAGATCCAAGGAGATTTGAAGGATAGCAATTAATTATAATGCATGGGTCTTCTTTAGTTACTATTTTTTTAAACATCCAAGTTTTTAAAAACTATAAAAATGTTCAATGACATTTACAAGATGAGGAAATTTGAACACTGTCTCAGGAATTGTTATTTTGTTACATGTCATACCGGTATTACGGTTATGTTAGATCTTTATCTTTGAAAGTACATACTGAAGTTCGTACAGAAGGATATGGGGTCTGAGATTTGCCGTAGGGTTAGGGAGAGTGGTCTGTCTGCAGGGAGATGAGACCCGACTAACTATGAGTTGATGGTTGATGGGGCCCGGTGGTACACACCGAGAAGATGTTTTGTCTACGTTGGTGTATGTTCAAAATTCTACATCATAAGAAGTTTTAGAAAAGGGAAATGTGAACATTGTTCAATGTTTGATTATGTTGAGGAATTAATGTTATTTTTTAGAAGTAGGTTAGTGGCAATTTAGATTTACATATTTTAAAAAGATAAAGTGGTTTCTGGGGATTTACTTTAAAATAACTGGTTTTGTGAGAGTAAAAGTGAAATAAAAACAGTTGTTACTGTGGAAGTTTGAAAATTTCCTAAATTAAAGGTAGCATGCAAAAGATAGGCTAGACTGTAATTAAAAAAAAAAAAAAAGGAAGGACTGTAGCATAGGACAATTAGGGTAAAAACGCCCGTGTCCATGACTACATTGAATGAAAGCCATATGCTCACTTTTATGAGTGATATTTCTCATGCCGAGGTGTTGGGTCACCAAAAACAGAATCTGAACTCATACCCACTTATTGAATAGCACATAAATAGAATTGATATTAAAGAAGCTTTTTTTGGTAGCAATCCTATAATAAAATAGGGAGTTTTTCAACCCTGTTCTCAACCCCTATGTTATCTGAAGGCCAGTGATTGTGACTAGCCGAAGAAAAATTGTCTAGTGTTGTAATATAAACCGTATGCTAAATTCGGTTCCGAAGTTAAACTAGAAGTTTGTTGGTTAGACCTTGAAATTCATATGTGAAAAGTAGATAAATTTACATGTTACACAAAAGAGAAAAGATAAGCGTACATTTAGTTAAACTTTAAAATGGACTGGAATGGGATAAGAATCAAAACAATAAAGTGAACTACAAAAGAAAAAACTGACTTGATTACATAAGGTCTTAGGTTCTGGACACTGAAAAGTAGATAGAGTAATGGGAAGGAAAATTTGGCAAAGTCGGAATCACGACCTGTGGAATTCCAATGTCTCCGAAGCAAGGGTTGCTGTGGATTGTTCATTCAATCTCCATTCTAGTCTCTTAGTTGCAAATAGACGTTGGAAATCTAAACTAATGTAGGCATAGAATAGTTGCCAGATTCCTTTGCAGGATTCTGAATGCGAATTGGGTTCTGATAATTAAAAAAACCTTTTTTTAATATTTATTTATTTATTTTGAGAGAGAGCAAGAGAGCATGAGCGTGGGAGGGGCAGAGAGAGAGGGAGAGAGAATCCCAAGCTGGCTCCACATTGCCAACACAGAGCCTGACACTGGGCTTGAGCCCACGAACCATTAGATCATGACCTAAGCTGAAACCAAGAGTTGGAGAATTAGCCAACTTAGCCACCGGGTTCTGTTAATTATATGAAGGAAGGTGGAAGTGAGGTGGAGGCCATCTTACTTTCTGGTTTGCTTTCGCTTTTTTGGTGAGGGTGCCCTGCAGCGGCACTGCCGTGTGCTGTCTTCAGCCCCCTGGGTATCAAGAGGCAGCTATAGAGGCAGAGCCGCTGTGGTGGCTTCTGACCCTCGCCTCCTCGTCTCTGGGATACAGCTATGGGAGTGGGTCTGGAACCTGTAACTTCAGTAGGACCTACCCCTTTAGTGTAGCAAGCAGCTGGCCTGGCAGATTGGTTGTCATTGTTCTGAGAGCCATTGCTGTCAGCCCTTCCCGAGACTTTATGAGTACCCAGTTCCCTGTATTAAATCTCCTTCTGTTTGATATGCCTGAAATGACGTTTCCTACACTGTATGTGATGGAAACAAGCGGTGTTTAGGCCAACTGAATGTTAGGCCTGTTGAAATTTACCTTTCCTCCTCTCCACCCCCTGCCTGAACGACCAATTCCTCCCACATCCCTCCCTGTCATTCCCATGCCTCATCTTTTGGTTCTCTTACTCCTTCTTGCCAGCGGTCCCTCCATTCCCAGGTGGCAGGAAGGGACCCAGCCTTCAGGGTAGCCAGCTGCAGAGGAGACGCCAGATTGCCCTGCACTCAGCCACCTCTAGCTTCAGCTGCAGACTCAGCCGTCCTGGAACTGCGCCAGCACCCCTCCCCCACACCTACCGTCACAATGATTCTGACACATAGAGTTGTTATCCCCATTTAGAGACAAGGTGCCCCAAGCTCAGAAACATTAAGTAACTTGTCCCATGTCAGTGCTTAAGTGGCAGATTTGGGCTCGGATCCCAGTTTGGTCTAACTCCTGAATGAACTTTTGAAAACACTTAATGTAGGTGTATAATCAGCATCATAGTGCGGTTCTGCAGTCCTGTCAAGGACCGAGTACGTGTTACATAAGAAACAGCGATTTCTTTTCATCCGTGCTGGGATAAGAATCTTCCTGCCTTTCTGTTGATTAGTGGGAGACAGCCAAGGAAGAGGGCATTGGGAAAAAACCCACAGAGAATGAGTGAACAACAGAGACACAGGCCGTGGAGGCGAGCTGGTGGTGCTGGTGCTGTGGGTGGCAGAAGCCGGGTGGCTGGTGAAGGTGGTCCTGGTGACGTTAGCGGTGGTGGTTCACCTGCTGCTAGTGCCTCAAAGTAGGGGAGCAGATTGCAAACTGTGCAAAGAACATTGGCATTGCTTCTCCCTTGCTGGTCATTCTGCTTAATTCTTTCATTCTGCAATGAGCCTCACCTTTCTGTGAAGGAGGGTGCTTCTTTCTGGCCCAGCAAACCCCAGAGAGCTCTGCCAGGCTGCAAGTAACTCACCCTCCAGCTGCACACTCAGACCCCCTGCATTGTGGTCTGTAACCGTACTGGCTCCGAAGAACCAACAGGTGTCTCCGTGGATGGTGGGCCCAGTGCAGTTTGAGTATGAACCCAGGAACCAAAATACATGAGGATGCCAGTCCTGCAACTTTCTGTCTGTGTGATTTTGGTCAAGTTCCTTAATCTCATGGAGCCTCCATTTCCTCATCTCTAAAAAGGGGGGGAGGAATAATACTAACTTCATAAGGTTAGACCGTGAAGAATTAAGTTAGTTAATTACCCAAAACATGGCATGTGCCTAATACATGGTATCCATTATAGTAGCTATAAACACCTCATAAGAAAACAGGCAAGTATCAAAGCGTATCTTTTAATTGACTAGAATAGATTTCTCATTCAGAAACTCCTTTCCGAACTTATGAAAAATACTCTAGTTTCTTGCAAATGAAGTGTTGTTTTTTGACTTGGTAAGGGCATCGTGTACTCTGAGCCACTTACCGTCTGGTGTGAAAAACAAAACAACAACAAACAATTGGTGTTTGGCCTGAGTGACTCTGATCTGAGGTATCTGCCCACAGCCTGATCAAATTCTGCATGCACACTTCAAATAATCCATAGATTATTTCCTCTTAAGAGGAGCCCATCAACCTAATGAGTCATTTTAAAATAACTCCTAATTGTACATTTGCTGAGTGTTAAATGCTTGTAAACATTGTTCTGAACAGCACAGGTGCCGTTAGCCTTAGAGATGTTACAGAAATTTTATTGTCTTTCTCCTTTTCATAAATGTTTGTGTTTATTTAAAAATAACTGACACAGTTGAGAGCTCTTATAATGTATATTTTTTAAAGGGAAGAAGGGAATAATCAATTGTGTGTGTACTTCCCCATTTCTATTCACAGACTAGGTCACAAAGTATCTGGATCTGAGACTCCACCAGATTGATAATACGCAAAAATCTATGCTATCGGAAGTAGAAATGAACATATTTAAGTGGGGCGTTTTGTACAGAGTGCTTGCACAATGCTTAACTCATAGTTAACAGTCGATAGATATTAATGCCTTTTGAATATTTACTAGTGCCTTAGTTCGATGATTCTTACTCATACTATGCTCAGAAATTGTGTTTTCTTCATTTTGGAAGGGATTCTTTTGCCTCCCTTTTTTGCAATCTACTGGATATTGAGACCATATCATGATTTAACATGATATAACTTGACGGGGGTAGAAATTCCATGACACTGAGAACACTGGGTCGAAATGGAATGTTCCTAGTGCCCCAAGGAAAGGAAATACTACCCTCTACGGATATTCAAGTCATGTTTCAAAAGTGTTTGCTTTGAGGTTAAGAGTCAAATCATCCCTGTGCTATTCACTTAGTTAATTAATTCATTAAACTTCTAAATGGTGTTCAGACAAGCCTTATTTGTCTCCAGTCCCCATCTGTAAAGTGATGACCAGCCCCTGCAGGTGTGTCATGACGATAAAGGCATAGGTGTTTGCTGGGGGCTTACTTTAGCAAGAAATACAAAGAAAGGATGAGTCATCCGTAGAACTCTCTAGCCTTAGAGGCCAAAGTGAAAGAAAATATTGAAACTTTTTTTGTTGCTGTTCGCTCAGAATTAGATACAGATACAGGGCAAGGCTACTGCTTCCTTTGTCACTGTGTTGAGTGTACACCAGGCTCCCTGGATAGTCTGGTCTTTCCTCCTTACAGCCAGACCTCTTGAAGCTACAGGTTGGGTTGAGATGACCTTTCTAGAAAAAAACGATGTCATCCTTTGTTATGGTACACACATAGCTGGCTCCCCGACCAGAAATTTCAGGTAAGCTCTCAAGGTCCATCAGTGGGAGAATGGAAAGTGAGATTGAATTACACCCTGAGACTTAAGCTGTGGGTCTTGAGTCATATTTAGCGACTGGTTCCTGAAAGGCTTTCTGCCGCCTGAGCTGCCGCACACTTTGGTCTTCTCCTTGGTCACACGAGGGTTACAGCCCTCAATGAGGAAACTTGGCTTCTGATAAGAAGCTTGAGTTTTGTTGTTGTTGTTGTTGTTGGTTTTTTTTTTTCAGGTAGTACAAGGGGGTCAGGAAGCGGGAGTGGAGGATGTCCCCTTGACCTGTGAGATAAGAAAACAAACAAACCCGTCAGAGGCAGGAATGGTATTTGTCCTGATGCCTAATTTTAGAAGCAGACTGCGAGGAGATGTGTTTGAGCATACGTGAATGACTCCAGTGAAAAGTTGCGATGGAATGTTCTTGCTCTCACTCTGAGTGTTGGGCTGTGGAACAAAGCTGCACAGGGTTTTGCAAATAGACAATTGCTGATAGATCATAGTTTTCTACCGGAGGGTCTGAAATAGTCCAGGGGGCTCTCTATTAACTAGGAAATCAACTAGGTAGGAACCGAAGGATGAAAAGTAACTTTGCTTACATTCGCCATCCAGGAAGCAATATGGAAGGGGAGGTAGAAACCCCCAAAGAGAGAGGACTCTCTTGATTGAATCTTATGGTGCTCCATAATTAGGGGCTCTGAAAAGGTGTCTGAACGTTCGAGGGAAACTGGAAGAGAAAAACCTGTTGAGATGAGGGATAGCAGATACAGGACATATATGGTAATGTCTTCCTTACCGTGCCATGGCAGCCATCACCAATTAATCGCAGTATGTTTTCCTGCTGAGATCTTCAATTTTTCAATGTTGAGATCATAAAATTGTGAAGACCACCTCATCCCGTGTGAGATCTGACTTTGGTTGGAATAAGTCAGAAATCATAAGACAAGAGACTAATAGCAATTGAAAAGTTTCACTCTTCCTTCACGATGGTGGTCATGAAGCCTCTTAAAGTGAAGGCGAAATTGGTGACCTCATTCTGGTTCAGGAACTCCCTCCGATTTTTGTTTTGTTTTGTTTTTTTGCATAATGATTTTTTAGAGACAGACGGACACTAACCAAACTTTAGTAAACTGATGTTGTGGTATGACAATAAATACATTTGGCCTTTGTACCCAGTTTCTGACACAGAGCTTCTTGTTCTTCATAAGGAACCCTTTTGAGCATACCTTAGTTTATGCTAATGAGGTAACTCAGGTGAGACCCCTACATAACCTGGGATGGGGCATGTCACCCAAAAGACTAAACAATTAGGGCATTGAAACTTTCAGCCTCACCCATAAGCCACTAGGAATGGTGGTGGAGCTGGATGGGAGCTGGAGATTAAAGCTTTATAAAAACTCTTGAACAATGAAATCTGAAGAGCTTCTGGGCTGTGAGCACATCAAGGTGGTGAGCCTAGAGAGGGCACGGAAGCTCCCTGCCCCTTCCCTCATACTCTGCCCTGCATATCTCTTCCGTCTCATGGTTTCTGAGCTGTATCCTTTCATAGTAAGTCAGTAAACATAAGTAATGTTTTGTTAGCCATTGTAGCAAATTACTGAACCCACAAAGGGGGTCACGGGAACGTTTGATCAGAGGTGCAGTTGACAGCCTGGACTTGCCATTGGCCTCTGAAGCGGGGAGCCATATTGTGAGACTGAGCCCTTAACCTGTGGGATTTCATGCTCTCTCTGGGTAGATAGTATCAGGATTGAGTTAAACTTGTAGGATACCCAGTTGTTGTCACTGAGAATTGCAGGATTGCTTGGAGTGGGGAAAACTACCACACATCTGGCGTCAGAAGTGTTGAGCATAGAGGAGAAAAACAGAGTTTCTATTATAGATGTGTAAACAAAAATGCCACTTTCTTAATGCCCAGTGAGTACTATATTAGCATTTGTTTGGCCTGGGTCTTATCTTCCTGTGAACTAAAATTATAATTGGAAAGTTTCTTGAGAATTATGGAACCAGAACTAAAAGAATCAGTTGCATAAAATCAGTCATTTTTTTTTTATTGTTTTGATCATTGTGCACTGAGAACAAAGTGTCTGCTCTCATGGTGATGCCTCCATGGTGATGAAGGGGACTGATGATGAACAAAGAAACAACAAATAAACAAGGTAATTTCAAATAGTATTAGGTGGTATGAACAGTACAAAACAGGATATTGTGGTAGTGAATCAAACATTTAATTGATTCACACTTTCTTATCTGACCAGCTTTTCTACAGCTGGGAAACTCATGACACCAGAAACTGAGTAACTCAGCCTTGGTCCAGGACATGACTTCCCCTGGGCAGTGCTTTCATGGGGACTGCCAAAACATGCCTCAGGGTACCCACTGCTCACAGCCTGATGCTGGACGGATCACCACACCCTGATGCTGGAAGCAGTATCGAATCACGGTCAAGAACGTGAGCCTAGCACCTGGAACAGACCTGGGTGCACAGCCTGATTGGGCCATTTTTAGTCATTCGACAAAAGCTCATTGAGCATATATTAGGTACCAGGCACTGTGCTGGTGCTGCAGGCAGGTAGTGAACAACATGGAATGCTTCCCCTCACCAAGCCTGCGTGACAGTGAACGAATACACATGAAATATGATACATAGCTTTCTACACCCATGTTCGTCGCAGCATTCTTTGCGAAAGCCAAAAGATGAAAACAACCTAAATGTCGACTGATGGATGAATGGATACCCAAAAGGTGGTATAGACACACAATGGAATATTATTCAGTCATGAAAAGGAAGCAAATTCTGACACCTGTTACAAAGTGAATGACCCTTGGGAACATTATGCTGAGTGAATTAAGCTAGTCACGAAAAGACAAATAGTTTATTATTCCACTCATGGGAGGACCTGGAGCACCTTACAAAAGGTCCCCGTAAATTCTTAGGGACAGAAAGTAGAAAAGTAGCCGTCAGGACTGGGAGGGATTGGGGAGTCGTTTCACGGGGCCAGAGTCTCAGTTCTGGAGATGGGAGTGCTGGTGGCTGCACAACACTGTGCAGGTACTTAATGCCACTGAATTTATACAGAAACATGGTTAAGATGGGAAATTTCATATTTTGTGTTTTTTCCTGCCATTTAAGGTGATATAAATCTAAGAGAGGATGGCGGTGATAGATACTACGAGGAAGAATAAAGCCAAGTACAGGGGATAGCATGGCCTGGACGGTGACTGTTTGGGGACAGAAGGTGACAGAAGAGACCTGAATGAAATGGGGGCACAAGCCATGGGGATGGTAGAGAGAACATTCTAGGCAGAGGGAAGAGCAAGTGCAAAGCGCCTGGTTAGGGAGCACGCTGGATGTGTTTGAGCACCGGCCAGGAGGCCCTGAACTGGAGTGGCGTGGACGAGGGTGAGCAGATAGGAAACGAGGTTTGAGAGGGAGACCGAGGCCGGATAGGTAGCAGCACCCTGTTGGCCGTGGCGAGGACGTCGGGTGGCTCTCCAGATTGATCGGGAAGTCAGTGGAGGGTTTGACCACATGAGTGATATGGTCTCAGTTATATTTTTAAAGGAACCGCTCTGCCTCCTGGGTGGAGAGTGGACAGCTGGGGCTCAAGAGTGAAGACAGGGTGGCCAGTAGGAAGCCGGTGCAGGCGGGAACAGGGTGAGAGACCAGAGCGGCTTGGATTGGAGTGGCATGGGTGGAGACACAGAGAGGAGGTTGGATTGAAGGTGACACCCGAATGGGGTTGCAGTCAATGCTGCAGCATTTCTGCTCGGGTCTCACACCTCCCGGCTGGGACCGCTTCACTCCCAGTCAGTCGGTGCCAATCCGGCTGCCTCTCACCACCTCTGCTTCTCACCACCAGGCCCGGGCCTGGAGACCCGGGGTGCCGCCTCCAGCTCTCCGTCTACTTGCCTCCCGGCCCCGCTCTGCACTCTTGCTGCCACTGCTTGTTGGCAATGGCCGGCTATTCTGGAAGGTCCTCAAAAGCGCACTGCTCAGCCTTTTAACATAAAAAGAATGTTTTATTTTTTTTAACATATAAAGGATGTTTATTTTTATGTTAAAAGGATGCTTTTGACTCCCCATGCCTAACCCAATGCACGTAAAACCTCATCCCATCTGAGAGATGGGGGCCATTGGGAGTGCTGGGATCGTGGCCTCTAACCCCTAATTTCTGCCTCTCTTGGTCTTCTCTTCATTCTTTTTTCTTTTTAATGTTTATTTATTTTTGAGAGAGAAAGCATGAGTGGGGGAGGTACAGAGAGGGGGGGTGTTGGAGGATCCGAAGTGGGCTCTGCGCTGACAGCAGAGAGCCTGAAGAGAGGCTCGAACTCACAAGCCAGGAGATCATGACCTGAGCTGAAGTCAGGCGCTCAGTCGACTGAGCCACAGAGGTGCCCCTCTTCTCTCCATTCTTCAAGGCACCTGCTCTCTTTCCTGGAGGACGCCTCCCTCAGGTGACGCTCCCAGAGCTGTTTTGCCAGGCTTGCTTTTGAAACATTAAAGAAGGGTGGATAAAGGCATGTAGGAAACCCCTTTCAACGGATTTGATAATCCGAATGTGGATGTTAGTAGCTGAACCTCCACCTTTCTTTTCCTCGGCACCCGAATATTCTCCCCCATCCGCCAGGAAGAAGGTCACTTACAGAGAAATGCGAAAAAGAGAAGCCCGGGGATGAATCCCAAACTATTACTCCTCTCCTGTGACTGAACTTAGGATAAGTTTCAACAGTTTCCCTCAGTTTCCTGAGTGAAGTCACCTGAGCCCCAGGGGCCAGCTCCTGGGGGGCGGGAATGGCGGGCGCCAGCCCTATCCCTCTCCCTGGGCGTTTGGCCGAGGGGCGTTTGGAAAACCTCCAGAGGAAGTTGTTAAAATTAATCTGAAGCGGGTTATCACTGACGTTGGGAAAAGCAGGAGTCGTGGAAGCCGGAGGCCGCGTAGCTAGATGCCGGGTTCTGAAAGGTGGAAGGAGCAGAGGGTAAAAGCACAGTGTGCTCAGGGCAGGGACCTTCCAGCACGGGGCGAGAAGAGAAAGGGCCTCAGACTCCCGTTGTCACTAGGTCGGACCCGGTTTTCAGCCTTGGGTTGGTTGGCCTCTTGTCTGAGGGGCCTGGAAGTAAGTTCAGATCGTGGTAAGTTACAGAAGCTGCGGGCTTTCGTCCCCTCGCGGCCACTCGTGAGCTGTGCCCTTGGCCTCCAGGAGCCAGTTTCCTTATCAGTAAAATCGGTGCCATCCCGTAATAGCCACTGTCCAACCCACCTCACATCCTTCTTGACAATGAAGGCCTCCTGGTTTATTTATTTATTTATTTTTAGAGAGAGAGAGAGAGGGTGCAAGTGAGTGAGGAGGCAGAGAGAGAAAGAGAGAGAATCCCACAAGGGACAGAGAGAGAAGAGAGAGAAAGAGACAGAAATGGGGCTCACCCAGGGCTCCTGTTTTTACCAAAGTGGGGCTCGTGCTCACCCTGAGCGGGGCCCGAGGTCACCATGAGCGGGACTCGTGCTCACCTGATGTGGGAGTCGATCTCACCAACTGTGAGATCGTGACCTGAGCCGAAGTCGGATGCTCAACGGCTGAGCCGCCCAGGCGCCCCAAGGCCTCCTGGTTTATTAAAGGGCTGCATTAATGCCTAAACTGGGACAAATGAGGGGTGGGAGGCAGAAGTAAATGAAGGCAGAGATGTCCTGACTGGAAGTTTCTCCAACAGCCCTGCCCAGGAGCCTTTGGGCCCTTGCCTGGGCCTGAGGGTTCAATGGGCGGCTTATCTCTTACCAGAAGCAGGGGTATTTGGCTGTAAGTAGAAGCTCTTTGTGGTGGCTCTGGGTGGGAGCCAAGCGGGGTCGTCCCGGGGTTGATGTTGGCTCTTAGCAACAGGCATTTCAAGCGCACAATGCAGGATTGTGGCCCTTCTGGAAGAGAGCGCTTTTGAGCAGCGCTGTACAGGATGCCAACCGTAGAATGTCGTCGTACTTACATTACGGCTAAAGACTTGGGAAGACAAGCAAATCTATTAGTCTTGGAATTCTTCTATATTAAGGGGAACCTTGTAGTTTGCCCCACAGAGCCTTCTGGAAGAAATCAGGATCGTTTTTAAGAGACCTCCATTAATTCAGTGGAGGTCTTTTTATTCTTTCCTTTTATTTTATTATTTACACATTTGCCATCGGAAAATTTTATCGTAAGTAGTTTGGGAGAAGGATTATTTATTTTTAAATTTATTTTTTGAGAGTGCCTTTCCTTATTTATTTGTATGTTAAAAAATGTACCGTCTTGGAAGCCCTTTGTGTGTGTGTGTGTGTGTGTGTGTGTGTGTGTGTGTGTGTGTGTTTAAAAAACCTTGGCGTGAGCATGAGAGGCTGACCTTTAACTTCAGAGGAGGAGGAAGTGCGGCAAGGGGAGGCCGCGGAGGGCAAGAGGGAGGGCAGGACGCTGATGAGTCAGTGTCTTTGCAAGGCCCTCCTCTCTCCTCAGGCGTGAGCCAGGACAGCCCGGCCAGTGCCGTCTGGGAAAAAGAAATCCCGTAGAAGCGAGCGCTGTGGTGACGACGGTTTAAGTAGTTCCTCTTTCGAAGTCTCGAGGCTCCCGGAGCTGTGGGAGCAGGTCAGCTTTCGCAGGCCTCCCTCGACTCCTGACAAGCCAAGAGGAGCTGTGTGGCTTCTCACCGGGATGCAGGGGGGGCGTCTGTAACTGCCGAGAACACTGCCGTGGGAGCCGACCGCAGGGGCTGGAGGCCGAGGAAGGGACGGCATTTCAGGGTGGGCTCTGGGCACTCGGCGACCATGAACCGTCACTGCAGTTTTTGGCCCCTGCCTCTCCAGAAAAGGGGACCACCTGCATTTATTCTCTGAGAGCTGTGGTCTCCCGTGTCTCAGCGGACTGGGTCACGGTCCACGGGCCATCCCACTGCGAGCTCTCTGCCAATGGACGCCCGTCTTGTCTGCCCGCCTCCTCCTCCTCTACAAAACCTGTTCTAGTTATTGGGACCCTAGGGCTGAGCCTCCTGCGTCCACGTTTCTGTATCTCATCTCACACGCACACCGTCTTAGTCCTGACTTCATAACAGCAGGATTGGGAACGGTGTCACCCGCACCCTTATTGGCAGTGGCAAAGTCAACAAAATGAGCACCTTTTACCTATAGGCTTGGTCCTAGGCACAACACATGCAATGAAAGAGAGAGAGGGAGAAGGAGAGACAGAGACAGAGAGCTTCCTTGGTGGGTCTTACAAAGTCTTTGAGGATAAAAACATGCATTCTTCCTCCAGCATGCCACTAAAACTCTTCTTGCCAAGGTCATAAGTGACTTCCTAACTGCCAATGCCAGCAAATACTTCCAACACCTTTCCCGACCTGCCTGACGGGACCTCGTATTCGAACCCTTTCCCTTGAGCATCTAAGGCAGCACCCTGTCACCTCTTGCATTAAGTCTTGAGGTCAGTTGCTGCCTACAGCTGTCCCATCAATGTCACTGCTGGTTCCTCGAGTTCCATGTTTGGTCTTCTTCTTAGTCCTCAATTTTTTTTTTCTCAGCAGTTTCATCTTAGTATAGAGCGTGCAATTCTACATTTTAATAAGCTTCCCAGTGTGCTGATTCCCAAGCAGTTTTGAGCATCTGGACTTCTTTTTTTTATTTTTTATTGAATTTTTTAAAATGTTTTATTCATTTTTTGAGAGAGAGAGAGAGAACGTGTGTGCACAAGCAGGAGAGGGGCAGAGAGAGTGGGAGACACAGAATCCGAAGCAGGCTCGAGGCTCTGAGCTGTCAGCACAGAGCCCGATGCGGGGCTCAAACTCATGAACTGTGAGAGCATGACCTGAGCTGAAGTCAGACACTTAAACGACTGGGTGCCCCAGGTGCCCCGAGAGAATCTGGACTTCTTAATCGCTGTGGTTCGTAGCTCCCCTGTCTATAAAATAGGGGTAATAAAGGTACTTGCCTCACTGGACTATTGTGAGGTTTAAGTAGGTTATGTATATGCAAAGCACTTATAACCGTGCCTGGCACTTAGATTTTATATAAGGTCTCATCGTTCTTAAGTTTAGGCAGAGGAAATAAGGAAATAGGAAGTAAGTTTTCAAATGAACATTGTGGCCTTTTGCAGAGACAGGTGGCTGTTTCCCCTAAATCTAATTTCCCTTCTTCCAAAATCCCCACGGGATTCCTTGCAGCTAGACGTAACCATGTAACTAGCTTCTCACAAACAAAGTCTGAGTGAAAATGTCCTGTGGGGTCTCCTGGAAACCTCCCACCAAGCCAGCCAGCTTATACCTCTTGTCCTTTCTTCTTTCTGCTATTCTGCTGCCTGGGACTTGAGGCGATGGCTGCCATCTTGAAAGATGGGCAGGAAGGCCAGCTATGAAACGCGGCTGGATGGGGAGCCGGAAGCACATGCGTGCTCTGGGGCCGCGCGGAGCACAGACTCCTCACACCCTGGGCTGTTTACCTCTGGACGTCCTCATGAGAGAGGGAGAAACTTCTGCCTTTTAAAAGTCACTGCTCTTTGGGATCTCTAAGCTGAATTGCAGCCAGCCTCATCTTAACTAATACAGAATGCTGATATAGGCAGTGCATGTTGAATTAGGCACCAAAAGACCAAATTCTGTTTTATTTGGTGGACAGTAGGAGAACTGCTGAAGGTTTGGGAAAATGCACCTTAGGAAGATTAACTTTCCAGTCATGTAATGGTAATGAAAGAGCCCAGAGGTGGGGAGAATAATTAGGAGACTGATAGACAGTGGGCGGGACAGACGGCAGTGACCGTCTCAGGTAGGTGACGGTGGGGAAAATGGAAGGAAGAGGCTGGATGGCAGAATCTGTGTTAGAGGCTCGGTTGTGCTTTGCAGCAGGTAAGGTGTCCTGGTGAAGATGCGGGAGAGGGAAGAGTTTTGAAAGAGATATTTGGAGGATGGTGCAGTGGTTTCCTGTAACTGTCTTGTACTGGTGTCTTCCCCAGTCTGCATTCAGTGACTTCATGTAGGTAGCTTGAAATTGGTCATGGGGGGGAATATAGGAACTCTCTGGAAATCTACAGATGCTATAAGTCAAACTCATCTCTTTCCCCCACAGAGTCTGTTTAGCAGCATGTCGCTGGACTCAAGGGCTCACAACATGGAAGTCAGGAGAAAGAGCGGGCTCGTGAGACTAAATGAATGAGCTTTACTTTAAGCATGCAGATTTGAGGGGCTGACTAGCTGCGGGGTGGGTGGAAGCTAGTTTGGAGGCAAGCACGGCGATGCTGGAGCTGTCGGTAGAATTCATCAGGGAAGAGAATATAGACCAAAAAGTAAAGGGCAGAGAGCATAACCCTCAGGAGTCTCCTTTTAGGACTCAGGAAGACAAGGAAACAATGGAAACAGAAGACACAGTTGGAGAGGGAGTCAGGAGACACAGGGCAGTTTTGTGCCATGAGAACGAGGAGGGGAGAGAGAGAGGCCAGGAGCTGTAGAGAGGCGGAAGCCAGTGAGGTCTGAGGAAAGGCTGCTAGATTTGGGGGTCAGGGAGCCATCAGCGGACAATATTTATAAAGGGATGTCTGCGGAAGCCAGATTCCTCAAAGCCTGAGCCCACGGGTGTGTAGCTGACTCGTACAGCGTCCAGCAAAACTTCTCGTGCATTCCAGGCTGGAGATAAATGCATTTTGATGCATTTTATGAATGCAAAGTACTTTGCAGATTGCTTGGTTACTTGACTGTGTCCGAAGAACACGGTTTAAAGACTGTGTCTTTAAAACTGCACGGAGGCTGAGGAGATCTAATTCACCAAGAGAAGGAAAGCATTACCGGGCGCAGTGGAGATTGTCTGTGGGGTGCGTGGCGTGGCCCACGAGGTCATGTTATTGCCTGTTGCCTTAGGAGACAAGTCTGTCTGCGTGTAGAGGCTTTGGAGCTGACCATGCTGTATGTGCGTCAAGACTGCCTTTGATTTGTAGCTGATGCTTCTAGAGTCTTTTCTCATTTGCTCCATGGCTCATCGTAGCCTGTGCCTGCAGCACTCACTTTTCCTTTAGCAGTTCCGTGTTGGCCTCTGCCTGCTGTGACTGTGGTGGTGTTTTTCTGCGGTTCAGTGCACTCAGAGCTGTGCATGGAAGTCCTTAAAATACTTCTGTATTTCATGGTTACCTGCCTCCGTTGGGAAGGCGGAGGGACGGAAGGAAAGAGGGAGAAGGAAAAGTCATACTGGCAGAATGCCCACTCTTTCTTTCTCCACTTAACAACTATTTATTGAGCACCTCTAATTGCCAGGCATTTTCCATCAGATACCCTTCTTCCAGGAATCTTTCTGGATGCTTCTTTCTGAGCATGGTATAGGTTTGATTCACAGCGGACATACAGATAATGAAATTCTCCAATACTCTGCATGTAACGTGTAACAAGTCCTGGAGTTATGACCCTACGTGGCTTCGGACATCACCTAGGGTTCAGTACCTAATCCTGTTCCCACACTTGTGGATCCTGCTTCCAGCCACGTGCTCTGCAGAAGCTCCATGTGCTTTCTGTGCGTGGGTTTTTGATGTGAAAATACAGAACTTGGAACACGGACTCAAACCGTCATCCGTGTTACATTCATTCAACTGAGACATAATGAACTCTTACTCTGTAAACACTGGGATTGTAGGATTGAATAATCCTTAGTTTCTGCCTTCGAGGAACTGCACATTAAATAGCAAACTCGAGATTAGGGAGGGAGTTCCTTCTCAGCCAGGTCAAAATCAGTGATCACATACCAGCCTTTTTGTTGTGTAACCTGTGGTTTGAGTGCAGTTTTGCTCTGTGACCATCCTTACAATATTTTCTCTACTTGCTTCCTATGATATCAGCTCCCTTGAGGAGTAAGTGCCTTGAGAGGTGGGACTGCGTCTCACGTGACCTCGTAGCCCCACCACCTGGCACAATTTCTGGCACACGACGTGTTCGATGGGCGCATGTTGAATTAATGGAGAAAGTACAAGTACTGTTTATCAATTAATATTCGTACTTATCTTTTATATCACACAAGAGGCCTGAAGACATTAATTTATCAGTACATTTGGCACAGGCTAGAATTCAAATTTTCTGATTTCTAAATATTACTGCTTTATAAAATTATTTACTTACATAATTAATTTTTTACCTCAGGTGGACAGAGTTAAATTCAATATAGTTCTTGGGTCATGATTCACCAAAATCATCAGGCCGTCCAAGGCCGGCGTCTTTGTTATGTTTTATTTTCTCATTTTACTTCTCTCATCTTTCGCTTCCTGCCCCCTGACACCTGCTATAATTTGTTGTACGCATGTAATTTTAGAGATGCACATAGTTTTGAAGAATAAATAGTTTTAGGATTATGTATGTGTGCTGCTTGGTTTCCAAGCATTGAGAGACTTTCTGGTTACCTTTCCGTTACTGATTAAAGAAGATACACTGTAAGATTTCAATCCTGTGGAAATGTACTGAAGCTGGCTCTATGGACTGAGAGACCCTCTGTATTAGTACATTATTCATGCATATTTCAAAAGAGTTTGTATTCTGCAGTTGTTGGGTCCAGTGTTAAATATGTCTCAGGTCAAGTTTATTAATTACATAGTACATATTTTTCATATCTTTATTGATTTTACGTCTGCTTGGAGAATTGTGTTAAAATCTCCTGCAAAGGTCCTTTTGCCTTGTCTATTTTGAGACTATGGTGTTAAGAGATTAGAAATTTAGGATGGCTGTCCTCCCAGCAGACAGGCTTTTATACCTGTGAACATGAACCGTCTCTATTTCTAGAAGTGCTTCATGCCTTCCAAGTCTATATTGTCTAATAGTAGTAGAGCCATGTCACCTTTCTTGGATTAGTGTTTGCATGGTATATCTTTTCTATCCTATTACTTTCAACACTCCTATTTCTATATATTTACAATGAGTCTTTTGTAAGCAGCAATCAAGTAAATAATTGGGTTTTATTCTGATTTCTCAGTCTTTCAGTTGGAGTGTTTAGTCAGCTTGCATTTAATGTCATTAAAATATATTCAGGATAAAGGAATATCATCTTTTGGAGTGACTGGGTGGCTCAGTAGTTTAAGCATCCAACTTCTTGGTTTCAGCTCAGGTCATGATCTCACGGTCATGAGCTGGAGACCTGAGTAAGGCTCTGTGCTGGGCGTGGAGCCTGCTTAAGATTCTCTCTCTCCCTCTCCTTCTGCCCTTCCCCTCCTTGTGTGCATGCTCTCTCTCTCTCTCTCTCTCTCTTTCTCGCTCTCTCTCAAAAAAAATCATTTATTTGTTTTCGATGTTTTTTTCTTTTTATTTTCTCTCAAAAAATCATTTATTTGCTTTCAATATGTCTTTTCTTTCTATTTTTTCTTTTTTCTCCTCATTCGCTTTCTTTTTGACAGTTTTTAAAATGTTCTCTTTCTTCCTCTGTTAGTTTATAGTATAGTTTCTGTATAACCTAACATTCTTTTACTATTATTGTTTAGGGCTTACTCAAAAGATAGCATGAATCCTTGTAGATTTAAAATCTAATATACATTCATACTGTTACTGTTTCCCAGAGACAATAAGCCTTAGGACATTTAAATTTCCGTTAACCCCACTTTCTATTTATTTACTATTGTTATCATGTATTTTAATTTTGTATGTATTTTAAATCCCACAAGATCATTGTTATTTGATATTGTCAGTATTTATTTAGACAACTGTGTTTATTCTGACTTATGTAAATTGCATTTATTTACATTTGCCATTTGCATTGTTCTTCGTTCTTTCCTACACTTGGGAGCTTTTGTCCAGGAGCATTTTCCTTTTGTCTAAAGAAAAGCATTTAGTGTTCCCGTTGGAGTTGATGTGCTGCTGATATTCTCAGCTTTACTTTGAAAATATCTTTACTTAAGCTTTATTTTTGAGGTTGTTTTTTTTTTTTTCTGAGTATAGAATTCTAGATTGGCAATCATAAAGATACTATGTCAACAGCTTTTGGATTCCATTGTCTTCTGGATTCCATGATTTCCTCTGAGAAGTAATGAGTCAATAATCTATTTTTATTTGCTTCTGACTGATTATGTCTTTGGTGGTGGTGTGGTTTTTATTTTAATGTTTATTTTTTTGAGAGAGAGAGAGAGAGAGAGCCCACGAGCAGGGGAGGGGCAGAGAGAGGCTGTCAGAGGATCGGAAGCAGGCTCTGTGCTGACAGCAGTGAGCCTGATACGGGGCTTGAGGTCACAAATCGTGAGATCATGACCTGAGCTGAAGTCAGAAGCTTGACCGACTGAGCCACCCAGATGCCCTATGTCTTTGGTTTTTAAGTAGTTTCACTATGTGCAGAGATACAGTGTGCGTGCGTGTGTGTGCGTGCGTGGGCGTGTATGTGTGTGTGTTTCTGGTGTTTGTAGCACTTCTTGAGTTTGTGGCTTGATGTCTTTTATACTTTTAAAAATTCTCAGCTATTTCTGTCCTTCCTGGGATTCCACACATTAGGCCATTTTCTGATACCCTTTTGCTGTACATCTATACTTCATATATCCTTCCATAGTCTCCTTCCTTCTGTCTTTCCTTGTGTCAGTCTGGATATTTTCTTCCAATATTATCTAGTCAATAAATTCTCTTTTGAGATGATTTCATGATTTCAGTTATTACATTTTTCACTTCTCATTTGATTTTTTTTTTAAATATAGTTTTAGTTCTTGGCCAACATACTCTTTTTTTTTTTTTTTAGTTCTGAAAATATATTAAGCGTAGGTATTCTAAAGTCAAGCTTGATAACTCCATTACGAGCATTTCCTTTAGGCCATTTTCTGTTGTTTTCTTCTTGGGTTCCTGACAAGTCTTTTCTTCTCATTTGCTTGGTCATGTGTGTATGTATGTTAATATATAGATAGATATAGATAGTATAAAATGCTATTATTACTATTTTTAAGTGTGCAATCCAGTGTACAGTTCATTAATTACATTCACATGATGTACAACCATTACCACTATCTATTTGCAAAACTTTTTCATCACCCCAAACAGAAACTCTGTACCCTCTAAGAAATAACTCCCCCATTCGTCCTTTCCCTCAGCCTCTGGTAACCACTAATCTATTTTCTGGTTCTCTGTATCTGCCTGTTCTAGATATTTCATATAAGTGGGATCACACAGTATTTGTCCTTTTTGTATGGCTTATTTCACTTAGCATAATGTTTTTCAAGGTTCATCCATCTCACAGCATATGTCAGAACTTATATCTTTTTAAAAGTTTTTTTTAATGTTTATTTAGTTTTGAGAGAGAGAGACAGAGTGTGAGCAGGGGAGGGGCAGAGAAAGAGGGAGAAACAGAATTTGAACCAGGCTCCAGGCTTTGAGCTGTCAGCACAGAGCCTGATGCGGGGCTTGAACTCATGAACCATGAGATCATGACCTGAGCTGAAGTCGGACACTTACACGACTGAGCCACCCAGGTGCCCCTTGAACTTATATCTTTTTATGGCTGAATAATATCCCTTTGTATGTATATATCACATTTTGTCTATTCATTCATCTGTTGATGGATACTTGGGTTGTTTCCACCTTTTGGCTATTTTGAATAATGCTGTTATGAACATTGGTGTGCAAGTATCTATGTCTTTGTTTTCTATTTTTTTTTTATAGAAAAGGTATATTTTATATACCTGCAAGTGACATTACTGGGTCATATGGTAATTCTGTATTTAAAATTTTAAAGGAATATCCAAACCATTTTCCACAGTGTCTGCACAATTTTACATTCCCACCAGCAATGTAAGAGGGTTCCAATTCCTGTACATTCTTGTCAACATTTATTATCTCTACCTATCTATCTGTCTGTCTATCTATCTATCTATCTATCTATCTATCTATCTATCTATCATCTATCTATCATCTATCCATGCATTCATTTAAAGCCATCCTATTAGATATGAAGTGGTATCTCACTGTGGTTATGATTTGCATTTACCTAGTGACTAATAACACTGAGTATCTTTTTGTGTGCTTATTTGCCATTTGTATATCTTCTTTGGAGAAGTGTCTATTTAGAATCTTTGCCCATTTTTTACATTGGGCTATTTGTTAGTTGTTGAGTGATAAGTGTTCTTTATACATTCTGGTTATTGCCCCCTTATTAGATAAATGGCCTTGCAAACATCGTCTCCCATGCTGTGAGGTTTTTTTCTCACTGTGTTGATAATTTCCTTTGGGACACACATTTTTAATTTTGACGAAGTCCAGTTTATTTTTTCTTTTTACTGATGCTTTTGGTGTCATTTTAAAGAAACCATTGCCAAATCCAAGGTCATGAGGATTTGTCCTTATGACTTTTTTAAAAAGTTTTATGGTTTTAGCTATTAGGTTTATCAATCTTTAGTTGATTTTGTTTGTAGTGTAAGGTATTAAGGGTCCAATTTCATTCTTTTGCATGTGGATATCCTATTTCCCCACACTCCTTGTTGAAGAGACTATTCCTTCCCCTGTTGAATGGTCTTGACTCCGTTGTGAAAAATCAGTTGACTATAGATGTAAGGGTGTATTTCTGGGTTCTCAGTTCTATTCCAATGGCCTGTATATCTCTCCTTACATGAGTACCAAACTGTTGTTTTGTAGTACGTTTTGAAATTGGAAAGTGTGAGTCCGTCAACTTTGTTCTTTTTCGAGATACTTTAAGCTGCTTGGAGTCCTTTGAAATTCCATGTAAATTTTAGGGTGACATTTTCCATTTCTGTAAAAATTGGCATTGGGATTTTAATGATGATTGTATGGACTCTGTAGGTCACTTTGGATATTGTCATTTAACCATATTAAATTTTCCAAACCAATGACCATGAGATATGTTCCCATTTATTTAAGTCGCCTTTATTTCTTTAGTAATGTTTTGCAGCTTTCAGTGTACGAGTTTTGTGTCTCTTTGGTTAAATTCATCCCTAGGTATTTTATCCTTTTTGATGATATTTTAAATGGGATTGTTTTCTTAATTTCCCTTCAGATTGTTCATCACTGGCATACAGAAATACAAGTGATTTTTTGCTCTTGATTGTGTATGCTACTACTTTGATGAATTTTTTTTAGCTCTAATCACTAAGTAGATTCTTCAGAGTTTTCTGCACGTAAGATCATGTCATCTGCAAACAGAGATGATTTCACTTCTTCCTTTCCAATTTGGATGACTTTTATTCTTTTTACTGCATTATTGCTCTGGCTAGAACTTTTAGTACTATGTTGAATAAAAGTGGCAAAAATGGATGTCCTTGTCTTGTTCCTGATTTTAGGGGAAAAGATTCCAGTCTTTCATCATTGAGTATGATCTTAGCTGTGGGATTTTTCTATATCGCCTTTCACGTGTTGATGAAATTCTCTTCTATTCTTAGTTTTTTGAGTGTTTTTATCATGAAAACGTGTTGAATTTTGTCAATACTTTTTCTGTATCAATTGAGATGATCATGTGAATTTATTTCTTCATTCTATTAATGCGGTATATTATATTAGTTGATCTTCATATTTGAACTACTATTGCACTTCTGAGATAAATCCCACTTGGTCATTGTACATAATCCTTTTAATATGCTGTTGAATTCAATTTGCTAGTGTTTAGTGAAGATTTTTGCATCTATATTCATAAGAGATTATTGGTCTGTAATTTTCTCTTCTTGTAGTGTCTTTTTCTGGCTTTGGTATCAGGATAGTGCTATCTTTATAAAATGAGTTTGGAAGTGTTCTTTCTCTTCAATTTTTTGGAAGCATTTGAGAAAGATTGGTGTTAATGCTTCTTTAAGTTTGGTTGAATTTACCAGTAAGCCATCTGGTCCAAGACTTTTCTTTGTTGGGAGGTTTTTGATTACTAATTCAATCTTTTTTCTTGTGAGTCTGTTGAGATTTTCTATTTCTTCTTGAATTAGTTCAGATAATTTGTATGTTTTAAGAAATTTGTCCATTTCTTATAGGTTATCTAGTTTGTTGTGATACAATTGTTCATAGTCTTCAGAGAACACAGTGTGCATGAGTTTTGGAAATTTACTGAGGCTTCCTTGGTGAAATTGCAGGTAACAGATTTTGGAGAATATTGCATGATTGTTTGAAAGACTGTTTTCTGTGTTTCAGGTAGAATTCTGCAGATCTAAACTTGAGCTTATCAATTATATTATTAAACCTCTGATATTTCTCTACTTTTTCTTTGTCTATTTTCTCCATCAGTTTCTGAAAGATGTTATTGAAATTTATAGCCATGGCTATTGTTTCATTGCATTCTTTTCAGACTTGTTCTTTTATGTTGTGAGATCACTTTGGTAAGTGCATATATATTCATATTCATTTTATCTTCTTGTTCTTGTGCAGTTTAATGTCCCCCTTTTCCCATTAAATTCTATTTTGTGATAATTAATTATGCCGGCTTAGTTTTGGTTCAAATTTTCTTCGTTATCTAATTTTTTTATGATTTTTTAAAAGTGTGCACTGGAGTGCCCGAGTGGCTCAGTTGGTTAAGGATCTGTCTTCTGATTTCAGCTTAGGTCACAATCTCATAGTTGTGAGGTCGAGCCCCATGTCAGGCTCCACTCTGGGCATGAAGCCTGCTTAAGATCTCTCTCTGCCCCTTCCCCCCCTCAGAAAAAAGTGTACCCTGAAAACCGCATAATGCTAGATTTAAGAAATGCAAAACTGATTGGTGAGTTCAACTCATTTACATCTGTCCAGTTACTGTTATATTAGGACTTATTTCTTCCACTTTATTTTGTGTTTTCTTATGCTTTGTTATTTTTATTTTTCTTCCTTCCATTGAATTTACTTGTGCTGACTTAAAGTCATTAATTTATGTTCTTCTTATGGTTACCCCTAACTTATCCAAAATCATACTTATGTTCTTTTTCCTATAATTTCATAAGCTATTTATATCTACATTTTTTATCTTTTTATTTTTATTTTTTGTCTTGAACAAGATAATTATCTTCATATGCTTCTGATTCCTTTTGGCAATTGCTTTTATTAATCCACAATGCCATCTTGACATCATGTGGAGTTTTAATTATGGATCGTTATGAATATATTTTCATTTTTATTTTCAAAAATATTTTTTTAAGTTTATGTATTTTGAGAGAGAGAGCGTGCGTGAATGGGGAAGGGACAGAGAGAAGAGGGAGAGAGAGAATCCCAAGCAGGCTTTGACAGCACAGAGCCCGACATGGGGTCCCAAACGCATGAACCATGGGACTTGAACTCACAAACCATGAGATCATGACCTAAGCCTAGAGCAAGAGTTGGACACTTAACCGACTGAGATATTGAGGTGCCCCACAAATTTTTGTTTTCATTTAGACAGCTTTACTGAGTTGTCAGTAAACTTACTCATCCTTATTTTTTTTTATTTTTTTAAATGTTTATTTATTTTTGAGAGAGCGCGCGACAGAGCATGAGCAGGGGAGGGGTAGGGAGAGGGAGACACTTGTAAATGACAATTTGTGGATATGAAATTCTCGATCTGAATTTCTTTGTCTCTAGCACTTTGCAAATATTGCTTCGGTGTCTCCTTCTAGGGTTATTGAAGAGGAATTTTTTGTGAATCTGATTCTTCTTACTTTGGATATAATCCATTCTTACTTTCAGAAGCTATTCAAGTTTTCTCTCCACGTCCGATCTCCCTAAGTTTCACGTCCATATATGAGTTTTTTCTTATGTAATCCACTGGGCACTGCAGGAGAGCTTTCTATCCAAAGTGTTATAAGTTCATTTCAACTTTGAGAGATTTTTAGTAATAATTTCTACAGATATTCCTCCCTCTATTTTTTCTCTCTTTGTAGGGACTCCTACCATGCGAGCATTGGCGGTTCTACCTCTGTGCTCCCTACTTTCTTAAATGTTCATCATCATTTCCCATCTCTTTATCCTTTCTGAGGTCCACTTGGAATGCCCCTGGACTTAATCTTCTGGCTTAGTAATTTGTTCCTTGGCTGCCCTCCAATCCTTGTATTGAGTTCTTTATTTTAGCTAAGATACTTTCATCCCCAGTGTGCTGGTTAATTATGTGTCACCTTGGCTAGGCTACGGTGCTCAGTGGTTTGGACAAACGCTAGTCTAGATGTTGCTGTGAAGGCATTTTGTAGATGTTCTTAATGTTTACAAACGGTTCCCTAAGTAAAGATTACCCTCAGCAATGTGAATTAGGCAAGGTCTTCAGAACAGAAGCTGAGGGTCCCCAGAGAAGAAATAACTTTCCTTCAAGATGTAACATAGAAATTCTGAGTTGCTAGCCTGCCAGCCTGCCTTATAGATTTGAACTCAAGACTGACTTTAACTCTTGCCTAAATTTCTAGGCTGCTGGACTGTCCTGCAGATTTTGGACCTGATGCCCCCCACAGTAACATGAGACAATTCTTTAAATTCTCTCTCTCTTTCTCTCTCTCTCCCCTATAGTGTCTGTTTTTCCTGGAGAAGTCTGACTGACACGCCCATTACCTCTACTTTCTCGTTTTTTTATATTTATAATTGCCTGCTCCTTCATAATTTCAATATCCTCCCTTATCTCTCTGAGGATATTTACTCTGTTTCTTTCAGATTCTTTTTCTGTGTTCATTAAATCTACTTCCCCTGGTGTAGGCTGTTCACTGAGCTGTTGTTCTTATTTAATGGCTCGTTATTTCCCCCTGTGAACCACATTCCCTCGGAAATCCATCAGGAGCCATTTTCTATTTGTGCCTTTTCCCTCACCCGGTGACCTTGCTCCCCAAGGAACTCTTATCTCTACCTTCGGCTGGGCTGCTCCAACGTTACGTTCAGTTCCAGCACCCACCGGGCTGGGCTGGCCTCGCTCTGTTTCCATTCCATTTGGATAGTGGGGCAAATATCTTCCCAGGTGCGTCTTGGGAAAAGAAAGGGCAGACACTGAAAGTTTTCCTTGCCAGCCAGGCATCATCTGTGGCGCTGGCTGTCTTTTAACGTAGGGTGCCATCTCCCTCCACACAGCGACCCAGACACATTCTGGGCTCCCCGGTGAGAACCACTGTTGTGCGATTAGGTTTGGGGCCTCGCCGAATTCCTTCCTGCTCCTGCGGCATCCCAGAGTTTGGTGTAGGGGAGGAAGCAGTAGTAATTCCCGGCTCACTGGCACTCTTGCAAACACTCTCCTGTTTTGAGGAACCCATGGATTGGCTGGCCGATGGGGGTGCGCATGGAGGTTCAGGATCTCCTGTTTAACCGCAGGCCAGCGAGTCTCAGTTGCGAGCGGGAACTCCGTATTTCCTCCTTCTGGGTGGGCGAATGACCTTAGCAACTCGGCCTCACAAATAAAAATAAGTTAAAAAGCCGGATAACGTGGCAAGCCCTAACAATCTTTTTAGAGCGAACAGATCAGGTATGTGGGAGGTGGAGGAAGGCAAGGGAGGCAGGGCATCGGGTTTGGTGACCGCCTCTGCTGGTGCTCCCTGGGCTGGGACCTGGTGCCCTACATTAGTGGGCAGAGCAGGCAAGTGCTTGTCTCCAGACTTGTCCACCTCCCTTAGTCCACGGAGGGCATTTTCAGCGCTCCGGGATACGGTCACTCCCACCCACTTAATTGTTGTCACCCGAATGCCCAAAGCTGCCTTTCAATTTGGGCACCATGCATGCCTACCGTGTAAATACGAGCACACTGCAAGGTTACTCTTCAAGAGGCTCCTCCTTGGAGCTTGTGGAAAATCCCTAAATCTGCTCTGTGAGACAAAGAATTTCTCTTAGGGACTGGCAAGCTCATGGTGTAGGCCGTGCTGGCTTGAGCGAGGCTGTTGGTGTACAGATGGGACCTCTGAGCCACGCTCTTCATACCCACGCAATGCCCTGGTCCGGATGTAGGCAGGGGGCTGGTGAGCTGCCCAGAGGAACTTCGCCTCCACCAGATTTCACAGTACCTGAGAAGTGGGAGCTGATACTTAAAAATTAGAATTGAGCTCTGTAGCTGGTGAGTGTAGCTGAGGTTATGCATAGTCGGGAGTGAAATGGTTTAGAGAAGGCATTTCACCTGCCCTTCCTATGGCGTGTATTCAAGTCTCTGATAAGAATAATAACAGCTACGAGTTGTAAGAACTTAGTTTGTACCAGGAGCTGTGCTAAGTGTTTATCTAGATTATCTCAAGACACCCAAAGATCCTGAGACAGTCATCGATCCCATTAGACGGATGCCACACAGGAGTATTAGGCTGATTTGTCCTGTGCCACACAGAAAGCAAGTGGCCGGAGCCCGTCTGGGTGACTCTGGAGTCCTGTGCTTAACACAGGATTGCCGCTCAGAGCCCAGGCCCTTCCGTTTGAAGGGTGGACTGCCCATTATGTGTTAATGGGCATTTCTCCGTGGGAGGCTTGCCCTTGTACCTTTTCTGAATTGCTTATTCAATCGGCCTTTATTAGCATAGCATCTGGTTCTAGAGGATTTAGTGTTAAAAAAGCGGCAAACGTAATGGAGTAGCAGAGAGCCTTTAACAGGGCTCCTTTCTTTTGCTGCCGGGTTGGCATTTTGCTCCTGGGCCTCTGTTTCATTTTCCCTTGGCAATGAGCTGGAATATATCAGTGGGGACGACACCGCCAGCCACAGAGCGGCTGCCCCAGGTCAGTGGGTAAAATCCGCAGACCTCTGCCGCCTTGGGGGATCAAGGAAGCCACCGCGACCTTCAGAAATTCAGCTGCGAGGGGCATCTGGGTGGCTCAGTCGGTGGAGCATCCGACTTCGGCTCAGGTCATGATCTCGCGGTCCGTGAGTTCGAGCCCGGCGTCGGGCTCTGTGCTGACAGCTCAGAGCCTGGAGCCTGCTTGGGATTCTGTGTCTCCCTCTCTCTCTCTGGCCCTCCCCCACTCATGCTCTGTCTCTCTCTGTCTCAAAAATAAACATTAAAAACAAAAAAGAAATTCAGCTGCGTGTTAGTTTCTTCGAGCCCCCCATTGCGAGTGAAAATGCAAGTTTCACTTAGGCTTTCCTTTGCCTTTTGGTATTTTTCTTATTTGGGTCTGATGATCCTGGGCTTGTGTTTAGGATCTGCTTCATTGATTTGCACTATTTCTTTCTGAAGTAGAATGTTTCAAGCCAGGTACCTTTTCTATTTCTCTCTCTCTTTTATTTAATGATTATTTTGAGAGAGAGAGAGAGCACAGAGAGGGGGCAGCAAAGAGAGAAGGAGACAGAGAATCCAAAGCAGGCTCCACGCTGCCAGTGCAGAGCCCGACATGGGGCTCAATCAAACCCGTGAGATCATGACCTGAGCCAAAGTCAGACATCCAAACGACCAAGTCATCAGGCGTTCCGTTTCTATTTTTCTTAAGCCCAGGTATGTTTCTATAGGAATTGGATCATGTGCTCCTTATTTCTGTTGGATTTACCCTTGTAGACTCTCCCGGATATCTTGAGGAAGCCAGCAAAACCATTTTATGCGTTTTTCTTTTCAAACCCAGAAGCCGTATTTAGCTCGAACTAGATGGAACCGTTGCCGAGGGTGGAGCGGGGCTGAAGGAAAGGCATATGGGGTGATATTGTGAGATTTTATTCTGCGAAGCTGGTCCTAAGCCCACTCAAGCGACTCCTCCTGGTGCTTCCTTGGGAACGTTTGAAGGACACTCCTTTCAAGGCAGACCCTGAACACAAGAACGAGAACTAGGGGAAAAAAGAAATAAATCTAACTATATCACCTAATAAGACCTGGAACTCAAAAACGTTGGCTCCAGTTTGGGATGAAGTCAGAAGGGATTCCTTTGTTCAGTTCATCCTGAAAAATATACTTGTATAATCTTCTCTTTCAAAGAGTGCCTTTCGGATTATATGGGAGGAGGTGGGCGGGGGGAGAAAAGGCCTCAATGAGGTGATGTCATGTCGATTCCCCTTTCAGTGAAAATCTCAATCTTTTTTCACGAACTAGATTCCAATCTATCAGAACTTGGATAACAGCATGGTGACATCACCACCTGGTTACAGGTGTGAAGTTGGGGGAGGCATCCATCCCTCACTTTTTTCCCGATGTATTTTCATAGTCCTGCACACCCATTGGGGTAATAAAGAAAGCCCTTGAAGTCTGCTAGGCAGTGTTCTCTAAGTCGTGGGCTTTTGAGACGGGCTGGCTGAGCCTTTGCTGCAGGTCAACCCTGGTCGACCGTCTTGGCCACTTACAAGAGAGAAAGGAGGCGTCTCAGTGCGAGTGGAGCACGACCATCGTCTCCACGGGGCTGTGTGTACAGAACGTGAATAGAAGCAGGTTTCGGTGGAAGCCTCATGATTGAGCTTTTTGCTTTTATAATTTGGTTTCCATGGTAAGTCTTTTCAAAAGACTAGGATTACAGCATCCTTTACATAGGCAGGGTCGTATGAGGAGCGACGCAGGGCGTCAGCAGAGGGCTGGAGAGTTCGCAAAGCCAGCTCGTGTACGATGTCTCATTGGGTCCTCACGAAAGCCCATTATTATCCCCACTTTGCAGAAGAAGAAATCGAGGCGCAGAGAGGCTAAATGGCTTACTCCTGGCACCATGCAGAGAATGTGGCTACCTCAGGTGTTGTCAAAGGGTGGGTGTGGTTTTCAGAGGGTGCTCTGCATAGCCCAGCTTCAGGGGCACTGTCTCAGGACCGAGAGTCGCCCCCGCCGGGCAAACCCCATTGTGCGCCCACAGTTAGATGAATTCTCAAGTGGGAGTGGTACCTGTGGGGGGCATTTGGAAATGTGTGGGAACTTTAGCTTCAGTCATTTGGGGTGGAAGGAACCATTGATATTTAGAGATGGGGAATGGGGATTTAAATATCCTAATATTTGCAGGACTGTCCCACCAAATGAAGACTTGTGTCCAAATTTTCAACAGCACCACTGTCCAGAGACACAGAAGACTGCATCTTTTCCTTCTTCTTTTCTTTTCTTTCTTTTTTTTTTTTTAAACCTACATATGGAGGGATGCCTGAGTGGCTCAGTTGGTGAAGCGTCTGACTTTAGGCTGAGGTCACGATTTCAAAGTTCATGGGTTCAAGCTGGATCCTGCTTCAGATTCTGTGTCTCCCTCTCTCTGCCTTCCCCCTGCCCATACTCTGTCTCTTTCTCTCTCAAAAATAAACATTTAAAAAATTTAAAAATATAAATAAAAACATACACACAGAGTTTATACATATGATTATATTTGGGCTAAAGAGGTCTACCCCGCTCAAAAGAACACTTGAAAGTGACTGGGCTCACCATCCTCTGCCGGGACGGGTGGCTCGGGCTCCCGGCCAGTCCAGTCGGAATCACTCAGGTTGGAGATCCTCAGGTCCTCAGAGGGAACCTGGCTGCAAATTCTGTGATTCAGGGGCCGTGGGGGCAGAGGCGGGCGCCCGCTTTCCTCCCTGCCCCGCCCGCGGGACCCGGCGCGCAGATTCCTCCCGTCCTCTGGGGAACCGCTCTCCTGCGCGGCGTGAGATTTTCCCACTGGAAGTGTTAAGGTTGGGGGCGGCAGGGACGAGGGTGTCGCGCAGGCAGGCCCCCGTCTGTCACAGCCGAGAGCTGGGGAGCGCTGAGACGTGACAGTTGTCGCGCAGGCCCTGAGCGGCCAGGCATCTGCTCCAGGCACAGGTTTAAGGAGGAGCCAAAAAGCTCCATTATCGACATGAGTAAAGTTTTAATAAACTATTTTTAAGTCTCTAAATCAGTGCAACATTTAAATAAAGGCAGGGACACTAGCGCCGGTGCCTGGATCAAGCCGTATTAAAGCCTGAGGCAAAAGGAAAAATTGCTCCTACTGATGCGGTCTTTATTAAAAATATTTATATTTCGCTTATCGTGGATTTTTGCATGAATTCTGATTTTTTTAAATATTGCATTAACATGTGATTTATCTTGAGCGGTGAGCATTTTGGTGCCCCTTACTGTTGCCCCTGAGGTGAGTGACGTGCCTCACTCTCTTTACGTCAGTCCCGGCCTTGCCCTTGGCACCCCCTGTGCCCTTGTACTTCTCCGGCTGGACAGCCCACCACCTTCCCTCTGTGTTCTAAATGCTGCAAGTACTTTCCAGCCACAGGGCCTTTGTTCATGCCATTCTTCTTTCCTGGCCCTACCTTCCCCCACATCCCCGGATGTCTCTGTCTCCATCCTCCTTTAAATCTCTGCTCCTTTATTTGTTGATTATTCTTCGTTCTAGTCCTGCCCACTCGAGGGTAGATCCCATGAGGACAGGTGTTTTATCTGCTGTCGTCAGGCACCTGGTAGATACTCGATAGTTGATGAATGAAAGAATAAATGAACATGAGGAAAATGTCCACCTGTTGAAGAGCCTAAGAGCCATAATGAGTTTTAATGATTATTATTAAATGGTTATTATTATTTTCATGGTTAACAATGGTTATGATAGTAGGCTTCTGAAAAAGAAATCACTTTACACAGGTACTATTTTGTATGTGCAGGCTCTATGCTAAGTACTTTGATTTTTTTTAAGTTTTTTTTTTTAATTTTTATTTTGGGGGAAGAGAGAGAGAGAGAGAGAGAGAGAGAGAAAGCACGAGTGAGGAAGGGGCAGAGAGAGGGAGAGAAAGCATCCCAAGCAGTCGCCGCACTGTCAGTGCAGGACCCAATGCCGAGCTCAGACCCACCAACTGTGAGATCATGACCTGAGCCGAAGCCCGATGCTTAACCTACTGAGCCACCCAGGCGCCCTGCTAGGCTAAGTACTTTTAATAGATACATTTTCTTTCTTTCTTTTTTTTTTTTAATAATATAATTTATTTTCAAGTTGGCTAACATACAGTGTTTAAACTGTGCTCTTGGTTTTGGGGGTAGATTCCTAGGATTCATCGCTTAAATTCAACCCCCAGTGCTCATCCCAACAAGTGCCCTCCTCAGTGCCCATTTTCCCCTCTCCCCCCGCCCCTCACCCCCCATCAACCCTCAGCTTGTCCAAGCATGAGGGTCACGGATTTACATGGAGATCTGTCTGGGCTCTTGGGAGGATCCTTGTTTGTAGAATGTGCTGGAAAGGGAAGAGAGAGACTGGAAGTCCATGGAAAACCAAGGAAATAACGTGTGAGGTGAGAGAGGAGAGAGGCAAGGTAGCAGAACAATCTCCCTTCACCCCTGCCGTTTCCCCACTGCCTGTCTGCAGGGCACGAAGTCCAGGAGGGATGAGACGGACTCACCACCAGTCCCTAGAGAGGAGGCCAGAACTAGGTGAAGGGTGGCTGGCGGACGAGTGGGTAACTCCCCTGGACTGAACTCTGTTGACAAATGTGCATTCGGGATTTCTTTTTAAATGAGATTGTAATCTGATTAGCAATGTCATCTTTTGTAATAACAAACAAACCCGTACTTATTTATGGCTCCAGCCGAGCCACCAGGTCCTTGCCAGCAGCTCTCGCCTCTGACGGGGCAGTCTGGGCAATCTTTAGAGCTCTTTCAGGGACAGCGGTGTCCTCGAATCCAAAGAGCAACCGTTGGGCACCCCAGGAAACCTGGTTGCATTTCTGCCTATCTCTTCACTCTCCTGAGCCTGTTTCTTTAGGGGATGGTGATACTAATGCCTTTCTCACAGGGTGTTGGAAGGACTCGATGAGAGAATTTGTGTAGAGCACCTAGTGTGAGAGCCGGTACATGGCAGGCAGCCCACGAATGCTTCCGTCCTTTACTCTTTGTTGGTGCGATTTTTCCTTGTTCTCTGTCGGCTGGTCAGCAGGGCAGTAGGAGAAGGTGCAGGGCAATAGCTGGGAAGTGGAATGCCTCCTAGGAGACAATGACCAGTAGGGCTACAGGCGACCGTGGAGTAGGGCTGCTTGATTAGACAAGCACACATTTCAAAGTGGTATCTGATGATGAAACAGCCTTTAAGGAACGCTGCGTCTCTAAGTTCAAAGCACTCTACGCACCTGATCTTATCAACCCCGGAAGAATCCCTGGGCTTCCTTGTCAAGAGAGGAAAGAGACCCGAGAAGGGCCCAAGACCCATCAGGTCCCTGTTCAGCCTGTCTCTCGAGCCCACGCGGGAGGCAAGGGCCGGCTGCAAAGTCGGTGCCGCCTTCAGGGTGCCTGCGCGTTGAAAAATCCCCCTAATCTTAAGCACCTTAATACATTTTCACCATATTTTCTTGTGGGGGAAAATAGAGCTTTCCAGGAAAGTTTGCTTGAGATGAATTTACTGGAACAGCCACTTCATCTTATTAGAATTAACATGCTCTGGTAGAGCCCACAAGGGGATTTGCTTCATTCCAGAGTTCTGAGGGGGCAAGTTGAGACATGATTAGTCAGTATTAATGGTTTCTGACTAATCCATGGAATCAAAATTATTCTGAACCATAATTTCTCTCTGCTCCTCCTCCTTCTTTTTTCTTTTCTTTCCCTTTCTTTCCCTTTTTCCTCTTCTCTTCTCTTCTCTTCTCTTCTCTTCTCCTCTCCTCTCCTTTCCTTCGTTTTCCTTTCCCTTTCTTTCTTCCTTCCTTTCCTTCCTTCCTTCCTTCCTTCCTTCCTTCCTTCCTTCCTTCCTTCCTTCCTTCCTTCCTTCCTTCCTTCCTTCCTTCCTTCTTTCCTTCCTTCCTTGTGGTGCTGTTGACCCAGGGCCATTAAAATGAACAACTCTTTGGGGTGAGTTTGGTTAAGAAGAGGAACTGCAGGCACAAAACCAGAGCAGAGTTGGAGAAAGCTGAGCCGCCTCTGAAGGAGTAGACATTAAGTGGTCCTGTATGAAGAGAAAAATAACTCACTATTTGTTTTAACATTGACCCTAACTACAGCCATCAGGCTGCCACAGTATATCTTCTACTCAATCTGCTAGATAGACAAAGATGACCTTTATTCAGGAAGGTGATGGGGAGGCAAGACCGAGGCTCGGTGTTGCCGAGATGTGTGTGGCTCGATGACACCAGCCCGTCATCCTGAAGCCCAGAAGCAAAGTGGTTGCTGGTCTGTGATCTCAGCTGAACCCACTGCATCTGATGGGCCACGATTCCTGCACCCACTCAGGAGAACTTCAGCGTTACCTAAAATGTTCATCAAGCAGTTAGATAACAATCGTACCATGGAGTTTTATATTCATTTATTCAACAAGCATTTTTGTGCCGGGCTCCGTAAGAGATGCAAGTAATTTAAGGATGAGGGCGGCACAGAACACTCGCAGACTTTCTCTGATCTAATCCTCCCTGCAGTCTCATGAGGATGAGCCTGTATTGCTCCTATTTTGTGCGTATGGTGACCAAAGCTTAGGGAGAAAGCTGCAATTTGCTCAAAATCTCATGTATAGGTAACAGACAGGAACCAGACTCCTGTCTTCTGAAAACGAACCATCATAATGACAACTAATGTTATTGTGCATTAACCGTAGGCAGGGGCGCTGAGTTCGTTGCCTTACATGCACAAGATCGCATCGAATTCTTAAAACAATCCTGTGAAGTAGGTGCTATTTTTACAATATCCAGTTCACAGATGGGCAAACACAGAAGGGTGACTCAGGAGAAGTGAGAGATGGAGCCCGCATCACGCCCAGCCAGCCTGGCTCTGGCTCCCGGCCCATTGTGCTGCCCGCTGCAGAGGGCGTCTCCCCGCCCTCTGTGAACAGGACACAGGTTTGAGTTTCCTTTTGGGAGGGTCTGTTCAAGATCTTTTTATTCAAACATTTAACGAGAACCAAATCACTTTCCGGGCACACTTTCTGCCTGTCCCCAGAAGTGGTCCTTTTCTAGCTGTGAGAGGGCTGACCCTGGAGACACTGGAGGGAGAGGGGTACGATCTGGCGATGGTTCAGTTGCTCTTGGCCTGTTGCTTTTGTAGGAGTTTCAAAAGGTGCCCGTGGTGGTCACAGTAACCCGTCACTACCAGTCCCCACACTGCTAGCATTTTGAAAAGAAACTTTATTATTATTACTATTTTTAAAGTAGAAAAGGTAATCATTTTTATTTGTCATGTTCAAGAAGCCTTGTTAATTTTTTTTTTAAAGTGTATTTATTTATATTGAGAGAGAGAGAGTGCGTGGGTGGGGTAGAAAGAGAGGGAGAGAGAGGGAATATGAAGCAACATCCCCGCCAGTGTGGAGCCCAACGTGGGGCTTGAACTTGTGACCCTGAGATCAAGACCCGGGATGAGATCAAGAGTCAGGCGCTTAACCAACAGAGCCACCCAGGCATCCCATTATTCACAGTTTTTAAAGCACTTAGTGTACGCAAAACACTTGACAAACATTAATTCTTTGAATCCTCACAACATTCTTATTAGGTAACTACTGATATTATGCCCATTATATACAGGAGTAAACTGAGGCTTACAGCGCCCAAACCGTGGGCACAGTTCCTCTGCTAAGTGGCAAAGCGAGGGTACCGGATAGACAGCAGCCTTTCCCACCTCCCCAGTCCGAACTGTCTGGTCCAATAGGAGCATCATTCTGTACACTTGGCTCACTCATCAGTATTCAGCCCCAAAGGGCTCTCCGCAGGACTGCACGCTCTGCCTAGAGCCCCTACCTGCTCCGGGAGACCCTGGGCAGAGACTCCTCAGGGGTTTGAAGAAAGCCTGTCTGGAAGAACAACTTCTGAGTGATCTTGTCAGAAAGGCACCTGCTGGCTGGGTGGGGGCCGGGGGCAAGTGAAGGCAGGTGGTCATATGGAGGAGGGAATGACCATGTCTGTCTCTGAGTGAGTAATTCGGTTTACTTACGGCTCCACAATTATGCCATTTTTTCTGGTTTCATTCACTCAAAGGTAGATGTAATTCGGGGGGGAGGGGTTGGCGAAAAAGGCAAGGGGAGATATAGAGGGCTTATGTATCTGAGGGTAAAAGGGCAGGCTTAAGGTTTTAAATTTATTGGACCTTAGGCTGTAGGGTTGAGGTGCCAGCTGAGTGACGGTCTGCGCCACGTCTGTCTTAGTTTGCTTGCGCTACCGTAATAGAGCACTGCAGACAGAGTGCCTTCAGCAACGGAAATTTATTTTCTTGCAGTTCTGGAGGCTGGGAGTCCAAGATCAAGGTGCTGGCAAGGTTAATTCTTCTGATGCCTCTCTCCTTGATGTGTGGATGGCCATCTCCTCCCCATGTCTTTACATGGTCTTCCCTCCGTGTATATCTGTGCCCAAATTTCCCCTTCTTAAAGAGACACCAGTGTTGTTGGGTTAGAGCCTGCCCCCAAAGACCTCATTTTAGCTTCATTTCTGCTTTGTATTCTTTTTTTTTTTTAAACAATATTACATTTTCTTGTGTCAGTATTGTGAGTACAATTTCCCCCTCTGTTCTCTAAGTTTTCTATACTGTAGCTCTTCCTCTTTTTTTAAGCTGGCTTAATCACCTCTTTAAAGACCCGCTCTCCAAGTACAGTCACATTGTGAGGGACCAGGGTTTAGGACTTCAACATAGGAATTTTGAGGGGGACACAAGTCAGCCTGTAGAGCAGCATTCCCTGGTGAGGAGTGGTTTTGGTTTCTCTGAGTCCTAATGAAAATGAGGGGGGAGGGGCGCCTGGGCGACTCAGGTGGTTAAGTGTCCGACTCTGGCTTAGGTCATGAGCTCATGGTTCATGGGCTCGAGCCCCGTGTGGCGCTCTGTGCTCACAGCTGGGAGCCTGGAGCCTACTTTGGATTCTGTGTCTACCTCTCTCTCTGCCCCGCCCCCCCCCCCCCCCGCTTGTGCTCACTTTCTTTCTCTCTGTCTCTCTCTGTCAAAAATAAATAAACATTTTAAAAATTAAAAAAAAAAAAAAAGAAAGAAAGAAAGTGAGGTGGTAGAGAGGCACAGGCAGTCAACATGGCTGACTGCTGGGCGAGAGGTCCAGGGGAGCCTCCTCACCTGCCCCGACTGTGGGCCACCTGGAGACCAGCTGTTCAGGTCAGGCTTCGGAACCGACAGGCAGAACTTAACTGTCCTTGGCTCTTCGGATGTGCACCATAAGATTCTGCCTGAATTCATCCTCCAGCAAAGCCAACTGGGCCAGGAGGGGCTGGGGCTGGTTCTGAGGGCCGAGGGCGTTGGACCAGAGGTAGCTGCAGAGACGGGGCACCACTCCTGTCTCTGAGCAGAGGCTCATCCAGGGCTGGGTCAAAGCAGCCTTTGTCTGAGGTCCAAGGGGACTGTTGGTTTCGTGAGCAAACCTCCCAGGATGGGGCAGCAGCAGAGAAAGTTCCCTGTCCTCATTTGATGGGGCAAGAGCTGGCAGGACACATCATCCCCGGGGAGGGGCGTGCAGGATCTGGGGCAGAGGTGGAGAGAGGTGCCAAGTCAGTGGGAGGGGAGCATGAGCTGAAGGAACAAGGGAGAGGGTAGGAGGAGACGAGCCATTCCAGACCTGGCCGCCAATCACCGGGGATGAGGAAGGCCATCAGATGGCCTTTCCTAGCCTTTGTCAAGAACTGGACACTTGTCATGTGGGGCATATCATTGGGGCATGTGACACAACTTAGGAAATACCAGGAAAGTTCAACAAGATTTGGTTTCCAAAATTGAGACAGCCATGGTTTTGAACAATGGATTTAAGATTTCCCCATGAACTTAAAGTTCCAGACTGGAGTTTTGTTATAAGCTGATCTTTCACCTGTTTCTAAGAACATATAGATACAGATAGGTATAAATATAGACAGAGATATAGATGTAGATAGATAACGCTAGCAATAGATAGATATTTGGATTGTGTTTTCCTGATTATAAAAAATACACAGTGTAGGAAATTTGAAATATATATATATACAGAGAGAGAGAGAGAAAGTCACAGAGGAGAAAATTTAAAATCACCCACGAATTCAGAGATAACCAGTATAAAGATTTTTGGCATTATTATTTGCATTTGTACAGGTACATATAAATACATAAGCATATATCTATGCAAAATTATTTTTACCAAAGGGATCATTCAATACATACTCTTCACTTAATGTATTTTGAACATTGCTGACAAGTTTCCATGTCATAATTTAAATAGTTGTTTAGTAGCCTATTGCATAGATATACGACAATTTCTTTAATTCTCTATTGTGGGACATTTCTTTTTTCACTATTATAGACAAGACTTAGCCGAATATCCCTATAGAAACCTTTCTATGTCCTGTTTAATACCAGGTGTGAACTTCAGTCTTGTCCTCTTGAATTTCTGAACCATATTTTTGCAAGAATTATAATGCACATTTGGGAACTTAGCTGCCTGATGGGGATCAGGGGCGGGATCCCAGAGCTCACGGATTGCTGTGGGTATGTCCCAAATTAACCCAGTTTTAATCTGGATGAATAGAAACAGTGTCAGAACAAAAAGTGTCAGGCCATAGCTACAGAATTGTGCAAACATCTAAAGTTAAGTCGAGTGGGAAATGGCAAATTGTGGTTTGTTTAGAGGATGCCACATGGTGTGGGGTTCTTCAAGGGATCCGTCTAAGCAGTTCTAAGTTTATAGAGAGAGGGCTGATTTTGGGCCATAGGAAGTGTGGACTTGAGTTTTTTTCAATCATAATGTTTCAAAACATGGCAGAAGGAATACAGCAACTGACTGGGTTTAAGCCCAGTACTTTCTGTAAAAGAAGTCTAGATGGTAGGTACGGTGGCTCCACGTTCTTTAGAAGCCTAGATGCTGTCTTGTCCATGATCCTCAAGGCTGGCTTCCATTTGGAAGATTACCTCATAGTCCCACAGGACAATTGGAACTCCAGCCATCACATCATCATTTCAGGCAGGGCTGAAATTCAGTCGGCAGGCATACGTATGGCCAATTATTTGTTAAAATGTCAACCTATTTCAGAATGAGTGCCAATGCCTTTTGGCATCCCTGGATCGTCTCCAAGATCTATCAACTAAAGAGTTAACACGAGCTGCAGCAGATCCTTCAGGACTCTGCCCAGCTCTTAGGCTGATGGCCATGTGAATGGTTGAACATGTTCAAAGTCATCCCCAGTTCCAAGTAGAAGAAGGGAGTGCAAGCAAAGGAGCTCACTTCCAGTAAGCGGGCCTCCTTCACCGAACCTGTCCCACAAGCCCTCACCCCGCCATCAACTTCCACTTACAGATCATTGGCTGCCTCTACCGCAATGCAGGCTGGGAAGTGTAGTTCTGTGGCTGCCAAGAGGTCATCCTTCCAACAGCGATGAAGTTCCCTTTCTACAGAAGCAGGAGTGTTGGGTAGGCAACGCTATTCAGAAAAAACAAACGCTATGGTGGCCATAGAGAAGGTTCAGTCATTCACCCCTTAGTATGAATGATGTCCCAAATCAAGGCAGCAACATTTTAGGGGGTGGTAATTCTCTTCCATTATAGTTGTTATTCTCTCTCTCTCTCTCTCTCTCTCTCTCTCTGTGTGTGTGTGTGTGTGTGTGTGTGATGTGGGGAGGAGGGGGTGGAGGGTTGGAGGAGGAGGGGTTATGCAGCTGGGATGCTGGATCTCCAGAAAGGAAAGGAACACACTGCTGTTTTTAGTTGTCAGGGAAAAACATGATGCCCTCCTCTGCTGAGACCAACTGCCTAACAAAACCCCTCCTGTAAGTCTTTTAAACAAAAACAAATAAATAAAACAAAAACAAACCTCCCCCCAAGGCTGGTAGGAGTGTAAATTAGAAGGCAATTTGGCAGTATTTAGCAAAACAAAAAATTCACACATCATTTGACCCAGCAAATCCACCTCCTGGAATCCATCCTAAGGAATATTCATGTGCCCGAGTGAAGATGTATACACAAAGATGTTGACTGTAGCGCGGCCTTCAAAGGGGGGAATGGAAACCTCATGGACGTGTATCAATGGGGGATTTGTTCAACGAAGTTAAGGTATACCTATTCTGAAGAATTTTAAGAACTGAAGTAGACTTATCGTATCATCACAGAAAAATCCCCCAAACATATTTGAAAAGCAATAAGCAACTTGTATAACAAATTTGAATGCAAGTCTAGTATGCTACCACTTCTGTAGGGAAAAAAGTATATAATACCTATATCTGAAAGGAATGAGGAGAGGCCCTTTGCTGTGGACATGGGAGGGGGGTGGGGGGTGATTGTTGAAGGGACTTAAAGGTTTTGTCCTATACACTTCAACTTTTTCAATCGGAGCATATTGATGAATTATTTATGCAATTAAACAATCTCATGAGGACAAACTAAACCATTCGGAGCGGGCAGCTAAAGTCATGTGTCAGCAGTGGTAGGTAAAAGACTTGCATTTTCGGTATAGCATAAAAATAATGTAGTAACAATAATAAACCTATAAATAAGAAACCTACAGTAACTGGTGGAAATCACACTGCAAACGTGTTGTTTTGTTAGGAAGCAGGACAGTTCCAGACGCGCTCTGTATATTTACTTGTTTAATCCTGGCCGCAGCCCTGTGGGATTGATGCTCTTATCATTTCTGTTCAACAGACTTGGAAACCAGGGCTCAGAGGGACGGATGAGTTGCCTCAGGTCTCAGGGCTGGTTCTGACCCCGGAGGGCATGCTCTCAGCCCAGCGCAGTGCTGCCTGCATGCATTTGGAGGGTCACCTGCAGCACGCAGAGCAATTTCACCTACCTGTCATTTGTTCCTCGGAGTCCTGTGTTACTGCCTGCCTGCTCTGTGCCTGTTTCCTCCTCCTCGCTCACTTCCCCCTCCTTGCCCATCCTCTCACCGTCTCCATTATGCAGTTGGAGAAACAGACTCAGAGAGCTTACACCGTTTTCCCAGATTCACGTGGCCGCCATCCTCATTTGGGTTTCCCTCAGAGCTGACCCCAAGACGAAGATTTGATTGCGGGTGGTTCATCTGGGAGAGGATGGGGACACCAGCTAGGGAAGGGAAGGAAGTGAGTCAGGCACGTTCATCGCAGGGACCTGGGCTTTGTCCTGCCCAGGGCCCTCTGAGACTGAAGAATGGACCACCGAGGATGGGGGAGTGCCCCGGAGCTCTGTGAGGGTTGCTCCCCAGCACTCCCAGTCTGCCCTGGTGACGACCAGGTGCACTCTTGGGGCCAAACATCCTCCCAGGCAGAGGGACAGGAGGCTGTTAGCTTGCTGATGACCTCTGGGTGGGCTGGACGGCTATGGCCAGGCCACCCACAGCTCCATCAAAGTTGATGAGTGCAGGAGAATCAGGATTCGAACTCAAGTCCGTCTGCTTCTAAGGTTCCCAGATTTCCCAGTCCACAGCCAGAAACGCAGGCTTTGGCAGAGGACCCTTGCTTGGCCATCCCTAGACATCTGGAGGGGTGTGGTCACGTGTCTCCAGGGGCGGAGCTTCAGCATGACACAGAACCACACAGAGTGCTCACTGGCTACTTCCCTAACTTGTAGCCATGAGAGAAGGGGAGAGTCAGCCGGGGAAGAAGGAAGCCATGACCAAACACCCCCGCCTCCGCTGCCTTTGCTGCAGCCACCCTGACCCTAGTTCTTTTTCTGTGCCACGTCTCAATCCTACGCTCCTTACCACTCACCATCGACCAAGAGGAAAAGCTTTCCTTCGTCCTCTTGGCTCTGGTCTTTCTCCTGCACTGGAGCATTCACTGGAGCACTCACTGGAGCATGAGCTGGAGCACTCACTTCACTGGAGCACACACTGGAGCACTCACTGGAGGCTGGAGCACTCACTGGAGCACTCACTGGAGGCTGGAGCACTCACTGCAGCACTCACTGGAGGCTGGAGCACACACTGGAGCACTCACTGCAGCACTCACTGGAGCACGCACTGGAGCACTCGCTGGAGCACTTGCTGGAGCACACACTGGAGCATAAATAGGAGCACGCACTGGAGCATGAACTGGAGCCTGGAGCACACGCTGGAGCATGCACTGCAGCACTCACTTCACTGGAGAACACACTGGAGCACTCACTGGAGGCTGGAGCACACACTGGAGCACTCACTGCAGCACTCACTGGAGCACTTGCTGGAGCACACTGGAGCAGAGGCAGCATTCTCTGCTCCCAGCACCACGCTGACCCCGCCACCTGGAGAGCCCCTGTTGACTGAGTGGGTGAGAAGACAGGTGGAGAGGACAGCTTGGGGAGGGGGACGGAGCTCCCGAGGAGAGCCACGTGGTGGGCGATAGTAGAGACAGGGGTTAAAAGGAATAGGAGGGATCCCTCCACACCAACTTGCTCTAGAAATGTTTTTTTCGGAGGCCTAGGGCCCCTGGACCCTGCTCCCGACCTGGCCCTGCCTTCTTGGCCAGGCGAGCAGCCTTGCTGGCCTGAGCGTAGAGTGACTGAGTGTCTGGGAAGCTCAGAGTTCCCTCTTCGGTGTGGGAAAGGGACGGGGGACTGGTGTGTGAGCCGTGGTGCCCCAGAGCAGGGAGCAGGCGTGGCGCCAGGTCCATGCTGACACGGACGGCCCTGGGCTTCCTGTCCGAGCCCGTGGCTTGGCCCCGAGGCCCAGGAAAGGCCGGAGAACAGCAGGCTCTCTGTTGCTCTGCGTGTGGTCTGCAGGTGTCCCCTTTGGCGGGGCAGTAATTGGCATTTCCTGCCCCTGTGCAGCCCTTGACTCTCTGGGGTCCTGCTCTGCTCCCTGACCCCCTGAGACAGGAACATCCTTTCCCATTGGGGCCCCAAAGATCCTCTATAGCTTCCGGTCGCCACATGTTCCCCCGCCAAGGCTTTCTGTAACTGCTGCTTGCCCTTCCCTGGCCCCAGGGGAGAGTCCCCGAGAGCTGCCGTTCATGGAGCCAGTTAGCCAAGCCCTGTGTTCACTACCTCTCTTAATCTCTGACCCCCTTCTGAGGCGGCACTGTCACTTCCCCCATTTTACAGATTGAGACGAATGATTTTCATAGTTGATTGAGGTCTTTTCGCATGCTAGGCAATGTCCTAAGCATTTCATGGTTGTAGCAGGCTCTGTTCCTGTTCTGGAGTACTTGCTGCCCCTCCCCGCTGGGACAGTCACACTCCCCACCGTGATGACGACACGTATGACTAGTTTGGCCAATGGGACAGGATTAGAAGTGACTGACCTCTGTGTAGAAGCTCTGAGAGCCATGGGGGGTTCGGGTTCTGCCTTTCTTCCCCGCCGGCCAGCCCTGCCAGGCCCAGATAGGGACGGATCCGGCCGTCTCCTTCCCAGAATAAAGACGTGCGGCCAAACCACAAAGAACACGTAACAGGGGTGAGACACCAACCTTTGTTGTTGTAAGCCACTGAGATTTGGGAGCTGCTTGCAGCATAATCCAGGAAAAGGTGGTAGATGGATCACACGTTACCACGCTTAATCCTAAAACTAACCCTGGGGGGTAGGTATTTTTATTCCTACTTTCAGCATTAAGTCTATAACCCTGCTCAATCCTGGCCAAGGAGTCTGTACGGCTCTGTCTCCACGCAGCGTCAACTTTAAAGACACACGGGACAAGAGCCAAACTAATTAAAAGGGAATTTTATTCTTATGTCTTTAGAAGAAAGCTTAAAGGGGGTCCAAATGACGCTCTCACCTGAATCTCCTCTCCTCTGCCCCCGACTTTCCCACACTTCTCACCCACAGCCCTCCCTGGCATGTCGCAGACTCCCCGAGTCCCCTCTCCCCTCCCGGCTCCTCACGATTCCTCATGGCTCTCTCTCCTTCTCTCTCCTCCTTCCCTGCCTGCCCACCAAAGTGGACCAATTTTCTCCCCACTAAAGCTGATCTTGGAAGAGCCTTGTCTGGGGGACTCCCCATCAGCTCTTTTTTTAGGAGAGACACTTTCACGCACCCTAGAGCTGACACATGCATTGACTCATCTAAGAGACACTGGGCGACTTGTTTCACGCCGACTCCAGGGAGCGACAGTCCCGTCTTGTTCGAAGGAGAAAGAAGGGGGAGTTTTGGCAGAATTCTCTGATTTAGTTATTTATTTATTAAATCCAAGTTAGTTAACATGTGGTGTAATAATGATTTCAGGAGTAGAATTTGGTGATTCATCACCTACCTATGACACCCAGTGCTCATCCCAACAAGTATCCTCCTTAATGCCCATCATCCATTTAGCCCATCCCCTGCCCACCTCCCTCCAGCAACCTTCAGCTGCTGTATTTAAGAGTCTCTTCTGGTTTGCCTCCCTCTCTGTTTTTATCTCCTTTTTGCTTCCCTTCTCCTGTGTTAGAATTCTCTTTGATGGGCAGGGGAGGAGCAAAGGCTGTGACACCCCCAAATTACTAATATTTGTGCTGTTACATTAATGATGATGATAATAACAATAGAGCAGCTAATATGTGAGAGTTTACTAAATCCTGAACACGGTGCTAAGTGTTACATGCACGCTGATTTCATTTATTCCTTATCGCAACCCTGTAAGGTAACACAACCCTCATTTGGTAGAAAGAGAATCGAAGCAGAGAAACGCCGAGAAACTCACTCTGGGACACAAGCAGAGAAGTGACAGAACAGTTGCGGGGCCAGTTCTGAACCTCGGCCTGCGTGTGTGATCCCATGCTGTGCCTGTGTGGTTGGCTCACGGATGAAAAGCCTCCGGTGGCTTCTCTGGGCCCTTGCATACATTCTGGCCGCGAGCATGCTCAGGACGTCCTCCACTGCGGTCCCCACCTCTTGGGCCGCACTGGCTTTGTCCCGTCCACTCCATGCCCGTTTGCATGCCTCCCCTTTCCTTCGGGGTGCCAGCCCTGCGAGAGGACACCGTCTGCCCCTGCTCCTGTGTCCCTGCCTGGGTAATGGCATCGATCCTGGAGATTCTGTTCAGCTTTGGCCTGCTTCCTGTGGGATGCTCCCCCTGATCATGGACCCGCTCATTTCCTTGTCATTGCTCGTCTACCGTGTCTCTCCAGTTCCGCTCGTGTCCCGGGGCATAGCACAGGCCGAAGATGTAGCATGTGCCCAACAAATATTTATTTAACGAATGGGCGCTTGGTGTTTATTTATCCAATTCATATGAAATGGATTGTTTGGTTACTCTTATTATTTGGGGAAGATTCCTGGCTCATGGTTCCAGGCCACATCTGGATTCGATATTCACAGCCCGGGCCTATGATGAGCAACATCTTCCTTCCCGCCTGGCACTCAACTTTGTCATATTTGCCACATGAGACATCTCACCTCTGTCATCTCCAGAGCAGACCGGTTTTTTTCTCATTAAAAACCAAATCTTGAGTACCCCTCGTCCGGAGAACCCAATAATCTTTTCCTCAAGATCGACACATTTTCACGCTTGTCAGGAAGCCTTCCGCTCACGGCCAGTGATCCGTCATCTCCCTGAAGTGACAGGATGAGTCCGAAGCCCCGAGAGTGAGGTACTGGAGTCACAGATGTGTCATGTCACATTCTCTGGACTTCAGGCATCCGTGACAGCAACGCGGATATCATCTTCATGAAGGGGTGAAAAGAATTCTTCGGCAGCATGTAGTTAAAACCAGCCCAAAAGAAAACTAACTAATGAAAAAATGGCAAGCGTTGCGGCCTCAAATGAGGGTCTTTCGGGCTTCCAAGGTCGAGGAAGAAAAGCAGGTGGACACACGGCTTCCCACAGAACCTTGGAATTCCCACATTCGCCGCATCAGAGAAGCGGGCCGTGTTCCCTGTGTCTCCCCGGGACTCCCGGCACTCGGCGTGGAGAATCCTTGGGTGGGGGTGGGGGCGGGGGTGGGCGAGGAAGAGCACCGGGGTCTGAAATGCTGCTCCTTTAGGTCACTTCCATCCCCGCCGATAGATGCTTACCGGTCACTCAGACTTGTGCCTCAGCTAATTTATCCCAAGGGCGGACTGGCAAGGAGGCGCTAGTGGCCAGGGAAATTCTACTCCTGAGACCGGGGATCCTATCAAGCTCTAGCGTATGCTTCGTTTGTGTAGTTTAGGCTCCAAATCGATAATTCCTGAGAAATTCAGAATTTCTACGAGGAAATTTATCATGTGCCAAGCACTGTGCCAGAGACCTTAAACCGGCGGCTCCCAGCTGCATCCGAACCGCCTGGAGGGCCTGTTAGAACACAGACTACTGGGCCGCATCCCTACAGTTTCCGAGTCAATAATTCTGCGGTGGGGCCCAGGAATGAGCATTTCCAACAAGTTCCCAGGTGAGGCTGCTGCCGCAGGTCCAGGGACCCCACAGTGAGGACCACTGCCTCGTGTGTGTTCTCATTCCACCCTCCTAAGAACGGAAACGGGTGAAGGTGAACCACCTAATTCAAGGTTCCATTGCTAGTAGCCTCCGAGTGGGGATTCTAGACAATGACAATCCTGGGCTCATTCCAGAGCCTCTTCTCTTTCCCGTAGCTACTCGATCTTTCCATCACATTTACCTGCCCTGGGATTTTGCACTAACAAACCACAAAACCCAATCCCAGACACAAAAAGGACCTGGTCCTCAGGTAGCCCACTGCTGCTTCTATTTCTCTCATAGGGACAAGCTAGTGAGGTTTAGTGGTATCGCAAGCAGGTAACAATCCATGACCGCGAATCAAATGCATGGCAGAGCCGGGGCTCGAGAGTCTCATTTCCATCTGGTGCGGAGGTCCCCAGGCCACGGCATACTTTAATCGGTGTGCGGAGTGGTCAGGGCTCAGTTCGGCAATGGCCCAGACTTCCATGTTGCTTCTGTGTTCCAGCAGCCGTCTCTCTGCATGGCAGGGAGGGGACATGCGGCCCCTGCTCCCGAGGGGCCTCCAGAGTGGCCTCCTAGGAGGCTCTCACATCGTGGAACCTTGCCTCCAAGCTGCCGACTTTGTAAACAAGCAGAGTGACAGCTGCCAGACAGCTGGGAATCTACAGCCCGAACCAAACGGGCCAGCAGTGAGAGAGAAGGAGAGTGGGTTCTTTTTTAACATCACAGGCCTGAGAGAATGGCACGTGGCATTTGGTCTTGCAATACAGACATCATACCAAGGAAAGTTTATGCATGCATACCTCTCTTTCTGAGCCACTTTGGCACCCAGGGACACGTGCCCCATCAGCTGCGTCGACTTCCATCTCTTAAGCAATGTCGTCACATTAGCATTGTGCCACTTGGGGCATGGCATTGACCATGAGGGTGGGGGATGGGTAAACTCCTCCGTGACTGAGTACCACTGTATCCATGAAAAGATGAAAATATTCCTAAAGCACAAGAGGTCTCCTTACCTAGAGACAAAACAAAACAAAACAACCTATCAGAGGGGTTTTGTTCACTTTTTAAAGTGATCGAGAGGTTTTTTTGCGATGTTTCCCTTGCAAAGATTTACTTCTCAAAAAATGACTGTGAAAGCAAAAATGACAATAACCAAAAAGACAAGCTCAGCTCGGCGAAGGAAAATTACCAGCATCTTGTTCAGACATTAAAAATGAAAAAATAATCATGAAACTGACTGAAATCTTTCAAAGATTATAGGCTGCATGAAAGCTTGAAGAACTCTTTGGGAGAAAAGTCTTCCAAAAAGGGGCGAGAGCTCTGCCGAGCTGAGCCAGGAGGATGGAGACATATGTACATTTTTTTAGTGGGAGGAGAGAGAAATGTGCCTCTATTCTGGGTTCCCCCAGAAACCCTTCCCCTCGGCTGGCGGCTCCCGCCCTCCTGGGTCTCCCGTGACCTGCTTTTCCTTCACCCTTCTCTGAGGCGAGCCTCGAGAATTCAGAAGTACTGGGCAGTGCCCGTTGCTTCCCATAAAGCCGATAAAGAATAATAGGAGGACAAAAGGACATGACTGGAGATTCAGCACATCGCATCTGTGAGGCACGCGGAGGGGAGCAGGACTTCTGTTACCAGCCACTTAGCCAGGACCCGCGGGCTCTGTGACGGTCGTCCCAGACAAGCACTGTCAAATCGCTGCAGCTTATCTCTTTAGGCACAGCAACTTGAATTCTCTCTCAGTCATATTGGATGGAAATCTTTCTAAAAGAGACCACACTACTACTTTGCCTTATGTCTCTGTTCCTTATGAACAGAAATTATTTATAGTACAGGGATACCTTCCAGAATCACCCTAAAAAGCCCCAGCTTGTCAATCTTTTTCTCTTTTCATTTTTTTTCCTTCTTCTCTCCCCCTGTTCTTTCTCTTTCTTTCTTTCTTTCTTTCTTTCTTTCTTTCCTTCTTCCTTCCTTCCTTCCTTCCTTCCTTCTTTCTTTCTTTCTCTCCCTTCCTTCCTTCTTCCCTCCCTCCCTTCCTTCCTTCCTTCCTTCCTTCTTTCTTTCTTTCTCTCCCTTCCTTCCTTCTTCCCTCCCTCCCTTCCTTCCTTCCTCCCTCCCTCTCTTTCTTTCTTTCTTTCTTTCTTTCTTTCTTTCTTTCTTTCTTTCTTCTTCCTCTCCCTTCCTTCCTTCTTCCCTCTCTCCCTCCCTCCCTTCCTTCCTTTCTTTCTTTCTTTCTTTCTTTCTTTCTCTCTCTCTCTCTCTCTCTCTCTCTCTCTTCCTTCCTTCCTTCCCTCCCTCCCTCTCTCCCTCCCTCCTTTCTTTCTTTCTTTCTTTCTTTCTTTCTTTCTTTCTTTCTTTCTTTCTTTCTTTCTTTCTTTCTTTCTTTTTCTCTCTCTCTCTCTCTCTTTCTTTTTTCTTATTCTACTGCTGTCAAATTTTCCTAAAAGGAGGAATATCTCACCTTTCTTCCCAGTTGCTGTGAGAAAGATTAGGGAGGAGGGAAGGAGGGGAGGTGGAATGGTAATATTGGGGTTAGAGATTGTTCGTCAACTCATTCGACACCCAGTGTGAATCAGGGAACTCATGATGACCCTTGATGAAATACTGCAAAAAACACATAGTTTAGGAGGGCTGGCACTTCTAAAAATAATTTTCTTCAGGAATTTGAGAAAGGAAAAAAAAAACACTTTTATTTGCTTTACGTTCTTGACTATCTTTAGTCCCTCCGATTGCTACAGAGGGGGAAGGCGTCCCGAGTGGAGTGGGGGAGGGCTGCCCGAGCCAAGCATTGGCCTTCACCCTTCATCCACCTGGAGCTGGGCACCTAGAGGTGGCCTCGGAGTGGCTCGCTTTAGTTTCCGAGCTGGGAGTGAGGGCTAGGGTGGTGGCAGAGCCGCGGCGGCCCCGTGGATTCAGAAGGCAGCCATCACGTCTTCTCATGTCTTCCCGGTCAATTCATTTCCCCCACAACCCCTCATCGGCCTCGTTTTCTGATCGTCCCTCCGGGTGTTTGCCAAATCAGGGTTTTCAACCTCGAGCGGTTTTCAAGGGCTCAAGCCCGAGTTTTAACAGCAGCTCTCTGATGTGCTTCTTCCTTATTACAACAAGTGTTACCGCTCCTTACCTGACGTTTAAAGCCACTTTCTGTCTTTGTACATGTTGCTAATAGTCCCTTGTGCTACGTGAGTGATTTCCCAAGTGGTCTGTAAAGATCACATGAGTTCATCCTCAGAATGGGCCGAGGGAAGGGAGTGGGCTTCCAGAAACAGGGAAGGGGGGGAGCGTGTTCTCAAAATACTGTGGCCGGTGAGAGAGAAGAGATCTAAATTCAAATTACTAGACTGTGAGAATCATAGACTTTCAGATTACAAAACATATGTCGGAAAGTTATTTTCCAGAGGAGGATACGGAGGTCCAGAGAGAGAAACTGACCTGCGCACGGCTGAGGTGGGGATGTAAACTCGGCGTTCTGCTTCCGAGTGTAGCGTTCGTTCCGCTGCCTCCCGATCTCACGTCCCTTTGACCACTGCAGTACTTTCATTTCCAGTGGAATGATTTCTTAATTATTATGGCCTACCACTTGGGGCAGAATTAAAAGCGTACCAGCCTTAACATCCATGGCAGAAGCATTTTTAAAAATATAAAGCCTCATGAAGCGTCCCGGGATATTTATTTTTCATTTTCACTTCCCATCCTACTGCTATGCAAAGCTTGCTAAAGTCTAAAAAATGTCAAAAGAACCACTTAACTTTTCACCGTGGAAACTACGTGGCGGTTCCAGAATGAGATTTTTTTGTGTGTGTGTTAACATCAAAAAGTATTATAAATCAAAGAAAAGGCATTTCACCTGTTCTGGTGTTAGAGGAAATGAAAGGAATGAAGAAACTGTGTGTTGGGGGGATGGGTATCATACGATCGCAGCCAGAAGCTCAGGGTCAGCATCTCTTCATTGGGAAAGAGCACGTTTGAACCTTGAGCCCAGATTACAGGTGACCCTGGCTCCTGATCTTACTAATTCATTTCTCCTAAGTCAACTTTTCCTCCATTTACTTCTCTAGCACTAACACAGCACTCTCTAACAGACAGATTACAGCAGGAGTTTCTCCAGGCATACAGGGACATTCTAACCTCTTAGCGTTTGAAGAGGGTTTTCAACCTCGAGTTTCATCCGACGCCCATGATTGGTCTGATTTTACTCATTTCTCTTAGGACTTAAAACTTCATTCACTCATCTGACCAGCGACAAGTTCATTTCTTTTTTTTTTAATGTTTATTTCTTGATTTTGAGAGAGAGCATGAGTGGGGGAAGGGCAGAGAGCGAAAGGGAGAGAGAAGCCCAGGCTGTCAGTGCAGAGTTCCATTGTGTGGCTTGAACTTGTGAACTATGAGATCATGACCTGAGCCCAAATCAGGAGTTCAGATGCTTAACTGACTGAGCCACCCAGGCACCCTGACAACTTCATTTCTCTTATTTATTTATTTTTCATGTTTATTTATTTTTGAGAGACAGAGAGACAGAACATGAGTGGGGGAGGGGCAGAGAGAGAGAGGGAGACACAGAATCAAAGCAGGCTTCAGGCTCTGAGCTGTCAGCACAGAGCCCGACGTGGGGGCTCGGACGCATGAACCATGAGGTCATGACCTGAGCCGAAGCTGTACGCTTAACCGACTGAGCCCCCCAGGCGCCCCATGATAAGTTCATTTCTAATCAGTTTTTCTTTCTCCTAACATAAAGCTTACTCTGATGTTGGAAGAAAGTCATGAACTTCTGTGAAAAATGGTCATGCTCTGTACTTAGGGTTGCCAAATATTGCATGGGATATATTTATACTGAAAAATTATTTCTTGTTGATCTGAAACTCAAATTTAACTGGATCTATTTTAATTTGCAAACCTAGTAACTCTATTTGGACTATGGAATAGATACCCTCCTGAGATATTGTGTTTGGATAAATATATTTTTAATAAAATCATACATTAAATATTTTAGGGAGCTAAATGTCTATCTTTTGATGAAGACATGCGTAATAAATCTAGATTTTTATACATCTGGCTTGCTGTAGGTGTGGTACACCTGTGTATTTTATAAATTCAGCTTTTAAAAATGTTTATTTTATGTATCTCCAACTGCTCACCCTCCCTACATTATTACTTGCAGACTCTGAGGCACAGTTTAGAAGTTACACCAATGGGGTGCCTGGGTGGTGCCATTGGTTAAGTGTCTGACTCTTGATCTTGGCTCAAGTCATGAGCTCACGGTTCGTGAGTTCAAGCCCCACATTGGGCTCTGTGCTGACAGTGCAGAGCCTGCTTGGGATTCTCTCTCTCCCCTCTGCCCTTCCCCTGCTTGTGCTCTCTCTCTCTCAAAATAAATAAACATTTAAAAAGTTAAAAAAAACCATAACAAATAATAAATAAATAAAAGAAGTTACATCATTGTCCTCTCACTTACACGTGAGCACTGCATCTGTGGCACAAAATGGGCTTTATTCATGGGAAGCGGCCAGTGTAGAAATGTTGCTATAAAAGTAATTAGACTTGAACTTAAAAGGATCAGTTCCTCATTCAGGGTTTCCCTCAAAGGCTTAATGAGGGAAATTAACCACAAATTATACTATCTTATCATTTGCAGACTCCAAGGCACAGTTTAGAAGTAAGTAGATCATTGTCCACTTAGCTGTGTGTCTACATGTCACGGTTTTTGACGTCTCTGTTTCAGGGAGAAGGCTAGCCTGTTGTGAATTTTGTGTGATTTTTTGAGCTCCGGGTCATTCGCCCAAATGAGTTCCGCCAAGGACTTTGGTAATGACAGTAACAGCACTTATTCAGTGCTTAGTGTATGCCAATCCATATCATGTGCCTCCTGGATGCATTATTTCAGCCAATCCTGATCATCCTGCGAGCTGGGGACCATTGTCTTCTCCATCTTACAGACAAGGACACCAAAGGCCTGGTACTCTGCCTATGGTTCCATGCCCAGGAAGTGAAAGTGCAGGGATCCAAACCCAGGTCCGACTCCAGCATGCGTTCAACGATTGCCCCCCGCAGCATGCTTCCCACTGGTGGACAAGGCGGCTTCTTGTGGGCCTTGTGGAGGATGGCCGGTGTAGAGACTTCCTGAGAACAGGGAGACTTGAGAAGGCCTCCCATCATCAGCTGGCAGAGTCCAGTTTCACAGCACCCCGCCGAGATCTCGGAGCATGGAAACGGCTGTCTCTGCTCTCTTAAGAGATGGGTTTGTGGTCCATGGCCTGGAATTTCAAGACTTATCGGAAGAAAATCACAAATTATTTACAGATGCTTTGGAATTAGGGTGTCTGTTACTTTTGTGTACATAGGAATCCACTGGGGGGCTTGTATTAAGATTCCTGAGCCCACACTTGGAGCTTCTGATTAAGTTCTAACTCAGTGGTTCTGCACAGAATCTGAAAACTAGACTTGACTCCTGCTGTTTTGCAGGAACCCATAGGTCCTCGTGGGTGCTGATGGGTACACACTCTGAGAAACCCTGCTTGAGCTCTTCATTCCTATGAGGCAGGAATGTGTCTTACCTATCTTTGTATTCTCAAGCCCAGAACAGGACCAGATACAGCCGAGAGGGAATTGAATTACAAGGAATGAGGAAAGGGAAGGGTTTCCATTGACATTTGGGGCTGCTGGGAATAACCAATTCGAATTCCAATCATGGTTAAAGAGTTTTCTTCCAGCTTTTATGAATGCAAAGTGTTGACTTTGATCTCCAGGGTCTCCATCTCCGGTGGGTGGTGGCAGGGGTGGGGAGGAGACGGTGGTGGCGAGCATGTATTTGTATTTATGTGCAATGAAATCCTTATTATGCTTTATCAGCGAAACCAGGGCCCACACTTGTTAGTATGTGAATATGCATCTGTGCCTTCCTTCCTTCCACAGCTGACACTGGAGATTAGATTCAAGCTTTAAGCTTGTAAAAAGCCTTAGAGGGAAACCCTTAATGAGGAACTGATCCTTTTAAACTCAAGTCTAATTACTTTTAGAGCAACATTTCTATTTTGGATGTTTCCTATGAATAAACTCCCTTTTGTGCTGCTGAAGCAGTGTTCTTCCCTCAATCTCAGCAGAAGGAACACCCAACACGTGACCCGACCGATAGACCCCAATGAGAAAGCCAATGACTCTTTTCTGCTTGAGGAGCAGCCTTGACTTCAAAGGCCACCAGGAGAGAAAAACTTGAATCCCAAGTTCATGAGACCTTGAAAATGTTTCTATCTTTTCTCTGCTATTTAGCTACTTGCTTCTACTCATGGAGACTGACAAGTAAGCTGACACCACGAGCCTTTCGGCATGGTCTCCTACGGGACCAAAGACAATTGGAAGGGTGATTGTGTGCATTGTAGTCACACGTGAACACATGCTTTTTCAATGTCCGATATTTGATGGAAGCCATTAAGGGGGCACGCTGGCAGTTGCATTTTCACAAATTGGATTTGGGGACTTAACTCTAAGGAAATACTCTGTAAACTGTCCCCTCACCATAGTGTAAAAAGACTAGAAAAGATCCCACATGGCATAGGAGAATGAAATCTTAATTTATATCTACTAACACCCACTGCAATACCATTTTATTTTATTTGACTTTTTCTTCAGACAGCACATCTTTGGCTAGAGATGGCAAAGCAAAATGGGAAGAGAGTACCAGATTAGGAATTAGAAGGCTTTCACTAATTTACCAACCTCAACTGAGCTCCATATTGAAAATTCGTCCATGACCTGCAAAGCCTTCTATAAATGTAAGGTGTTAAAATTATGGCGTCCGCTCACCAAATAAGTGTGGGTAAAGGGTACAAGGCTGATACGTGGGTGGGCAGATGTGGCATGAATGAATTCTTTTTGCCACAGGAAGAGACCGTGCCCCCCATCCTCCCAGCAGCCCTCTGGGGTGGACCAGGACTCTTGTCATGACCATCCTTTGTATTGGGTTCTGGAAAGCACGTGGCCAGAACCCTTCAGCTACTAAGATGAGAACAGGGAAAGAGCTCAGGCTGTGAGCTAGAGAGCAAACTAAAATGCATACCAGATCTGCCCTGTGTGGCTGTGGCCAAGTCACTTCATCTCTCTGAATTCACATTCCCTCACCTGCAAGAGCCCTCCAACAGGACACCCCGTGCTGGGGAGCACCTTGCATGCTGCAGATACTCAGCCAGTCGGAGTGATTATTAATTATTAGCAGTGGTTTGTTGGGTGATGAGCTTTAGCTTTGGGTTTTTGCTGCCACAGTCCTTGTCCAGTAATTCTGGCAAGTGTTTAGTTATGTGAAGTCAAACTCTTTTAATGCCTCTCCATGAGCGCCTCTGTGCTGTGAACATGGTCCACTTGGACACGAAGACCTTTTTTCCCATTTTTAGCAGCCAGATAGTTTTTATAAGTGGCAGTGCATAGTTGTCAAGATGGACGAAGGGAAACGGGAGAAAGACCAAGAAAATCATTAAATCCTTGAAAATTAAGGAACTGGAGTCCCGAGGCAGTACGGGTACTGGTGGCAGACCACTCGGGCGCAAATGGCGGCACCATCTGTTACTTGCTGGGCGACCCACTGGCACAACCTCTTCACCGTTTTCTCGTTCATAAAATGGACATAATAATGTTTACATAGTATGTCTAAGGGATACTCATAGAATGACTCTAAGAACCATTTAATGGAAAAATTTGTGCCAAGAGCTTAACATAGTGCTTAGCATATAGCTATCCTTTGATAAATATGAGCCAATATGAGAAAAGTGTAAAAATGCTGTAGGTAAAAGCTTGAAAGTGGCTCAAAAACGATCTCCAAGTATATTATGCAAAATGTAGAGTGTGATAGAAAATAAGAATAAATTGTAGCAAGACGAATTTAGATCATCATTAAGAATAACATGACTCTAAGGGTGATTAAACACTTGGATGGAATTTTATCCTGCTTCCGATTTCTTATAGATCTCTCCTTTCTAGTTCTTAGCTTTTCTGGAGCTGCATATTAATAGAATAGCAACCAAAACAAAGCTTTTAAAAATATAGTTAGAGGCATTTGCTCCAAATACAACTCATGGCGAATAAAATTATAGTCAATAATACTGTAATTATGGAACTTAAAAGTGCTCCTGCAGCCTGGACCCGATTCTAAAGGTTCCACAGGGAATGGCTGGGATCAAGATCTAGCATCAGCAGATGACATTACAGACAAAGTACCCCTACTGAGTGATTAGAGACAGGGATGAGCCAAGAAGGACAATCGAACTGGAGATACCAAGTGGATAGGGAAGTTGGGAGCACTGGTTACATACCCAGTCGTGGGCAGAGGGTATACTGAGCTCCTTACGTTTGCAGTTTGCTTATTCTTTATAATAATACACTATCCTCACGGAACTGGGGTTCAGAGAGCAAGTTAAATAACTTCTCCCAGTGATAGAGTTAAATAGCGCTGGAGGCAGTGTTCAAATGGTTCAAACGCAGGTCCCTCTGACGCTGCACGTTTTTCCGACACCGCATGGTCGTGCACATATGATACGAGTACACAGAGCTAGGCTGAGCCAGGGTTATAGCTGGGTACTGGTGGCAGACCACCCGGGGGCACTTCGTCCCCCTCTGAGGGACGAAGGAACTCTGTGAGGAGATCTGAGACAGGCTTGTGGAGGAGCTGGGAGCCGAGTGGGGCTCCGATAATGGGGCGTCCATCAGGCTCCTTGCAGGCAAGAGAAACCTACTTGGGCTCCCTTAATTAATTAATTGGAAGGACACTGGTGGCTCATGGAACTGAAGCAAAAGCTGAGGAGAAAGAGGGCTCCGGCAGAGATTCTTAGTGGGAAATGAAGAAATTAGGAAATAGAAGGTGGCCACAATTCCCTTTCAGCTATATTGTCAATTCTATAAATTTCAGTTTTTAAATTTCCTGATTAAAAAAAAAAAACTCTGATAACAGAATCATTCTAACAATTTCCTCATGTCATCTTAGGCCAGCCTTATAACTTCCTTCCCACTGAAACTTGTGGTCTCCTGGGATACCTACTGGCTAGTTTTAAGCATGGGCCATGACTTTCTCCTCACTGGAGTCCTGGCGAAACAGGGCAGTGATGTCGAGGGCCACGGGGAGACAGGCATTGTACAGCAGAGGAAGAAGAGGCCCTTAGTAATTTACATTTGAGGCAGAAAGCAATGTGGGGCTACTGACAGTTGAGTCCATTGGATTTCGGGTGAAAGGTCATCCCCAATCTTGATAAGGAACATTTTCTATGGAGGAATGAGGGAGCAAGGGATACATCCTTTGGGTTATTAATTATAGCCAGAGTTCCGAGGTTTGGTTCTTCTCTGCTTCATGCTGGTTTGAGAGAATCGTAGCACGGCTCTCTGGTCAATCAGGCTCATGGGCCTGTGGAAGATACAGTTTCACCTGGGAGAGTGGGCGGTCAGTGTGGTTGCTGACAGCACCTTTAGTCTGTCTGTTCCACTCAGAGTTGAATGAGAGTGAGCGCGGAGGTGGGAGTGGCTTTGCCAGTCTCAGGAGGAGTCGGGTGGTGCTTGGGGGAGTTGATACCGAACCTTAAGTTTGAGCGATAGCAGGTGCACCTGGGTTGGGCTCTCGGGTATCTGTCTGCAGTTGTGCTGGTCTCTTCTAGACTGGAGCGGTGGGGAGCGACGCTAGTGAGGCTGGCGGAGGGCAGGGGTGATGCTTCTCTGTGATGAGGCCCGGTGACACCTTCCCTGATGAGTGACCCTGCATGCGGAAGCAGCCGAAGGTGTGCCTTGCCGGGTTGGGGTCTTTAATCTACTGCCATATTTCTGGAACTTCCACCACGGATTTTAAGAGGAAATTCCCATGTTACTATCTCACCCACTGGGTCTCAAACTCGAATCTTCATCAACATCATCCTGAGGGAGGGTTGAAACACGGTTTGCTGGGCCCCGCCCCCCGGACTTTCTGTTTTAGTGAGTCTAGGGTGGGGCCCGAGAATTTGCATTTCTAACAAGCTCCCAGATGATTTCATCCATCAATCACATTTGGAGGATCTCTGCTTTAGGACTGGTTTTCTCAAGCACCCAGGGAGCATTCTTGCATTGTCTGGGGTCAAAAAGACATTGAACCTGGTAAGCAACCCAGAAGACAAATCCTATTAAAGATCCCAGGGTAAACTCACTGAAGGATGTTGGAGAAGAGGGACGGAGGGTGAGACTTCAGGCCGACAATTTGCCTGCGGCGTAATATAGAACGTTTGTCAGTTTCTTATCAAAGCTGCCCCTGGTATGCTGTGCCAAGGTGATTTCTTTTTCATATGTCACGTGGAGAGATTTCCCTTGGTTTCTGGGAGACACCTTGCACCAAGAAAAGATGATATGACAGCAAAGAAATCTGTGCCTTTCATATCCACCCACTGCACTGAGACAGTATAAGTATTTTTAGAACACGAGGGGATATTTGCATAGCATCTACTAAGTGCTGGGCACTGCGAGGAGTACTTTGCACACATCACTTATTACGATTAAAAAAATCTGCAAGGTCTATACTATTTTCATTTTATAAAGGAGCACACAGGTTCAGTGGCATTAAAAAACATACCTGGAATCACAAAGCTAGTAACGGGCAGAGACACGACTTAAACATTCCTATCACTCTTATTCCAAATCTGTGTTCTCTTGATTTACCATTGGAAATGCAGAGATCTCTCTAAAAACGTGCAGTTTGAGAAAATGAAATAATACTTCTTAATTTGAAAGCAAGGTTATATGTTCGAGACCAAGAAGATACCGGCTTGAACGGGTGGGAATTAGACCTAAAGGAATAAAGATCCTAGAACACCTAATCAGGACCTCTAGAGATGTTTACATGGTTCCCAGTGGTTATTTTAAAGCTGCTTCTCCTCTGCTCAGTTTGGTGGCTTTCCTCCTGTGAGTAAGAGTTTAAAGAAACTAAAATAAGATGCAGAGGGCAGACCTGGGGAATCTTCTATGCAAAGCGCTTGGAGCAGTGCCTGACACGTAGGCAGCACTCAGTAGGTTAGCTGTCCTCATCGCTGTGTGAGCAGGGAGGGTGAGGATGGGACTTAGGTGGGCACCAGCAGCAGTGGCTGAATCAAAGAAGACAACACATATTGCAAAGAGCAGATTGCTTAGTCCTAGCCATTTTCCTGAAAAGGCTGGGTTCTGACCCGGAAGGTAAATGTGACCTTACTGAAGAAAGTAGGGTGGAGGAATTAGGGTCGGGGAGACAGGAAAGGATAGCTGCTAGAGGACAGCGTGGATCCGCGACAACCACGTGCTGAGCTCTCGCCGTCAGCCAGGAAGGTAATTTGGAATCTGGGTTCATCGTCCTGAAATGTAAACTCTCCGATTAGAAGGCTCGCCCTGTATCTGTCCGAGAAACCCCGGGGGGGCGTGTATGGTATTCCTGGACGGGAGGGAGCTCTTGGGAAGAAAGGCGTGGTGGCGGGAAAGCCAGAGGGCGAGGAAGCTACCAGGTGAGCAAGAAGCCAGGTGACTGCACGTGGGCGTGAAGCGGGGAGCTGAACGCACCTGTGGGCAGAAGAATGCGTTTGAAAGGTAAAGAGGTGGCAGGGCCTTTGTGCACAGAGGTCCAGGAGGAGCCGCGAAGAGGTACATGAAGAGAAGAGGTGGCGGGCTGGGCAAAGGGAGAGGGTCGGGACAGAAAGGGCTGTGGCTGCACGCATGCGGACGAGCAGTCGAGGGGCGGAGTGGGCACCGGGGGTGGGGGGGAGGGGAGGGGAGGGGAGCCTAAAGCCGCCAAAGCAAAGCCGTTGCAAATTGATTTCCACACGGCTAAGGAGGAAATGCCAGGCAGGAGGCCGGACTTCTCTTCCTAGGAGGCTGAAGGGAGACAAGGGCAGAGAAGGGCCGACTGCTACGCAGCTGGGGAGGTAAACAACTGGCCAGATGTTTTAGAGACGACCTGCGCGGCAGCCCGAACACGTGCCACTTCCCAGGGCTGATGAATAAGCGGCGGCCGACCCTGGGCCACCACGCTGGCGTCCGGGAGCTCGTGGGCGCTCTGTGCCGCGCGGGCCCCTGTGGGGGGCACACGGACCCGCGGGACACGAGCCCCGAGCTGTGGTTCTGGTTCCCGGAGAGTTCATGAGGAGCCTGGCAGAGAGGTGAGGGAGGGAGGTTGCAGGAGCCGGCCGGAGCCTGAAGCTCGGTGTTCCGTGCGGTGATTGATGAGTTGCGGTTCAAGGGCGTAGCCATTTTAGAACGTCCTGTTCCTGTCGGCTCGGACAGCGAGAGGCGTTCACAGCCTGGTGATGCGGCCTTGGTTTAACTCTTTGGTAAGACTGGCCTCTTCAGCCCGCTTCAGCATTCTGTGACCGGGTGGCACGGAATTCTTGGCACAAGTCCCGGCGGTTCCACTCGTTCATAGCCCCGGGAGTTTTTCAGCCAGAAGTGAGCAGCCTTGACGTCTGTGAAGCCGCCTGTCTCGGAGGGCAGCTGCTGGGAAGGATGCTCGCTAACTTCAGCCCTGCGCCCACCGCAGGCTGGAGATTAAGTGCACTCTGTCGGGCAGTGGCAGCTTCGAGGCCCTCTCCGGCCATCCCTCTGGCTGTATCCCACCTCAAGCGAGTAAACTTCCCTCCCTCCTCCAAAATGTGAACTCAGGAAATGCGAATAAACGTGGAAGTAAAAGAGCGAGCAAGCGAACACAGGCAAATTTAGCTAACGAGATCAAGACCAGCAGACACTTGGGCGGTGCCAGACACCCTAAATCGCTGTTGAGTACAGTCCTCAGTGAGCAGGTTTCTAGAATAGGCATTAGTAATAATAATAAGGGAGGGAAAGGGTGTCTGGAATGTGAGGCAGCATGGCGGAGGGCCGCTGAGGTGGAAGGGGAGAAACAGGAAGTGTGCCCCGATGGCCTTTGACCTGAGTGCAGGGGCCCGCTGGGTGACAAAGGAGACCAGTGTCCTGAGCGGGCCGGGTAGGGGAGTGAGGAGGTGGGGCAGAGGTGGAGGAGGGGGGAAGCGGAGGTGTGGTAGGACACAGAGGCGCCCGTTTAGAAGTAGATTATTAACAGGGACCCAGAGCTCGGGTTGGCGAGTTGGGGGAGGGCTGCACTTTCCTTGGGAATTAGGCAAGAGGCAGAGGACACAGGGCTCAGGAGAGCTGCTGGACATTAAGAGGCCCGTGGAGATCTTATTGAAATAGAATCACTGGGTCCCTATCTAAACTTTCTTGCAAGATGATTAGAAAATATGGCTTGAGCGACCTTTGCCTTGAGAAGACCCTTGAGTGTTTTGTTCTCTATCCCTTCTCCCTACTTTTTCCCTCTCATTTTCACTTTCTCAGCTGAGAACCTGCTGTGGCAGCCAATCTGACACCGTCTGGTTCCTTCAGCTCCATATAACGTTACCTTTTGTGTCACTGCAAGCATCTTGCAAACGCATTTGATGACTGGGAATTCAAAGCATCCCGCCGCCTCTTTGCCCACTGACGCACTCAGCAGCTACGTCTCTTGCCTGTATTCTGTGGTCTTCCCAAACTTTTTAACAGCATCGAGACTAGAGGCCATTTGCGATTAAGTTGGTCAATGTTTATTAGTTCTAGGCAAAGGTGTTAGGTTAGCCTCTTGTGTCGGGGTGGGGGCAGCCAAGCATGGGACTTCATTAGGCTCATTTGATGAATTCTTTTAAGTGTTGCATTCTTTCCAAATATGTGTTCATTCCGGAAACATGCACTGAACATGCAGCGTGTGCTCTTGGGCCTGCGAAGGTGAAAGCGGCCTCGGTAATTCCATTCTTTCTCTTTGCATCTGGGTTTCCAGGTAGCATTTGGGGAGCTTAACAGCCAGTAATGGACAATAAGGCAGGTTCCTGAATAACCACGGCCTAGAGCAGAATGTGGCGGGTACACTAAGCGGTGTCTAGATGTACATGCTTTTGGAGTTCATAGGAGGAGAGATTTACTATGCGTGTTGAAATCGTATTCAAGTACAAGTTGTACTGGGAGAAGATGAATAACCCATTCACTTCGTAGTAATATAATAAATAAAATATTATTGACATAGTTGGCAATACTATTTAGGTGTTGCGAAAAAGCCTGATGTATATGAATAACCAGGGGTCTGTGGAACCACAGAACCTCGAATGTTAGCAGCACGGCAAGCCGGGTTGAGAGACAGCCAGTCCAGTCTCCTCATTTTGTGAATTTACAAGCAGATGTCCAGATAGGTTAAGTCAGTTGTCCAAGATCACAGAGCTAGTTTGTGGCCAAGGCAGGAGCAGAGGCCAGGGCTGCTACCCCGCTGTTCACAGTGGGGTGGTGACATCAGCCACTGTCCTGCCTCTGCTGAAGGACTGCCCTAAAAAAAAAAATACACTCATCCCATTTGGGAGATCTGTATCCTGATTCCAGCTTTCTTACCAGAATACCGTCAAAGCTTTCTGTGTTCTCATCAAATGAAATGAATGTGACAGTTCCTTGCTGAGGACTCAGATCCCCTGAGAACAGCATGGCGTAAGGAAAACAGAGGTGTTGGGCTGGAGGATGCGTTGCTTCTAGAATTATGTTAAAGAAGCAGTTGAGACATTTGAAGGAAAACTCTGACCGCCGCAGCACCCCTCCTGACGTCCGGTCTCCCCTCGGCGGCGTGCCCAGCCCAGGCCCCACGCGTGTGACCCAAGAAGGAAAGTCAGCCAGTGCGGTTTGTTCTTCTCTGCCAGTCTCTGTCTCCGTCTCCGTCTCCGTCGACCAGTGTGCCCGTTGGTCCCTCTCTGTCTGTTGGTCAGTCTCTCCTTCCATTCGTCTTCCTGCCCGTCCCTCTTTCTCAATCCTTCTCCCTTCTCTCTCACTCCGAAGGAATGCAGTTGTTCTCTCTTCACATGTTTCCTTCTCTCCTGGCTTTGTTTCCAGGTTTGGCGCTCTCCTAACAAAAGTCAGCCTTGGCCCCAATACTGCCTCCGGCCTGGCTTTCAGAGTCCGTCTTCGCGCTTCTGCCTCAGTCTTGCCACAGACCTTGACTCCTGTCTGTCTGTACGACGTCAAATTGCCTCGGCCCTCCTCTTCTCCCCTGGCTGGGCAGCCGGCTGTTTCCTCTGGACCCCTCGTCCCAGACCAGAGATCCCTGTACAAAGCATGGCCATCCGCACTTGTCCTTCAAATGTGATTTATGGGGGATGTACCTGGGCTCAGTGTCCCTGCGATCCTTTCGGCCATTGTGTCAGGACTGTCTGGTAATGGCCTCCTCGTCCCCGACGCCGGCTGTGAATGATCATGCCCTCCCCCAACCCCGGGCCGGTCGGTTGTGATGGTCCCATGGCACTTCTGTAAGTCTGCCTTGGGCCACACGGAGGTCTGCCACTTCATTTCTGGCACCAGAGTGGAAGGGACCACGGAATAGGAATCCTGGCTTGAGCATCTTAATCAGGCTCTGCACACTGTCTTGCACACGAACAGCTCAGAATAAAACACCAGATTCTGGCATTGTTTCAATTGGGCTAATCTGACAAACTTGCACGGCTCCTTCAGAGGGTACAGCTGCTTGGGGGAATAGGGCATGGGTACATGCCAAGGTATCTTCATGAAATTGAATAGTACCAAACCGCGACGCCACTCCCACTGCCATCATTTATAGAACTTCCTGCCAGCCACCATTTTAAAGCACTATGTATACTTATCTCCTTTAATCCTGGCAACAACCCTTATAAAGCGGGTACTACTCTCTTCTTTTCACAGATAAAGAAATGGAGTCTCAAACAGTTTCTCGATGGCTGGAGAGAGTGACCCATGTTCACAGAGATGGTAAGTGGAAGAGCTGGGTTTTCAGCCCGAGGGTGTCGAATGCCAAATGGGGTCTCAGCTGTGGGCACGCGTTGCTAGAATGAGACAGTGATCTTCCTGACCTCTCCTTTAGCCAACATTTACAAGTGCAAGGTCTTTTTTGCAGCCATTTTGTTTCTAAATATATGTGTTTATTTTCCTCTTTGGTCTACTCGGTGGCATTACCACAGCTGGTAGTACACATTTTTTTCTTCCAGATTTTCCTTCCAAAACACATCGTTAATTGCCCTGCTTCTAAAACTTATGTCATACTCTTTGATCCCTGGCGTTGGAACTGTCATTACAACGTCCCTTGGACTCATTCCCCGTGACATTATAGTCGAGGTTCTTGCAGCATAGTTCCACTTGCTGATATTTTCCCTTGCATCGCACTTGGACGACGCATGGTCCCCTGATGCGCTTAGGATCTGCCTTCTTGCCCTCGGAGGCTGACTGCGTGGGTCTTCTTTTACCCTTCCAATGGGCCTGCTTGCCCTCTGCAGTGGTTGGGGCTCAAAAGCACTTGCATGCAAAGCACCTTTGGACATTTTGGTTTGCCTCTATCCCATTGCCCTCCCTTCTCGTTTTCTTCATTCTGACTCTTCGTTCTCCACCGTGGCCTTCTGCCCCCTCACAGCCGCCATTCTTCAGCTGCTCCTCTGGACTGGCCATGCAGCACCCAATCTCTCTTCCTTTCTTTCGATACTTTCTCCGAAATTTCCATTACCTGACTCCTTCTCCTGGTCTCTTCCTTGCCTCTTGTCGTGGCTGAAGCAGTTCCCCAGACTCGTGTTTCTCAGTCCCATGAGAAAGGGCTGTCCTGCCATTCAGGCTTTCATACAATGTGCATTTATTTGGCCCCTTCTGTATGCTAGATAGGTTGTGTGGTTACACGGATGGATAACAGAGCCCTCAAAATTTTAAAAATGTAAGTAGACTTTTATTGTTTAGAGTAGTTTTAGGTTCATAGCAAAACTGAGTGGAAAGTACAGAATTTCCATGTACCCCTGACCTCACATATCACGGCTTCTCTTCTATCCACAGGCCCCTCAGAGTAGCACATTTGTTATAATCGATGAACCCAGATGGACATGTCATAATCACCCCAAGTCCACAGTCTACATTAGGGCTCACTCTTGGTGTTGTGCATGCTCTGAGTTTTGACAAACGTACAATGACATGTATCCCCCATTGCGGTATCATTCAGAATAGTGTAAGTGCCTGAAAACTCCTAAATAATCACGGTACAATTCCGACAGTGTTGAAGTAGAGATACGAAAAAAGACTGTCAGAGCACGAAGGAGGGAGTAGCTAACAACAGAAGTTTGGGGGACATTCGGGAAAACATTCGAGTTTTATCTATTTGCAGAGGGGAAGAGTCTTGGGAGGCCAAGGGCCAACCTGAGCTGGAGCACACGGGCACCGGTATGGGGCACGTGGAGGGAGTGCGGAATGTGGGAAACCGGTGGTGGTTAAGAACGAGAACTCTGCAGTCCCACAGATGGAAGTGTGACTCTGACCTCTGCATCATACTTGCTGTGTGATCTTGGTCACATTACTGAGCTTCCGTAAGCCTCAGTCTCCCCCTCTTTAAACTGGGGTTGATAAACTGGGGATACATTTAATTAGCCCACTGCCTGGCCTTGGTATGTGGACCTGAATGTCAGCCAGTGGTGTAGAAGCAGAGAGGATGCTGGGAATGGTGTTCAAAAGGCAGAGTGTAAAGGCCCTGAAACCATACTAAGGAGTTTGGACTCATCCTCCAAAGCAGTGATTCTGAGTCCTGAGAATGCGTAAGGACCTGAGATTTTGTTAAAATCCAGATTTCTTAGTTCTTCAGAAACTGTTTCAGTTGGCCTTGGCCGGGCCCAGGAAACTGCATTTTTAATGGCTCCGAGGTGGATGATCCATATCACACTTTGGACTAGGTCACTGGGAGCTCAGGAAGCTTCTCGTAATATCTCTACAAAATGACTCAAAAGCTAACAGATGCAATTTGACAATAAATTGTTAAAAAAAAAAAAAAAAGAGCTAACAGATGCAGAGGCTGAAGAGAGAGGTTTGGGACTTTCTCATGATTGGGTGCAAATCGGTCAGTGGAGCTGGAGCCAACCCCGGGAAGGCTTCCGGACTCTGAGCCCGGGATCTTTGTGCTTTATTCAGACACCATCCACACAGTCCCGCTTGAAAGCCCAACCAAGCCCCCGGCTGCTGGGCTTACAGGTCTGGTTTGAAGAGCCCCTGTGTCCTGGCAGGCTCCAACTCTGCGAGGGGACTATGCTGTCAGTCAGCATGTGTGACCAGGACACCTCCATCGGGACTGCCGTCTGGTACCACTTCTGCTCTGCCGAGCCACCCTCCTCCTGACTGCTCGACGGATTAAGAATAAAAATGCTTACAAATGTCCAGGTCCTGGAATCGGGAGTCCTTGTAGCTCGAACGGCACACGTTTCCACAAAGGTGAACCAGGCATCCCTTTTGGGGAGAGCTTTTTGCAAAGGAGCACGAAGTCCTCAAGGAGCCTCACCAGCTGTTTCATTCTGGGCGATGGGGGTGCCCTCCTGTCTGCCTGGCTCCCAGTGAGGACTGTGTTTTCTTTCCCAGTTCCCATGGCTGCAAGAAATTGTCTCCACCTCTTATATAAGGGGTCCCTGCCTTTGGTGGCAAGGACTCATTCCCTGAACTGCCTGGCCAGCTTTCATGATCCCCAGGCTCACGGAGAGAAACCCCCACCCCCACCCCCTTCTTCTCCAAGAGGGTCCTGAAGACATTAGTTGAGATCGGTAGGCCTCTGGTCACAGAAAGCCGTCAGTAAATTCTGCATTAGGAGTCCCTGCTCTGGTTTCCAGTTTATTTGTAAATCCTCTAAATTAGTCAGCCCCTCCTCACGTTCAAATACAAAAGCTTTGAGTGCTTGAGTAGCCAGGACCTCTTTTTGACTTTTTGGCTTTCCCTGGCAGAAATATTTGAGAGCAAATTTATGCAATTGGCTGGATTCTCCCTCTGCACCCTCCCCACCAGTGCCATTCAGTGTGGGGGGGAGGGGGGATGATACCCCGTGTTAAGCGGCCATGATGGAGCCGAGAAAGGACCAGCTGCATTGGCCCCAAGTCATGGACAGAGCTTATAAACTAAGTGCTGAGGCAACTGTGAAGGCTGTGGCCTTGGAGAGCTGTTGATGCTGAGCCTGAGGCTGACACAGGCCCTTGTTGGGGCCAGTTACCAGGGTCAGCTTTAAGCTTCCTGGATGCCCAAGGCTTTGCAGAAATGACCCATCAAATCTCCCAATCCTGCCGTGGCAGCCAAAGCACAGGCCCAGCCGTTTCCATAATTTTCCAGAGGGACTTGGGAGAGCAGGGGGCCCGGAGGGCTGCAGAATCATCTCCTCTCTGTTAACTTGGACAGTGCTCCTCCCACACCTCACTGCCTGCTGCCATTTCATTCCCGTTCTCAGGCTGACGCTAAACAAAAGCAACCTGGTGCTTTAGATGCACTGTCTCCAATCCTAACCAGCTGGGGAGCTGTTCCCCCATCCCCATTTTACAGACAAAGGCTAAAGGATTGACCCAGGCAACTGCACAGCTGGGCTTCACCCACAGGTTGGCATGAGTCCCGCACCGATGGTGTTCCTGCACCCAGGATCCCACACTGTGTCCTGTCCCCTGGAATTAGAGTCGGGTCATTATCCTGGGTGACAGGTTACCAAGCAACCTAAACCAGTGGAAAAGCATGAGCTGCCGCTTGACAGATTACTCAGGATAAATTGGTCCCAGTCCTGGGCATGTGCAGTTCTGGACATTCCCAGAACTCATGGAATTACTTGGAAAGGAGGCGGTAAGAGGGAATTAGAGCCAAAAGAGAGATAAAGTGCTGGAACTATATGTTGACAAGAGTTTGTCTAATTAAATACGTAGGTTTTGAATTACACTTGCCTCGTGATTCCGCGCCTGCTGCCGCCGCCCTCCGAGGGCCCAGCACCAGCAGCCCCGCTTCCCTGGCTGGTTGTGTGCCAGGAAGGGCAGCGTGTGGGGGCGCTCGCCAGGGGCCAGGGCACCCGGGACCACAACGAACTTACCTTCGATGATCTGGCCAGTGGGATTTGTAGTCAACATTATTGTTATCATAGGTTACTATTTTTGACTTGTGTTTTGATGGGTGACGTTAGCTGTGGTTCCCGGAGAACACCCGTAGCATCCTCCTCCTCAGATATCATAAAGTACACATTCAACGCCATCCGCGTGTGCATGTGATTAAGGAGTAGACGCTGATTAGATCTACAGTCTCCAAACCTGATGCGTAGCAGAACTCTGGGAGAACGAACAAACAGAAACAAACCAACCCCAAGTGAGCAACAAACAGGCAGAGTCCCAAGTCCTGCCGAGCCCAGAGATTGATTTCGTAGACAAATGACGATTTTGAAACCCAGCCAGGTAATAGTTCTGGTGCATAGCCAGGTTTGCGAAATCTTGAATGAACTGTCTTGGGCAAACAAAGGAATTCTAGTTTTTTGTTTTTTTTTTTAATTATTATTTGCCAGCTTTTTAAATTTCCCATCTTTGAAATGAAAAGGTAACCTTAACCAAACTTCTAGACTCAAGGTGATAGCAAAACAGCATCGTATTTCAGTTGGGAACTTAGAACACGAGACCCTTGAAGAGAATGAGAGAAGCAGCATTTTCATAATCACGATGCCCTTTGCACTGAAAGGAGGAGGTCTCAAAAGTCCTAACAGCTGGGCAGGAACATGGGTGGGTCCCTTGCCCTTCTTCGCCGCCGTTTCCCCACCTACAAAATGAAGAGCTCCTTCTGTGTGATTTCCAAGTTCCCTGCTGGGTCTAAAATTCTGTGATGAGAACCTCTGCACACGTCTCACGGCCAGGGTTTTAAATCAGATGATCAAATATTTACTGAACCTTGCTATGTGTCCAGGAGCTGAAATTTTTTGAAAAATTGGTTCTGTGGGAAAAAAAAAAGGGGGTGCAGGAGGGACAGATGCTAGTGAAGAGAAACTGCCGGAGCTCAGTGACTAAGGACTTCTGACCTTTCATGTTGCTTCACTTTCTTGCTTAGGGCCAGTTTTTTGTGTGTGATTCGAGTGCAGGTTGCGGTGAGACAATGGGCTGACAGCAGCAAACAAACAACCTGAGCGATGGTAACCGTGGTGCTCAGCCCGGCGGATGGCAAATATTGCAAGGTGATAAAAAGCCTAATGCGTCAGGTGCTAATCTGGTGCTAAAATGCTGCTTCAGGAAAAAACGTATTCCCGGAAAGGAAATCCTGGCGATGCGACTGACAGCAACAGCTGGAGGCCCCTATATTCGTCCAGATAGGAAGCAGGAAAAAATAAAAAAAGAAGTTGTGCGTTATGTAGAAGGAACTGGTGTGAGCAGTGGCTCTGGAATGTTCTTGTTGCTGAAGGTTTGGGAAGGTGTTGAATGTATTCTCTCTCAGCTGCCTTTGGGGCTTAGATTCTGGGTGTGAGGAGCACTGGAAGTCCCAGCTCACCCGAAGGACGCTCAGTGCAGCGAGGCTCCAGGGTGGGGCTCTTCAAATGGCTTTCAGAGTTTTGCAGAAAGAGCTGAAGGGGGAGAGGGGGAGGGGGAGAAGGAGGGCAGGTGCGTGGTATCACCAGGAATATCTCCTTAAATCGGAACAATTCTACTCCTACCTGCTGTATATGTTGAAGCTCTAAGTGAGGTGTTGGGACAATTAGCTCGTTGGCAGAACTCGCAAGCTACTTTGGTGGCATTAGTCACCTATTTGGCAAAGCCAAGTTGGGCTGAGACTAAGTGCTCAGTATGCCCAGTTTGGCTGGGGCAGTGAGTGATAGTGTTTGGGATGAGTTTGCTGGATAACGTGACCAGATTTCCTGGTACAGAGAACTGGGCAGATAGTATGTTTGTTACTCCATACCTTCCCTGACGTCCCATCACTGTCCTGTCTTCTGGGGATGGAGTGGAGTGTGGAATGAGGGTAGAATCCACATAGGGCAAACCCATTTAATCCTTACAACAGCCCTCTGGGCTAACCTCTATTTTTCACAATATTTAAAGGAGGAAACCGAGGCTCAAAAAATTCAAAGATCTCACCTGAGACCATAGAGCCAAAGAGAAGTACTGGGGACACATTAAGGTGTGTGTTCAGAAGTCATCTCCTGGAGCCTGAATGTCCATCAACGGATAAATGGATAAAGAAGACGTGGTTTATATATACAATGGAATATTACTTGGCAATGAGAAAGAATGAAATCTTGCCATCTGCAAAACATGAAGGGAACTGGAGGGTATTATGCTAGGTGAAATAAGTCAGCCAGAGAAAGACAGGTATCATATGTTATGACTCATAGGTGGAATTTGAAAAACTTAACAGAGAACCCTGGGGGAAAGGAAGGGGAAACAGAGTTTCACACAGAGAGGGAGGCAAACCATAAGAGACTCTTAAGTACAGAGAACAAACTGAGGGTTGATGGGGAGTGTAGGGAGGGGAGGGGAAAATGGGTGATGGGCATTGAGGAGGGCACCTGTTGGGATGAGCACTGGGTGTTGTAAGTAAGCGATGAATCATGGGAATCTACTCCCAAAGCCAAGAGGACACTGTATACACTGTAAGCTAACTTGACAATAAATTATATTTAAAAAAGAAAAAGGTAAAAAAAAAAAATCACTTCCTGGAGATGACCCTAAGCACACTCCAAATAGCCTAGGCCTGGAAGCAACTAGAACCTTCTCTGGAAACATGGAAACCAAGAGCCTGACCAGGGCCTCTGAGAAGGAGGGAGGGGCGGGAGTTGGCCGGCTGGTCTCTGGAAGGCCATGGCACAATCTGCAGTGTTTCACCTGCTCCAGCCCACAAGCACTATGGTGCTGTGCGGTCAGTCTGGGAAGAGAGGTCTGGGAAGGACTCCAGGTAATCTCAGGCCGGCCACACCTCCTGCAGAAGCCGAACGAAAACCCCTCTAGCAACGAAACCAGGGTCATAAACACTGAGCAGTGCCATTGGTAATAGGAAGTGATAAGCAGTTGGATTCCCCAAATTTATAAAGGGTGATGGAAATAGCTCTTGTTTTCCTGGCATATAGGTTGGTTCATGATCCTGCAAAGTTTAGGGATGACAGTTTTACTCTCTGAACTGAAGAGAGTGTACTGTATGCAGAAGGCACTCCATAAACACTCCTTGAATGGATAGATGGAAAAGGAACAAAGACAAAGTTACGTAAGGCATTCCTTCCATGCTGGGATACATGATGCCTCTACCCCTCAGAAGGGAGCTTTACTATGAAGCAAAAACATTTACTTCTAAAAAGTTGCAGCAAACTTGAGGTGATATTCTTCTTGCCTCTTACTGTGTACATTTTGCTTGTCTGAGGTAGGTTTGTTGCTATAAAGCCAACAACCTACAAAGAAAAGGGCTGGAGTAATACCAGGGGTACAAATACCTTCTTCCTTCCTATTTTTTTCTTGGCAAACATCTGAGGGGGAGTTTCCCTCTGCTATCCCTCTCAGGACATAGACCCCAATCAAACTCGTGGCCTGATGTAGCAGTGGCCTCACTGAGCCAGACACATGTTTAGAATTCCTCAGTCAACGGCGAGACGGGCAAAGGAAGCCCCAAGCAAGAAAGGCAGACACTGGGCACTTTTGAACTTAATTCTGGGTATTAAAGGAGCATTAAACAGGAAAGGGTATGTGAAAACAGCAGCCAGAGAGTTTAGCTGACTCAAGAGATAGTTCTCGTAGGAGACAGTGGGTGCACAGCCAGGTTTGCAGTGTGTGTTTTTAGGAGGTATTTTCCAGACAAACTGTATGAAGTCCCACTTATGTGCCTGGTGTCCTCGATATGCAGAATTAGACCCTTCTATAGAAGGAGGTGGGCCAGAGCTGTGTCAGTGCCTCCCTCCAGGTAGAGAGATCCACTGAAGGCTGTATTTTCCTGCCCGGGGCTGACATTTAGCCTGCATGCATGGGGGTAGGCAGCTGGGTGACCTGTGGTCGGTATCCATTCTGTCTGGTCGATGTCTGTGTTGTATCTGTTGTTAAATATTTGGAATATCACCCCTGGTCATAGGCATATCCTCCATAGAATCAATTGATGGAAAATCGCTAGCCAGTTTCCACAGACCTCTATTTTGTCCCTGCTCTTAGCCAATGACTTTAAAGAAGTGGTAGAAAATGCTGTTTGGAGAGGAGATAAACTTTATAAACGGGACTCAAGCCCTCTCGAGCCCTTCACTTGGATAATTTCTTGGGTCTTGGCTTAAATGTGACTTTTCTAGAGAAAGCTTCCATGACTCCTATTTTAGTTTACTCCTCTTCCTACATGGGCCCGTAGCCCACAGTACTTCCCCAGTTAATACACTCGTTAGACTCCATCATTCTTACTGGTTTTTAGTGAGTATCTGTCCTGCCCTAGGGTGTATCTGGGGAAGGACCTCAGGGATCTTGTTCACCCATGTGCCAGAGCCTAGCATCAAGTAGATTCAGTTAATGTCTGTAGAACAAATGAAATGAAATAGGTGTTGACTTTTCATTAGATGGTGGAGGTAATACGTAACCTCAAGGTTATTCTTTAGAAGAGACAGTAAAAACATCACTATGTGTTATGCGCACAAATGGCACCTTTACGGGGTGTCATACGAAGTGCGGTGAAGGGAGCAGTGAGCTCGATGCTGGGGGCCGGGGGAGTTGGGTGGTGGGGCGCAGTATAATTAGGGAGACCCGCGGAAGTCTTTCTCGTGAGGACAAGTCTCAAAGTGGGAACTCAGAGTGTGCCAAGTGTGGAAAGCAGTCCAAGAAGAGAGACCTGCAGGTAGAAGTTCAGAGGGTACTGAGCAGACGTGGCATATTTGGAAACAGCACTCATTCAAACTGACAACGGTTAGAAACATCAGGGAAGAGGAGCGCCTGGGTGGCGCAGTCATTTAAGTGTCCGACTTTGGCTCAGGTCACGATCTCACAGTTCATGGGTTCGAGCCCCACGTCAGGCTTTGTGCCGACAGCTCAGAGCTTGGGGCCTGCTTCTGGTTTTGTGTCTCCCTCTCTCTCTGCCCCTCCCCTGCTCATGTTCTGTCTGTCTCTCTCTCTCTCTCTCAAAAATAAATAAAAACACTAAAAATTAAAAAAAAAGCATCAGGGAAGAAATAAATAACAGGCTAGAAAGGCATGTGGTCTTCTAAGGCCTGCTAGGAGCTGCTATATGATGGGGGACTTACACGGCATTTTAACAAGGGTAGTTACTTTTTTCAAAAACATAGCATAATTGGTAAGTATGGAGAATGGGTTGAAAATTGGAAGATCCTGGAAATAGAGATATTTCCTAGAGAGCAGGTCCTTCTTCATTGTAGCGTTCAAGGAGTAAGGGAAAGGAAATAGTTACATATGGTGCCGAGGTTTCTATGTAGAGGGATGAAATCTACCTCCTGCTGGGCTGGAGTGCAACGAGCTGTGATTTCTCTGTGAGCTCTTAGTACCTCAGTAACTGCACCTGTGGGCCGTACGGACTTGATTGGAAGGTCTGCCATATCCCTGAACACTAACATTCTGTAACTCTATAGAGTCCTAAACTAATAAGAAGAGATAAGGTAGGAACCGGTGCTATATCGCTAATATTAATAGTATTGTGAGAACACAAATTAGAAAGAAGTCAACACAAAGATGGCTTAGCAGCAAGTCAGCATGACCAGTGTTGTGAGACGGGGACTGGCCAAGAGGAAATGGGTGGAGAAACAGAGAGGTCCCACTCTTTGGGCATGAGCCAGGGCATACCTTAACTTGGAGATTGTTCTGGGCTTTGCTTTTTCAGAGGGATAAGGACAATTGAGAATGACAGTAGCCAGAATGGTAAAAAGTCTGATGTCCAAATCATAGGAAAACTGAATGGAGGAACTGGGAATATTTATCCTGGAAAATAGAAAACTTGAGGAAAATGTATTAGATGCATTTATATATTTATAAAATTTCCAGGGGCGCCTGGGTGGCTCAGTTGTTTGAGCATCTGACTCTTGATCTCCGCTCAGGTCATGATCCCAGGGTGGTGGGATCGAGCCCTGCGTTGGGCTCTGCACTTAGCATGGAGCCTGCTTTTGTCTCCCTCCCTCCGCCCCTCCCCTTCACTCGCACTCTTGCTCTAAAAGAAATTTTAAAAAATTTCCATGTAGAAAAAGGGTTTGATTTTATTGGACTTCAGTGATCAGATTTAGGACCAAAGATTGGAAGTTTCTGAATACATGGTTTGGTCGAATATATGTAACAAAACTATCCGCTAAGTAGGTTTTTCAAAAATGAAAGAAAATTTTTATGTTTGGCTCACTTTCCATAAACTTTTCAGGAGGGAAAGAAGGAGTTCTGTTTTGATTAGTATTCTGTCGGCGGTTCCTATATAGTGTGTGTTTATTAAATGAGTAAGTGAGCAAGGTATATTGAATGAGCTGTGAACTGTTTTTCATCTCTGATATATTAAAATTAATGTCTCAATCCCTGGCACTTTTATTTGTACAGCCCTTACCACACTATAGTCTATTTTTTAAAATGTGTTTTTATTTATTTTGAGAGAGAGCATCCCTAAGTGGGGGAAGGGCAGAGAGAGAGAGAGAGAGGAGACAAGCAGGCTTTTCACTATCAGTTCAGAGTCTGCTATGGGGCTCGAACCCATGAACCATGAGATCATGACCTGAGCCAAAATCAAGAGTCAGATGCTTAACTGACTGAGCTACCCAGGCACCCCACCACATTAGATTCTAGTTTGTTCTTTTTTCTTTCCTTTTCTTTTCTCTTTTTTTCTTTTATTTCTCTATCTATTTATCTATCTATCACCTATCTATTTATTTTATTTTAGAGAGAGAGAGCATAAGTGGGTGAGGGGGGCAAAGGGGGAGAGGGAGAGAGAGAGAGAGAGAAAAAAAATTGGTGCGGAGACCAATGTGGGGCTCAACCCCATGACCCTGGGATCAGGACCTGAGCAGAAATCAAAGTTGGATGCTCAAGTGACTGAGCCACCCAGGCACGCCTAGACTTTGAATATCTCCTTTTCTACCTAGACTATGAGCTACCCAAAGTGAGGGGTTGTGTTTTCATTGTGACTTCAACGCTCAGTCCAGTCCTGGCACATAGCAAGTGCTCACATGAGTGGGGGACCGTATCATTTATTATTCAAACCGGGACCCTGTAAGAGTGAAGGGGGAGCCGACCCTGTGGGGGCAGATGCCACAGCGTAAGATGGCACCAGGCGGGGCACACCAGGGTGTGTAGTTACCCTAATCAGTGAGTGCTTGTCGAATGAACACAAAGGGGATGAGTTTATGGAGCCAGGAGAGGCAGGCCGCAGGAATGCTGTCCTTACATTGAGATTAAACACTGCTCCCTGGGAATTCCGCCCCGTGGGCTCAGTTCCGTATGCAGAATGCATCTAGACTCTCTGTCACGTGGCATTGAAATATCTGGATTAATATACTACTTCTCTAGGGAAGAAGTTTCTCTTTTCCAGCCTAGCATCCCTAGTTTCTTTAACTGTTCGGTTTTGCCTGGAGGTTGGCCTCACTGCCGATGGGATTCTCTGGTTCTGGATGGACTTCCATTTGACAAGGTCAGTTTGGGTGTTGTAGGCCTTGGCCCCCAGGAGGCCCACAGCTCTTTCCTCATGTACTGAACTGCCTCCCACCTCAAGGCCTTTGACCCCTATATTGTCCCTGCCCACGCAGCCCTGGCGGGGTCTCTAGGACCTGTTGTGATCACAGACAAGAGGAATTTAGAAAGTCTGAGCCAATGTTCTGCAGCTTAACCTTGTGTAAGCTTTGCCACTTGCCACTAGCCCTGACCTAGTGACCTGATTCTCATCAGTGTGCTTGGGCCTGGCTCCAAGGTGCAGCTCCCTGTGGCCCCAGCTCTGGTAACCAGGACAGAGGCCTGGTTCTTTGGCTTGAGTGCTTGTGTTGGTCGCTTGCAGAAAGCTCGTTTTGTTCTTATCTGTTCCTCTCCTGTCCCAAGGATGAGGACTTAGCCCTTAAGGGCCTGCTGAGAAGATGTCCAATTCTTCAAGTGTTTGTTATTTCAGATTCCTGGATGTCACTGCCTACCGGCAAGACTGGGGATGAGGCACCTGCGTGGTTTGGTCGGTTAAGCCCTGGACTTCAGCCCAGGTCATGATCTCACGGTTTGTGGGTTTGAGCCCTGCCTTGGGCTCTGTGCTGACAGCTCAGAGCCTGGAGCCTGTGTCACCCTCACTCTCTGCCCCTCCCCAGCTCCTGTTCTGTCTCTCTCTCTCTCAAAAACAAATAAACATTAAAAAAAAATTTAAGACTGGGGCTTAGCTCCTTGCCATTAAGTCTGGATTGAAGGTTCTGCCTGCCGACTTGGATGTCTTCCCCACACCTGTCCACACCTGTCCACAACCGAGCTGTGCTAGGATGTGCACTGTTGCCTTGTTTTTTCATCTTTTTAAAGTTTATTTATTTATTTTGAGAGGGAGAGGGGGAGACAGGAGGGTGTAGAGAGAGAGGTAATGAGAGAACCCTAAGCAGGCTCCGTGCTGTCAGTGCACAGCCCAGTATGGGGCTCGATCTCATGAATTGTGAGATCATGACCTGAGCTGAAACCAGGAGTCGAATCCTGAACCTACTGAGTTTACCAGGCATCCCATATATTTTCATCTTATTGATGGTCTTTTATCTTCTTTTTTCTTCCCTGTTTCCTCTTGTTTACTCTCGTTGTTTTCCAATTTCCTCTCTTTTCAGTTTCTTTCCTGTAGCTATAATTAATTTCCTCAAAGAATGCAGATAGCTCTCGAGTTTTTGGTTGCTGTTTGTTTTTATGGCAGGGAAGCGGCGCAGGGGTGGGGGTGGGGAGGGGACTCTGAGGCAGGGAGGGGAGTAAATTCTCAAGGGTTCTAAACTCCTTACAGAGAAAGGCTGAATCTTCTGCTCCCTCTAGACATCCTCCTTCCCCCATATCCCTCAGTGCTGGGACCTTGACGGTCTACCAGTAAAGTGACTGATCACTTCGAAAAGTAACTGACAGATACTAAATTCGGATGCTCCCATTGTCCTAGCAGAAAATGCTGTATATAAACGTACAACATTAGTGTAAAATTGCTAGAAAGCCCTGAAGAGGGAACTGACCTTTGTCAAGTGAAGTCACACTATACCCTTGAGCTGCATGTTCCATAAATTCTGGAATTAAAAGGTTAATAATCTCAACAGGAGAGGGATTTTTTTTTTTTTCCCAGGAGGGGATGAAGATCTTTCTCCTAAGTTTCTAACACCAGGTTAGTAGATTCAGCTGCATTTTTAGGGGGAAAAAAAGGGGGAGGAAATAAAACAAGATACTATTTTCTCTTTTTTTTCTAGTTTTATTGGGGCATAATTGACATCCTTCACTGTGTATGTTTAAGAAGTATGGCATGGTGGTTTGAGTTACATGTATTGTGAAATGATCACAATGGGTTCAGCTAACATCCATTTCTCATACAGATACAATAAAAAGAAAAGAAAGAAGAAAAAATATAAAGGAAAAAAAATTTCTCCTTGTGATGAGAACTCTTAGGATTTACTCTCTTAACGTTCCCGTATCTTACACACAGTGGTAGCTATAGTCATCATGCACAGTCCATCCCTCGTACTTATTTATCTTATAACTGGAAGTTTGTACCTTTTGTCCGCCTTCTCCAATTCCTTCTCCCCCAGTCTCCTGCCTTTGGCAACCACGAGTTGATCTCTTTATCTATGAGTTTTTCTATTCTCTTTTAAAGATTCCACATATAAATGAGATCATACAGTATTTGTCCTTCTCTGACTTATTTCACTTAGCAGAATGCCTTCAAAGTCTATCCATGTTGTCACAAACGGTAGGATTTCCTTATCTTTTATAATGGCTGAATAATATTCCATTGTATGTATCTGCCACAACTTCATCTATCGGGGAATACTTAGGTCGTTTCCACACCTTGGCTTTGGAAATGTTATGAACATGGGGGTGCAGATACCTCTTCAAGATAGTGTTTTTGTTATCTTTGGATAAATACCAAGAAGAATATCTGGATCATACAGTTTTATTTTTAACTTTTGGAGGATCCTCCATACTGTTTTCCATAGCAGCCGTATCAATGTACAACCTCCCCAACAGTGCACGTCCGTTCCTATTCTTCATCCTCGGCAGCATTGTTACCTCTTGTCTTTTTTATGATGGCCATTCTAACAGATGTGAGGTAATCTCTCATTGTGGTTTTAATTTGCATTTCCCTAAAGACTAGTGACGTTGATCATTTTTTTAAATACACCTATTGGCTTTTTTGTATATATTCTTTGGAAAAATGTCTGTTCATGTCCTTTGCCCATTTTTTAATTGGGGTATTTGTTTTTTCACTACTGAGTTGTAGGATAATAACCCCTTATCAGATATATGAGTTACAAATATTTTTTTCCCATTCCGTAGGTTATCTTTTCACTTTGTTGATGGTTTCTTTTGCTATGCAGAAGCATTTAGTTTGATGTAGTCCCATTTGTTAATTTTTTATTTTGTTGCTTGTGCTTTAGGTGTTCTGTCCATAAAATTGTCACCAAGACCCATGTCAAGGAGCTTTGTTGCTATATTTTCTTCTAGCAGTCTCATGGTTTCAGGTCTTATATTTAAGTCTTTAATCCATTTTCAGTTAATTTTTGTGTTGTAAGATATGGGTCCAGTTTCATTCTTTTACATGTGAATATCCAGTTATCCCAACACATTTTCATCATTGAGTACTTCTCTTGCTTTCCCTGTCAAATATCAGTTGACTGTATATGCTTGGGTCTATTTTTGGGCTGTCGATTCTGTTCATTGGTCTATTTTTTTTATGTCAATACCATGCTGTTTTGATGACCATAGCTTTATCTTGTAGCTTGAAATCAGGAAATGTGATGCCCCCTATTTTATTCTTTAATTCAGGATTTCTTTAGGAGTGTTTTTTTCTGCTTCTGTAAAAAAATGCCTTTGAAATTTCAATAAGGATCTCATTGATACGAGAGATTGCTTTTGGTAGTTTAGACGTTTTGACCATATTAATTCTTCCAATCAGCAAACACAATAATTTTTCCATTTATTTGTGTTTTCTACAATTTCTTTTATCAATGTCTTATAGTTTTCAGTGTAGAGATCTTTTGCTTCCTTAAGTTTATTCCTAAGCATTTTATTGTTTTTGATGTGATTATAAATGAGATCCGTTTATTTCTTTTTCAGAAATTTCATTGTTGGTGTGCATAAATTTTACAGATTTTTGTCTATTAACTGGTATCTTGAAACTTTGCTGAATTCATTGGTTAGATCTTACCTTTTCTGGGTTGAGTATTTAGGATTTTCTCTATATAAAATCATGTAAGGTGCAGATAGGAACAACTTCTTTTCCAGTTCTGATACCTTTTATTGTTCTTGCCTGATTGCTCTAGCTAGGATTTTCAGAACTGTATTGAATACGAGTGATGAGAGTGGGCACCCTTGTCTTATTCTTCTGATTTTTGAGGAAAAGCTTTCATTCTTTCACCTTTGAGCATGACGTTAGCCTGGGCTTGTCCTATAAGGCCTTATGTTGAGATATGTTCTACCTATGCCTAATCTGTTAAGAGTTTTTATCACACGGATGTTGAATTTTGTGAATGCTTTTTCTGTTCCCAATGAGATGAGCGTATGATCTTTTTCTTTCATTCCATTAATGTGATGTGTCACATTGATTGATTTGCATATGTTGAACCATGCTTGCATCTTAGGGCTAACTCCTACTTGATTGTGATAAATGATTCTTTTAATGTGCTGCTGAATTCACTTTGCTAGTATTTTGTTGAGAATTTTTGCATCTATGTTCATCAGAGGTATTGACCTGACGTTTTCTTTTCTAGTACTGTCCTTTTCTGATTTTGGTATTAGGATAATTCTGGCCTTATAAAATGGGTTTGTGAATGTTCTCTCCTCTTTGAAATTGGAATTTTAAGGAGGATTGATGTTCATTTTTTCTTTTTTTAATATTTGATAAAATTTACCAGTAAAGCCATGTGGGCCTGGACTTTTCTTTATTGAAAGATTTTTGATTTCTGGTTCAATCTCCTTACTAGTAATTGGTCTATTTACATTTTTTATTTCTTCTTGATTCAGTCTTTGGTAAGTTGTATGTCTCTAACGGTTGTTCCATTTTTTTCTAGGTTGTCCAGTTTATTGTCATATAGTAGCCTCTGATAATCCTTTCTGTGGGATCAATTGTAATGTCTGTTTTTTCATTAATAACTTTGTTGATTTGGATTCTTTCTCTTTTTCTCTTGGTTAGTCTAGCTAAGGTTTTGTCAATTTTGTTTATCTTTTCAAAGAAATAACTGTAATTTTTGTTAATCTTTTTTATTTTTCTGTTTTTTATTTTATGTATTTCTCCTCTAATCCTTATTATTTTCTTTCTTCTGATAACTTTGAGTTCAGTTTATTCTTTTTCTACTTCCTTAAGGCACAGAATTAAGGTGTTTATTTGGGACCTTGATTCTTCCTTTTTAATTTTTTTTTTAAGTTTATTTATTTATTTTGAGAGAGAGAGACCAAGTGTGGAGGAAGGGCAGGGAGAGAGAGACAGAGACAGAATCCCAAGCAGGCTCCACACTGTCAACACAGAGTTTGACATGGGGCTTGAGCCCATGAACTGTAAAATCATTACTTGAGCCAAGATCCAGAGGCATGTGCTTAACCGACTGAGCCACCCAAGTGCCCAGGGGCCTTTCTTCTTAATGTAGGCATTTGTTGCTATGCATTTCACTCTTAGAACTGCTTTTGCTGCATCTTGTAAGTTACGGCATGTTGTATTTCCATACATTTGTATCAAAAAACTTCTTTATTTGTCTCAAGAAACTTCTTTATTTCTCTTTAAGTTCTTCTTTGAGCCCTGGTTTCTTCAAGAGACCGTTGTTTAATTTCCATATGTTCATGCATTTTTCAGTTTTCTTCTTGTTGATTTCTAGTTTCATGCTATTGTGGTAAGAAAACATACTGGGTATGATTTCAATCTTCTTGAATTTGCTAAGACTTGTTTTGTGGCCTAACATATGATCTATCCTAGAAAATGTTTCACTTGTGCTTGAGAAGAATGTATTCTGCTACTGTTGGGTAGAATGTTCTGTACATGTCTCTTAGGTTTGTTTGGTCCATACCGTTGTTCAAATTTGCTGTTTCCCTATTGTTTCTCTGTCTGGATGGTCTATCGATCTTGAGGGTAAAGTATTAAAGTCCCTATGTTAATATTAAAGGTAATAAAGCCCCTAGAGTAATTATTTTATTACTGTTCATTCCTCTTTTTAGCTCTGTTAGTTTTTGCTTTATATATTTAGGTGCTCCAATATAGGGTGTATGAATATTTATAATTGTTATATCTTTTTGATGTACTCCTTTATCATTATGTAGTGACTTTTTCTTTTTTTTTCTTACCATTTTTAGTTTGAAGTCTGATATAAGTATAGCTACCCCTGCTTTTGCTTTTTTTTCTTTTTTAAATGAGCATTTGCTTGAAATGCCTTTTTCCATCCTTAGCCTATGTGTGTCTTTAAGGCTAAAATGAATCTCCTCTGGGCAGCACATTGTGGGATCTTGGTTTTCTTTTCTTTTTTTTTAATCCATTCAGCTGTTCTATGTCTTTTGGAGAATTTAATCCATTAAAAAACTTTTTTTTACAGTTTATTTTTGAGAGAGAAAGAGAGAGTGCTTGAATGGGGTAGCAACAGAGAGAGAGGGGAGAGAGAATTCCAAGCAGACTTTGCACTGTCAGCACAGAGCCCGATGCGGAGCTCAAACCCATGAACCGCGAGCTCATGACCTGAGCCGAAACCTAGAGTCGGACACTTAATGGCCTGAATCACCCAGGTGCCCCAAATGTAACCATTTACATTTAAAGTGATAACTGATAGGTAAGGACTTACTGTTGGCCATGTTGTTAATTGTTTTCTGGTTGTTTCATAGATCCTTTGTTCCTTGTTTCTTTTCTTTCCTTTTTTTAAAGTTTATTTATTTTGAGAGAGGGAGTGGGGGAAGGGCAGATAGAGGGGGAGGATCCCAAGCAGGCTCCATCTCACGACCATGAGATCAGGACCTGAGCTGAAACCAGAGTTGGATGCTTAACCGACTGAGTGACCCAGGTGCCCCATTTTTTCTTGTTTCTTATCCTGCTGTCTTTTTTGCATGTTTTAATGTGTTTTGGTATCAGCATGCTTTGTATCTTTATTATGTTATTTGTGGAATTACTACAGGTTTTTCCCTTTTGTTTACAGTGAGGCTTATATAAAATCTTAAGCTTACAACACCCTCTTTTAAACTGGTAACGATATAACTTCAATAGAAGTTACACTTCACACTTTTACTTCTTCCCCTAACATTTTAGGTTATTGCTGTTACAACTTACATATTTTTTATATTGTGTAACTAATAACAGATTGTTATATTTATGGTTATTTTGCTACATTCATTTTTTAAAAAAGCTTTTAAATTAGAGCTGTGAGTTATGGGCCACTATTACCACATTGCAGAATCTAACTATGACTATATATTTACCATTACCAGTGAGCTTTGGCTACTTTTTTGTGTTTTTATGATGTTAATTGGTGTTCTTTTACTTCTACTCAAAGAACTCACTTAGCATTTTTTGTAAGGGAGTTCTGGTGGTAATGGCTCCCTCAGCTTTTTTGCAAGGGAGGAGGGGGAGTCTGTATCCCTTTTTCATTACTGAAGGACAGCTGTGTTGGGTATGAAATTCTTGCCCTGAATTCTTTGGTCAGGTGAGGTCACTGGTTTTGCTCTGCAGACGGGGAGGCTATGGGCTGTGCTCTCTGCTCAGCCGCCTCCGTATGTAGGGCTGCTGAATGGGCTATGTAGCTTCCTGTGTTCTCTGGTTATATTCCCTGGTCAGATAGCTGGAAGGGTATATTCAGTCATGAGCAGGGCTACAACCTAGATTCCCTGCTCAGGTGCAGCAGGGGAAGTAGCGCTAAAACCGGCAAAGCTCTTTGTTTTCTTAACGCAGGATGACCCACATCTGAAGGTTCTGGATGAACAGGGCCGTTGACTTTGCTCTGCAAACTATTGGCTCTGTCTCCCATTCTCTCAGCTCGAGTGCCACTGGGCCACACAGCTTTCAGGTGTTTTCACCAGCCCTTCTGGTTAGATGGAGCTGGAAGGCACTTTCATGGGGCTGTGACTCAGCGCCTTGCCTGGATGGGGGCAAACTAGGCTCTAGGGTAAGCAAAATTCCTCGTTTGAGGATCCAAAGCAGGCAGATCTGCATCACGCTGAGTTTCCTGGTCAGAGCGTGCCTTCAACCTGGCTCTGTAGATGAGCAAAGTCACTCTTTAGGGTACTACTTGGGCACTGTAGATATAAACCCAGTCCGCCAAGATCCCTGAGTGCTGGTTATTGCAAGCCCTTTCCCCCTTCTCTGTCATGGATTCTCAGTGTCTGGGTCCCAAAGATTCCCCTGCAGTCCCCGTGGTGTGAGATCAGAGTAGGGGCGCCCACAGAGTGACCCAGAATGCTGGGGGAGCTGATATTTCCCCCCCTGGATTTTCTTTTCCCACTGGAGGGATTGGGGACTCCTGGGAGACCTCTCCACCTAGAGTTGCACTGTCCTGGGGGAGGGGCAGTGTGGTCAGTGTGTAGCTGCTGGTCTCATCCTCTAACGCAATCTGGCTTGGTCTCTGAGGTGCAGGGTGGGGTTTCAGCCTCATCTCTGTGTCCCGAGAATCTCTCCATGGTGTCTTATTCTTGAATAAATGATAGTTCTTGCGTGAGAAGCAAAGTCAGGAACAACCTATGTTACTATCTTGGGAATATCAGTTGTCAGCATACTATTTTTAACTCCTAAAACATTAATTCTTGCTCTGCCTTTTAGGTAGTTGGGGGATTCTAGGAAAGCCATTTCACCTCCCTGGGATTTGCATTTCTGCTCCAGTCAGAAGAGGGTCTCACTAGGATTCTGGAGTCTAGAAGTTCATGTAGCCTCTTTGGTTGGAGAAGCAGCCAATATATAGCACTGGTTCAGACTCAGTGGAGAGGTAGATGCTGTTTCTTCCTCAATGTGTGACACTGGGCTTCCTACTTAAAATCTCATGTGTCAAGTGCGGATGATAAAAGTACCAACTCCGAGGGGCTGATGGGAGATTAAAAAAAGGTACTATGTATTTATTTATTATTTATTTTATTTTTTAACGTTTATTCATTTTGAGAGATGGAGTGTGAGCAGGGGAGGGGCAGAGAGAGAGAGGGAGAAACAGAATCCGAAGCAGGCTCCAGGCTCTGAGTTGTCTGCCCAGAGCCCCACACAGGGCTCAAACTCACAAACTGTGAGATCATGACCTGAACTGAAGTCGGACACTTAACCGACTGAGCCACCCAGGCAACCCAAAAGAGGTACTATGTGGATGCATGATATGGTTCCTGGGATATAGTACATGGTCAATAAAAGTTTGTTATCGTTGTCCATCTGTGTAGACCATCTCATAGATGACCTGTGTGGTTCCATCCAGCTCTAAATGGCTGTCACTTTTATGGCTTTGTGGAAAATGTAGCGGAGATGACCCCCAGGAAGATTAGTTAACTGGAGTTTCGAGAATGAGGCCAAAGATCATATGAAATCTCCAACCCTGTGATAATGGTAAATGCTCTTTTTGAGTTATGATACGTTTACTGACATCATGGAGACTTTTTATTCAACATCCCTCTTGCATGCATTTCCGTTCTGCAATTGCACTTATATTTTTCTGGGAGGTGGGGGAAGCCAGGGAAGTATTTTGTGATACCCCCCTGCTAGAGGCTCAAGAGTTGGGGCTATTAACCTGTTAGAAGTGCACTGCCTGAGGAAAATGTTTCCTTTAGTGAATCTGAAATGATCACAAAGGATATAAGGCCGTATCCGGGCTCTGATGGGGAGGAAGTGCTGGCTCAGGGCAGTGCCTGGCCTTGCTCACAACCCAGCTCTGGGTCCAGAGTCCACTAGCCCGGGGCTCTCTGCCGGATCTGCTTTGACTTTGCTCTCTGCTCTGTCTTTGACTCGTGTGAGGGATTGTTCTTCTGGGCGCCCTGGCCTGGACTCTGATCTTACGAGAACATCACTGGAAACCTTTGTAACTCCCTCCAGCCTATGACCCAGCTTAGCGTGGCACAGCTGGGGCAGGATGGTGAAAGGTAGCTCGCGTGTGTGGACGGCTGTGGCTGGGCTTGGGAGGCCGCCTTGCAGCAGAAACGAGTGACTGACTCTAATGACGCGTTCTGAAACCCAATGCACAGAAGCTGTCTGTTACGGGGCTCTTGTGTTTTACTGTGATGCTTGGCCTTAACTGTGTTATATCACACGCCTGACTTTTAGGGTGAAATTAAACATTAAAATTAAAGGTTAAAATAAGTTTTTTCTTAAAATCGGTGTAAGACATAGTACATTGTTGAGGGAAACCGTGCATACCAATTCAAAGGCTGTCTGTATATAATAGTAAATAACGGAATCTATAAACCAAATGGAGTGACCTGTTACCTGCATGTAGAGGCAATGAGAGACGATGCAATTTAGAATGAGCACCACGGGTGGGTGTTTAACTGGGACATTGCGTTGTAAAATCCTCTCTGCCATGCCTCACCCATCCCTTGCGTTTCTTTCTCAGTAGGCAGTACCAATCTTCCTTTGTCTTTTCAGGTTTAGGAGCCTCTCTTTTGGCTCCGGAGTTGCCACAGTACCTGTAAGACAGCGTCATCAGGCACAGGGCAAGACTGCTGATTAGTGAGATCAGTGGTATGATTGAAGGCATCTAGATGAATAATATCTTAAAACATTCAGTTATTCATTTTAAGCCTATTTAATCAGGGTACAATTAAAACAGAAGTTGGAAACTGAAATTAAAGAAGCCAAAATAAATCAGGTTTGACCCTCAGCTCCTACCAGTGACTTTTTATGCGTCAGTCTCCAAGATCAACTGAATGTCACGTCTCTGGGGCGGCCTGCTTACGCTGATGCCACAGCCTCCAACTCCTGCCCCTACATGTGTCCAGTGGCCAAACAGGAGGTCTTCCTTGTTATCTCTGCCAGCTCTGACGTACCCGGGCTTGTGTGTGGCTTAGATTTTGTTCTGATCACGGTGATCTATTCATCGCTGCAGTATGGCTTCCAGGCTCCTCTCTGGGTTGGAACCGCCCCTCACAGGCAGCACAAAGTCTAATCTGCAAGGTGGATTGTGGGTCTGGGAGCGGACTCTCAGCTTGCCCTGGCCTTCGGCACACACGCCCCTTTCTGACTTCTGACTGCTCACCTGCTTCCAAGCTCGGCTCTGCCCCACCTGTTGGCGTCCGTGCTCCTCGGGGTCGTTGTGCTGCTGGCCCTGGTTTGCCCAGACCCTTTCTTGTCCCTGCCTTCTCACCCATCTCGTTTATGTGTCACTCTCTCCGTGGGATGACCTCACAGACCAACTCCTTTCACCCCTAATTGTTTTCACAAGATGCTGCCTTAAATTCGCCACTGGCTCTCCAGATGACCAGGTGTGTCACGGAAGAACACTGGGCTGGAGTCAGACTTTGATGCAGACATTGTACTTGCTAGTTGTATAAACCGAAGTCATGTGACCTCATTGATTGTGTTTCTTCGTCTGCAAAATGGGAATAAGAACAACAATAATGGTACCTACCCTGCTTACCTTAAAGTGATTCCTAGAACTGATGCCGCGCATATTTTTGGATTTGGATTTGTTAGCCATGTATTTTCTCTGGAGAAGGAACTGTTCGAATCTTTCACCCATTTAAAAAAAAAAACCTGGCTTGTCTTCTTTTATTGAGTTTTTAGAATTCTTTCCATATTCTAGATACAAGTCTTCTTTCCATATTCTAGATACAAGTCTTTTGCCATATATATGCTTTGCAAAAATCTCTCCCAGATGGTGCTTCCTGCTTCGTTCTCCTAATAGGATCATTAGAGGAAAAGATTTTAGTTTTGAAGAAGTTTGATATGTTATCTTATAAATATTATTTTTCCTTTTGTGTCCTATTTAAGAAATATTTGCCTACCCAAATATGTGTTACAACTGTGTTTTTTTTCTAGAAGTCTTATAATTTTTGTTTTATATTTAGGTCTATCATTCATTTTGTGTGTGTGTGTGTGTGGTGTGTACATGTACCCTATGAGGTCAGGGTTGAAGGTCATCATTCGTCATTAGTAAAATAACCACCATTTGCTATCACTACATGCCTGTATGAATAGATAAAATTAAAGACTGGTCATACCAAATGTTAAAGATAATTTGGAAGAGTTGAAGCCTCATACCCTTCTGATGGGAATGTAAAATGCTACAACCGCTTTGGTGAACAGCTCAATAGTTGTCTCAAAAACTTAAACTAGCTGTGTAGGTATTAACCCTAAAGAACTGAAAGCACATATCCCTACAAGGCTTGCACATGAATATCTACAGCTATTCTATTTGTAATTGCCCCAAACCAGAAACAACTCAAATGTCCAATTCATAAGAGAATGGATAAGTAAACTCTGATAGAGCTATAAAATGGAAGACTAGTGAGCGACAGCATGGCTGAATCTCAAAATAATCATGGTGACCAAAAAGAGACAGACAAATATTGTACAAGTTCATCCAAATAAACTTTTAGAAAATGTAAACTAACAGAAAGCAGAGCAGGGATTGCCTGGAGCTGGGGGTGGGGTTGATGTGGAGTGATTAGGAAGGGACACGAGGAAGGTTTGTGGGGGTCGTGGGCACACTCACCACCTTGAATGTGGTGATGGTTTCACAGAGCATACATATGCTTAAAAACATGCAGTTTGTTGTCTATTGATTATCTTACTAAACTTACTAAATGAGGAAATATTAGGAAAAATATCCACCAATGTGATAAAAGGGGGGAGATCACAAATCCCCAGTGAGATAATGCCCAGGCAACTGCACCGATAGCCTTAATCCGCTGTAGAAGTGCGTGTTGTTATCATCCGTGTCACATAGACTAGGAAATTTCCCAGTGAGAGAAGAAGGCCAGCTTCTGGGGGGCCTCAGAATCTGGTCTTCCCAACTCCACCCAGTGGAAAATGTCAAAATGATATTAGAACACATATGACTGGACAAAGGCTTGATTGCACCCTGGGACATTCACATCCTCAAGGGATTTCTTTCAGACTCGACTATATCCCAGCCCCCTCGTCTCTGTCTCTCACTCTCAACAAACAACGAACTGGTGGCTTAAAGTGCAGGGGCTTGTCTGTATTAAGAAGTTCCGGACCTGGCTGTCCTGCAGAATTACAGAGAAGCTTTTGGGAAATGCCGATGCCTGCCTCTGGACCTGGAGATTCTGATTTACTTGATCTAGAGTCTTAAAACTCCCCAGGTGATTCTAGGTGATTCCAAAGTGCAATTCGAATTGAGAAGCGCTCAAGTGGAGCCTTGCGCCTCTACCGTCGCCTGCTCCATCCCTGTGGCCATGTCATTTCCGCTCATTCTGTGCATCTCGTTCTGTTTGACCAGTGTTAGAAAATAGGCAGAACCAATTATGGTGATAATATAATAATAATAATAAAATAATAATAATAGACATAAAAATAGTACTTGGCCTTTTTTCAAAGAATTTCCATGAGCATTTTCTCATTGTGTCTCATAAATAACCTGAGAAGTAGGTAAGAGAGAAAGACATAATGTGTAACCTTTATTGTCTTTTTCCTAATTAATTATAAATGCAATAAATAGTCATTTAAGAATATTTTAGAAACAAATATGGAAAACTATGAATAGAAAAAAAATCATCTGTAATCCAATCTCTCAGAGAAAACCAGGGTCAACATTTGGTTTCTTTTAGCGCATATAAAATTATGCACATCATTTTTTAACAACAATGGGCACAAGCTGTATCAAAGTTTTGTGACCTGATCCTTTCACTCAATACATTATAATCGTTTCCTTCTATCCATTAATATATTTTGAGAATAACACTCTTAATGACTATTTTCTACTACACTGCATGGAAACATGATTCATTTAACTAATTCCCTATTGCTTGATAACTTGTTTCCAAGTTTTCTGTATTAAAATAACTATATCCTTATGTGGAGTACCTAGAACTCTCGTATACTTCTAGTGGGGGTATAAATTCATACAATTACTTTGGAAAATGTCAGATAGCATCTACTAATGTTGAATATGTGCATACCCTATGACTCAGCAATTTCTCCCCCAGGTGTATACCCAGAAAAAGGTGTACAAATGTTCAACAAAAGACAAGTACAAAAGTATTCACAGTTGTACTTCTAGTTATGGCCCTGACTGGAGACAACCCAAATATTCCTTAAAAATAGATACAGAAATTGGCTGCAGTATTTTCATCAGTGGAATACAATATAGCCACAAAAATGAAGGAATTGCAACGATACCCAACATCATGATGACTCTCACAATATTGAATGAGAAAAGGTTGACACAAAGAACACATAGAAACACAAGCATAATTAGTTTCTCCTATTAGGAATTGGGCTAGTGATTACCCTCATGGGAGGGGCAAAAGGGTCTCTGGGTTTGTTTCTAGGTTTGGTCGGTGATGAAACTGCTCACTTCATGAAAACTCATTGAGCTGTATATTTATGATCTGAATTTTTTCCTGTATGAGTGCTTCAGTAAAATTGACAAAATCTCACTACAAACTTTCAAGGCAACCCTTGCTACCTCCTTCTTTCGACTGGGGACAATGTGGCTTTAAAAACTGTTTTGGGCTGAATTGTGTCCCCCCCATCCCCCAGTCCACCCCAAATTCTTATGTGGAAGCTCTAACCTCTAGTTAGAAGATGTGACCTTTGGCAGAGAGGGGCTTTGAAAAGGTAATTAAGCCAAAATGAGGCCATAAACAATCCGATATGATTGGTGTCCTTAGAAGAAGAGGATATTAGGACATGAAGAGAAACAAATAACCTGAGAGATGCCCACGTCAGGACCCAGTGAGAAGATGGCCGTGTATAAGCCACGGAGCGAGGCCTCAGGCGTAATCAAACCTGCTGACATCTTGATCTTAAACTCTAGCCTCCAGAATTATGAGAGAATAAATTTCTGTCATATAAGATGCCCCGTCTGTGGTATTTTGTTGTGACATCCATAGCAGACAAATATAAGAATTGAGGTATTTTTTTATTTTTAATATCAAACGTATATTACAGGGCTGAGCAGGATGTGAACATCCATCGTCCGACTTTAAATTTTATAGCCTTGGCCACACACCTGGTTTTTCATCTTTCCATGAGAGACTGATGGTGCTGTGAGGCAGCTAAAGAGAGCGCCATCTCCATGGACCAGCTGCTACTCTGAAGGAAATATTTCTGGGTACCCAACAGGTACCCAACAGGGCTCAGTTGGGCCCTCAGTAGAAAGAGCATTCAACTCTTAATTTCAGAGTTGTGAGTTCAAGCCCCATGTAGGGTGTAGAGATAACTTCAATCATTCAATCAATAATAAACAAAAGCAAGCCAAAGCATCCTTTTCTTCTATCAGGTTGCTTGCTTGAGTGTGATGACTGTCACGTTTAAAGGAGACTTGCTGAAGTAAGGTGCATTTTTTTTTTTTTTTACAAACACAGAACTTTTGAGAGGCAGTGCTGGTTAGTAATTAATTGCTGCTGGTCATTAGAGTCATCTCATCTTCTGAAACATCCTGGGAAATGGCTAAGAGTGATAGTAATGCTATTTCCTGTTCCTCTTTTTACTTCCATCCCCTCAGATTTGGCCTTTGGGGAGCTGAAACATTTTGTTTTTACATTTACCTGTTCTCAGTGATACTATAATATCCACATTCTAAGGTCTTTATCATATTAGGGCTTCCTCAGGATGTTAAAACATCTGTTTCTACTTGTCAAAGAGAAGAGAGAGGAAAAAAATAACATGTATTTACCTTTTAATTCAGAATACAACAAAATAAAATGTATGTTGACTTGACTAGCTTCTGGAATTTTCCTGATAAGCAATTAGAATGAAGAGATTTGGAATATAAGTTAGGAAGGTCATGCATCCTATGGGTTCTTACTTTACCCCACTTTGGGATGTACATACAGTTTCAGTTCAACAAGTATTAGTTGAGAATTTATTCCTTGTTGGATATCATATCATAAGCAGTGTAAGATGGGGTCCCTTTTGTTAAAAAATTGTGAGCTTGTAAGTAAAATGGCTCTGCCTCTGATTTCCACAGGTTATGTCTTAAGAGAGATTTTAGGCTGAGGTGTGGAAAGAAAGAACCTAAGAGGGGACTGGTGGTCTCTTTGAGTTGAAAGGTCAGAACTGAAAGGTCTCTCCAAGGTTCAGAGGGCAGAGCACAAGAGAGGAGATTGCTGTACAGGAAGGAAACTCCAAAGATCTGCAGGGGGTCCCCTTGAGCATTCAAATGAGTACTGCTCAGTCTATGCAAATGAGGAAACCACTTGCAGTGAGGGAAGGAACTATCCAAAGAGACTAGAGGAAGCAATGTCCAGTGTTCACACGGGGCCAGGAATAATGTCTGTCCACACCAACCAGGCTAGAAAAACTAATAACACAGGGGGCATAGAGTCCTCAGAAAAGTCCTCAGTAATGGCCTAACTAGCGGTAGTTGTAGATTGTGCTCTGGTCCTGTCTAAAAAATATTAAAAGCAAGACCCCCAAACAACAATTTTTCCAATTAATATAACTGTGTACCAGAACAAAAGATAAGAATTTAGGAATACAAAAATATTCAGAAACATGGTAAAATTTATAATGTCTGGTATCCAATAAAAAATTACCAAGCATGCAAAGAAGAAGTCAAATACAAACAAATGAAAATAAAAACCAATCAGTTGAAACTGACACACTTACTCCACAACTTAAAAATGCTAAAACTGTCAGATAAGGACATTAAAAGCAGTTCTTATAATTATATTCTATATATTAAAAAAGGTAACTAGAGACATGATAAATATGAAATGCCCAAATCAAAGTTCTAGGGATGAAAACTACAATGTCTGAGATGAAAAGTACACTGGATAGAATTAAAGGTAGATTACACATTGCAAAAGTAAAAAGTTTAAATTTGAAAGCTTAGAAACAGAAACTATCCAATGTGAAACACAGAAAATAAACTGGGGAGAAAAGCACCAGTGAACTGTGGAGTAAGTTCAAGCAGCATATTTGGACTATATTCAGAATCCTCCAAAGTAGAGGGGAGTAGAAAGATTTTTGAAGAAACAAGGGGTCAAAGTTTTTAAGATCTGATGAAAACTGTCAACTCACAGATTCGGAAAGTTCAGTGAACCCCCAAAACAAGAAAACTACATCATCACATCCTAATCAAATTGCTCAAAATCAATGTTAAAGAGTAAAAAGTCAAAGATAAAGAGTAAATTTTAAAAGTGACCAGGAAGAAGGAGCATATTACATTACATATCCTTATTATATTACCGGAGGAGAAAGATAAAAACAATAGCAGATTTTTTTCTTGGAATTATTCAGGGAGGGAGTCAATGGAACAATATCTTTACTGAAAGAAAAAAAAGTCCATCAATTTAGCATCTGTACTCCACAAAAATATCTTTTAAAAAATGGAGGCAAAATAAAGAACTTTGCAGACATTCAGGAGCTGAAACAACTCATTACCAGCAGACCCACATTATAAGGAATTTTAAAATAAATTCTTCAGACAGAGGAAAATAATATCAGATAGAAGTCTGGCTGTACATAAAAATGAAATTTTTCTCTACCAGAAATTCCTGAGTAAGGTTTTTTTTCTTATTGAAGTCTCTTTAAAAGAGATTTGCTCTTTAAACAAAAATAATAACAGTGTGTGTTTATTACATATGTATAATTAAAATGCATGAGAGCAAAGTAAACTCAACATAGCAAAAGAAGGAAAATAATATGGATCAGACTGGAAATCAATGAAGTAGAAAAAAAGAAAAGAAAAACAATGAAGCCAAAGCTGGTTCTTTGAGACAGCTGATAAAATGGATAAACATATAATATAGTCAGGCCAATCAGGAAAAAGAGAGGACTCAAATTACCAATATCAGGAGTGAGAAAGGTGACATCACTAGACATTATATGTAAATATAAATCCATATTTATATATATGTATTTATATATTTAAATATATTTTATATATAATATAAAAATTTATATATAACATATAAATATAAATGTATTGTATATAACATATTATATAATATATAAATATACATATTAAAATATTAAATATGAATATAATAAATATATTTTTATGTATCCAAAGCAAGGCTTGTGTTCACCTGAAGTGGGGCTCGAGCTCACAGATGTGGGACTTGACCTCACAAACCATGAGATCATGACCTGAACTGAAGTCAGATGCTTAACGACTGAGCCACCCAGGTACCCAAGATTCTATAGATATTAAAAGGGAGAATAAGCAAATGCTATGAACAATGTTATGCCAACAAATTTGACAACTTAATTGAAATGGGAAAACTTTTTGGAAGGCTGAAGCTACCAAAACTCACTTAAGAAGAAATAAATAGCCTGAAGAGTCATATGTTTATTAAAAATACTGAATTTTTTGTTTTAAAATCTTTCAATAAAGAAAACTCCAGATTTAGATCATTTTGTTGGGGAACTCTTCCAGACAGTAAAAAAAGCAATGATACCCAACAATACAAACAGTACAAACTCTTCTAGAATATGGAAGTGAAAGAAATGCATACCAACAGTGTCAATGAGACCAGTACTACCCAAATACCAAACCAGTAAAGACGTTGTAAGAAAAGAGGGCTATAGACCCATCTCACTCATAAATATAGATGCAAAAAATTTAAAGCAAATTTTAGCAAGTCTAATCTGACAATGTGTAAAAAAAGATAATATATCATGGCCAAGTGGAATTTATCCCAAGAATGCTGCCTTAACATTCAAAAATCAATCAGTTTAATGTACTATATTAGCAAACTAAAAAGGAAAAAAAACCCCATAGTATCATCTCAATAGATGTAGGAAGAAAAAACATTGGATACAATCCTACATCTCTAGTTGAAAAAAGTTCTCAGTATACCAGGAGTAGAATGGGACTTCCTCTGATAAAAGGGATCCTTGAAAACCAAGTTCACATTATATAAAATTAACTTAAAATAGATCACAGATCCAAACGTAAAGCCTAAAACTGCAAACACCTAGAAGAAAACATGAGAGAAAAACTTTACAGCTGACCTCAGAACAGGAAGAGCCAGCAGAATCGCCGACTGGAAGGACTCCACCATCTTTGGGAAAGTCAAGATTGGAGGCAGCAAGGGCAGGTCAAACAAGCAGCGTTTCTTCGGCTGCCTCTCTACAGAGCCCCCTGGAAGCATGATCTCTTCTTTGTACTCGGTGCTTAACAGCCCATGAAGGCAATCGTGTGTCTCCATCAAGGCATAGCAGCCAGCCTAGGTGAAGTTTCAAGGGGCCAGTCGTCATCAACGGGACTGTGCTAGAAGCAAGTCGCAGAGACTAGAAAACACAGGAGGTGCCGTATCTGTACATGAGGGCACACGTGCAGCACAGCAGTCCTCACTACCTGAGGTGAGGGAGGCTTTCACGTTTGGACTATGGTGCTCTGCTCATCAGAGGCAAGGCTGGAATCTGAACATAGTCTACGTGGGGGAAGTGGAGGACGCGCGAGGAACATACATGTATTAACGCTATACTATGTGCTAGGCTAGGTACTTGATAGGTGCTGCCTTATTCCATTCCCATAATGATCCTGGTAATTATTATTACCATGTCACAGGATCCTAGAAGTTGTGTAACTTCCCAAGGCCCAACAGCTGCTAACTGTTGCTGGTGCTCAGATTAGTTTGATCACTGTGTGTTTGTGTGTGTGTGTGCATGTGTGTGTGTTTTCCATGACACCATCCATCTCCATAAAAGCAAAAGTTTTGCTAGCTTGCAAAGAATAACATGGATATCTCTCCAGAGCTTAAAAGTATAAGCCCAGAAAAATTCTATCCTTTTATGAAAAAGCAGTTGTTAAAAGTTCTTGGCAAATCTCAAGTGCCCAAAGTGTTTGGGGGTAAGGCCATGCATCTGCCTTCATTGGAAATAACCTGAACTATATACTGTGTCCTCCATGAGTGTTTCTTAGCAGAGAGGGGTGAGGGTGATCCCATCTTTGGCCTTGAAATAGGGGATTTATGAGCAAATATAGAGTTGGTGATCCCAGTAGGACTCGGCCTAAGAAGAATGATGAAAAGCAACAAATCATGATGCTACAGAAGAGTTTTCTGGCTCTTTCAAAGAATTCATTTCTGATCACAGCCTATCAAGGCAACAGATTTACAATGCCGATGGAAGGCTGGCATTGCCTGCAAAGTTAATTCTGACACATTCAGGGAAGAAGCAGTGAATCAAGTACCTGTGGTTTTCAGCAGAGGGCCGAACTATTCCTGTATTGATGAGAGTAGGCAGATTCCCCCCAAATAATATCTTCGACTAAAAGTTTCATGGTCCTAGAGTTTCCAAAGTGGGCACACATCAACTAGTAGCTTTCGCGGTGTAAGGTAATGAACAAATAGATGGAAATCCTATTCCCTCCTTACTGGTTTTATTATCTTGTGGCATATATAATGAAAGGCTTTTTAAAGGGCCCTTGCTATCTTTTAAAAACATTTTTATCATTAAGACTTAAAAAAAAACCCGACGAAGGTACAGACATTCCTTATCCAGATTCAGGGATTACCAAGATTTAGCCGTGTTTGTTCCATGTATTTCTTTGCTCCCATTAATGGATAGCTCCACCTCTACCTCCTTGAAAAATCTCGTTCAGTGAAAAGTCATGTTAGAGCCTTTGTCAGGTCCTCGATGGCTAAGATAAGCTCAATACCCTCGGTATTTAAATTTTTTTTAACATTTATTTATTTTTGAGAGACATAGAGACAGAGTATGAGCAGGGGAAGGGCAGAGAGAGAGGGAGACACAGAATCTGAAGAAGCAGGCTCCAGGCTCCGAGCTGTCAGCACAGAGCCCGACGTGGGGCTCGAACTCACAGACCTCGAGATCATGACCTGAGCCGAAGTCGGCCGCTTAACCAACTGAGCCACCCAGGCGCCCCTAAAGCTTTGTTCTATCTGGATCCAGCCTCTCTTGTAGCTTTCTCTCCCAATAGGCCCCTACATGAATTCTATATTGCAGACAATTTTAATTAACTATAGTCTCTGAATACATATTGAAAATTTCGGCCCCTGCTTATGCCATTTTTCCTGCTTAGTGCTTTCCTTCACTCTATTTCTGGCAATCCTGCCAACGGGGTGGACCCTGGCTATCTGTTCGTCTAACAGCCAAAACTATGTTTCCCAGCCTCCCATATAGTTAGGAGTGGGTGGACTTGATTCGCACCGCTTCCAGGCCTTGCTTATATCAACCTGCCAATTGTACTTTTCCCCTGGTGTCTTCGTCTGCCTGCACACTGTACGTAAACATCAGAACAGCTCTGTTATGCAAGTCAAATACGGAACATGGCAGGGCCTTCGTCTGTCTTGTCCCTGAAACACGGAGTGGCACCAAGTCTCTCCTCCATTGAAATTTTCACGTGTTTGAAAAAAATTACTGTTGGGTCAAGCTACCACATTTTGGGATTTATGTCTTAGGGTAGCTAGTGTACCTTCATAACAGTATCCGTCCTTCAAGTCTGGTTCAAGTTCACTCTTTTCTTTTACACCTCCAGGCAAAAGTGATGCCTCCTTCCTTTTAATTATTATAGTAGAGAGGGTTTTAAAAAATGTTTATTTATTATTTATATTTGACAGAGAGAGAGAGAGAGAGAGCGCAAAAGTGGGGGAAGGGAAGAGAGAGGGAGACCCAGAATCTGAAGCAGGCTCCAGGCTCTGAGCTGTCAGTGCAGAGCCCGACATGGGACTCGAGCCCACAAACTGTGAGATCATGACCTGAGCCAAAGTCAGACACTTAACCAAATGAGCCACCTGGGCACCCTGTTATTATAGCACAGCGTTCTTAATTTTATGTTGATTTTATAGTACTCCAGGTCACCCAACTTCCCACCCACCGGCTTCCTAAAATTGTACCTGTGCTCGTCGCGCCTGTGCTGTCTTCCTTTTCTTAAGTCCCATGGAGGAAGTAGAACTGCCCCTCTCCCGTCTTAGACCAGCCCCCTCCCTCGAAACCCATCTCTCCCTCTTGCTGCCTCCGGGCTCCTGTTCTGCTCTCTGTCTCCCATCCTGCCTGGGAATGCAGACTTTCTGTGAGCCGGCTCCGCAGCATTGGACAGCATCACCGTTACTCGCTTCGCAGAACCCTTCTCCCTTGGGCTTCTGCGGCGGCGCCAGTCAGGGTAGGCCAGATTATGCGCGGCAACCGGGTGACTGATCCCCAAGCCTCAGCACTCACAGCGCGAGAGATTTATTTCTCACTTGCGCTCCACGTTCATCATAGGTCGGCCACGGGTCTGCCGGGACCTGGGCCGGTGAGGGGAACTCTGGGACATGTGTTCCCCCTTCTGGCAGAGGGATAAAAAGAGATCACAGAAGCACATACTGGGTCTCAAAACTTCCACCAGGAAGTGACACAGGTCCCTCGTGCTCACGTTCCATTGCCCAAAGCATGTGACGTGGCCCAGCCTGATTTCAACGAGGTGTGATGTGGACTCCTTCCCAGGGAGGGCAGGGCGGCAATCCCCTCCCCTACAACGCTGCCTTCTCTCGGCTGTCCCCTTCCCCGTCACCCTGGCGGTGTTTCGTCCCCTGAATTCAGATTCGCACGTTAGATACAGCTCACATGTTTATGTTGCTTGACCTGCGTAGGGTTTTCTAATTGCGTTCTACCCTTTAAGAGTGAGATGATTTCACCCTGGAGTCCACTGGTCTCACTTTTCTTGAAGAATCCAAAGATGGGGCCGGCCTGGGCACCGTGCACCTGTGTAGCCTCTGCTGGGACTGGGCTGTGGCTGTCCCATTTAGGTGGACACGTGGGCCACGTTCTCCTTTTGTGTTCACAGTTTGTGTTGCCGCGGGGCTGAGTGGTATCCCTGTTCGTTAGGCTTTCCTCCCGTGCTAACGACCCCACAGTTACCTCCTTGGTCTCCAGTCTACTCACTCCGCATGTTCTCCTGGAGGGAACTGCTTTTCCCCGTGTCTTCAGTGTCAGGGCTGATGCTCTCCCAACCCCATCCTCCCTGTCCACCCGACCGAGGGCTTACTCCAGGTCTTTGTCATCCTTCTTTATCGTCTTTCACGTGGATAATTTTGTCGGCCTCCCTCCTGCTCGCCCAGCCCCGAGTCCGGCAGGAGTTCTGACCTATCCCCAGCAATGCCGTGACCTGTTGTAAAGCCCACATCTGGTGTCGTAAGCAGCCCCACGCAGCCCCACCATGCTCTTCCTCGGCACACCATTGCCGTAGGAGTGAGCCGTCTCCTTCAGGCGGCTCTCTCCTGGCCCCGCCATCCTCTCCAGTCTCCCTTCTTGCTTCCCTTCTTGTCCTTTATGATTTGGTCAAATGGAATTGCTTATAGAAGCTGTACTGTCTTTCTAGGGCTCTGTGTGTGCCCCCTTTTGTTCATGGTGGCAGCATCTCCTCCTCCTGGAAGCCTTCCTTGACTGCTCCCCATCCTCACCCACGCTGGGTGACGTGTCCTATTTGATGCTTCAGAACCACTTTGTATCTCCTCTAACATAGCCCTGAGTACCCTTAATTATAATCACTGTTTAATTTCTCCACTTCTCCAATTAAATGGCTTTAGGGGCTGAGTTGTGTCCCACTATCCTCCTCCCGACCAAATTCATCTGTTGAAGGCCCAACCAGCCCCCAGTATTCAGAATGTAACCATATTTGGAGATCAGCTCTTCAAAGCAGTGATTAAATGAAAACAAAGCAGTTAGGGTGGGGCCCTAATTCAATTTGACTTGTGACCCCGGTTTTTTTTAAGTTTACTTATTTATATTGAGAGAGAGAGAGAGAGAGAGAGCAGGAAAGAGGGGCAGAGAGAGAGGAAGAGAGAGAGGATCTCAGGCAAGTTGCACACTGTCAGTACAGAGCCCCATGTGGGGCTCGAACTCCAGAACCGCGAGATCATGACCTGAGCTGATATCAAGAGTCAGGTGCTTAACCAACTGAGCCACCCAGGTGCTCCCAGTTTGACTCGTGCCCTTGTGAAAAGAGGAAGAGATCCAGGGATGTGTGCACACAGAGGAAAGACCAAATGAGGACACAGGGAGAAGAACGCCACCTGTCCGCCAAGGAGAGAGGCTTCTGGAGAAGTCAAACTCGCAGACACCTTGATCTCGCACTTCCAGCCTGTGGAACTGTGAGAAAATACATTTCTGTTGTTTAAGCCCCCATTCTGTGGTATTTTGTTATGGCAGCCGTGGCGGACTAGGCAGACGGTAGGCAATTTGAAGACCAGCTCAAGTCCCTTTCTCTTGGTGTTCTTACCACACGCTCCATGCAGTAAGGGCAAAGTAAACATTTATGGAATCAGTCTATTGATAAATTGATAAATGGATAATCAAATTTGATACTGACCAATGCAGTCCATTTTGAGAGTTATTTTGATATGATAAATTTGTAAATTTTTTTCCATATTTTAATTTATTTTTGAGAGACAGAAAGAGACAGAGTGCAAACGGGGAAGGGGCAGAGAGAGAGGGAGACACAGAATCCGAAGCAGGCTCCAGGCTCTGAGCTGTGAGCACAGAGCCCGATGAGGGGCTCGAACCCACGAGCTGTGAGATCGTGACCTGAGCCGACGTTGGTCACTTACCCAACTGAGCCACCCAGGCGCCCCTTGACATGATAAATTTGAACTTGTAACAAGGAACGCTGTCATGAAAGGACTTGCAAATCACAGTTGGCACAGGAAAAACGCATTGGGTAGTGAATAAGGGGGTCATAGCCTAACCGTGTTTTGTTTTTTATTTATAGTGGCTTTTCTCTAAGAAACCAAAAAGGCTCTGGCTCCTCTGGGAGCGGCAGTGAGAGGCACCAGAATGTGGGAACTTCTAGGGAAGGGGGCGGGAGGGTACGTGAGGGAGCCTCTGGCTGGCAGGGGGCCAAGTCCTGCTGCCCGTCCTTTGGGATGACCCTTGCAGAACTCCGAAGGGATGAAGCAGCCACACTTGCTCCTGAATGGTACCTGGCATGCGCCTTCTGGAAGGCAGTGGAGGGAAAGACTTGGCAGGTTGGAGGAGGAAAGAAAGATCAGTGTCAGTAATTTAAATGACAACAAGCATCTGGGCACGAAGTTTCTGCAGGGTCCATCAAACATCCAGATGTTTTCGATCCACAAACACGACAATATCTAGAAGCATCTGGGTGGTAAGTGGAAAGGCTTGTGTTTTTCTACACTTGTGGCACATTTGGGCAACCCCAGCCAAGAACAGCTCGGTCAGGAGGAAGGAGATGAACTGTCGCCACATTCCCCACAGGTTGCGCTGCATTGGAGAGGCTAGATTTGACTGGGGTTGTGGTTTACCAGGCACGTGCGCGCGCGCGCACACACACACACACACACACACACACAGATGCAGTCTGAGGCTGCTTTTGTGGCTCCAGAGAGAGACTCTAGGCTAGGAGTTCCAGAAAGAAGGCTCCCCTCGGGACTGAAGAATGCCAGGCAACAACCTACTAGACGCACAGCATTTAGCGCATTGAGCCATCCCGCCCTGCACACGGTGGGTGACCAGTATTGGTCACGGGCAGCAGCGACAGCCAGAGCACACAGTAGGATAGCATGCTCAGAGAATGAGAATAGGATCGGGCCAGGGGTAAACGTCTTGTGGTCAAGGTGGCCGACATGAAGGCGAGTCAGAAGACAGGCTTAAGTTTTAGTTCTTGGGAGCCAATATCGCCTGTCCTGAGCAAAGAGGACTCATCAGGAAACAGGGCTCACAGATCACAGACCCGCCTCACCACGAATTCCTGGAGCTATGGGGTCATCATCGGGTCCTGAGACCAGATTAAATGATGCTAACATTCTCATTCATTCATTCATTCATTCATTCATTCTTCATTCACTGGACTGTAATTATTGAATGCCTACAATGCATGGATCAAGAACTACACTAGTTCATGGGGATTAAAAGGTAAGCTTCTAGTGGATGGAGGATATAGAGAAAATAGGCCCTTGCCGTACAGTGGAACAGGTGCTCTGATGGAGTAGGGGTGCACTGAGGCCTCACCCAGGCCTGACGCCTCCCTGCTTCCTGGAGGAAGTGATATCCACACGAAGATGTGGAGGATGAGTGGAACTGAGTCAAAGAAAAGGAGGGCTAAGGAGTTGACCAGAAGAGGGGGCACGGCTGTGCGGCGGCTCAGAAGAGGAAGACTCAATAGTTCAGAAGGCTGGACTATTTAGTGGGAGGAATCACGGCAGAAGAAGTCGACAGGCCTGGGTCCTGCAGAGACTCTGTTCCCTGCTGGCAGTGAGGATGGACCACGGGCAGGCTGCGCTGTGGGCTGAAGCTCAGAAGATAGAACAGAGCAGGAGGCAAAGATAGGGAATCGTGTATACAGGTATCACAGGCCTGAGGATTCGTGAATTCCTTCCCAGAGAGTGTCCAGAGTGAGAAGGCAGAGCCCAGGACAGAGTCCTGAAAATCCTCAACCTTTAAAGGATGGGCAGAGTTGCAGGGGCACCTGAGCCCAACTGGGATGGGTAGCCAGAGAGCTGGGAGAACCAGGCGAGGTGGCAGTGAGGCAGGTTCCCCAGGGAAGAGCAGGTTTGAAGATCAAGGTCATTGTTAACAGTGTAAAAGGGGCTAATAAATCAAGTAAAATAATTGGGGGAAAAAAGCCTAATAAAGCAACATGGGGATGGTTGGAAATCACGGCCAAGTCAGAAGCTTCTAGATAATTCCGGTGTAGGGATGGAGTAGAGAGGAGGAGAGAAAACAGCCTTGTGAACTTTTTAAAGAGTTCTGGCCATGGTGGCAGGAAAGAGAACCTCCTGGAACTGGAGGACTTCGGTGTAGGGGCACATTTAAGATGAAAGAGAGAAGGGCAAATTTGAATATTACCAAGTGCCTTGGGGAGCTGAGACCTTTCAGCAGGGGTAGGAGTGGATTCCGGGGTTTAAGGAGTGGAAGGTGCACCCCACCTTACAGCAAGCCCAGAACAGGTTTAGATATTTTGTGGTTGTTAGGGACCCGAGCTGTGTGGTGGTCAGACTGCGTGGATTTAGCCCTGCCTCATCCTTCTCTGGGCTGTGTGACCTTCGGCAAGTCATTTCTACCCCCTAAGCCTCAATTTCTTCATCTGCCACAATAGGACGTACCTTGTGAGGCTATTCGAAATACCGGGTTCCATAATGTACGTACAATAAAGTGGTTAGCACAATGCCCAGTAAGCGCTTTCCGAGCAGCATGGCTTCGGCAGGATGCGTGCCTGCCAGCGGCCTGTCCAGAGAGGGCAGAGCCTTCCCTAGTGTCCTCCTCTGTCTCGAATGGGGTCAGGGCTCCTTCTCTCTGCTCTGCTCGCTCTCTCCCTGCCCCGGAAGCCGCACAGCCCTTGTTGATCTCTGTGATCTCGACTGTACTTACTGCGTGGGGCCTCTGACAGGAATAGAGGCTGGGGACACACCTACTGGCAGCTCTGCATCAAAGGGTAGGTGACACCTCAGGGGGAAACCACAGCTTCGGAGCTCTTTGCTGGAAAACCCAGCCGCCTGTTTTTCTGCAGGCCAGGACTGCTGCGAGAGGGAATGCGGACTGCCCCCCTGGAACGCTGCAAGGTACTTCCGAAACGGTCGCTTTGTTTTTGAGCATCACCCGAATGCAAAATATAAGGTGAAGTAACAAGAAGGGAGTGCCCCAAGGGAGGGCAAGGCGATTCCTCACGTTCTAAGCCAAGTTCTGTGCTTTCTTTCGGCTTCTGCTGCCCGCCCCCAATTTCCTCCCAGCAGTGACTGGGGCTGCCTCCCCCTTCCCCCCACCTCCTCCACCCCCGCCCCGTTAGAGAGCTGGGTAGGCTTATTCCCACGGAATCAGACAGGGGGGCCCAGGAAGGAGATGAGAATCCAGTGCCCGGAGAGGAAAATGAGGCTCAAGGTCACTCGCTGAGTAACTGAGCGGCCAGTCCGGGACTCAACGCTCGGCTCTCCTGGCTCCCGGCATAGTGCCGTTTTCACAGCCTCTCCTGGCTAAGTGATGAGGACTTTAGTAATCCACCCATCTCCCTTCAGCCTCTGACTGTTGCTGACTTACTCACCCAAAATGTTCTGCACGCCTCCTGTGAGTCAGGTCCTTTCTAGGCACTGGGGACATAGCCGCAAAACAGAACGAAATCTCTACTCTTGTGGGCTTACAGTTCAGTGAAGGGAGACGTGATAAATAGGACAAACAAATAAACGATAGCGATACCCTCCACGACGTCTCCCGGGGAACGCTTTCTCGATAGGATGCCGAGTTACTAAAGCCCGATTTCCTAGCACATATGTGTCTCTTAATAAGGTGTTTTTCAGTCAATGATCCTACAGAGAAACAAGTACATATATGACCCCGGAACTCCATACAACATTGAAACTAAATGATTTGCGGGAGTAGTTTTGAGTTATAGTCTGAAAACAATTCCTGGAAAGCCAGAAGTTCTTCAAAGGCCTGTGGAATGTCAGCATGGGCTGTGTGTGTACCTTGGTTGTTGCTGGAGCGAAGGGAGAGGCCAGAGCACATCAAGCAACTCTTCACTGTGAACAGAGCAATTTTTTTGGTGATCAGAAAGCCATGCTTCCAGCATCTTAATATGTATATCCCGAATATGTAGATATATAGGTGTTTTAGACGGTCTTAATTACATTTTGAGAAATCAGTTGGGAATTTGGGGTCGGATGTCTGGTTGGGACTATGGCTGCCGTTTCAGTGTCCCCTGGGTGACCTACCCCTTTCGGAGGGAGCTAGCACAGAAAATGGTCTTTAAGTCAAAGACGTTTAGGTGGGCGCCCTGTCTTTGAACATGTCCTCCACTAGGAAGCTCGGTGACGATCATGGCCCCTTGTAAAACAGCTTCAACAGAAAGAGCAAAATCATCCCGCTCTCGAGTTTAATGCCTGACTTTAGCCAGGAGGGGTGGCCCAGTTCCATGAACTTTTTTTTTTTTTTTTTTTTTTTGAATGGTGGCTCTGGAATGGTAGGAAGTCTCCCACAAAGGATTTCCTTTGGTCATTGTTTTTTTTGTTTGTTTGTTTTTGTTTTGTCTTTTTTTTTTTTTTTTTTGCTTAGAAAAAAGCCTGCAGGGGGGGAGGGACAAGAATCTCCCCCACTTTGTGAATTCTGTGATTCAGAGTTTATTTATTTATTTATTTTTTAAATAATTTATTTTCAAATTGGTTTCCATAGAACACCCAGTGCTCATCCGAACAAATGCCCTCCTCAGTACCCGTCACCCACTCTCCCCCCTCCCTGATTCAGAGTTTAAAAGGCTAGGGGCAGGATCTGGGTCACAGACCTGATTCCTTTCTTATGTGGCACCTTCTGCTTCACAGGCCTGTCCCTTTAAATGTTGGGAGGAGAGCCCTCATTCTGTTCTATTTTTGTACTTGGTCACATGAGTGCAAGGTGTTTTCCTTGAGGTTAGAATCTGCACTAAGGGAAGTACCAAGTACTGGAATAACCAAGTCTTAGATTTTCAGCTCCGTAAAGACTTGAAAGGTCACTTAGTTCCGCCTCCTTCTCAAAGCAGAACCCCCCTCTTGCTCCCCGTGCTGCTAACCTCGAGCGTGTGCTCTGGGCACATCCGGGTGAGGGCGAGTGCGTTAGTCAGGCTTCGCCAGACGGACAGAATCAACAGGACATGTATACGTACAGGAGGAAATTGACTCTAAGGATTGACTCACACCATTGTGGAGGCAGACAAGTCCAGCATTTGCAGGGTGGGCCATCCGGCCGAAGACCCGGCATTGTGGTTTGAATGTCTGCGTCCCTCCCAGATTCTCATGTCGAAATCCTGATCTCCAATGGGATGGGGTTAGGAGACAGAGCCTTCGTGAGCGGGCTCAGGGTCCTTATACAAGAGGCCCAGAGAGCTCCCAGCCCTTCTGCCATGAGATGAAAAGTCAAGAGCCAGGAAGAGGGCCCTCACCCAACCATGCTGGCACCTTGATCTTGGACTTCGAGCCTCTAGAACTGTGAGAAATGAATTCGTTGTTGATGAGCCACCCAGTCTGTGATATGTCGCTACGACAGCCCAAACGGACTCGTGCTGCGGTTCGGGTCTGGAGGTCGTCTCCTGCGGAACCCCCTCTCGCTCAGGAGAGATCAGTCGTCTGTTCCGTTGAGGCCTTCAACTGACTGGACGCGCCCCACCCACAGTGTGGAGGCCAGTTTGCTTTACTCAAAGACCACCGATTTAGATTTACATCTCGTCTAAGAACACTCCCACAGAGACGTCTTGAATGGTGTTTGATTAAATATCTGGGTACAGTGGTCCAGCCAAGTTGACACATAACATTAACCATTACAGCGGGGTATGGTAGCTTATTTTATTATAGGTACTTGTGAATGTTCAGCAGTTAAAATACACACACACACACACACACACACACACACACACACACACTCTCATGAATTGAGCTCCCCCTGTGCAGAAGGAAATGAAGAGCAGGCCTTGGGTGGGGAGAGTATCCTTGGTTCTTTGTGCTTAGAAAAATGGTGGGTAAAGGATGTGACTCCAGGGCCAGAATAAGTGATTAGGCATGACCTTGGCTTCAGAGCTTTTAAAAGCTAAGGTTAGCCATCTGCAGAACTTCCTGCATCCCTGGATTTGCATAGGTACTGAAAGGGACAATTAGCTGATGTGTGTCTGTACATGTGTGTGTGCGCGCACCCATGCAAAAAGTATGTACCCATACACGCATGTGAAGCGGTGTAACAGAAAGGTTAGCTGGCACATGGGCTGGGAGCCACACTGCCAGGTCGAAATCCCAGCTTTGCGGCTGACTTACTGTGTAACTGCAGGAAAGCTACCTAACCTCCGTGTGCTTGCTTCCCTCATCTGTAAATAGGGAAACAGCAGAACTCATACTTCATAGGCCGAGAGGAGGAAGAAATGAGATGAGCTATGAAGGGCTTACAAGATTGCCTGGCACGTAAGTCCTAGAAATGTCAGTCATTGTGATCATGATCATCATTGTCACGATGGTCATCATCATCTATACGATGCCTGTCAGTTGTTGTCATGGTTACTTGTCAGCGAAGACCAAAACTCTACTAAGTGTAGGACGGCAGAGCCCATGCTGGAGACAGCCTCATGAGATGTATACTTTCTGTACTTCATTAGTGAAACTCTGGATAGGATCCAGATCATGTCTGTCTTAAATTAAATTATTATTATTATTTTTTTAGTAAACAGTGTTAGAGCAAGATGCCGGCATGACACTGGAATGAATTGAGCACGTTGGGCTGGATCACCTGCAGACACACACGGCCTCTCTGCCGGGGAGGAGGGGGTGTAGGAGGCCTCCCCCTTACTTGCTCACGTCCTCGGCGAACATGTTGCCGGCCACCTGAGGCTCAGGTGTGCCTGAGGCTGCTGGAACGAGAGCGCAGATAATGACAGCTGGTGGGCTCCAGTGCGATCCGCTCCTTCTCCCTGATAAATGGCTTCACAGATGCTGCCAGCTTCATGCTCAATTAATCTCAGTTGAATTGATCATCCAGTTATAAAGAAAACCATTAGCAATAAGGCAAAACTTCCCAAAGAGCTTTTACGGGGAGGAGGAAAGGAAGTGAATTGGTTTTTTTTAAAGAAATTAAGATGATGAACCGTGTTTGAAAAGAACACGGCACCAGCCTTCTCTCTACCCAGCTGACTCAGCCCTAAGGGGGTGGGATAATAAAGTCATGTTTTTCACCTGTTCATCTTAGGAATCATTCAAAGGAAATATCTTTTAGATAAGCAAGCACACAGAAGGCTTATCCTATGCCAGACTTCACTGGAAGCTGAGAAACTTTATACCTACTGTTATCAACGTATTTAGATTTCCAACAACACAGCTGGAGCAACAAATGGTATTATTTTTCACCTGTTTTGCAGAGGAGGAATCTAAAAAAAGATTAAGTAACTTGTCCAGCAACACAAGTGGCAGAACTGGGATCCAAAGTCGGTGCTCTTGGGCATTTGCCATGTGAGTCATAGTACTCTATTTTTGGGGGGGACCCAGACTCCAACTGGGCCAGTCCCCTTGCCCCCATCTGTCCTGCAGGGGCTCCCCGCCTTATTCCTGGAATGTTACATTCGTGTTTCCAATACTACATGCACACCTGCAAAAAGTAACTCTGTTACTATGCATGTAATGAATGTTCCTTGTCGGAAAAAAGCAACCATAGAAAGTACTGGGGAGCAAACAGAAGAAGAGATTAATTATTCATGCTCCTGCGCTTACCAGAACCCTCGTTAACAGTTTGGTGTAGATCCTAGATTTTTTTTTCTATGTACCTCCTTTCCTTTTAAGCAACAGTGAGCTCCTAGGTATACCTATTGTTTTGTACTTTGATTTGTGTCACCTAAAATGTCACCTAGAATGTCTTTTCATTTAAATCAGTATATTTCTATGACATCATTTTTAATTCTTAAAAAGTATTCCACCGTACGGAAACGTTATAATTTACTCAACTAGTCCTTGCTTTTTGGATAACAACTTGTTTTCCAAATTTTGAAATTTGGAATTAGAAATGAGCCTACTGTAAATATCCTTATCGCTCCCCTCACATTTACGGTACATATATTTTAATTAAATCACTCGTTATATTACTATTTTTAACAATTACTGTAAATGCCCACTAGCTTAAAGGTTTATTTACAAACCACCACCCCTTTTTCACTTCAAGATACTCCCCTATTAATAGAGGTGATCACTGGGATTGCTAGTAAGTTCTCGTCGGTTTTCATTAACATGAATCTTGATTTCATTAAAATTGTATGAATTTGACGTTAACACCATTGCGAATCATGTTTTAATTTTTTAGAAGATAACTGATGGCATATGAATAAAACATACAGAAAGTGCCGTATTCTGACAGGCTCTCAGGAGGCCTCCCTGAAACTCCCAACTCCTGGCGGGGTGGGACGCCAGTGCTCAGGGACATTTGTCTCTGTCTCCTTGGGTGCTGGTTTGAGATTCAGAACTGAGAGTCCACGTTAGGGCAATGCTCCTGCCACTCCTCTGGCTCAGGCCCTCGTTAGCCTCTTCCCAAGTCTTGGCTCAGCCTCCTGCTTGCTTTCCTGAGTTTCTCTTTATTTGCACATTGCTGTCAAATTTAGCTAAATCGCCAGGTTGATTATTGCTCAAATAGCCAAAAACCCTCAGGATGGTTTCTCGTGGAGGATGAAGAGTAAGAGACAACAAAAAAGGGCAAGTGCAACAAAAGGGGGGACGCGTGGGTGGCTCAGTCTGGTGAGCGTCCGACTTCAGCTCAGGTCATGATCTCGCAGTCCGTGAGTTCGAGCCCCACATCAGGCTCTGTGCTGACAGCTGGGAGCCTGGAGCCTGCCTCTGATTCTGTGTCTCCCTCTCTCTCTGTTCCTCCCCACTCGCGCTCTGTCTCTCTGCCTCGCTCTCTCTTTCTCAAAAATAAATACATTAAAAAAAAGTGCAACAAAAGGTTTAGCCCAAGTATCAATGTGTTTATCCCCCACCTTTCCAGAGTACCTGCTTGTTGAGGAGGCAGTGCTCCTGGTGCCCCGCCCCTCTGCTTTGATTTAACAGATAGGAAAAGCTCCTGACCCCCTCAAGGGGGGCTTCCTGCTTCCCAGCCCCCTTTCCAGAAGGTGTGGTCTAGGCTTCAGGTAGTCAGGGACTCCCTCCCCGCCACCCCTACCACACGCACCTGCCCTTAGGCCTCCTGCCCTCTGGCCCAAAAGCTGAGATTCTTCTCATTAAGAGTATTTCTATCCTCTCTCTCTCCTCCCCCCAGTCAGGGTTGGGTAGTCTCAGCTCAGATGCGTGTTTTCAGTGCCTCTAAAAGAATTGTATTCTTTTTCTAAAAATGCCTTTAATTGGAGAAGCAGAAGCGACAGGCATTTACAGTCAGATCAGGGGACAGCCTGACACTTGTTTTCTCACAGAAAAGGTACTTGTTAGGAATCTTACCCTTATTAATGTGACTCAGATGGAACCGAGCTTGAAAACAGATGAACTGAGCTTGCGGGGTGTCTTTTAAGGATGTTGGGCTCTCGGGAGAGTCGGTGGCTTATCGTAACTTTGCATATTTTAAATGGTTTTATCTAGAAAAGTAATCATCCTCTTTCCTTCCCTTCTGAGGGCACATGCGTGTGGGTACCAGAAGTTAGAGACAGCATCAAAAACGTTCCCATGGTTCGGTCCAAGGCATGGCACCTACTATATGGGGACCATTGAAGGCAAAGATGGAGACACTTAATAAGTGTCGAATGTCTCAAACAGTGTGACTGAAATGAAAAACAATAACAGCCCTTGTATCGTGGAGATATAGATGCAATGGACTGGTTCTTCAACTGGCATTTCTTTGTATAAATCTTTTTAATTTGGCTGCTGCTTAAACGTACAGAATGCTGTTGTTTACATCACCTCATTTTAACTCAGGGAAATGGATTCCGTGGAGTTAAGAGGCTGGCCCAAAGTCACACTTCTTTAAGTGGTCGGGAATAGACCAGACCCCCTGATTTTGGATCCGGGTCTTTCCACTCACGTGCAAGTGTGTTTTGCTGAGAGCTATTTCCATGCCAGTTTTTCACGGCCCATACATGCGGAGAGCTCGCATATGATGGAATTGCTAGCTAAAATCATGAGATTAAGTTCCAGTGTGAGCCCCACGTGTAGGTATCTGTGGGGAGGAATGACTCCTGAGAGTGGACTTTGGTGGGGGCCGCGGTGGTGGGGGAGGGGGTGGGCGTCACAGGTGTTGGGACACAAAGTACAAATGTTAGGGCTTGGTTTCTTCAACACCCCTCCCCTCAAAGTTCAGTTGTAGGACCGTTGGGTCTCCATCTCAAAGAGCTTGTGTTTGGTCTCAGTACAGGAGAACTTGGGAGGGTCCCCAGGGGAGCAGGAGACAGCAGAAGGAATTTCCTACAATGTCCTTGCCCCTCTTTTTGTCACCTTTGGCAGCCAGACAACTCCTTATTTCAGGACAAAGCAACAACACTTTCAGGGTGTTATTCGAGATGCAGATATTACAGTTAACGAGGAATACCTTTGAACCGCCTCTTCTTTATGCCAATGTATTATTTTCCTTCTGGACTGCTGTTGAATGTCAAAAAAGAAAAAAGTGACATTGAGGAACAGGTTGACCTTAAAGGGGTCTACGATTATTGTCCTGAACACTATTTGGCAAAAGTGGGGACAGTCTCGGAGACGAGCAAAAGTGAGGAATCGCAAGGTTCTTGGCGGCCGTGACTGACCTTGGGAAGGCTGCCAGGAGAAGTAGAGGTCAGCAGTATGCTCCCGAACCGCTGAGTCCTCTTCGCGTTCTTCCTTTCCACCCCTTTTCTCCACTGGCGTTTGTAAAACCTCATGCACTAAGACAAATTTACGAGGAAGCAAAAGGGGCTGATGAAAGAAACCAAGTCCAGTGGAGCAGACAGGGAGACTCAAGGTGTTTAGTTCATCATGTCCTTTTGAACAGAGGTCTCTGGCCCTGCTCTGTATCACACCTTCTTACTGTCTTTTCTTCCCTTGGCATGAAGCCAGGCAGGAAATGGTTATAGTTGTTATTGTTACTGTTGTCGTTATTGTTGTTAACAATAGTGGAGCAAAAGAGTTCCCATCTCTCTCTCCCCAGTTGAGTTAGACCCTCTGGAGAAGAAGTAAGTTTAATGTGGCTCATTAAAAATATGACCCACATCTGATGGAGAGAAATACAAGCCATAAATCCACCTACACCGTCAGCCAGTATCAGTCCTTTCCCTTTTTGCCTTACGATATCATAAAAGAGCTTCTAAAGTGTCACCTTTCAGTGACACCCGGTATTGGCAATACCGAAGGGTGCCGCTAATAAAACCACCCTTGAAAGTTTGGGCTGTGGAGTTGGTGACTGTTGGAAAATGGCCAGATTAACTTTACAAATGGTGAGCCAGTAGTGTTCAGGTATCTACTCTTCACTCTTCACTCTGACAACGAGGTGGGAGGCGAGACCCCGTCACGAGGATCCTTGACAGGAAGAGTAGGTGACCATGCAGAGGGGCTGTTCAGAGACAGGCCAGGGGATTGACCATAAACTGCTCCTACTCTTGAAAAGGCAGAAGTCCAAAATGCAACCCTAAGAATTTAAAAATAGTGTGGCATTTTGGGCGTTGATTATATTCACTCCTTTTTGATAAATAGGTAACTATGTCATTATGCATTTATCAAGTACCTGACAAGGGCCAGATGCTGTGCTTGTTTAGGGCACTAAAACCCCGTATTTTCTCTGGTGTTGGGAAGCGGGAGGAACGCCATCTGTTAAATTTTCTACCTCTGTTCAGTTGCTACCAGAGTAAGTTGCCGCTAACTGTCAGGTGGACCCGTTTGAGACTGTGCTGTTTATCCTTCCCCGTCCTCTGTGACAGTGAGTGTGACCGGTGAACACACTGACGCCAGGCTCCAGAAGGTTCTAGTGTATGGAAGACAGAGTCCAGGGCACTCCCCATCCATCCATCTGAGCCCAAGACTCCTCAGTGCCTAGAATTCTAACACTCGTACAATTCAAATTAATTACACCTTGATTCTTTATTTTAAAAATTAAGGAAGCCTGCACAAAAAGTACATTACAATAAGGTTGAATGAAATCGAAATGGGAAATTAAAACCAAAGAAAATGAGTCTGCAGATATGCTAATTGTATGTAATTTGCCTTGATTGAGACTTAAATTTGGCTGCCAGCTTCATGGAAGCCCAGACAAAAGGGAAAGACGACACGTTGCATCTTCTTCGCAGCTCCTTGGAGGAGACAGATCTGGTCAGGCATCAAATCCCAGAAAGGATTTTTTTTTAAACTTTTTATTGTCAAATTGTTTTCCATACAACACCCAGTGCTCATCCCAACCAGTGCCCTCCTCTGTGCCCGTCACCCACTCTCCCCCCTCCCACGCCCTCCTCAACCTCAGTTTGTTCTTTGTACTTAAGAGTCTCTTAGGTTCTGTTTTCCGCCCTCTCTGTGTCTTTTTTCCTTTCCCCTCTTCCCCTCCCCCATGGTTTTCTGCTAAGTCTCTCAAAATCCACCTATGCATGGAAACATATGGTATCTGTCTTTCTCTGCTTGACTTACTTCACTCAGCATAATACCCTCCAGTTCCATCCATGTTGCCACACATGGCCAGATTTCATTTTTTTTCTCATTGCTGCGTAGTATTCCATTGTGTATATATATATATATATACCACATCTTCTTTATCCATTCATCAGTTGATGGGCACTTGGTCTCTTTCCATGATTTGACTGTTGTCGAAAGTGCTGCTATGAACATCGGGTACACGTGCTCCTATGCATCAGCATTCCTGTATCTCTTGGGTAGATCCCTAGCAGTGCTATTGCTGGGTCATAGGGTAGCTCTATTTTCATTTTTTTGAGGAACCTCCACACCGTTCTCCAGAGTGGCTGTATCAGTTTGCATTCCCACCAACAGTGCAAGAGGGTGCCTGTTTCTCCACATCCTCGCCAGCATCTATAGTTTCCTGATTTGTTCATTTTAGCCACTCTGACCGGTGTAAGGTTTTGATTTGTTTTTAATGTGCTGCAGTGAGAAGTTTTACGTTTGAGGGCCACCTGGATTCCTCCCTAAAAGAATGACTAACGCTTTGTACAAAGGTCCAGTGTCCTCCTTGTAAATGGGGTTAATATAGTAACTACTCTTCAGGGCTGTTGTGAGGATTAAATGAGAGGCTTGGGGGAACGTTTATTGCACGATCCGTTAGTCGGAGTCAACCTAACTTTTATCGGGGGGAATGATAAAACACAGTATGATACTTCTGTATATACTACGTCCGTCCCAGCGCTGCACCCTCCCAGGCTCCCCACCCTTTGTCAATGACTTTGCAGTTTCTCCCGGGAGAGGCAGAATATATTTTCTCCCCTCACCAACTCTGAACTTCACCGCATGATTTGGTTTGGCCACTGAAATGTGGACAGAAGTGACGCTGAACCAAGCCTAGACTTCAGAGGCATTATGTGTTCTCATTCACGGCTCTCAAATTTCTGCCATCCCTGTAAGGATGGGACCTGCTGGTTGTTTGGTCCAAGGATCGTAATGGATACATGGAGCAGGGCTGGACCCAACCTGAGGTTCGGAGCTCTGGTAAGTCGGGCTGACTGAAACCTTCAGTGTGAGTAAAAAGGAAAAGAGAAGAGAAAAGATAGTTGTTGAAAACCATTGCACGTTGGGATGATTTGTTATGTTTGTTTACTGTGGCAATAGCTGACTGATACAGTGGCCTTCTGTGATCAGACCTGGAGACATGTGTGATCTATTAAATGAGAATGACAGTTTAAAAAGCAAAATCATATAAATTCTGCTTTTGTAGAATAATATAAATGTCTAACCTGATTTTGTTTTTTTTCTTCTGTTTTTTTTTTAATGTTTTTCAATTTGTTTTTGAGAGACAGAGAGAGAAAGAATATGAATAGGGGAGGGGAAGAGAGAGAGGGAGGCGCAGAATCTGAAGCAGGCTCCAGGCCAGGCTCTGAGCTGTCAGCACAGAGCCCGATGTGGGGCTCGAACTCACGATCATGACCTGAGCCGAAGTCTGACGCCCAAGTGACTGAGCCACCCAGGTGCCCTGATCTGATTTTGTTTTTTTAAAAAAAGAATATGTTGGAGTATCTGGGTGGTTCAGTTGGTTGAGCATCTGAGTCTTGACTTTTGGTTCAGGTCACGATCCCAGGGTCATGGTCAAGTCCCGTGTTGGGCTCCATGCTGAGCGTGGAACCTGTTTAACATTCTCTCTCTCTCTCTCTCTCTCTCTCTCTCTCTCTTCTCTTCTCTCTCTCTAAAATAAAAAAAAAATAAAATCAACCATATTTATACAAAGCATAAAATTAAAATTAAAAAAAGAATATGCTTATACACCTAAATATTAAAAAGTATGAGAGATGGCACTCACGTGTTTAAAGTATGAAATTTAAAAGTGTACACATTTCAAAAACCTGATGGTGTTTTTTTGGTTTTGCCTTTTTTGGAAAATATTTAAGTAATCTCTACACCCAACGTGGGACTCAAACTCATGACCCTGAGATCAAGAGCGGCATGCTCTTCCCACTGAGCCAGCCAGGCGCCCCTGCTTTTGCCTTTTTGGTGTGCGTGTGTCCCATTTGTGAGTTGCAAAAACTTAAAGATCAAACACAGGCACTGCAAGGCAGCCGCCACTGTGGTGGTCACCCAGCTCGGGTTATCGGGGCGGACTTTTCGCTCATACTTGCCCTTCATCATTGCCTGAGTGTCGGAGACTGTTGAAAATGACCTTTCATTCTCTCAGCTGCTGTCGGAGTGAGGAAGCACCTCTCAGAGCTGCGCAGCTAGCGAGGAGAGTATTTAAGACCAGAAACCAGCCTGGTTTCTTACTTTGCTTCCTTGCTTTCTCCCTCCAGAAATATCTGTGCTGTAGGCATCGCACACACATGCTAAGTGTGTAGGGACGCTAAAGTGGACAAGATGCTCCAGCAAAGCAGCGGCGCCATCAAATCCCCAACCAGCATTTAATGCTTTCTGCACACTTACATGATTTTATATAAACCCATAAGCACCATCTTACGATTTGCTTCTGTTTTTTTTTTTTTCTTCCTAGAGCTGTCCCAGCCTGTTTGGGCTGCTATAACAAAATATCACAGACTGGGTGGCTTACAAACGACAGAAATTTATTTTTCAGTATCCCACAGCCTGGAAGTCTGAGATCCAGGTGGCAGTGTAGTTGGGGCAGCCGTCTTTCTGGCTCGTAGATGGCAGTATTTTTGCTGTGTCCTCATAGGGTAGAGGGGCAAGGAAGTTTTGGGGCCTCTTTTACAAAAGCACTAATCCCATACGTGAGGGCTCCGCCCTTATGACCTGAGCACCTCACCCCATGTCCTAATACCTCATTTTGGGGGTTAGGATTTCAGCATATGAATTACGGGGGGACATAAACATTCCAACCATAGAAAGTGCAGTCTTTTTCTTTTTTCCTCTGTGGTTTGGCTCCCCTCCCCTCCCCTTTTCTGTCCCACTGGACGTTCCATCCCCTCACCCCACCCTACACATACCCACGACAACACATCAGATTGTAGCTTTCCTTAGCTTTCTTGGCGATCATGTAAGCACATATGGCATTCATTGTATGAGGTGGGGAGACTAGTGAGAGCTTACCTCTGTAGCAGTCACGGTCACTTTCTATTTTATAATCAGAATGGAGACCCATGTAGTTAAATGTACTCAAGGACAAATCAAGGCCAGCTATCAGGTTAATGCCTCCGTTACAAATAACGCCGTCCATAATCAGGGTTCTCCTGCTCCGAAGTGTTTTGCCAGTCATCCCACTGATTTCAGTGTGGCGGTATGACCCTTTGTCGGAGATTGTTTTGGATTTTCCCCATTCTTCCTTTAATACAAACTCCAAGTTATCCCAAGTCACAGTGTGACATTCACCTTGGCCGTTGGGGGTGAGGCAAGGGGTGGTGAGTAGGGTAGGTGGGCAGTCCCATTGAGACTTTGTGGTTGGGGGACCAGTGAATACATCACCCAGACTGAAGGCTCTGAGAGTAAAAGGAGACTCTGTTAACATTCCACGACATGAGTTGACACTCTCCTAGGCAAACCAAGCCATGCGGTCACAGCTCTTTCGGTGTCGGTGGGTGGAGATACACTGCCGATGTTTGTGGCTTCGTGTAACTTGCTTTCACTTTTTAAATATTTCGGGAGCCCCTGCTACCCCAGCCCTGCGCCCAGGCCTCTCAACCTCTGGGAACCCTTGGTGTGTTTGTTCTTCCCCAAGGAGACTCTACTTTCATATTTTTTTTGAAAACATCTGTAGAAGCTGTGGGATATCAATCAGCCAAACTTTTAGGGTACCTGGCACGTGCCAGACATTCGCTGAACAAGGAGGCAGTCACATTCGTTTCCTAGGTGAGCATTGAGAGGCGTAACTGACAAAATGCCTATTAAGCACTTAGCACAGTGCCTGGCACATGGTAAGCCCCTCGTGGGTTTTTGGTAATTATTTTAATTATCATTTTAATCGTTACACAACAATCAATATGAATAAGGTAAGATTCTTACTTTCAAAATTTGGGCAATGGTAATAGGGACACATCCAAAGAAACATGTAAACAGTGATAAAAATAGCTACAAAACTAGAAAACGCGAGAGCTCTAGAATTATGGGTGTGACTCACTGTCTGTAGGTGGAAGCAGAGCGTGGGTGCAGGAGGTGCTCTCTGACTGCCTCGCACTCTTGCAGGGGGCCTGGAAGCTTCTTAGGAGGAAGCTCGTTTTGTTTAGACCTTTGGTCGCATGTTACGCTGAGAGAGATCTTTTGCTTAAAAGGGAATCCAGGGGTTTCTGGGTGGCTCAGTCGGTTAAGTGTCCAGCTTCTGCTCAGGTCATGATCTCGCGGTTCATGGGTTCAAGCTCGTGTTGCCTCAGTGCTGATAGCTCAGAGCCCGGAGCCTGCTTCAGAGTCTGTGTATCCCTCTCTTCTGCCCCTCCCCTGCTTGTGCTCTTTCTCTCTCTCTCAAAAAAATCAAAAAATAAAAAAAATTAAAAAATTAAAAAAAAGGAAATCCAGTATGTATTTATATTTTATAATGGTAAAAGAAAAAAGGCTAGTAATTATGATCATTTTAAAAGTAATGCATCATAGCAAACCCAAATTCTAAATTACATAGCAATTTGGAACTTGGGCTTGAGAGCCAGGGGCTTGGACTCGGACGCTGGGTCCACCCTTGCGGGGCATGTGACTTTAAGCAATGCCTGAGCCTCTGTGCCTCACGATTTCTGGACCTGTGAAGCAGACATGTTAGTAAGATTTGCCTGAAGAAGTTCGCGTGAGGGCGAAGAGAATTAATCCGTGAAAAGTACCTGGAGTAGTGTGCAGCACATGGCGAGGAGCCCCACAAATGTCATCTATGACTTGATACTTGAAGCATCCCCAGAGGTTCTTAAGGTGCTATGAAACATGTTAAACTCCTGTAAGAAACGGCTAAGCGAACATGAGTTTAAGAGGTGTGTTTGGGGCACCCAGGTGGCCCAGTTGGTTGAGCGTCCAACCTTGATACAGGCTCAGGTCATGATCTCACGGTTCATGAGTTCGAGCTCTGCGTCAAGCTCTGTGATGACAGCCCAGAGCCTGCTTGGGATTCTCTCTCTCCCTCTCTCTACCCCTCCCTGCTTGCTCTCTCTCTCTCTCTCTCTCTGAAAATAAATAAACATTAAAACAGATTTTTTAAAAAAGTTGTTTTTTACATAGAAGAAATGAGAATGCATTGACCAAAAATAAAGTCTCAAAGAATAATTCTTTTAGCTCTGCGGCTCTAGTTAGACTGTAGTACAAAAGATCAGAGGTTCTCACCTATTTTTATCAAAGTGTAGTATTTACACCTTACGATGGGCTAAAAAATACTGTTTTCTTCTAAACTAACAATTTGTCCCCTAGGAGATGGTTTTCCAAAGTTTGCTAGAAGAGGGAGGGAGCGTGGGTCTTCTAAGGAGGGAGCCACAACGCTTACTCTCATAGTAAAGAAGCTTGAAGCCTCAGCTCCTCATTACCTGCACCTGCGGGCTTGAGGCTGAAGAGCTGCCCCCGGGCTGGATGCCGAGGACCCAGGGACCCAGCAGCACAGCCCAGCAGGCTTCCTGGTAAGGAGGGGAAAAGAGGTAGCGAACAGCATAGGTTAGCAACAGTGTTTCAGTATTCCTTCCTTCCAGTCAACGAATGGAAAGCGATGTGCCAGGCACTGTGCCCAAAGCCTTCACGAGAGTTACCCAGCCCTCTGTGACCTTAAACCAGATGTCGCCCCGGGCGGAGCACTGGACCGGGATCCTGAGTCCAGGTTTGGTCATCTCTAAAATACGGCATTCGCCCAGGTGGCGTCTTTGGTTCTTCCCTCAGTAATCCTCTCTGGCTGCAACTGCTTTTCTTTAAATATCTGAGATCTCCAGACCAACGTTCCCTTCGACAGAGCTTGGATACTTCATAATTAGCACTGAGCAGTTAGCACAATGGCTATGACCGCCAAGCTCCTTCCTTGTCCGATTTAACAAACTGACTCTTTTTTTCCATTTTCCCCTGCCTGGAATGGTGAATGTTACAACTCTGTAAAATGGGGATAGTAATAATAATACCTATTGCATAAAATTACCATGAAGATTGAAAGTTTTAATAGATGAAAGTCTTTTCAGCAGTGCTTGACACATAAAAATTGTCCATTTGTATTTGCCGTCATTATGGGATTGTTAAGCACCACCTATGTGCCAGGTATTGGGCTGAGTGCTCTCTGTGTGTTAGCTATTTTAACCACCAAAAAATAATTTATTCACTTTTTTAATGTTTATTTATTTTGAGAGAAAGAGAGTGTGAGCGGGGGGGGGGGGCAGAGCGGGGGAGGGGGGACAGAGGATATGAGGGGCTCTGACTTGTGGGGCTCAGGCTCAAACTCATGAACTGTGAGATCATGACCTGAACCGAAGTTGGACGCTCAACCAATTAAGCCACCTAGGCGCCCCAGAATTTATTTACTTTTATGCTTGGGGGATAGAATTTTGTGATCGGTAGTATTTTTCCTTCTCAATCTTTTTTTTTTTCCTTCTTCTTTTTTTAATTTTGTTTTCCTGACACTCTTTAGCTGATGCCAGCATCACACCAGTCTCCTGGATTGCCATCTTCGATTCCTCTCTCTGCTAGCCTCCTCTCCTTCAGTCTGCCTGCTCCTTATCACATCGGAAAGATTTAAAATTCCTCTCATATATTTCCTTGCTTTTTCTTCTCCCTGCCTTCGCCAGGCTCACTGGACACTATCATCACTTCTTAACTGGTTCCCGTCCATTCCGGGTTGTATACTGCGACCTCAAGTATCCCACGGTGGGGTTCCCCATCGAGTGCCATTTCCTTGGCTTGGAATTAAAGACTCTTTACTTTCTGGTCTTAATCGACCCTCTGGAACATCTTCAAAGTCACCCCTTTAGGCACTCTGTTCTACCGCCAAAGCGTGCCAGCCACTTCCCCACTTAGTATCAACGCTGCCCCATCTCCCTGGGAGGCTCTTCTTGCAATTTGTTTGAACACAGTTTCCTTGTCAGATATTAAAGCAATGTTCAGAAGTCCTCTCTGACCACTCCCAGACGCTTCTGCCTCTCCCCAGAGATTACCGCTCTTCTCCGTCAAAGGGCCCTCTTCCCACCCTTGTCCTGTGCATTGACATTCATGGATATGAGCTTACAGGGAGTATACGGTGGTGCTTGTTGTTTTGTGTGTGGGTGTGTCTATGACATAAATAGTATCCAACTGTGCTTATCATTCTGCAACTTGCTTTTCTCCCCCAGCAATATGTCCTGGCAATCTGTCCATCAGGATGCATCTTAAATGCCACCAAGAATTCCCCCAAACTTTCCACAATTCCATTGCACTGGAAGTACTCTCTCGACTGACACTCCTCAGCGTCTCTTAGGGAGCGTTCTACTCTGTATGTGTGTGGAGTGGGATTATGCATGATTTTTAAATGTTTCTGCTTTTCTATCATTTCAAAAATTCCAGTTATTTCTCCAAGATGATATTTAAACAGATAGATGCTGGGTTAAACACACGCATCCACGCATTCTTCTTTTTGGGCTGTAACTTTATGTTACCCGGACACCAATTAATTTGTCCTTCCTGTGACCTTGATAGTGGGACTCCGGGTGCCCAGGAGAGGCAGGCAAACACGGCATATAGGTCACCAGGAAAATGCGGCCCTGGGCAAATTCTTCAGGCATGCCCAACTCCTAGGCAGCATCTCTCCTAGCATATGAGAAGAGCAAGTCTCACAGAAAATTCTGCCACACAGCACCGTGCCCAGCCATGCTGGAGCCTAAGCAGAAGGAAAAATGGGTGTTTCTGTATACCTTTCTCAAAAGTTCATGTTCATATTATTAATATATTACACACTCACATACACCTATACACCAGATAAATATACAGCATATTAATTATGTTATATGTTGCATAACTAATTATAAAGTATATTATAGACACACATTACATTTTATACCATTTAATTATGTTAGAGATGTTAATATCAAACGTTAATGAAAGCGCTACGATTTAAAAACATGACTGTATGTCACGCCGCCGGGTCGTGGGCTCTGTCTGCATGCCGGCTTGAGTCCCTATAAAGCGCGCAGTGGGGGAGGCCCAGGTGCAGGCCCGGAACGGGGGCTGACTGGAAACACCTGTTCCCATCGCACAATAATGCCGGTTGTGAACCAAACATCGGCAGCCTGCCTTTACTTAAAATTTGATATTTTGTCTATCATAGATTGAGAAAAATTATTGCATTAAAATATCGGTTTTGGCTGCCTTTTAAATGTTAACACCTGAGGCGAATGCCTCATGGGTGTCTGGTCCTGGCTCTGCTGCCACAGTAACGGTGGCCATTCATTCACTAAGCATCTGTCAGTAAACAAGCCGAGAAGCGGCGTGCGAGCTGCTGTGTACACTGGAGGAAGTTCCAGCTCGGTCCGCCTGGTGGGTGAGGGCTGTGTTCTCCAGAGGCCGTTTCCCCAGATCCCGGATTCTGTGACTCTCAGTCTGCATCACACTAGGAGAACCCTCCAAGTTCACGGCTATTGACACAGGACTGTTTAGGGAGCGACCTTGGGCACCAGCCTCAGGGCAAGGCCACTGGCCTCATTAGAGTTTTATACCCCAGCCCCACAAGAGTGGTAAGCATCTTTAAATGTTTTAAATATTTTAATCGATCCACATATCTGAACTTTACTTTTTACCAATTTCAAATGATCATCATGCTATTTAAAGTCTTTTATTTAACCAGTTAAAAATCCATTTATAATATTCACTGTGCTCATTAGCACAGTGGCTATTGACCAAGACACGGTTATTGACCAAGACATGGATCATGGCCCCTCTTGTGGGGACCGCTTTGGCGTGTTCTGGTGGAGCAAGCGGACGACCCTCGGAGTATGGCTTGTTGTTTAGGTCAAGCCTAGCATGAAGCTTGAACTAGCTGGCGCATCCATAACCTCTCACCATCTTCGATGTAAATACGCCCCAGGAAATAACAGACTCCATGGCAATCATCCGCGGTGAATGGACAGATTTCTTCTGTCTTGTACCGGGAGTGTGCTCGCCTCACTATGAGGCAAATCCACTTTTGTCCTTGGCCAGCAGAATTCCAGGGTCGGGGTCCCGGAGGCATCCTCCTCACCGCCGTTTCCCTGGTGGCCCCGCTGCCTTACCCACAACGTGCAAATTCTGCGATCAGCGACTACCAGAGGGGTGTCTGAACGTGGCGGTCCTGGGGAAAACCAGATCATGAACTGGAGTGAGTGAGTGAGTGGAGACAGGCTGACCACCTGTATTCGACAATAGCAACGAGACTATGACGAGTCGAGGGGTCACAGGAGTCTTAGCCAACAAGAGCCCATTGCAAGGGAGGTGTGGGAAGCTCAGGGTCCTGGAATCTGAACTGGGTGGGGTCTCCAAGCCAAAGAGCTGGGACTTAAATGTAAAGCCTCACTGAGCCCGAGGCTGATGTGACCGGCGAATAAAGACTGTGCTTAAGCCCTCCCACAGACTGAAGCACAGTCTGGTCCGTGGCCAGCACTAAGCCAAGGTTCGTGGGGTGAAGGAATTATGTTGACTCTTCAGGTGTCCTGGAGGGGACTGAACACGACACGGTCCTGGTGCTAGTCAAGGTACCGGACACGACCCCCCTCTCCCCCCACCAGATTCAGAACGCAGTCCCTGGAATTTACTTAACGAAAACCTCCAAGAGTATGGGTTTATTTTCTAGGGGATCTGAAACCTCACCCTAAAAGAGAACGGCAGGAGTAACTTCTGGCTAACCAAAGACACCAGTTTCCTTGTAACCAGTTACCAGTTAGCCTATGTTTTAGTGATAGGCGTTAACGTTAATTAACTCCTTGCTGTGTCCTGAGGATGACCGCATATTTTATATGCATTCATTTATCCCTGTGGCCCAGATGGGAGACTAAGTACGTGCCCGAGTTTAGTGGTAACGTGAGGATTCGAACCGGGTTCCTCCCCTGACCCCAAACCGGTTCGCCTGCGCCCCCAGACTCTCTGTTGTGAACATGGCCAACGGCACCGAAGGGTTTCTCAGAAGAAAGCGTTTTCTTCCTTGTTTTTCACATAAAAGGCTCCGCTGCTCTGCTCACATATGAACTGCTCTTCTCTGCTTTGGCTGAGAAATAACGGGCGCTCCTGTCGAAGTGTCTGACTTCTGAAGGACTAGCAATTACTTTATAAGCCGCAGCAGCTGTAGGCCACGACTGGAAAAGCCGTCCTTAGCACCGAAACAATCGGAGCACAAACAACACGTCCAGTGCTCCCCCCAATGCCTAGCCGATTGTTAATCAAAAATCAGGGCTTAAATGAACGAATTATGAATGACCTTAACGTGCATTCGCATCTCTGGCATTGTTCTGTCCCCAGATAAACGCTGGGTTCACTTCTGGCTCGCCCCCTGCTTGCCGGATGAATTTACATCGCGTAGTTTCTTTGAGTCTTTGTATTCTTGACGTTCATAAAATAGAGTTTTGAGAAAATTTTTATCCCATAAAGAACTTTTTTTGTTATCCATCCTTTTTCCGACCTTCCTTTCAGGGTTTAGAGTATTTTGCCAGGAGAATCAATTGCATCTAAGTGAGATTTATTTTGATTTTTGTTTTCCTTTTTTAATGAATTAGAGACATCTCTAACAGCCCGTATGAACTTGGCTGAACATGAGAATAGCGTGATAAAGCAGAGCAGTGCTTTCGTTTGTCCACCAGCATTTTGGATAGGCGTATGGTTTCTGTTACGCGTTTTAAAATTTCAATCATGCTAGCCTAGAAGTCTCTGAAGCTCCGTGTAGGTAACTGTGGTATTAAATGATCACAAAAACCCACGTTACTTATAAAATTCAAGGAAATCTATGTCTTCCTGTAAATTCAGTCTCTCCCATTTTGTCAAGGAAAAAGCAGAGGCCTGTGGCATCTCAGGGGTTCATGCCACGGGGCTTTATGGTGAGCAAGTTCCCACACACCGCAGTTTCTGGGCTGCAGTATGTACGCAGAATGTATTTTGAAATGAAGAAAATGGTGACGAGTGATGAGAACATTAGCAAATCATTCACTGCAAAATGTCCATCCTTAAGAGATCGAGGAATAGAGTAAGACTTTCAGGGCGCCCGGGTGGCTCAGTCACTTGAGCGTCCGACTTCGGCTCAGGTTGTGATCTCACGGTCTGTGGGTTCAAGCCCCGCATCGGGCTCTGTGCTGACGGCTCGGAGCCTGGAGCCTGCTTTGGATTCTGCCGCCCCCCACCACCCGTATTCCTCCCCTGCTTGCACGCTCTCTCTCAAAAATAAACATTACAAAAGAGAGATGGAGTAATACTTTCACAGTTACGAAGCGATTGTGCAATGATGTCGAGCCACCACACCTGACCGTCCCATCGGCTTGCAGATTTCAGCCCTACCACTGCATTGCCTTCCATCCGAGCACCTTTCCAGGTGCCCCAGGGGACCTATGCTTGCTTCCCCTTGTCGTCGCCCCCCGACCCCCGACCCAGCAGCCAGGAAGTGTGAGTTCTACTCTCAGATCTTGGCTGTGTGACCATCTTACAGAATTGTCAGGCTCGTGTGAAAGCACTTATTTGCCCTCCAGAAATGTGAGGGGCTGCAGTTACGCCCAGCAGTTTTTTAGAAGTTCAAATAGCTATGGCATCAAAAATTAATGAATAAATGATTGACTAGGAAAAATATTTGAGGTAGCATTGCACTTTCCTAAAGCGATCACATCAGTTTTCTCCATTTTTTCCACACGGTAACAAGACTGGCCATGTGGGAAGGTGGTACAGGCATAATTTCCTCTTTTTTTTTTTTTTTAACAGCTTTTAAGAGGTAAGAAAACATTTATTGGGACATATGCATCTGGCGTCAATTTTCCCCACACATTTTATTATGAAAACTTTCATATGGAAACGTTGAAAGAATTTACCGAGAATACCCATAAACTACCACCTAGACTCCACCATTCACATTTTACTGTGCTTGCTTTGTTGAGAATCCCCCTATCTAGCCATCTTCCCATCCATGCATTAATTTGTCATATTTGTAAATACATTTCAAGGTAACTTACAGACATCAGTAAACTTCCCCTAATGGACACACACATATGATTAACTAGAGTTAGCATCTGCGTACAGTTTTTTTTCCTCTCGATGTAAATGGGATCTAATTTGATGTCCTAAAAATCAGGGCCCAGTATGATTTTTTTTTTTTTTGGCTTGCTTCTTTGCTCCTAAAGCAAGGACACCCTCTTTTCGAGCTCGCTCTCATGCAGAAACGGACACGTGAAACATACTGGTGGAGCTTCTCTGGGTGAGGTGGGCCGGGGGGCCGGGAGCACGGGTCCCTGAGCCCCTCATGGGATGCCCCGGGTGCCCTGGATTACCACGGTGGGGTGCGTTCTCTAGCGGCACGAGCCTCAGTTGGATCATCTATGGAATGGGGCTTTGCAAATGGCTGTTTCCTCGGGGTCTTTCCAAGCCGCTCTCCACTCTCATTCCGTGATTCCGAAGCACTGACTGAAAGCTTTGCGGACCTCCCCCGTCACAAATCTTCAGCAGAAAGCTTTCTCTTGTTTTAAATAGCTCAATGCAAGAAGTTTCATTTAAGACTGTCGGTCCGAAGGCCTGAATTACTTCCCACACTTGGAATGGAAGAATACCGGAAAAACAAGAACCTCGTCTAGGTGGACGGCCGATTGCAGGAGCCTGAACACATGGGTGGGCATGTTGACTGAGTGCACACAGCCACGGCGTCCATCTCCGGGGGCCTCTGCCAGCCCCCAGCAGAGAGCACCTCTCAGTCCTGCTGTGGGCGAAGTCCGCCTGGGAGACATACCTCCTCCTTGTGCCTTAAGACAGCACTCTTGTGTGTGTATGGAGCAGATGCTTCACTAGTAGGGCAGCAACCTGGGCGTGTGGGTGAGTCTTGGGCACGTGAGTAGGAGTTGAGGCTGGAACCAGATTGGAATCGCATGAACCAGAGGATAGGAGAATCCAGGCCTGTGCCGTGAGAGGTCTGGGATGCCCAGAGGTCATTTATGCCAGGTAGAAAACACTGTACTGTAAGTCGTGAAGGTAGGACTGTGTCTACGTCAACTTTACGCCCTAGAAAAGTGAATGGTAAGTAGCAAACAGATGGGTCAATAAATGTCTATTGAAGGAAGAGAGAGAGGAGGGGAGGGAGGAAAGAAAGGTGGGATGGGCTGGTTTCCCTGAGTTGTGGCGGGGTCACGGCCACCATCCACACATGCCCACTGATGTCATAGACAACTTAAATCAACCTTTCCACTAATGACCGCTATTTTAAAAGTGTTTTGACCATGATTCACAGTAAAAACAAAAACAAAACAAAAACCAACCCCCAAAAACTCTTTAAATGGCGACCCAGTATGCACACACACATATACACACACACGGATGCATACACACACACACACGTCTTAAAAATGGGATGGGGGGCGCCTGGGTGGCTCATTTGGTTGGGCGGCCGACTTCAGCTCAGGTCATGATCTCACGGTCTGTGGGTTCGGGCCCCGTGTCGGGCTCTGTGCTGATGGCTCATCAGAGCCTGGAGCCTGCTTCGGATTCTGTGTCTCCCTCTCTCTCTGCCCTTCCCCTGTTCACGCTCTGTCTCTATGTCTCTCAAAAATAAATAAAAACGTTAAAAAAAATTAAAAAAATGGGATGGGTTCCAATAATTTTCATTCCATTCTACCAGTCCCATTCCAAATACTGGCTTGTAACCCACAGACTGAAAAACTCTAGGGCCAGTCCCTTCCCTTGGACCTCTTCTGGGATGTTATTCCTGCAAAGATCACTTTCCTTTCCAGAATCTATCATCTCTCTCTCCTCTATGAGAGAGAGATTAATCACCTCTTCCTACAAACATATCAGCTTTATTCTGTTTTGTAAAAAACCAAAGACAGTTCTTCTCTTGACTTTGCTTCCTTTCTAGTGACGACTCTTCATGACACCTTCTTTTTGTGGGATTAGCGTTTTAAGTAAGAGATCCAGACCTGCTGCTTCTTTTCCATCCAGGCTTTCCTGCCCTAACCCCCGGCAGTGGGTTCTCTTCCACCATGTTCTCTCAGAGGATCCTAATGACCTTCGGCCGTGCAGTTCCAATGCTGTTTTCTTCTCCCTCCTCCTTCTTTTTCTCCTTTTTCTCTTTTTAATTCCTACTTCTCTTGATTGGGATACTTTTGAACCCTGGTCTCTTAACAAGGGTCTCCTTTCTTGATATATTGTTCATGCATTCATTTATTTACTTGATTAGCTATTCAGCATTGGCTCAAGGGACGTATCAGTGAGTAGAATATGGGCCTGGGTGCTAACGGGAAAGCAAAGATGAGTAAGATGCAGAACTCCTGGCCTCAAGCACATGACATACAGGATAGGACTTGGATTGACACAGTTAAGTGCCCATCGCTAGAGTCTGGAGGGCCATTTGGATGGTGGGATGTGGATAAGATATCAGCCTGCAGAGCTGGATAGATCTGGATTCCAATTTTGGCTTTGCCAGTTTTTGGCCACCCGCTTCCTCTTCTGTCGATGGTGACTGATATTCATGGTGCCTCCCCACAGAAGTGTTGTGAGGCTCCGTTATCTCAATGAATTTTCACATGTTCCTCCGAGGCAGGTCCTATCATGAATCTCATTCTACAGATAAGGAAATTGAGGCTCTGAGGGGCCATACTGTCCCTAGGTGGAGCGCTGGGATATGACCCAGGCATGTCGACTCAAAAGTTTGTGATTGCGAGGCACCCGAGTGGCTCAGTCTGTTAAATGTCTGACTTCAGCTCCCGCCACAATCTTGCAGCTTGTGGGTTTGAGCCCCATGTCAGACTCTGTGCTGACAGCTTGGAGCCTGGGGCCTGCTTCAGATTCTGTGTTTCCCTCTCGCTCTGCCCCTTCCCTGCTTGTGCTCTGTCTCTCTCTCAAAAATACATAAACATGAAAAAAATTTAAAAAAAAAGAATTTGTGATGGCAAGCACAAAGGCACTTTATGTCTCTGCGTGTCCCAGAGGTCAGGGTCTAGTCTTTAGTTAGGCGAGACTAGAAACTACTTTTATCAGTATCTGCGGAGACTATCAGATAAGAGGCGGACTGATAAGCCTGAAGACCTTATTCATTTATTCTTCAAGAGAGGAGACTGTGCTGCCGCACAGGATACTTTCTCCTGTGCAAATAATGTGGGCATCAAAAGATAATAACGCAGGGACACGTGGGTGGCTCAGTCGGTTGAACGTCCGACTCTTGATTTCAGCTCAGGTCGTGGGGTTGAGCCCCGCATCAGGCTCCGCTCTGAGCAGGGAGCCTACTTAGGATTCCCTGTCTCCCTTGGCCCATCCATCTCTTGTGCACGTGCTCTCTCTCTCTCTCTCTCTCTGTTCCTAAAAATTAAAAAAATAATAATGGTAACTACCATCAACTAGGTGTGTGCTGTTTGCCGAGCAATAAGCAATACACAGCTGGGCTCCTTGCATCTCACAGCACCCTGAAGTCAGTGTTATTAGCCCAACAGCTAAAGAAGACATTAGACGAAGGGGAGACGAATGACATTTTGTTGAGTACATGGTAAAAACGCAGTACAATTTAGCAGCTACTGCTATAATTATTATTATTCACAACAGCTGCAGCAGCAGTAGATGAGGTGAAGAGATTTTCCTGGCAGTTCCTGCTGGTGAATACCAGAGACTGGAAATGAACCCAGGTCTCATTTCTGAGATACTATTTTTCATCATTAAATCTCACAAATTCGGGCATTGAGCAGCTTTAGACAAAGGGGACTGAGTGTCCCCACAGAATATTCCATGTCATCTGAACTGCTCCTATTCCAGGGAACTGTGTCTAGGAAAGAGCAACCTCTGTCATCCGGGATGTAGCAATCGAGCCTTTGGATGGCTGCGGGTAAGGATGGATGAGGTGGTCCCGACTGATTGCTTCTTCAGTCAGGGCTCCAGCGCTCCACTGTCTGAATTCAGTCAGGTCACACTCTGATCCACTGAGTGGGTTGTAGCTTTCTTTACAGTGGTTGAGTCCAGATCTTTCCTTTTGTGAAATATCTAGTACTGGTTCCCTCGTGTAGAGTCGGCTATCCTTGTATCCAGACCTTTTTTTACCATCTCCCAGAACAAGATACTTCTTCAGAGGACTCAGGTTATATGCTACCTGAGGGGTCTTGAAGGAGTTCTGTCGCCGGGAGAGTAATTTTCCGCCCCAGGCCCACGTTCCTGCGGCGGAGGGATATTTGAAGAACACTTCCATGTGATGAAGTGGAAGAACCACTTCCTGTGGGGGAGAAGGGCAAGGGCTTCCTAACTGATTTTGAGGAATTTGGGCTTTTGTGGTGAGTAGGCAAATGGAAAAGAGAAGTGTAAGATAACACGGAAGCTGGGGCTTAGGTAACTGGGAAAATGGTGGGAAAGTGGTGGAAACTGAGAAATTAGGAAGAGAAAGAAAAGATCTCAAGATATTCTGGGGAGGTGCCTGGGCAGGGTGGGCATAAGATTGGAGAAGATGAACTCTGTTTCAGAAAGGGTGGGTTTGTCATGTGGCTGTAGTAAGTCAGCTAACTTCACCTGATGCATTTTCCTGCCTTTTTATTACTGTTAGAGTCAGCAACTTTAATTTACACAGTTAAAAATATTTGGCTTAGTAAACTCATATATGTATATTCATATATGTATATGTATGAATATATGTATATTCATACCATATGAATTTAGACCCAGGAATTAGGGTTTTATACATTCATGCACAAATGTATAAATATTTACCAAAACTCCTTTAAAAGATCAAACAGGATTTACAAATATGAGAGGAGAAAATTGAGAAGCAGCTGAAAATGAAAAACTTCAGTTAACTACAGTAATTAAATAAAAAAATGCACTGACAATGTAAAAACATAATGAATGCGTTTGAAAATTATTTCCAGAATATCAAAACAAAACATTCAATTTAGCAATATGCCTGTGTATTAGTATATGGGACTTTTAATGTGTTGAAAATGATCTGCTCTATAAGAAGTCAATAATCCAGTCGGGCTCAGGGCTGTGGAAGGCAACTTTGATGGGTTTAACAGAAGTCATGACCTAGTGGGATATAAAATCAAGTCCAGAAGTGAAAACAGAATGGAAAGCCCTATCTGGTCGTCTGAGTTTGTGCTTCAGCCACTCTAATACGTCACAAGTAACACAACCAACAACAGACACAGAGCAAACCTGACCAACCATTTCTAGATCAGTATTTAAATCATAAGGTTCTGAAAACTCCTGGGTGTTTGGACATGTGAGGAGTGACCTCTGTGTGCAGAGCGTAGTGCGAGGGGCAAATGTGAGAACAGAGAGATAAAGAAGAAGATTGAGGGATGGGGAGAGGGAAAATAAAGGAGCCAAGAATTTCCCATGGTCATCAGGAGGGGCCTTCAGCAGTACTGAAAAGGGGAGAGAATCACAGAGGATAAGGTGTGAGAACACATGGTTGGGTATGACCATTGGGTGGCTGTGGGGACAGCAGTTCAGAGGTCAGTGAGGACAAAGGAGGTCAGGGGGTAGGTGACCGGAAGGTGAGGAGGAGGGCTCCTAAGAAAAGTTGACGGTGGTTGAGAAAGGGAGAGGGAGAGAGAGAGGCAGAGAGAGAGGAGGAAAAGAGAGGAGAGAGGGGGAAAAAAGAAGGGGAGAGAGAGGGAAAGGGAGAAAAAGACAGGGGAGAGAGAGAACGTGGAGAGAGGGAGAGGGAAGGAGGCAGGGAGGGAGAGAGAGAAAGGGGAAGAGAGAGAGAAATCCCTCATGTGAAATCTTGTCATAGAGTTTTTCCTACCAGTTTTGGGAAGGCTAATGTTAATGTTTGGTGACACAAAATGATGTATGTGCCAGAGGCTGACCAGTGTTTGGTATCTGAGCACCTTGCGTCCAGTGATAATGAGGCAAAAGTGGAGGAGAAAGGGGCAACATGCCCAAAGTGTGTTCTGCAAACACCTGTCACAGGATGTTACCAGATCCTTCCCTCATCTCCCACAAAATGATTTTATTCCTCTCTGTCCACAAGGAGGGGACTATCAGCATCCCCTTCCTGCGGAACCAGCAGGCCTGCGGCTAGTTGCTTCATGTTGCCACCCCATTTCTCATTCACTGAGAACGAATGAATGTTTTTATGCTGGGCTATGCCTTCTTTATTTTCTCAACTTCTACTTCATTTCTCATTGCCGTGCATGCATGTGCCATAGGGATGAGTCGGCGATTGAACCAACTGTGCCGTTTGGACCAGAAATCCAAGGCAGGAATTGTTACTGCAGGATGTGCCTTGGAGTGTGGCGTGCTATGAAATCTCCAAGGAGATCATAGCCTGTGCCCCGCTTGCCAAATTTATGGGACCACAGACCTGTTTCTTCACGGTCTCCTATTCTGTGAATCACACTTTGGAGAGATTTAAACGAGAGGGTGGAAATGACCAAGGACGGGGAGATCCTGTAGAAAAGTTGTAGTCAGTGTTTGAACTGGGAGTGGAGGTGAAGCGGCTGCTCCAGGGAGCTTCTTGTGGCTGGGCGTGCAAGGAAAGATGGCGCTTCTGGAAACAGGCCTGCCAGGAGGCTGGGAGCGGGGGCGGGAGGGGTCTGTCCGCCTCCTCATCCAGGAACCTAACAGAAAAGCACTTGATTTTCTTTAAGGCCTTGGAGCCCAGATCGCCCAGGGCAGGACACCAGGCTTAGGAGGACGTGTGTGTGAAGCTGGGCGATGCCAATTCTAACAACGTGAAGTGACTGCCATCTGTCCCCCTGCCGAGGGGACTCTGGGTTCCGCTTGCTATAGCAAAGGACTTTGAACTCCCTTAAGCCCCGAGTGAGGATGCATGTTCCCCAAATGTTTTTAGAGGAGAGGGTGCATCCACAAGCACGGCATATGGTGCTCTTCCATGGCCACGAGCTAGAGAATGTTGCTGTCTTCCTTGGAGAGTGGCGGAGCAGGAGATATTTCTGTGGCTATTCATCAACCTACCTGTGTAACAAAGACTCGCTGGGTTTCTGTTGTGTGTTTGATCCCTCAGTAACCAGGCAGGAGATCAGCTGATACAGAGATGAGTTGAAAACGGCAGTCCCAGATCTCACAGAGTTCGGAGTCCAGCAGACGAGACACACACGGTAAAGACGTAGTGTGGTGGGAGCCCCAGTACGGGAAGTTCAGGGAGACATGGGATGTGTGGAGGGGCACCCGACTCAGAGGTCCGCCCAGGATGGACTCGGGATAGAGCGCTGTTCAGCCTGAGGGCCACCAGATACCTTAACTAGTGAGGGGGAGCATTTATGAACTCTGGACACAGAAAGTAGGAGTTTGGAAGGTCTTCCAACTAATCTGTTGGAGGATGTGAAAAACATTCAGCACGGCTGGAGTGTGAGCGCTGGGTGAGGAACTCTGGGGTGGAGATAGGGGAGCGAGACACAAGCATGAAGCAGGCACTCAGATCCTGTTGGGCCCCAGGTCCTCAGGTCTGTCTGCATGGCTACGTCACCGAAGTCTGGGCCTCACTCCCAGCCGCGGAGACTTCTCTGGTTCTCTTTCGACCCTGATCACCTGTCCTTTGTTCTTTCCTCTGGCTCTCCACAACCCTCCCCTCCCCGCCCTGCCTTCAAATCTCTCTTCAGAGAACCGACGCCTCGTGTTGGCGGGGTGGGTGGGTTTTAGGTCACGCCCGGAGTGACCAGTACCTGGAATATGACCTGCCCACCGGGGTGGTTGGTGTGGGAGGACAGCTGGCCCACGTGTGGACACTGTACTGGGATATGACGGCTATGGGAGTCTGCCGGAGTCCACCGAGGCCAGGGGCCTATCAGGAGTGACCATAGGAGGGCGGAGGTCCTAAAGAGGACAGGTGAAAACCTGACAGCAGGGAGACTTGGAGCAGGCGACGGGAGGAAATCCAGCCAGGTAGCCGTCGGCCGTGAGCAGGAGGGCTGCCCGCAGGACCCTGGCTCACTGCGGGGCCCTCTCACCAGACCTGGGCTCTGGGAGCAGGCTTCACACGTGCGACTCGCAGTAAGAGCATAGCAGCACGTGTGACTTGCTGTGGAGTCACCTGAGCTCAGGGACTTAGGCTGCTCTGCCTATCTCCTGGCTGCACACAGCTCTGGGGAGAGGAGGAGCCAAGGCCGGGGAGGCAGGGAGGGCATTACTGTCTCCACTCTCAACTCTCGTGTCTTGGCGGATGGCACCCACCTTGACCTCGTGCCCTCCCTCTTCCTTGGGTTCTCAGCCTAAATGTCACTTCCTCATGAAAGCGCTTCCCAGCCCCCTCACCAGGCCAGGGATCTCGTTATAGCTCTCATGCCTCGGGGCATCTCCCCCCAGCCCTCGGTATGTCTGTAGAGGGGTTTGAGCGATGACTTGCTCCCCGACCGCTGTACCAGGCGGGGAGCCCCGTGCAGGCAGGGCTCTGCGTTGCACACCCTCGCGCGTGCCTGCATAGTGCCGCGTGGCGCCCGGCAGGAGCACCAGCAGTGTGTGCTCCTAGAATGAGTCAAGGGATATTCCCACAGGCCCGCAGGACTTCTGTTAGATTCCCGTGACGGCCCGTTTCTACAGGCGTACAAACAGTTGTGTGACTGCCCACTTTTCTCGTTCCGTGTGTGCGTGTTCCATCTAGACTCTTGCTCTCCATCAAAATAAGAAGATTGAGAATATGAAGCAAACGACAGTGGTCTCTCATCTGGGGTTCCGCTTTCTGCGGTTCCGGGTGCCTGCAGCCAAGCCCCAGTCCGGAAGCAGGAGGCCGATCCTCCTCCTGACCGATCAGCCGACGATCGCTAGCAGCCTACCGCTGCGTCACGGCGCCTGTGTGGTCCACCTCGCCTCGTCGCATCACGTAGGCATTTAGTCATCTCACGTCATCGCCCGAAGGGTGAGTACAGGACAGTAAGATGTTCTGAAAGAGAGACCACGTTCGCATCGCTCTTATTGAAGCCTATTGTTATAATTGTTCCATTGTATTATTGGCTGTTATTATTAATCTCTGCCCCTGTGCCGAATTTACAAATTAAACCTTTCTCATAGGTATGTATGTACAGGAAGGCCATAGGACAGGGAGGGTTCGGTGCTATCTGCAGTTCCGCGCATCCTCGGGGGTCACATAAGGGGGCACTCCTGTATGTGGACACTTCCCCGACGGATCGGAGCTGCCCGTTCCACTGGGCAAGGGCGTATTGCAGACATTAAATGAGCTTTGGAAACCTGCAGCTGATGGAGCCAGGAAGAAAGCGGGCGCCGGCTCCGCTCTGGTGCAAAGCCCCCTATCGGCACATGCTTGCTGCGTGCTGCCTGAAATCCTGACAGCCACGCGGCGCTCAGGTAGAGGTGACGCTAATGACCCAGGTGCCCCGTGCGATTCCACTTGTGACAAGCGAGCTCCTTACGAGGCAGCAAAGCCCGTCGACACGAGCGCCGCGGTCGGGCCAGCGCACGGGGCAGCCGATATTGCTGGGAAAGCTCTTTGTTTCTCTCTGGCATGTGGATGCACAGGCTTTGATGTTAGCATTTTGGCTCATTAATAACTAATTTACATTTCCCAGACAGCAAATTGTGATCTGACACAAATTTATAAAAGAACTCCAAATGGTGAAACTCTCTTATACAATGAGTCCTTTGTGGGTTTTTTTTTTTTCTCTTCCTAATTTAAGGAGTTTGTGATGAAAATTTTAATGCAATCATTGAAATCTCATGGGCTACTTAAAAATAAAACACCACGTTATTTCCTTCCTCTCAGAGATCACGACAACTGGCTGCACTTCGGTGGCTGTTTTACAGTTGCTTTTTCATCTGCGCTAAGCCGCAGACGATGCCCTCGGTGAACCAGGGCAAAGGCGTGGCCAAGCAGTCGGGGGTGGCAGCAGAAGGCAGTGGCGTTGTGCTCGCTCCTGACGCTTCACTGCAGGTTACGGGGATGGCGTGTTTTGTATCGGGTTGTCCGGCTGTCTCTAGGAGCTCGCGGGGCTGAGACTCTCCAGGTGCCTCGAAGCCCGAATAGGTCATTTTGGAAACAAAGATGGGCTGATCAGAGCTATCGACATCAGGAATTTTACATGTTTGTTTCCTCTTGCCTACATCTTGGAGGACCAGCTGCCTCGTGGAAAACATGGCAGTTTTTTGGGTATTTTAACCCCCCACCGCCTTTTTTTTTTTTTTTTTTTTGAGAGACTGTGGAGGTCAAGGAAGTTGGAAACAAACTATTGAGAGGCAAGTCTAGGTGCATCCTGATTCCCTTCCCCGCCACCCCCATCCGTCTTTGCCACAAGCTTTGTCATCCTGTGTATTGATGTTTCAGCTAGGTTGGGGAGGCGGGTGGGGCTTCTCTCCTCGTGCTGAAAGGAGAAAATGCCATGTGCACCCAGTCACCTGGAAACACCTTCCCCAGACCACAAAGGGAGGTTTGTGGCTCTGGGAGGCGAGAAGGTAGACCTGAGAGGTGCACCCGAGAGCTGGCCCTGGGCGGGGCGGCGCGGTGGGGCCCAGGGAGCAAGACGGTGGGTAGCTTACCCGATTGCATCACTTCCGGCAGGAGGCTCTGTCTACTTAGTTACTCTCTGCTTGGAGAAAGGGTTTAGGGAACAGCCATGGGCTTGTTGTGTGGAATGGAAACATACCCAGAATGAAAAGATTTTGAAACTGGCACCACTCGAGGTCAGATGTAAAATGGTCACACGGCATGAGCCAAATTGACTCCATGCAGAGAAGCAGCAAGCCACCCCAGTTCCCTATATTATTTTAATAACAGAAAGAATGTATTAGGAATTCCAGGCGAGACCTCCACCTGGGCACAGTCCCAGACTCTAACTCATCTCTTCATGCCTTTTCAAATGAGCCTTTTACAAAGAGGCTGTTTTTCTCCCCAACCTCTTCCGGACCGATGAAGGAATCTGAGATCCCCCTCTCAGCTTTGGTCGTAGGAACCAAGAAACCAGAGAACCCTGCTCTGAGCAAGAAGGCTCTGTGCACGGTTGCTAAGAAAAGTCCAGCGGTCACTGGGATGGCCTTTCGTTTGTTAAATTAATTAAACAAGGAGGCCTTCACACCGAGGTGGCTCTAATCCCGGGGACACCTTTGTAAGCAAACCCAGACCTAAGCCTGTAAGTGCCTCAAGGTTACAACATCAACCCAGTAAGGACAACCACTCTCAAACTGCCAACTAGGCTCTAAGCTATAGGGCTGGTCAATAATTTCCTTACTTTGCTTCCACCTTTTCTCTAGAAAAGTCTTAGCTGAGTGCTTGCTGGTGGAATGCTCCTAACCACTCCTGGTTTGGCTCGGTCTGATATGAATAGAATTTGGCCCAAATAAACTCTTACAATTTTTTAATATGCCTCAGTTTATCTTTAGTTATTTTTAATGTTTATTTCATTTTTGAGAGAGAGCGAGAGAGAGACAGAGTGCAAGCAGGGGAGAGGCAGAGAGAGAGGGAGACACAGACTCTGAAGCAGGCCCCAGGCTCTGAGCTGTCAGCCCGATGCCGGGCTCGAACCCACGAACCGTGAGATCATGTCCTGAGCCAAAGTCAGATGCTTAACCGACTGAGCCGCCCAGTTTATCTTTTAATGGATTCAAAACAACAGGCCTCTCTTAGGGGGCGGCAGGAGGCACGGAGCCCTTTTCCCTGGCGTGGACATCAGGGAACCGAGAGGAGACTGAACTAGGGGGTTGTTGCTGTCAGAGTCAGAGTGACAGCTTAAAGTGGATGTCACCACATTTACAAGTCCGTCCGCTCCACTGGAACGGCAGGAGGAGTCCCCCAGTGCCTGCAGACTGCTTGAGAGCCTTGACGGAGTGAGGAAAGCCACGTGTCCTGACGATAATGAGGGTCTGTCTCAGCACCTAGACCATTGCTGACATTTGAAACAGAATGCTGTTGTCACGCTTGTTAATTTTACCCTCCTGGGTCCTGAACGGCTCATGTAACACTTGACTATTTTTCCACATCACAGAGACCAGACTGGATTTTCTCGGAAGGCAGTCAATTCTATTGCCAGCCAGAGAGGGACCAAAAAAGAAAAAAAAAAATCACAAAACGTATCGCTATAAACACGATAGGTGCCCCACTCCACTTCTGCGATCTGCGGGCAGTCTGTGGAGTCCGTCTAGGCTTGAGTGTTAGTTCCACCACTTGCCGCTGGTGAGCTTGGATTTGTTACTTAAGCTTCCTCATTTGTACGAAGCAGATGATAATAGTTGTTAAGCAGATTAAATGCAAAATGCTTAGCACATAGCCTGGCACCTAGTAAGTGCTGCAAGGGGGCTGTTGATATAATTATGAGGCTTACCATGGAGTTAGGCGTAAGAAGCCTCTGGCAGCGGCATCCGCTGAAGTGATGAAACAGGAATACCCTAAGCTGCGCCCCTTGTTGCCACTTTTGGGCGGATGTCGCTGTTGTTATTCAGATTTCATCGTTATATGTTGTTATTCAGGCATTCAGATTTCAGGGCAATTAGAAATCCCCGTTGGGCTCAGACAAGAGCAAGGGGCTCTTTCTGCGGGAGGGTGTTTATAGCAGAGCCCATGGCCCTAGCCCACAGAGGAAGGACCCATTCTCTTCAGCAAGCCCAGCTATAGAGGATACACTCCTAGAAAGGAAGGCCCTCATGTATTTCTTTACACCCCATTTTATGGCCAAGCAAGCCTTGGCATATTGTGGGCACTCCGTGGGTGTTTGTGGAAGGAAGTAAAGATGGACGGGGCAGAATGCAGAGGGCCACGTGGCTATTCCTGGGGCAGACGCAGCTCCCTTTCTGCTGAGCACATCGGAGGGAAGCAGAGCCCATTATGAGTAGATACTGACCTGGTTCTTAGGGACTTGACTTTGGGCAACTGCACAGATACAAAGTAAGATCTCTCTGTTATTATTCAGAGAAGCAGATGTCTTAGAGAAGAGACTTCTCAGGATGTAGAGAGGTAAGAAACAGGTCCAGGTGAGAACTATATCTTGGTTATACTGTGTAAGGGTTTTCAGTAGTTTCTTAGGGAGAGAAAATTTAGGATCAAGTTCCTTTGTCTAAGAATATCTCATAAGATACCACGCCATTGTCCTCACAGAGCATGAGCCAGCACTCCTTAATATGTCTTCTTGTCAGTTGCATAAGGTCTTCAGATACAGACGCCATGCAGTATCAAGATTCTGACGCTCAGATGGGTCAGAACTAGGTGTCTTAAAAGTTTTAATTCTGTTTTGGTGTGATACATGGTAGAGAGGCTTTGTCAGCACCCAGTAATAAATACCATGTGTTATGTCTTGGCTTTGTTAATCTATATTCACATCTCTACTTTCATTTTAGCTTCATGTCATTCACGACGGGTTAGCAGGACAGGTAGGTGACTAATAACATCCTGACGTTATGGTCGAGGACGGCAGGTTCTAGTTTACCATGTCTGTGAAGAGGTGGACACAGGACTCAGCTGAACTAGCACACAGATCTTCCAGATCAAACATCCTGGTTTAATCTGTCCGGACTGTGGACCTCGTACCTTCAGGCATGTCTGGGCCACACCTCTGTCTTTAGGCCAGTGGGTGGGTGATTGCTATTGGAAGGAAGGACCCAGGAGGGGACTGTGGTAATACCTGGTAAAAACTAAGGTGGAGAGGAAGGAGAGAACTTTATTTTTTTTTTTATGAGTTTTGTCCTCAGTTGACTATTTCTTCTCCTTTTTAATTTTATTAAAAATTTTTTTTATATACCTATTTGATTGTCAAGTTGTCTAACATACAGTGTATGTGTAACATTGCTTACATACAACACCCAGTGGTCATCCCAACAAGTGCCCTCCTCAGTGGCCATCACCCATTTTCTCCCTCTCCTGACCCCCCAACAAGTCTCAGTTTGTTCTCTGTATTTAAGAGGAGAACTTTTTTTTTCTATTTATAATAGTTTATTTTCAAATTGGTTTACATATAACACCCAGTGTTCATCTCAACACGTGCCTTCTTTAATGCCTGTCACCTCCTCTCCCCCTTCCCTCACCCCCCTCACCCTCACTTTGTTCTTAGTCTTTGAGAGTCTGTTATGTTTTATCTCCCTCCCTCTCTGTCTTTTTTTCCTTTCCCCTCTTCCCCTCCCCCTGGTTTTTGCTTAGTCTCACAAAGTCCACCTATTCGTGGAAACATATGGTATCTGTTTTTTTCCGACTGACTTATTTCACTTAACATAATACCCTCCAGTTCCATCCATGTTGCTACACATGGCCAGATTTCATTTTTTCTCATTGCCATGTAGTAGTCCATTGTATATATGTGCCACATCTTCTTTATCCATTCGTCAGTTGATGGGCACTTGGTCTCTTTCCATGATTTGGCTATTGTCGAAAGTGCTGCTATGAACATTGGGGTACACGTGCCCCTATGCATCAGCATTCCTGTGTCTCTTGGGTAGATCCCTATCAGTGCTATTGCTGGGTCATAAGGTAGCTCTATTTTCATTTTTTTGAGGAACCTCCACACCGTTTTCTAGAGCGGCTGCCCCAGTTTGCATTCCCACCAACAGTGTAGGAGGGTGCCTGCTTCTCCACATCCCCACCAGCATCTATAGTTTCCTGATTTATTCATTTTAGCCACTCGAACCAGTGTAAGGTGGTATCTCAGTGTGGTTTTGATTTGTATTTCCCTGATGATGAGTGACTTTGAGCATTATTTCATGTGTCTGTTGGCCATCTGCATGTCCTCTTTGGAGAAGTGTCTATTCATATCTTCCGCCCATTTCTTCACTAGATTATTTGTTTTTCGCGTGTGGAGTTTGGTAAGTTCTTTATAGATTTTAGATACTAGTCCTTTATCCGATATGTCATTTGCAATTATCCTTTCCCATTCCGTCAGTTGTCTATTAGTTTTGTTGGTTGTTTCCTTTGCCGTGCAGAAGCTTTTTATCTTGATGAGGTCCCAATAGTTCATTTTTGCTTTAAATTCCCTCGCCTTTGGAGATGTGTCGCATAGGAAATTGCTGCGGCTCGGGTCAAAGAGGTTTTTTCCTGCTTTCTAAGAGGAGAACTTTTAAACCGTCCATGCATACTTGACTTTTGCTTAACCAGCTATCTCAATACTAGAAGATCTTGGGCCGTGGGGCAGGTGCTGCAGCATGGACCATGGCGTTTATGAATAGGGAAAGCAGCAGCTCTGCCTTGTCCAGCCTGTTTGCACACCAGATCCAAAGACTGTGGGAACACGGTGATGGCCATGGTACTGGTGACAAGTACATCCATCACATTCTTTGACTTTCATCAAATGACTAGCCTGCCCAGACAGAGAAATGCCTTGCTGTCTAGACCATTTGGTCAGTGCTTGGAAGGGCCTGGCCATCTGAGAGTCAGCACAGAGCAGTTGGTGACGCCTTCTCTAGCAGCTCTGGCTGGTGTCATGAGTTGGCTGATCGTTCATTAAGGATGCAAGTCTCGTGGCCTCCAAGATGCTTATGGTTGGTTTAAACCTGGATTGGATGGCGCCGGGAGGAGAATTCTTACACAAACACTTTGTGAATATACAATGTAGGTGGATTGAGGTGAGAGGGGACAGCCAAAATTTTAGCTCACGATGCTGATTGCTGTCTCACGATGACAGGAAGGTGTTTTTAATCACATGGAAACTCCCTCACTTTGCATGCGAGAGGCATTAGGATCTTCTGTCGCCATCAATCTGGCACTGCCTTGAGGTGAGGGCTGTTAGAGGAGCCAGCCGGACACTGTGCCCAGCACCTGGGGAGAGCTGTGTGCCGTGACCAGAGAGCAGAGGCCTGCCAGCTGCCTGTTTCCTTGTTCTCGTCAAGCCCGTCTGTGACTTCAGGCGGGTTCTCATCATGACTCCCTGCTTACCCTTCTGTGCCCTTCTTTCCCTGATGCGAAACTCAGAAGATGAATGGTCATGTCACTCTTTGGTGTCTTTGAAACATGTCTACTTAGATATCAAATGAATGTAGCAGTTTATTTTCTGAAGTGGATTCGACCCATTAAACAAGGTTTTTTCTTTTAAGTTTATTTTTACTTATTTTTGAGAAAACGAGAGCATGAGTGGGGGAAGGGCAGAGAGCGAGAAGGAGAGAGAATCTCAAGCAGTCCCCTGCTTAATTGACTGAGCCACCCAGGCGCCCCTCAAGACCGTTCTTAATCCAGCTCCTCATCATTCTTGCCTGGGTTACTGCAGTGCATTCCATTGTAAAATCTATACTACTGTCAGAGTGAATTTCCTGGTGTCACACATCTTAAAAGTCTATCATTCCCTTCATGAACTTCAAGCGTAAGTTCAACTCCTTGAGCTCGGAAGGTATGCTCGCCATGAGCTGTGTCCCTCCATTCTCTCTAACTCCAGCCCTCGCCTCTGCTGTGTTCTTGCTCTAGGCTGATAGCAAACGAAGTCCTTCCTGTTCTGCAGGAGCGTCAAGCTCTCTCTGACTCTCCTCCAGCATTCTCTCTGCCCGAAACACTTTTGCACTTGCGTGTACCCGGCCGACTCCCAGGCAAGGTTCAAGCTTCGGCTCCAGTGTTACCTCCGCTTGGAAGAGCTTCCTCAAGCAGGCTGAGTTAAATCCTCTCTTTCGGGACTCTCACCATCCCATCTATTTACGCATTTATGGTCGTGGACTTTTCGGGTCACCTTCCCTAGTGGGAAGCTTGGCAACATCGGCCCCTGCACAATGGGAGGCATTGGTGGACATTAAGGATGCATTTTTGGAATAAATGATCGAAAGGTATTGAAAGCAACTAGTATAGAGCCTGGCTTATGGGAGGAGCTAAAAGGATCTTCTCTCTGATTTTGCCACTAAATAGCTCATTGACTTGGGGGAAGCCTGTCACCTCTTTGAGCCTCAAGTTTTTCATGAGAAAATAAACTCCTTGGGTAATTTAACACAGACACATCCATACATATAAAAATGTCAAAAAATCAACACAGCGTAAACCTAGTAGTAAGAAAGGAGTGGCAGGTAATCTGTGATGCAATTTCATGTACGATGACACAGACGTGTAATGAAGTGGTCAGATGCTTGCACTTCGCTTATAACAAACAAATTTGGTCTTCAGAGCAGTTAAGACCAAGTTGTGCTTATACTTTTTCTTTAAATTTCTCATTTTGGAATAAAGGCTAAATAAAAATATTCAAGTGGAGTTAACTGTGAGGTAGCTAACCGAAAATGCAGACTGATAGAGATGTTTTTGTCGTGGTGACTAACACAAGTGACAATGCTGCTGGTGACATAATTTCCTTTTAAAAATTTTTTAAGTTTTATTTACTTATTTTGAGAAAGACAGAAATAGCGTGAGTGGAGAAGGGGCAGAGAGAGACAAGGAGAGAAAGAATCCCAAGCAGGCTTTGCTCTGCCTACACCGAGCCCAATGTGGGTCTTGAACTTATGAAGCTGCAAGATCATGACCTGAACCGAAATCAAGAGTCAGATGCTTAACCGACTGAGCCTCCCAGGTGCCCCTGGTGACATGATTTTCTAAATGAATGTCCAAAAGGGCAGATGATACTTGGTAACGTTCCACATAAAATGCAAAGCATCACAATTTTTTTTTTAAACTTTGGACAGACTTACATTCTTGGAAAATTCAGTCTGTTCCAAAATAGTGCCCAAAAAAGTGTTTCAATTTAAATGGAGTTAGGCGCTAGGCTCAGTTAATTATATATGGGTTTTTCACTTACACGAATGTCCAGTGCAGAATGTAGCACCGTCCTCCACGCTGTGGGACCGTACTACACTCGGTGGGAAGTCCCGAATTTCTGGCCCCTACACATTGAAGAGTAGTGATGCTCACTGTATCAATGAGACACTAGAGATACTTATATGCCTTCTGAGTGTTTGTAGGGATCTAGGTAAGCTGCGAATCCAGCAGTGCAACTCTCTCTGCCTACGTCTCTCTTCTCAAGGGAAAAAATGTGCTTCATTCGTCTGAAGCTAATTACTGCAAAGCGAATTTACTTCCTATGATTAAAGACTTGTAGCATTCGAGGGAAAGTCCCTTCCTTGAAGTGAAGGATGAAGGTGCTAAATGAATATACAAATAGAAGATATTTATGGCCAGTTGGGATTTGGTTCGCACCTTCTTGATAGCCACTTGCCTTTCGCGTGTTATTTTTTTTTTTTTGATTCTCACCCTTTATCCATTCTCACCCGCGTAATATTCTCTTTGCTTAGGTTTCCTGTTTCCATACTTTCAAGATTGAGAAATTTGTTCCCATTCTCCTGCATTCTTTAAAAATTTTTTTTAATGTTTTATTTAATTTTGAGAGAGAGACACAATGTGAGTGGGGGAGGGGCACAGAGAGAGAGAGGGACACACAGACCCTGAAGCAGGCCCCGGGCTCCAAGCTGTCAGCCCAGAGCTTGACGCGGGGCTCAAACTCACCAACCACAAGATCATGACCTGAGTTGAAGTCGGATGCCCCATCCTGCATCCTTGATGTTTAGAATTCAAATTGCTTCATGACCAGTGGTTGCTTGACCACTCCCCCTTCTGCACCGTGCACTCCTTTTAGATTGGATTGTTATCCCACTCCCCTGAGCTAGGATTAGTTTTTTCAAGTGTGTTTCCACTATTAGTAAAGACTTCGTTACCCAACTTACTGTCTACCTTAAAAGCAGGGGCACATGTTGGTTCATCTTGGTATCCCCAGACCTGCCTCAGTAATCGGCTGCTAATGAGTATGGAAGTAACATTTGTTGAGGAATGAGTGAGCAGAACACCCGATATGCTTCTGCCTCAAATCTTGCAAGTTTCACGGATAAGAGATGGTAGGTTGCACACAACAAAGGAATCTTCCAAGTCAGCGGTTTTGGCAATTTGAAATTCTATAATATTGAATCCATTTAAAAGGTGCATAAATGCTTCCTTGTACATTGGGTCTCCCTTTCTGTTGTCGGTACCCACTATTCCACTGGGCTTCCCAGCAGGACATTCTAGAATCTTCTTGGACTCTTCACATGGCACATCGACCAGTCGCCAAGCTTTGCTTTACGAAGTCTCTCAGACCTGTCCCTATTTCCCTTCTACTCGAGGAACTGTGTCATCATATCATGCCTGAGGTCTAGCTAAAAGCCCGATCGGAGTTCTGGTCTCCAGTTTCTCTCCTCCCAAGACGACCCTCACCATAAAGCTGATGTGCACACAGGGAGCCACCACGGCTCTCTCTTGCTTAGAGTCAAGCCCAACCTCTTAGAGCCAGCGGCTCCCAGCTGCTCCTCCGGTCAGACTGCACCCCTTCTTTTTTTACCACTCCCCCCACCTCCCAGCCGGCTGACCTGCAGGGAGGCTCATTTCTTTACCAGTCACCATACCCCTTCTTGCTTTTATGGCTCTCCCGCTCCCCCTCCTCCTCCTCCTCCTCCTCCGCTGCTGGGAAAGCTTCTTTGCTTCCTATCCATATACGTTGCTTCTATCCTCCTGCGATGTTTTCTCAAGACTCCGGTGGATCTTGAATTCTCTCTGCAGCCGGTATTATGTAACTGGCAGTTTATAATTTGCTACAACTCTTTGCTTGCTTCGCCTACTCATCTCCTTTTAAGACCATGAGCCTTTTCTCCGGGACTGGTGTTCATTTGATTTGTAAATAACGCCAAGCTTACCACAATCCTGGGGCTATCTATAAAAAGTGCTTCACAAACAAGTGATCTCTTACCTACGAATCTGGTTGTAGTTCGGGTGCTTAGAATAGGGCTCAGCAAACTTTTTCTGGTAAAGTGGCAGATAGTAAATGTTTTAGGCTTGTGGGCCTTATGGTCTCTGTCACAACTAGTCAGCTGTGCTACTGCAGGAGGAAAGCAGCCATAGGCACTGTGTAAATGAGTGAGTCAACTCCGTCCCAATAAAACTTTATTTACAAAAATTGATTTGGCCAGCAGAATGTTTCCTGGCTCCTGGCTTATATAGCATGGTGTTAATGAGGCCTGTATTGGGGCCCCTGGGTGGCTCAATTGGTTAAGTGCCTGACTCTTGGTTTTGGCTCAGGTCATGATCTCATGGTTCATGGGTTCAAGCCTCGTGTTGGTCTCTGTGCCGACAGTGCAGAGCCTGCTTGGGATTTTCTCTCCCCCTCTATCTCTGCCGTCCCACACTCATGCTTTGTCTCTCTTACTCTCTCTCTCAAAGTAAATAAACTTTTTTTTTTTTTTTTTAAATGAGCCCCAAGGGCGCCTGGGTGGCTCAATCAGTTAAGTGTCTGACTTCAGCTCAGGTCATGATCTTGCAGTGGGTGAATTTGAGCTCTGCGTCGGGCTCTGTGCTGACAGCTCAGAGCCTGGAGCCTGCTTCGGACTCTGTGTCTCCCTCTCTCTCTGCCCCTTCCCTGCTTGTGCTCTCTCTCTCTCAAAAATAAATAAACATTTAAAAAAATTGAAGAAAAATGAGGCCCATATCAAGACTCCTTCTGGGTCTCTATTGGTAAGCTTAGAGGCAATACTAAAATTTCCAACTCTGGCCGATAGCCTTAAAGAGAGTGTCTTGTCACCACTGGAGAACTGATCAAAGCAGAGGGACTCTCGGTGGTCTCGCAGCTTGTGTATCACACAGCTCCGGAAATGCCACTGGGACAGCCCTCTGGAAAAGCAGGTTCTTTCTAGGGCACCCGCATCCTCTCATCTTCCTATTGGTAGGAAAGCAAGCTGCCATTATTTCGAGTATCTTCTGTGTGCCAGGAATTTTATATGTTGGTCATCCTTTCAGTAAGTAAAATTATCCTCTGAGGTTTGGGTGTTATTTCCATTTGTCAAAGGAAGAGACCGAGGCACAGAAAGTTAGAGAATTCTCCCAAGGTCACAGATAGGACCTGCTGGGTCCCTCATTGGTCTTTCTGACTAAGTTTGTGTTCTTTTCACTCCATAAAGTTGCTATCATAATAATTCTGGTACTGGTGCATGAAAGACCAAACAGAATGTAGTGTTCCTGGCAAGGCAGACGGATGTAGCAAGTTGTATTTATGGTCTTATGGTCTTAGCTGAATTTCTGCTGTCAGCTTTATTAATTATTACACCTCTTCTTTTATAGTCATAGAGCCTGCCAGTGAATAACACACTGGCGTTGTCAAGTGTATCTGGATCTCAGCGATCTTACTTTGGAAAGAATCACTCCTAGACATACCAATATTTTTACTCAGTAGTAAATTCTTACACTATTGTGGTCTCGCTTAAGCTAAAAGGAAATTTAACTAGGAGCCAGAATATTAATTTTTCTCATTTTCCCCTCTCGTTCTATTTCTGTTTTGATAAACCAATGTCAGCCTGCCTAGATTTTATAAACCCAGTCACCTCTTCTCTGCACTCATAGCCAACCTCAGGGAAAGCCAGTGGTTCAGGGATGATATTAAAGAAGACAGGGTAAATAATTAAAAATTCCTTTAGATCCAGATTGTATTACTAAGTCTGGAGGGGGTAGAAATAAAGGGGAACAAAACATATTTATTTTAGGATTTTTAAGCTTTGGTTTCCTAAGGCCAAATAATTGTATTTGCTACTTGTTTCATCTTGCCAAACCATGGTATAAGTTCAGATTCTTCCTTCCTTTCTTTCTCGTTGTTTTGCTTTTTCCCTCTATTTTTTTTTCTTCTTTCCCTTCCTCTTTCCTTCTCTCCATTTATGTGTCTACCTAGCCATATGTCTGTTCATCCACCCATCTACTCCTCTAGCTGTCCATGTACCCCCCCCCAGGGTTTAATAGTATTCTATGGGCTGGGTTCTCCCATGGAGTCCCCAACCCTGTGTTAGCTGTGCTGTGTTCCTGTCACCAGAGGTGGACATATACCTGCCTCCCCAAACAGTCACGGGTCTTGTCCTGGATAAAAGAACTAAAGAATGGAGATGATTTATCTTCCGTAGCTGTGTTATTGTCTTCTTATCCAGCATTCCTGTTACAAAGATCCTTTATCATTAGACTGAAGATCTCAGGAGGTTCGGGATAGTGGGAAATGAGTCCCGTTGCACTTGGTGCCTTTCGTAGTGATTTCCCAAATACTGGATTCAACAACAACAACAACAACAGCTTTCAAAAAGCACACCACAGCTGCCAGCCATAGAAGTTTGCAAATCTGGAAGATCACCGTCCTCTCCTGGTGCTGAACGCACGCTCGTGTGTCGCACTCTGAACACCTGAAAACCAGGGACCTGCCGGGGGAGGCTTCGGTTTTGGACTAAAAGGCTTCAAAGGCTTACAGACCTCTAAATGAGGCTGTGAAGTAGAGGGTGGGGTGGTGATGACAGTAAGCTCACCCCTCTGTGTGGCTATTCTGTTATTTCAGGCTTTCGGTTTCCAGCGGCAAAGCAGACAAGGACCCTGGTGCTCTGACCTACCCCAGGTTATCTTTGTAGACAGAAAGGGCTGGATTTCCGACTAAGCCAAAGAGAGTGCTAATCAGTGCAGTTTATTATATAGCAGGCATCTGCAAACTCCTCCTTGTTTGGATTTCATTATCATCACCGTGCCCTTTGCCATTGCTTGTTGGTGCTGTGAAAATTAAAACCTGATGAAGTGTAATGCTTCGATCTTGTACTGTGGTAGAAACCATTGACTGGATAACTCCACAGTCGTTCTCAATCTCCTTACTCCTTCCTCCCTCCCACAAGAGAGAGCGTACCACATACTCGCTCCCCAGCTACGTGTGCAGCAGGGTGCCAGTGTGACCCAGTTCTAGCCAATGAGATGTGAGTCCTGCCGGCTTTTGGAAAACGTTTCTGCTTTCCCTGATAAAGCGGACATTTGTGCTGGTGTCACCTTTCCCTCTTTTTTTTCCTGCCTTACATGCCGATAAGAAGCCTGGAACTTCTGCAGCCATTTTGTGACCAGCGATAATTATGATAGTGAAAAGTGAACATAAGAAAGATGCTAGAGATGGTGGAAGGAAAAGACAGAATGAGCTTAGGTTCTTGAAGGTTTTATTGAGCAGCTGAACTAACATTAAATGCAACCAGTCTTTGGACCCCTCTGCTATATTAGAAAAAGAAGTCCCTATTTATTTCAACCACCGTTCATTGGGTTTTCTGTTTTAGGCATTTCTAACTGATACAGATATAAGTGTCAAACAGTGGGAATACCAGGAAGGTTGCCTGCGCCTCCCTCCCTCCCTCCTTCCCTCCCTCCCTCCCTCCCTCCTTCCTTCCTTCCTTCCTTCTATTTCCTTCCTTCCTTCCTTCCTTCCTTCCTTCCTTCCTTCCTTCCTTTCTTTTTTCTTTCTTTCTTTTCTTTCTTTCTTTCTTTCTTTCTTTCCTTCTTTCTTTCTTTCCTTCTTTCTTTTTTCTTTCATTTTCTTTCTTTCATTTTCTTTCTTTCTTTCTTTCTTTCTTTCTTTCTTTCTTTCTTTCTTTCTTTCTTTCTTTCCTTCCTTCCTTCCTTCCTTCCTTCCTTTCTTTCTTTCTTTCTTTCTTTCCTTCTTTCTTTCTTTCTTTCTTTCCTTCTTTCTTTTTTCTTTCATTTTCTTTCTTTCATTTTCTTTCTTTCTTTCTCTTTCTTTCTTTCTTTCTTTACTTCCTTCTTTCCTTCCTTCCTTCCTTCCTTCCTTCCTACCTACCTATAAGTTTTACTGCAGGAGGCACATTTTAATCACTATTTCAAATAAAGGGGTGCAGTTTTTTTCTATAAATAGCAGTATTTCACTATTCAAGTAGAGGCTACTGAAAACATTAAGCGACTGCCCCAATTCAAAACACGTACATGAATACCTTAAAAATATATAAAAAATGGAACATGAATTTTCACAAAATCTTTCTTATGCCAAATTCAGACAATTGCCTAAAAAAGATAGCCTTAAAAAAAAAAGCAATGCACAAATATGTCTTCATTTAAGTGCATGCTCTCAAGCAAGTTTTAAAAGCAAAGTGGGATTAGAGTTTCCAGAGCTTGAGGAGCCCATCTTCACCGTAGGTCGCAATCGGGTTCTGCTGAGGGTGATGTGCGATACCGATCACGTCCTTCCTGTGAACGGTCAGAGTTTTTCCCGTTTGCCAGTGGCTGTGCTAACACCGGAGAGTACAGGGGCCTCCCCTGCACGGTAGATCCATTCACCATGGGGAGAGAGGGTGCGGCCAACAAAATCCCCACCTCGTCTCTCGCCAGAGCTGAAGCTTCTGACAGTCTGTCCCTGCACGCTCATGACGACCACGGTACACGATCGCTACAAAGTACAGGATCACGCTGTTAACAGTGATATCTGTCCCCGAAGTGCCGCCCATGGATTTAAAGGTATATGAGCATTCTGTGGCACTCTCCAGTGCCATCAAAGGGCCTGCTAATAATATGATGTCCATCTTGTATAAAAGCTGCGTCATTAACAAAAGGGAAATGACCATGAAGTTCCTTCAGGGTTTTCCCAGATTTTAAACAGGTGAATTCTAATTGTCTGGTCAAAAGAGGCCCCAAAGGTCTGACTGCTGCCCTTGGAAAAGCTTAGACAGGGGGCACCCTTACTGTGTGCCCTTTCAAATCTCCTCAAACACTGTCCACTCTGAATCATCCCCAGAGGTTATTTCTAACTTCCCCTTTTGGCCACGTGACCCACTTTTAGCTATCATTAGTCTTGTATTTACTTAGTCAATGAGCGTATCTATCAAATACTGAATCTGGCTTCACAAATCTGACCTTTGTGATCCTTGTGGGGTGGCTAATGCACTATTCCGTCATTAACCGAGCCACCAAATTCCACTCGGACAAATGTGGCCTTCTCATTGAACACTCTCTCGGTCATTTCATCAGGGTGGCGTGTTTAATGTAGCGTGCGGTCCTCTCCCAGGGTTTCCAAGGATACCGTAGATTATTGGAAAACCATGAAGTTATAAAAACCCTAAGTTATAAGAAGTTTTAATGGAAAATATTTTATAACACACATACCATTCCCTGTGCGTTAGTAACATACAAACAACAAGACATTCTGGGTAATTTAAATCCATAAGCCTGCACACTTTACCCACAGCCAATATCTTGCTCTTCTCTGAATCAGACATCTGAATTCTCAGGTATGGTTCTTTTTGTGTTCAGCCTTTGCACTTTCCTGAGAGTCCAGAGGAAATGCCAAGTTTTAGAGGAGGCAAGACATTCTCTTCTCCATGTTTTCTTGGGCTGGGCAGCACTCGCTGCTTGTCTCTCTCCCTCTAAAGAAAGCAAGTCACTAAATCCACTTTTTATGTTAGCAGGAGGAGAACTTTGTGACTTTTGTTTGGTGTTTCCAGAAGAGTAATTAAAGGTAATCAACACGGCAAGCTTCGGGATTGGTTTGGTTCCTAATACCACCTTCTCCTTTTATATGCGTATATTCTGAAGAACCACTGACCTAGTTCAGAGTGAAAATAATTCCTTTCAGTGAGAATGAAATGTAATAAGCATGAAATATGAGTCTGGAGAACCACACGCTGCTTAGATGTCATCCTAAAATGAGAATGTCAGTGTGCTTTGAATTCAGGAAGGGTTTACATGGTGTGATCATCTAGTTTCTAGAATGTGCTTTCTCCATGTTTCCAGAATCTTCTCTGGAACCTCAGGTTTAGAACTTTTCATTATATCGGGGACACATAGGTGCTTGCCTGCCTCCCCTTCTAGTTTGTGAATTTCTAGAGAGCTTCGGCAGGGTTTGGTTTGTCTCTGCATTCCTCCACATTTCCTGTTGTAAGATTTTATACTCACAGGACAACTGATAAAGGTTCTTGGAGCTGAATTCTATCTGTGCAGGTCTAGCTTTGCAGTATTTTGATCTTTGGGACAGGTGACCTCTGAGTCACACACTCAGATGATTCTTAACTAGACTTCCGACTGGCTTAAAAGATCGATTTGTTAGTATTGCCAAGCCCTGATTACTTGGTGTTATGTAATTATGCTGTGATTAAACTAAAAATAAGCAGCATATTTAAATAACTCTAACGCAGTTCGGGTGAGTGGGTGATGTACACAAATGTCCCTGCTCCTCTCTTCTTGGTAGATAAAATTAAGTGCATCGTTAGAAAAGGTTGAATCCTTCCAATATTGATGGAACTCGCTTGAGGCAAACACACCTGAAATTTGTACAGATACAGAAAAAAAATCTAGGGCATTATTTTTTCCCTTTCAAATTCGTCTGGAATTAACATTTCTTTAAGTAGTAAATTAAGAGTCTGACTCAATTTTTAAAAAATCAATTATAGTCTGTGAAAAAGAAAATAATAAGACATTTCTAAAAGTGGCCTTTTTTAGGGAGGAGAAGCAGCAGCCTAGGAGCTAGAGATGGGTGGGGGGAAGACTTCTTTCTCAACGAAACCCCCTTGTATTACTTATTGAAAGATAGACATAAGGGCGCCTGAGTGGCTCAGTCGATTCAGCATCTGACTTCGGCTCAGGTCATGATCCCAGGGTTTGTGAGTTTGAGCCCCACATCAGGCTCACTGCCGTCAGCGCAGAGCCTGCTTCAGATCTTGTCTCCCTCTCTCTCTGCCCCTCCCTCACTCATTAGTGTGTTAGTGTTCTCTCTCTCTCAAAAATATATAAACCTTAAAAAAAGAAAGGTAGACATAAACAAAGAAACTTCAATACAATTTAGAAAAATAACAAACTTAGGGGACGTGTGCAGCCCGATCCCAAGATAACTATAAAGGTGAAGTATTTGGGATAGTGTGGTGTTGGTGCAAGGAGACGTATATAGATCAATCGGACAGATGCAGACTCCGGAAACACAGACACACGCAGTTGGCCAACTGATTTCTGACAAAGACACTAAGTTGACTTTCTCAACAACTAGATATCCACAAGGAATAAGGTAAATGTCAACACCTAATGTGATACACAAAAAATTAAAGCAAAATAAATGGTAGATCTAAATGTAAACCTAAAATGACAACATTCTTGGAGAAAAAAATAGGATAAAATCATTGTGACCTTGGGTATACAAAGATTTCCTAGGGGGCAAAACCCACAGAGCATAAAATGAAAATTTGATGTAATGAACTTTATCAAAATGAAAACTTCTGCTTTTCAAAATAATACCATTAAGATCATGAACAGCAAGCACGGACAGAGAGAGGATACATGCAAAACACGTATCTGATAAAGAAATTGTACCCAAGAATATGGGCAAAACACTTAAAGACACACTTCACAAAGAAGATGTGCAAATGGCCAACAAGTACTTGAAAAGAGGTTCAACATCAATACTCATCAAAGAAATGCAAATTAAAACCATAATGGAAAATTGAAATGACTGATAATACCAAGTATTCGTGACGATATGGAGCAGCTGTAATTCTTGTATGTTGCAGCCGGAAGGTCAAATTTACTGCTACTTTGGAAAACACGTTGGCCATTTCTTGTAAAATTAAGCATACTATACACCCCGGGAATCCCACTTCTGGGTATTTGTGCAAGAGAAATGAAAACATGTTATGTGTTCGCATGAAGACTTGTACTTGAACGATGTATTAGTTTCCTGGGGTTTTATAACAAATTACCACAAACTAGATGACGTTAAGCAACAGGAATTTATTCTCTCATGGTTTTAAATGCTAGAAATCCAAAATTAAGGTGTCGGCAGGGCCATGCTCCCTCTGAAGCTCTAAGAGAGAATCGGATCCATGACTTTCTCTTATTTCTGGTATTTCCAGATGTCCTGGGCAATTTTGGGCTTGTAAATGCATCACTGCAATCTCCGTCTCTGTTATCACGTGGCCTTCTCCTTCCGTGTCTCTGTGTCTGTATCTCTTCTTTCTTATACAGACACCCATGTTGGATTATGGCACACCCTAATGACCTCATTTTAACTTGATTATGTCTGCAAAGACTCTATTTTCAAAGAAGGTTACATTCCCAGGTGTCAGGGTTGAGGACTTCAGCATATCTTTTGGGGTGAACACAATTCAGCCCACAATGAATATTCATGGCAGCTTTACTAGAAACACCTGTTTGTGGAAACAACCTACATGCCCATCAACTGATAAATGGCTAGTGAGTTTTGGTATATCCATGCAACAGACTATTATTCAGCAATAAAAAAGATTGAATTACTAATATACTTAACATATGTGAATTTCAAACATGTCTTGCTGAGTGAAAGAAGCAGACACAAAGGAGTACATCCTGTATGATTTCATGCCCCCAAAGTTCTAGAAATGACCAATCTTATCTATAATGACAAAGAAAAACAGTTCAGTGTTTGCCTGGAACTAGGGTGAGGGAGTGTGGGATTGTTGGATTGACCACAACTAGGCACTAGGGCACTTTTCATAGAGATGGAAATGTTCTATGTCTTGGATTAGATGGTGGTTATGTAGGTGTATAGTTTACCAAAATTCATTGAACTGAACACACTTTATGTAAATTAGAACTCGAAAAATTTATTTGAAAGTTCAACTATAAATGACTATAAAGTAACCTGTGGAATAAAGCAAGATTCATTTTTATGAATTTGTTCACATTCTTGTATTTATTTAAAATAGTGGTGAGATCCTGGGGTGCCTGGGTGGCTTAGTTGTTTGAGTGTCCGACTCTTGATTTTGGCTCAGGTCATGGGATCGAGCTCTGCATCAGGCTCCACACTGCTGTGTTTGGGTTTCTCTCTCTCTCTCCCTGCCCCTCTCCCCCACTTGCTCTATGAAATAAAATAAAATAAAATAAAGCATGACTGTAGCATTTTTGGAAGGTGCTAGAATCTACCCATTCACCACTGGGAGGTGAGGGGGATGTCTGTGTTTTTGTCTGTGCAGCCTTTCTCTACCCTTCTCCAGGAAATAGCATCCCCCTCCCCTTCCTTCTTTTATTGATCTGTTCATTCTTTGTCCCAGTCCCGTGGTTTTAGGGGGACCTCTGATTGTAATGCACTTCTTGCCTATGCCACCTGTCTTGTCCATTGTCCCTTTCCCCTCTCCATCTCCTCCCTCCTGCTCTGCCGGTGGGAACACATGGAGAACGCTGATCCTGTAGCACTTAGCTGGAGCAAAGCCTCAATGAACGGAGGAAGACAGAGAGAATGTCTTGAAAACATAAAGTCTCTGGCTTTGGAAATCTGCCAATTCTCCCTTCCTCCTCCATCATTCCTGATTTCTTGAGCCAATAAATTAATAAAATTTCCCTTTTTGTTAAGTTAAGCTTCTTCCAATTTCAACTAAAAGGCCTGAACACATTAGGATTTATAAAAAATTCTATTAACTCTTATTAGCCTGTATATATATATACATATATATATATATATATATATACAGAACTATTTCTAGAAGTACTTCTCTAGTTTATATAGCATTTTTGAGTTGTCAATGTTCTTCACAAATGTCACCCTGGGCTCCACAACTCTCATTACTTTAGAGGTCCTGTTGCCTAGCATGTTGGGAATCTGACCTTCTTTTCTTTTCTTTTCTTTTTGACTTTAATTAAATGAAATAAAGTTGATTAGATATTTTGGTGACTGCGTTACTAGTTGCTGTATGCTTAGCATGAAGGTACTGAGTTAAACCTAAAGTTTTATTTTTATTTAAAAAAAATTAATGCTTATTTATTTAGGGGGGTGGGCAGAAAGAGAGGGAGACATAGAACTCAAAGCAGACTTCAGGCTCTGAGCTGTCAGCACAGAACCTGACGCGGGGTTCGAACTCATGAACCATGAGATCATGACCTGAGCCGAAGTTGGACATTTAACTGACTGAGCCACCCAGGTGCCCCTAAACCAAATTTTTAAATACGAATTTTTATCAAGCCAGGTCTTCTTCCTCTAATACTTTTGCAAGTAATAGTTTCAACCACCAAACAAGAATTTACTTTCCTTGCTGTTTGGTGGAATTCTATTTTTCTCTCTTTCTAATATTTCAGAATCCCATTGGATCCTTATTTTGTCACCTAGGGTCATCTTCTCAGTTTTGTTGTTAGTAGCCTAACAAGTGATAAAGTGGAAAGCAATGCCTTTTTTCGTGTGGCTGTATTAGTTCTGGTGTGTTCCCAAGAGCTCCCCCAGGTCTGGTCAGTAATGAGTTTGGGAATTTCCCTGGAAGTCAACAGGAAGCTTATGGGTTGGCAGCTCTCTACATGGCTGCGAACAACCAATTCTCCCTTTTATGACCATCAGGAAACCGTTTACTATCTTTAGCCTTTTGGCATTTCCTTCATCCTCCAGCGTATTGTGAAGACCACTAATGCAGTTCTCTCATCACTCCTTCAATGATTTTTGTGGCCATTGGCGGGGGGGGGGGGTGGGGGGTGGGGGGGGGAGGAGGGGTCCGAAGGTTTACACTCATTTAAGGCCACTTTGTGTTTCCTTCATGAATAACTCCTCTCTGGGTCTTCTGTTTCTCCCAGTTCTTTTTTTTTTTTTTTTTTTTTTTTTTTAATTTTTTATTATTTTTTTTAAACGTTTTTATTTTTTTATTTTTGAGAGATATAGAGACAGAGCGTGAGCAAGTGAAGGGGAGAGAGAGAGGGAGACACAGAATCTGAAGCAGGCTCCAGGCTCTGAGCTGTCAGCACAGAGCCCGACGCGGGGTTTGAACTCACAGACCGTGAGATCATGACCTGAGCCGAAGTCGGCCGCTTAACCAACTGAGCCACCCAGACGCCCCTGTTTCTCCCAGTTCTAATTGATTGCATTATCCTTAGTGCAGATGATGGAGACAAAGTGAAAATGTCATTTCACCTACATGACTAAACCTCCCTGAGCACCATTTTCCCCTCAAGGGGCTAATGTGAAGGATAAAAGAGATGGTCTCTGGCCAAGTGGCTGGTGTGAGGTAAGATGGTAGTGACGGGCCGAACGTGGCCCCAGACCTGCTGTCCAGGGCAGAGTGATGCCTGGGGCAGACCCTACTGATAGAGAAGTTTCTTCCAGAGAGGAAGGGGAAGAACGGTTGATCTTTAGGTACAGGTTCCTACTGTCCAGCCTGAGGTTGCCCCTAGGTGAGTGCCCAAGGACTAGTTTCTGAGAAAGGCAGAAAAATCCCTAGGCCTTGTGGGAGAGAATTCAGGCCTGGGCTTCTGGATACTGAAAGGGTGCCCTGTGAGGGGGCAAGGGAGCTGGGAGTCAGGGACGCCAGGAGTTGGCAGTCGGGCCTTGTGTCCATGGACAGATGGATGTGGGAGAGTACTTGTGGGCACTGGACTGGTTTAGGATGCAAGCTGTACATCTGTCAGCAGCAATGACTTCATCCAGCTCCACACTAAGACGGTTGATCGAAGTCTAGCATGTCTTCTATTAGTTCAAGTCCATGTCCCTGGGAAGTGTCTCAGCTCCCTTACAATGGCCTGCCAAGGAAACTCAATGCTGCTGGAAGAATTTACTCTTCATTCTGGCCAGAACACAACTACAGGCCCCTGACTTCCCCTTTTCTTAGAGCGTGTACTTAAGAAAACTTGTAGTTGTAATATTTTCTCTGTCCCTTTGTGATGTATCTTTTATAACCCAGAAATGTCTTTCTCAGGGACCTCGAGCCTATCCCTTCAAGACGTAATCATCAAGACAGGTAGGGTCTTGGTATCCCAGTCTGGCTTGGCTTCATAAGTCCCGGTTAGCAGATGCTGATGGCCTAATCACACTGACTAACCTGCCCCACTTAACATCCTTCAAGACTTTTCTTTGGACACACACCAACATTTAAAGATCCTCTCACCTTTTGATTTTCAGCAGCATTGAGGTGAGTTTATATTGCGGTCTCTCTCCCCTTCTGCAGTAGTCTGAATAAAATCTGTCCTGTCATTTTTAAACAACTATTCAGTGATTTCTCCTTAACAAAGAACTCAGATCGTGATTGGTCTGAGATACAGGGGTACAGCTGAGCTTTGTAGATGGGTGGTATAACTAGATCCAGCTGTGGAGAGCTGAAGGTGGAGAGGGAAAAAGAAGGAAGTGGCATTTGGCATTAATCATCATTGAGGACAAGATGGACAGATGTGGGCCTGGCGACAATAAAGTCAGAATCTCAGATCAATGAGTTGACAGCAAAGATGGCTCATAATTTGAGTGAACCCAAGTGGAGGTTTCTAGTGGGTACTAAAAACGCTCCGTCACCCTTTGTATCACCCTATACATAGTTTAAAGAAGCTAGAGGGCATCTGAATGGCATTCATGGTGGCATGATTCTGATTCCAAATAATCTCAACGGTTTCAAAAAAAAGAGCTAAAATTATCATAAATGTGATAGAGAAGTAGGGAGACCCTAATATTCTAGGAAGGGGCAGGCAACAGAATTTGCAGGGCTGCAGGGCTGGGTGTAAAATGAAAACAGTTTGTAGGCTCCTAGTGCAAGACAGGAAGTCAATCTTTTTTCACACAGGCCCACTGGCCCAGTCCACACTGGTGAGTGACCCTTGGGGGCCCACTGCCCCAGTCACACTGATGAGTGGCCCTCAGGGGTCCACTGCCCCAGTCCACACTGGTGAGTGACCCTCAGGGGCCCACTGTCCCAGTCCACACTGGCGAGTGACCCTCAGGGGCCTGCACTCTCTCCTTCAGGATGTTTTCCATACCCGGATGAGGTAGGTGAGAGGGTTCATGTACAATGGCAGCGTGAATCCAGGATAGGGCAGCCTCCACTTTGCCATACTGCAAGACATGTGGGGCGCACGCCCGACCCCACTTGTCCTGGATCTCCGCCCATTGCTATGGGCGAGGGCAGCAGCGGTTGTGGGGTGTGGTCTCAAACCTATCCCAGGGCATGGGGGAGGCAGTGAGAGGCAGACTGTTGGGAGCCAGGTCTTAGGCCTCTGCCACGGTCTCTGCTGTCCCACTGATTGAGCGAAACACAAGTTCAAAGGCAAAATCATTAAGAATTTCAAGACAGCAGCCATGGTGCCTTAAACGCCACGCACTGGCCCTTCTGAAGGTGAGTCCTGTGTGACTCTCCTGGTCACAGACCCATGAAGCTGACACTGCTTCTGGGCTAGGACATCAGTGTCAAATGTAGAAATGAGAACTTTTTTTTTTTTGGACCAACCAATTTGAGCCGACAGACGGCCCTGTAAGGGCGGGAGGAGAAGGAGCTTACAAGGCAGGTTGAACACGAGCTGCGGAGAGCTTCCAAAGCCAGGCTGAGGATTCAGACCTCTTCCTGCAGGGAAGGAGAAGTAGGGGAGGACTGAGAGCAGGGGAGTGACAAGGTGAACGGGGTATTGCAGAGGATTAATTTCCGGCGAGATACCTTTTAGAAGCATGTGTCTTTCAACTATTCCTTTCTGTTGTTTTCACACATGAAAACTGAAGGAATGCTCTTTTGGATGAAAGAAGGACGGTTGCCCGCAAGGCGTCTTTCTCTCACTTTTTCCTACTGTTTCATGCACAAAATCTGCTGGGACTTTTGACATTTTGCCCTTCCTTGCCTCTGGATTTGAACGCCAGCAAATTAACGTGTAAGATGTCGGCGGAAAATGACTTTCACAGGACAGAACGATCTTGCATTTTGGGTCGGGAAGAGGAGGGCAGCAGACACACTAATTGCTGAATTACAATGAACCTTCCTACGATCCTTTGAATCTCTCAGGAATCAAAACAAAACAAAATTAAAGCATTGATATCGAGCCGCCAGCTTTGCATGAAGACAACAGGTAGAGATTAAAGCCAAAACCTCACCTTCTCTCAAAGCATCAGGAAAAAAAAACAAAAAAACAAAAAATGTGACTTCTGTTCCTAAGGGATCGGTAATAATTTTCATCTGTGTTCCGCTCATCTTAGTGGTAATTTGTTAAACAGGCATTTCCATGGCAAACACACACGCACCCACAGGCACACCCCATAATCTCCTACCCCAGATATAAATAGGTGGAAGCTGCCAGAGAACTGGTAATACAGTTTAAACAGTTGTTGTTGAGAAGTCTAATCTTGTCAGAAAAGAGAGTCTTCTAGGGTGGTGTGGAGCCAGAATAAGGGCTTTCATAATGCTGAAAGCATTTGGCAGCAAAAAAATCTCTGGGCTTTGCCAGTGACAGAAAAAAATGGATGCAGACTCCTAGTGGAGTTTTATTTTCCCCGTCGTTCCCTTCACTTGCACCCCTGGGCTTGAGAAGCGGACGTATTTCCTCTTGCCATGCTCTAAGTGAGGAGGGGCCGAGCGTTCTGCCTCAGTGATCCTGGTGTGTTGAGCCAGCTCGCTTCACCAATGGGGGCCTTGCTTTCCCCTCCAGATTATGCGCCTCCTTCTTTGATTATGTGCTCTCTTTCCATTCTTTTAAGCAATTCTTAAAAAATTTGTCAGCTTTTTGGACAGCTCCCGCTCATTTCTTAAGCTATTGCCACGGTACCTTCCTTCCTAGGTGCCTTTCCATTGCAGAGACATGGTGGCCTTGCCGAGAAAAAAGCGGTAGGAAGAGAGTCAGCTTTGGAGTCAGACCTTTGTTAGCTCTGTAACTCTTACAAGGCTAGGTGGCTCCTCTACCCTTCTCTGAAAATGAGCTCATCAGCACATCCCCACAGGCATGTGGTGAGCATGACACAAAATCACGTGCGTAGAGCACCGAACACAATAGGCACGTACGAACTGTTCCCATTCGCCCGATTTGCCTGCCTTCCCTTCTCAACGGACGATAGGGTCTTGGGCTGTGAAACCATGTCAGGTTTCACAGAGCGTTGCAGGCTTAAAGCCCATGCCTACCTATGCCCAGACTTCTCTTTTGCTGCTTATCAGAAATTCTAAGACAGTAGGTTTATTTCTTCTCAGGATGTCCAGCACTTTTGACTCACCACCTGAAACCTCTTAGATGGTCTCAATTAGATTCGAAGAATCTATCTTTTGTTGCTTCCTGTATCAGATCAGAGTTGAAATTGTCTTCCAGGCAACTTGGAACTTGTCCCATGATCTGTTTGTAGCAGAACACCCCTTCCGGCAGGTGCCAGAATCCTCGGAGTATCTCAACTACACTGCCCATAGTTTCCTGGGGCCCTTTTGTGACGGATTTCAGGAATGGCCATGTTCCCTGTAACATGATCCCACAATCTTTATTTTAATAGGTTAGAGTAGACATAATAGCAAATGGGCCTGCCATCTACTTATTTCCCCAAAGAATGATTTCCCCAAAGAATGATGGTCTATTCACTATTTTAAAACGAACTGTATTTTTGTCTAGATATTTTTCAATGACTCATGTTGAATAAGAAAACTACACAACAAAACAACACATTCGACTGCCTTGACATGACAATTTTTAGGTCATTTTTTTATGTCAGTTTTAGCAGGAAGTTATATGGCTCAAAGTTAAATGGATACTTATTATTATTTTCTGGCCAAACTGCGTATTTTGAAACATGTGCTTAAACATTGATTTAAGTTAAAATTATTATGCCCCTGTTTTACGCTGCATGGCTTCAGTCATCCGTATATTTGTATGTAAGTACAGATCTGCACTGAAGCAAATTAAAATCCTTCTCAGTCCATCTGCACTGGTAATCAGGTACGTGTCTTTGGTAGACGACACAATTTTTCTAAAAGGTCATCTGTTAATATAGTGGTTGCGCCCCTTACTTTCAACATAGAAGTGTGTGAATAAATAAATTTGTTGTTAAATATAACCTCAAACTTACTGTTGGTCAATAGTTATTAGAAATGCAAACGAGAGAGACAGTATTTATGAAGGATTGTGTAGACGACGCACAACCCGTTCTATTTGATACACTAAAATCACTTCTTGGTTTAAGTTAAAGACTTTAAGAGCCCTGTTGCTGAATCACTTTACATTGAAGAATATTTTTAAAAACACTCATGTAGAATTCATGGCTGTTGCTGAGACACTGTCACTCCATCACCCCTTGTCCTCCTTACAAGATTTGGGGAAAACTTTCTCTTAGTTCTTAGGATGAGATATTATAGTTGGGTTTCTCTGTTACTATCTTGTGGTCTCTGTAAATCATGTGAAAGTTATATTTTCTTCTTTGCTTGGACTGCAGAAAGCTTCAAACCAGATTTGCAACCTGCTTTTCATGAGCGTGCAGGTGCCATGGTGTGCCTTCTGTATAACCGCACACCCACCTCCCTTCCCAGAATGCACCGGGATCCCCAGTGCTCTGGGCAGTCTGGCGCTCTGCCTCCCCACTAGCTTTCACCCCTTTGTGAGCAGGAACAGAGAGCCCTTGTGTTCCACATTCTCCAGTAAGACACCAGTTCTTCTCTCCAGTAGTCAAAGGTCGGCCACCATTACCTACCTTGAAATCATCATGAAGACATATGCCTTTTATTATCCTTATTTATAGCTATCACCACCATAAAAGGAGAGCTCCCAGGTCATTGCTCATTGCTTATTTTCATCCCCTAGGAATTTCTCAGCCTTTTTTCTGATTCTATTTCCTAGTCCTCCACACTTCTACAGTCTTCCAATGTGCCCCCTGGACCTCTGGATCAGTTGTTAGGAAGACCTTCCATATCTCCACCACTTGGTTCAATTCCCTCACCTTCTTGCTCTACCTGGAACTTGACTCTGCCAAAGTCAGTAGTTTCCTGGCCCCTCCCTCAAGTGGTGGTCTTTCTTTCTCGCAGCCCTCCTACCCCTGGGCCTGGAGGTGGGGTGGTGCGCTCCGTGCTCCATGTTGCTCCTCTAGACTGTTCCCATCTCTCCTCCCTACCCTCTCGCCCCCAGCTCTGTATCTTATGCCCTCAGTATATTGCATACCCATGCTTCCTAGTTACAGTCATCTAAACACCCCATCCACTCCCTCTCATTCTTTGAAGATTTTAGCTCCTTGTTCACTGATCTTTTCTCTACATTAATTCTTTCATAACTATAGAGGACTTCAAATAGAAGAAGATGCTTCTGGCGCTCTATCATCTTAGCGTCTTTAGTGTATTGTCCTCTACCCAACCTAAGCCTCTCATGGCTTTAGTCACAGCCTAGGAATTGACATTACCAATACCCACTATTTTACTTTTCTATTACAGTATAACAAATTAACACAAACGGAGTGGTTTAAAACAATACCTATTTATTAGCTCAGAGTTCTGTAGGTCAGAAGTGTTGGTCAGGCTGTGTTCTCACTTGGAGCCCATGTGGTTACAGCAACTTCAGCTACTTGTGGTTGTATGATGGAGGTCCCCATTTCCTGGCTGGCTGTCAGCTAGGGTTGCTCTCAGCTCTTAGAGGCTACTCGAATTCCTTGACACATGGCCCCCTAAATCTTCCTAGTCAGCAATGGAGAATCTTGTGTAGAATCCTTCTCATGGTTCCAGTCTCTTTCATCAGGACAAGAAGTCACTTGATTGGGTCAGACCCACTGAATCTAATCTTCCTTTCTCAAAATCGACTGTCCCACATAACATAACCTAATCACCTGAGTGATGTCTTTATAGTCCTACACCCTCCCACACTCACACTGCGTTGCTCATCCAAGGGCGTGAGTTATTGGGGGGTCATTTTAGAATTCTGCCTACCACATCCTCAATATTTTCAACTTTAGAATCTCGTTCATAAATTACTGCCTACTACCTGCAGCTCATTTCTTCTATGTCCACGACTATGGTAATGTTTTGAGCTCCCCAGAACCTATAGTCTACTCATCTTATCACACTTTTGTGTTCCATATCCCCATCATTTCCTATCTTCTCTCCTTTCTCAGCTTATGGTGAATCACTATAATCACTTGTTGAAATATACCATAAACTCTCCTTTCTTTCTTTCCATTTGTTTTGTTGTTCTGGCAAAATCCTAACACTGGTGAAATCCTACTTTCCTTTCCCCCATGCCTGCATTCACATAGATAAACGTGGCTAGAGAAAAGCACACTCCTATGCTGACTGGTCTTCCTTTTAATTTGTGAGCAGTAATTTAAGTAGGCTCTTCAAACTGCCTAGCACTCATGACATTTCCCTGCTTTCAAACTTTTAAACTTAGAACAAAGGTATTCAAACCTTTTCTGCTTGCAAATCCCCTGAAATAACTTTTCAAAATTATGTAGCCCTTTTTATATTTTAAGTGATATTTAAATTTTCATATGAAATTTAAATAGTTGAAAGTCTTAATTACAGCCTGTTGTAAATATTTGTATTTTTTTAAATTTCAAAACTCTTTTAAATTACTCTGAAGGAATCTAAATATCATAGCGATTTGCTATCTATTTTTATTAGTTTAGGGCTTCTGGGTGGCTCAGTTGGTTAAGTGTCTGACTCTTGATTTTGGTTCAGGGCATGATCTCACTGTTCATGAGACCGAGCCTCATGTTGGGCTCTGTGCTGACAGAGCAAGTTCACTAGGGATACTCTTTCTCCCTCTCTGTCTCTGCCCCTCCTCCGTTTGCATGCTCTCTCTCTCTCTTAAAATAAATAAACTTAAAAAAATAAAAATGCATAAATAAGTTCTCCTTTATCAATTAGAAAATTTGCATCATTCTACTTTCTCCTTGAACTCAATATTTCACTCCACTTATAACATAGACTTTTATATTTTATAATTTAAAGTATTTTATTATTTATAATAAAATATAATTATGAAAGAATACAATTTTAATAATACATCATAGCGTAGAGCTGGTCTGTATTTCCCCAAACTGTCGTTTTGAAAAAATTTAAATTCACAAAGTTTCAAGGACGGCACAACGCATACCTGCATACTCTTCACCTAGGTTCGGTGATGTTAACAGTTTACCATATTTGCTTCCCCGCTTTCTCTCCATATGGTTTTCTTTCTTCACAGGATCATTTGAGACTATTCCGGTCGGTGTGAGGACATGCACAGTAACAGGGGAGGTAGAATGCACGGACACAACACAGATCGCGGGGGAGGTGTGGTGGTGAGTGTGCGGAAAGCTTCATACTGCTTCTGTTGTCTTGTGAATGAGGAATCAGGGGCGCGTGAAGGGAGTCGTTGGGAGTTTATGGAAAGAGGAGAATGTTTTCATCATGTCAATCAGTAGACATCAGTCTGGGGTCAAGACGCCTTAGGGTGTACAAAGACTTCAGTAGGTACGAGGCCATAAACATGTTTAACGCAATCCATTTCCATATGTATTCTCTCCTTAGAATTCAGCCTGCTATACGCTCCATCTCCCCAATTCTAAGAGTCCCATTATTAAACCCTTCCCACTAGCTGTGGCTCACTTCTACTTTCATGACTTCAGCAGTGTTTGGGATTCAATACTTTTCAGTTTGATGCACTTTCTTTACTCGCCTTGTAGGATATTTTTCTTGTTTTTCTCCTGATTTGTTGCCTACTCCTTCAGGGTCTCTTTTGTTTGTTTATCCTCATCCTTGCCTGCGAACTGTTGAAGCACCTAGGGTGCTTGGACCTCTTCTCTTCTCTGTTGTCACCTAGGTTTTCTCATCCAGCCTTGTGGCTGTAACAACCATTAATGTGCTCAGGACTTCTAAATTTGCATCTCCAGCTGTCCTCCTCTTTGAGCTCCGGATCTGTGCATCTAACCACCTAGATGAAATCTCCACTTAGGTGTATATTAAGTGTGCCAAATTTAACATTATCAAGATCAGGTTCCTGGTAGTTCTGTTTCCAAACCTGCTGCACCTGAGGTCTTTCTCACTCCGATTCAAGGAATTCCATTCTTTCCAATGCTCAGGTCAACAACTTTGAGTTACTGTTTTTTCTCTCCCCCAATCCCCGTTGCCGATCCACCAGTAAAACCTAGTGGCTCTACCTTGAAGACATATTCAGAATCTGGCCTCTTCTCGTCACCTCCACCCTACCCCCTTGGTCATAGATCTCGCGTGTCTCACTTGGATTTAGTGCTTTAACCTCCCGATTTGTCACCTTGCTTCCTCCTTGCCCTCTTTAGTAGTCCCTTCTCAACATGCTCAGAACCCTCCAATGGCCAGAGTCCTGCCAGCTGCCTATGAGACCCTTCCTGAGCTGTCCCCCATTACCTTTCTGACCTCACGTCTTGCCGTCTCCCCTGCTTCCCTTCTGCTCCAGCCACACCAGCTCCTTCTCCGTGTCCCGAATGTGCCAGACATGCTCTCACTTCACAACATCGCACCTACTCTTCCTTCAGCTCGATCCTCGGATATTGCTGAAACTCACTTTCCCAAACCCTTCAGGTCTCTGCTCTGAGGCCGCCTTCTCGCTGAAGCTTCTGACAGTGCAGCCGACACCAGCGACTCCCTCTGGGTACTCCCATTCTCATTCCCCACTTTATTTTTCTTCATAGCGCTCCTTTTCTGTTGTACTATGTTTTGCTTATTTGTTCATTATCTGTCTCCACCACCCTTAAAGCAGAGATCTCTGTCCATTTTTGTCACTGCTATATCTCTATTCTTTGTTTTCCTTCACATGCATTCCTGCATGCCTCCACCTCAGGTTCGAGAATATCCTCAGAGGTATGTTTCTTCTTGTTATACAATAAAACTCCACCTCCTCTCCCAACAAAGCTATTTCTTTTGAACTGGGCATAACTTCTGCAACTGTGTCTCAGCCAGGAGCTCCAGCCTACTAAGTGTTGGGGGGCACACGCATGCAATTGTATTTATTAACCAGTTTCCTCATTAATGACTCATAAAGGTACACTAAAATTGGCGGCTGTCAGTATTTGCTTCTGACTCTCTGGCTGTTTATTATTTTGAGTGAATTATTGGGTACATCCTTTCCTGTTTTCCACTTTTCATTGGGGACTGACACTGTCCACGGTGACAAGTCTGCACTGTCTCTGCTTCCTACTCTCCCACATCTGCTTCGTATTCTACTCTCTCTCCTGTCAGGGTATTCTGCTGACATTTTGAAATCCTTTACCTTAGACACTGGAAAAAAAAAGTCAGAGGTTGAAGATGGCACCATTAGTCGTTTTTATGGATGCAATAAATCAGTTTTGTATTTTTATAGATTTGACAACCCAGCTTTCAAAGGCACAACTGTAAAACATCACATATTGGAAAATATCTTGGTGTGTCCCATAACCTATTCTATTGGATATCTCACCTACTAATTATTTTCCTTACCACTTAAGGACTTGAAAGTGGCTGACAAAGGTGTTAAGAACTGATTCAAGACAGTTTGCATTTATACACAGTTTAAATGTACATTCAGAATGATTTCCACCTTTTAAAAGTGTCAGTTATTATTCTATGGTGTGTAACAGCGTGGCAAGAACGACATGGTTAATGCAATAATACAATCTTCCATCATTTTTATGAGACATTTGCATCCTTTTATGAAACACCTAATTGACAGTTGCCCCACCAGTCCTCCCCAGTGGAACCGCCTATTAAATGGAATTTATGGCCAATGCTTTTAAAGTCAGTTAAATGACATGAAATGAAAATCTATTTTAAATGACGTTCAATGAAATCTTTTCTCTGGCTGGAAAAATTGCATTTTGAAAAATATTTATTATGTAGTTGAACAAGCCACAATGTCAATGTATGGTGTGCATTAAGCAGTCCTTTTCCGCTGGGGAGATATCTGCTACTGTTTGGAAGCACAATCCCAGACCTTCCTGTGGCCGTTCTGATGTAAGTCTGGGCACAACCAGCAATCTGCCTGTTCTTGGGGAACACGTACCCCTCCTCACCCCAGTACTCCGGATCTTCCTCATCCTGCGTGTGTTCTCTCTCCCTCATGTCAAAGCTCTCACTTCTTTGTCTATCTCCTTCTGCTGGAGTGTCAGCTCCAAGAGCACGGCACTTCTGTTTGGTTCATGGATATATCCTCTAGTCTATGGTAGGTGCTCAATAAATCTTTACTGAGTGAATGAATCAGTTGATTGATATCCTGACTGCCTTGGCCTCATTACTTTTGTGATTTTGACGCAATATTTTATCCTCCTCAACCCATTAGATCCTTATTCTACAAACCACGGAATTTTATGGTGAAGCTCGAGAATGGATGATTTTTTTTTTTTAAGGAGGTGGGCAAGCCACTGCATCTAAGAACTGGCACCTCTTCCAAATGACTGATGGGTGGGTTTCCCAGGGTGGCCAGTGACTTGGATGCCTGCCCTGCCTTTGAAACTGCCTGATCCAGTCTGCCTGATCTTTGGTAGGACTAGGGTGGTGAGTGAGCATAGACATTGGTTTGGGTTTGGGAATGGCAGTGACCGTATTTGATTTTTGACCTGGTTGAGGATCAGTGGGATGATCAGTTGCCTGTACCTTCTGTGACAAAGTGAGCAGGATTAGAACAGAATAGGTGGATGTTCAACTGACTCTTTCCAGAGCTGAGATGGGAATGTGTCCTTAGTATAGTGCTTCTAGGGAATGTGAATCTAGTCCAAGCACTTGAATGTCTTGACAGTCCTGTAATGTCTCAAAATGCAAGGACATCCACTTTGTTTGCCCTCACAGCCCCAGTACCTGGCGTTCTTTCGTTCATCAACATTCACTGTGTTTTGTGAGCAGCGGTTGGTGTTTAGTAAACATTGTTGAATGAGTGAAGTCATTCATTCCTGTTTCTGGTTGATACTATTTTAGGGGCAGGTTCAAGTTTGTTGTGCCTGAACTCTACATACTTTGCGTGGGGGGCTCCTCGTTAATGAAAAAAGCACAAAATGACACGTTAGACATGAATGTAAACATTTATTTAGAATGAGTAAAGAAATTATAACAAATTACTGGGAGTTTAGAGTTTCATCCTTTCTTTCCAAGTTCTTTTTAGCCAGTTTGCCAGAATGCTTTTCTTAGAATGCTTCCCTGTTCTAAACCGACTTTCCTTATGCATTTAGAACTCCGTAAAAGTCCCAGCAACTCCCAGCTTAGACACATGAAGGGCCCCAAATCTTAACCTTTGTAAGTTTCACAGTAAACCTACCTCTCTGATTATTTCACTATGGTCTTGAGAGCCTGAGAAGGCTTAGACAGAAGAAAGGTGGGAGGGGGTAGAAAGAGAAAGATAAATCTCTTAACCAAGATAGGTCATTGGCCCTCTGAAAAAACTCTAGAAACCACTCGGGATCTAAACTAGACCATAGTCCTGACCTGCTGCTGACACCATTACATTCTGCACGGCCTTCTTTTGGATTCTTGCCATGGTTCCTGACATGCCCTGTCTCTTGTGACCAGGGCTTGGCAGCCACCAACATCCTGCCTTTGGGTTGCTACTGGATCAAGCCTCAGGCATATGTAGAGTTGACTAAATTCCCATGCTCTATACTCTACTTGTCAGCAATCGGTGGGGATAAAGCACGGCCAATTGTTCTTTCTCTCTCTTTTTTTCTTTCTCCATCTTGTTTTCTGTCTTCTCAGAGAGGGGAGCAATGTATGAGTAGCATACATTGTCATTTGTTCCTTTACTGAAACCTAAAAACAAGTTCTCATTTCCAGAAGTATGCGACAGTCATTTTTTCCTTTCCTGAGTTTTTTCAATTTCTTCATCGATTTATATACCACGTTTGTGTCACAATCAGATATTGTAAATTTTTTTCATAATATTTTTAAGACGAAAGATCTTTAAAGCAGGCAAATGCACTACAGTACACATGTGTGGCCTGTATAACGGATATGACAAGGAGGCGAGACAGACACGGAGCCTTCTGGGGAGCACATGCCATTTAGGAGGCAGACGGAAAATGAGGTACTATGTAGCTGTTGCACAAAGCAGGTTATAATGACGTATCATAAGGAAGGTGAAAAAAAAAGGAGGGAGTAGCTTCTGTCAGAATCCACAAGGGAGAAAGAATGCATCGGGTTTTATACTCTTCATGGAGGGGGCAGTATATTCTGTGGAACTTTAAAGAGGGTGGGATTCCAATAGGTGTGGATGGGCTGAGAGAGTCGGAGAAGGAAAGCATTTCAGGTAACCAGCACAGCATGAACAAAGTCAGGAGAGTGTGGGGGGTGTTCGGGGAAAAGTGAGCATACAGCTTTGCTATAATTTGTGATGATATATTGGGAAATATTTATTTAAATGAGAAATTAGGTGTACATTATGGATATCCTTGAATATTAGGCTTAACCATTGGTATGAAAGAGAGTGTTGTATAGTGAGCAAATCAGAATTTGGAGCAAGAAGATCTGGGTGGGATTACGACATTTTAACCTACTAGCTGCTACAATTCACTGCTTATTGAATAAATTGTTCCCTCCCCCTACCCTCGATTTCCCGTTGCCCTTGGAATTAAAAACGAACTCCTTTATTAGCAAATCGTTAAGCAGTGGAGGAGCCCTAATAGAATGGTGGATTAATGTGTGAACTAGTGGTCATAAGATAATAATTAGGCTCCAAATAAAGGAAATGGTGTTTGGTCAATAGGGCTTGCAACAAAAACTGACCCAGGGCCTAGGTCCTAGGGATACTGAGGGAATCAGGCATGTAGGGCTCTGTTCTCAAAGAATTGACATGTTAGTACAGAGACCCAGATAATACACGCATAGACTAGCTGAAAGGAAATAAGATAATTTCAGATAGAGGTAATTGCTGTGAAGGAAGGAGACTAGGCAACTGGGGAGAGAATAATGAGACATGGTAGAGAGCTGAGTTCTTGGTAATTTAAACATGGTAGTTGGGAAAGGCTTCATGGAAGAGTGGACAACTGATAGAAATAAGCCAGAAATATGAAGATCTTAGGGACTAGAGTTCCAGGCAGAGGTAACAGCAAGAACCACGGATGAGGATCAGAGGATGGCCAGCGTGATGGAGGGCAGGGGGAGATGGAGGAGACGAGTTCCTTGAGACGGTCAGGAAAGATCACATAGGGACGTTTTAGGAGTTTGTTTTATGGGAAATCGGGGAGGGGGAGGGGGAGAGCACAATTTATTCTATGAGAAGAGAGTTGTAGCAGGACATGAAGTGGGGAGACCAGACAGAAGGCCATTGTGGAAATTTAGGCCAGCAATGGTGGTGGTTTACACAGGGTGGTTGTTGGGAGACATGGCTGGATTTGGGTTATTTGGAGTCTCACCATGAAGTTGCTGATGCATTAGATGTGGCCGCAGATAAAATGCTAAGTGGAAATGCTTTGAAATTGGAGAGCCCTGTGCGCATATCAGATACTAACACGGCTTGTTTTGGCAGCCAGTAGGGAAAGCTGGAGTTTGGAGCTTGACAGTGACACGAGGCAGCACTGTAGTAAGGTGACCCTGCAGTTCCATGTTAGTGCATGGAAAACGGGCAGAGCCCAGGAAGGAAACTGTGACAGCCCAGTGCCTCTCGACTACCGCAGCGTGCGAATCACCTGGGGATCTTGTTAAAATGTAGATTTGGTTTGGGAGGTCTCAGGTAAGCCCCACGATTCTGCATTTATAACAGGCTCCCCGGTGATGCCAAAGCTGCTAGTTTGCAGGCCACACTTCCAGCAGCAAAGAGTCCGGGAGAATAATTCAGGCGGAAGTGAAGGAGGGCTTGAATGGGGAAGAGGATGACTAGAGAGAGGAGACGTCCCCCTTTTGCAGTAAAGATCGAAGAACAAAAGGGAATCACGAACAAATGAAGGTTTGAGTCAGGGTGATCGGGAAACGATGGTGTCTGTAATATAAATCCTGAAAGCAGGAGGAAGTTTGAGGAAGGGAACAGGATGGATTTTCTAATCTTCATTCTTTTTTCTTGCGCTGCCGCGTGGGGACTGACTTGGGTCCTTGGGATGGGAAATCCCCCGCCGAGCTCTTCAATATTGTCTGGAAGGATGATGAGTCAAAGGTTCTGTTCTCTACTCCTGCGTCCGCTGAATCTGAGAACAAAGAGACTGCATGTATTTAAAAAGCCCTAAAGGGAAGGAGAACTGAGAACCTCATTCCAAGTAATGTGGTTGGAATTCGAACCAGTAAATTATCTTGGAAGTCAAGAAAGGTCATGTTTCCTTGGACCATGCTGTCTTAGTCCCTGCATGTTTACAGGTGACCGTTCTCAAGGTCAATCCCCACCTCTATTTCCCGCACATGACGTGCTGCTGGCTTCACATAGTGATCCCAGAAAGTCTGAGGACTGGTCCTAGCACTTCTGTGTGATGTTAATAATAGTACCAGTCCACATCATGGAGCCCCGTGCCAAGCAGTGTGCAAAGCATTTTATAGTTCTTTCATTAGACTCCCACAATTCCAGGAGGATGGTGTTGTTAGTGTTACCTGTCTCCACCCCAGACACACCCACCCCCACTCTGTAGCCCCGGGGGTTTTGCAAGGCTTGGTGTTTTGCCAAGGTCCCAGAGTAGGGTGGCGGAACTAGAATTCAGATTAATCAATTAAGTAGTTTTTCCAACAAGCAGGCCCGGAGAGTCTGGTTCTTGTAGCCTCACTCTGAGCCCCACCACAGAATCGCTGTACCCGATGCTTACCTGGGGTGAAAACAGGGACCTGGCCTAGCAACTAATCGGTCTAACTGGGCTCTGGTCACAGCTCTGCCCTTAATTATCTGTGTGACCTTAGGCAAAGCACTTGAATCCTCTGGACTAAACTATTCGCACTTAGAAGAAAAAGAGATTTCATGATAGCTGTACTTTCTCAGGCACAGCTATCCATCAGAATCAACGGAGGAGCCTTTAACAGATCCTGCTGATGGGTCCCTTGGAGAGGTTCCCATTCACGTAGTTTGGCTAAGAACTCAGGCATCAGAACTCTTAAAAAGCTTCCAACGACTTCCAGTGGACAGCCAGGCATGAGCCGCCGGTCTGGTTGATCGTTCTTTGAAGGAAATAAAGGAGGGCCCACACCTGTCACTGTCTTTCTAAGACTTCGTGATGCAAATCTCCTTGTGACACGGGTATCGGACCCTTGTCACCATCAGGCCTCATTTCATGGTGACTTTTATTCTGGCCACAGAGCCTGGGTGAGGCTATCCGATCCGACGCATCAGACGTTAGGGAAGTCTTATCTGGTAATAAAAATTTCAGATTTTATAGGTGAAGACTATGAATGTGGGAAAGAGCATCCCCCACCTTCTTCTTCTTCTTCTTTTTTTTTTTTTTAATAAAAGAAGCTGCTTCTGCAGAATGGCCCTCTGAGAGCCTCGTTGGGTACTTTGTGTGCCGATGGATAACCTGGAGTTGAGAAATGTGCTCGGGTCCAGCAGGATCCGCCTCGATTTGGCCGGGAAAACGCAGTCCCTGGATGTCTGAGATATTACGAAGAGTGACATGGAAGCAGGGTATGAGCTCTGTGTGGAAATTATTTCATCCCTACGGTTTGGGTATCAAATACCCTCTGGACTTCTGGGGACGAGGCTTCTGGGCAGCACCTGGTGCTCCCTAAAACCCCACTTACTGGAGGTGCATCACGACCCGTACCCCTCGCCCCGGGGTTTTCCAGTTGGGTGGCCCCTCTTCACAAACGGTGCCAATACATTTCTATCCGAAGATTCTTTAGTTGTAAGCGTCGGTGTATTTCCCTCTAAGTTGTCCTGGCAGAGCCAAGCCTGGGCGGCTTCCCTTCCCTTCCCACCTTTTCTCACTTCTGGTCCTGAACTGCTGAACCCAAAGATGTTTGCCTTCCGAGGCAGGATGACATCAGCGGGGAGGCAGGCCCTCGGCCGAGGGAGCCAAGTCCTCAGACACGATCTCGGAAGTAGGACAAGTACATTTTGTTTCTGAGATTCAACCCAGAGAACTGCTTGGTCCCTTAAGCATGTGCCAAACGTGTTTGCGCAACCGCAGGGGTGGCTTCCAGAATGTGGTTGAAATACTTGCCAAGGGCTTCATTTCTTTTGGGAACGAACATACATGCATGGCACGACCGGTGCTGGCCAGGCATGTCAGTGTGAACGCGGGGCAGGGGGCTCAAACCTCGAAAAGGGTTAGGGTCCTAAGAGATGAGGTCCGTGGCTAGGCTACACTTGAATTGCAATACCCAGCCCGGCGGGGACACACGGCCACGCAGAACGCTGAGACTGAGCTGGCCCGGCCCTGGTTCCATTTTGTTTTGGCTAAGGGTGTGTTCATGCAGTGGAAAGAAGCAAGGAAAGCTACCAATTTGGCTGCTGATTCTGAACATTTGCTCTGCAGTCTTGACTCTTCCTGGTTAAAGAGAGCTTCCTTGTGATTACTACCTCCCACCCCAGGCCGAGGGACAAGAACGCACACCTCATACACACACACACAAACACACATGTATATAGAGAGTTACAACCTTTTAGAAAATGAAACTCATCTGTTGCGTGTGTACCCATGTTCACATGCTCCTGTTGGGAGAAATAAAGGACTATAAGGATGTGACGTGTGTGTACATATAAACGACCAATGTTTAAGGACTAATGTTGGTGTCTTTCAAAGGCCAATGGGAGAACAAACCCCTTCATTCCACAGTGCTTTACAGTTGGGAGAACAGAACTCATCAGCCCAAAGGCTTGGTGAAGCGGGGATTAGTTTCCTCTCTGTTTTAACACCTGAGGAAATGGAAGATCGAAGGAGTTAAGTGCCGCAGCCGTTAAGTTCCAGAATCAGGATAAAAGGTGCGGATCATTCCCATCCAACCTCCCCACCGCACTGGCGTCTCCTCTTGAGCTTAGAAAGACCGGAGGTTAATGGGCACGTGACTCATCTGTTTATAGGTCTGGATGCCGGGGCGGCGCCTCGGATGCCATCCGGGGACCAGCAGCAACACCCACATCTCCTGGGAGCCGTTCAGAACTTTGGGACCCAGGCCTCGTGAATCAGTACCTGTATTTCACCAGGGTTCCCTGCAGGTGATTCATGTGCACGGTCAAGTTTGGGATGCCCCGGAGGAGGGGGCGGGGTCTCCACCTCGGCTTTGCCACCTGTGGGTGTCCCCCAGCACCAGCGCTGCCCAAGCTGGGGAGCCAAGGAGAAATAGCCACACGGGGAGCCCACCCCTGAGGTTCTGCCTCCGGGAGGAGACCAAGACAGCTCCCCATGGGCTTCTAACGTGCAGCAGATTCCAGAGCCGTTGGAATAGATTATCCCTGAGGTTTCTTCCTGCCTTTTGTGAGTCTGAGAGCCTTGTCCGTAAGGAATGGGCCCCCCCTCCCTCTATATATATGTCTCCCCTCATGGAGTTTTATGTTTCAGGATTCATCCAAGATTCTATGTGGAATTCAACCTTTTCCTTCTGCTCAGAGGCTCTGCGTTCTTGAATCCCCCTCTGTGCAGTAACTATGCCATCGGAGTGGGGTATTTTATTTATTCCCTTCCTCTGACCAGGAAAAGGAATTAAAACGTCTGAAAGAGGCCCCAGACAGACACAGCCACCAATGTGAGGGGCTCCCGACCTTTAGCTGCGGAGCCCTGACGGGTGCAAAACTTTGGGCAGTGCCATAGCCCTGGGTGGGGCAGGGAGGAGTGGCCCGAGCAACTGTCCCTTCAGGTAAAGTTCTCAAACGTCCCTCAGAACTGGCAGGAACGTTAGCATATTGCAAATATCACCAAGAGTGCCAAGAAGCAAGTTCCTGCCAAGATCTGGCTCCCAGGAAAGACTTGGCTGTTTCTGGTAAGACACTGAGAGCCCCCAAGATTTTATTGTGTTTACATAGCACATCTTCAAAAAAAAAAAAAAACAAAAAACCAAAACAAATGCCGAAACAAACCCCACACTTCCCTGTGTGTGCAGAGTCGTGCTCTAGGATTTGGGAATATGCTCACTCTCCTGTTGAGCCATCTGCTTGAGATATCAAGAGGGAAAATTCATTAGGGAGAGATTATGCCGGGGTCAACAGAGGACAGCTGTTCAGCCAAGACGCCGGAGCCAGCCCATGTGTGAGGGAGCTCGTAACTCTAGCTAGCTGTCCCGCATTTCACTGCTTCTTAGATATGCAGGGGTGAGGCCAGGCGGCAGGACCCATGCTGTGTGCTGGGTTTTGCAAAACAATCTAGAAATCCACCAAGTTTCTCGTGGATCCCCACCCTGCCAGCGCCCATATTTCAGGCTGACATCTGTGCCAGTCGGGTCTCCCGCTGGACATGTGAGGACACGTGCTTCCTCTGGGTGCCACACACGGATAGTGGGCAGCTGTCGCCGTCTCTGGCTGCCGGACTTGTGCCCGTCACGTCCCTCTCTGCTAACTGGCGTTCTTCTTCCCTCCCAGTTTCATGGCTTAGCAGCTGCATGGCTAATTATTTTATTTTCCTCCCTCCAAACTTCTTGGATCCCTCTCATCACCTCTTTCCTGTCTCTTCCTGGCCCACATACTCAGGGCACAACCCGATTCCCATAGCTAAACCTCCCACTCTCTCTCTCCCAAGCCCAGGATCCCAGGGAATGTGGAACTAATGGGGGAGAAATCCTTGCGGATCCTGGGCTAGAGGCAGAAAAGCTTCTGGGCCCTGGGGACCCAGCCTCTTTGATGCTTAACCTCTGCATGAATTGGCTGTCCTGTGGCCACCACACTACAGGACAGTGTTGTGACCATCCATCTGTTGATGAAGAGGCCAAGGCAGGGAAGTGTCCCGTTCTCCCTAAAGGTCTAACGGCAGGATGTGGGCAGTGTGGTTGAGTGGGCTCCCAGATTACAAAAGCCAGTGGTTCTCAGCACTGCTGCGTCTTGGAATCTTCTGGGATATTTACAAAACATACCAATCCCTCGGCCCCGCTCCCAGAATTCTGACCTAACTGGGCTGGGGTGATGCCCGGGTTAGGTATTTCTTTTTTACAAGCTGGTGGCTGGACTGAAGACCGTGGCTCTTCTGTCTGTCTTGGAGAGGGTCTTCGATCGTACCAAATCCTCACTTAGAGAGGCTGGGTATGGTATTTCTCAAATTCAAATCCTAGAGTTCGTGTGAAGGTGAACAGGAGTATCTCATGTTTGCTGATCCGATGGGGGCGGGCCAGTGTGAATGATAGTGTTTGGAACAATGTAACTTTGCTGCTGCCTGGCACGTCCGGTGGCTTATGAACTGCTAACCAAGTGCTGCCCCACTCTGCTCCGAGAGGGGCTGGCTGGAAGAGGTGGGGGGATCCTGCTCGTTTGTAATTACACGTTGGTACAGCTCAGGTAAGGCTCACACCTACTGCTCTCCTTACTGGTCTCTGTGCCAGGAGGTAGGCTTTCCATTGCTTACTCCATTATGCTGTGTCCATAGTCTAATGGCTTTTAGACTGGCCCTAATTTCTTTTGCCAGAGAGCACCTTTGGAATGGATATCATTTGCATGTCTGTCTTAATTACCCTTTCTTAAGACGGGAATGCGAATGGGACCCCGCTGCTCGCATTTGGAGGCAGCTGGGCTGCTTTGGGCTGCCTGCTTCCAGCTGCCCGCACCAAACTGGCCCCCTGAAGACAAATCCACACACCTGTCCCTCCTTGCTCACGGTGGAAGCCGTATAGGCTCTCGATTCAAGAATGTGTCTTCAGTCTCTCTGTCCATGGCAACAGATCTAGAAGGAAAGTTTTGTTTTTTTTAAGTTTACTTATTTATTTTGAGAGATAGAGAGTGCAGGGGAGAGGCACAGAGAGAGAGAGAGACAGGAAGAGAGAATCCCAAGCAGGCTCTGCACTGCCAGCGTGGAGCCCGACTTGGGACTCAAACTCATGAACCATGAGATCATAACCTGAGCTGAAATCAAGAGTCGATGCTTAACCCACTGAGCCACCCAGGCACCCCTAGAAGGAAAGATTTTTAAAAAGAGACATTTGTACAGTAGCTGCAGTCCCTCTTGGTCGGGTTTCCCCACAAAGAAGTTGGAATATCAGGGCTACCAGGGATCTGAAAAGTCATTTGGTCTGGGGTCACACGTTCAAGTGTTCAAATGTAGCCCCGTCTAATGGAACTATCCGTAATGATGGCGATATCATGTATCTGCAATGTCAGGTCACTGTCCATTTCTTTGAACCTTGAAATGGACTAGAGTGACTGAGGAACTGAACTTGAAACCTTATTTAATTTTAGTTTCAGTTTAAATTTAAGTAGCCCAAAGGGCTAGAGGCCACTGGTTTGGACTCATTAGATCTATAGTGGGGCAAAACAGGTCAACGTTAGGGGATGACCCGGGCCCACATAGAACCTTGGGGCATGGCGAGGACTACTGCCCTGTCTAAGGGAGACTCACGTGTCTCCAACAAATAGCTGTCATGTGAGAATATGACAGCCTCAGTGGTCAGATGTTCTCATTTTGTCAGAGAAGGTAACAAGTTTTAAGGGTTAGAAACAGTTCAAACATTGTAAAGGGATGATAGCTTTTCATCAAGTACAATTCCTTTACTTTACAGGTGAGGAAACGAGACCCAGGGAAATGGGATGTCCTCCCCAAAGCTATGTATACATAGCAGGTGGGCGATCCACTTGCTATGGGGGATCTATATTCTCGAATCTTGCTATGGCTTGGTCCATATTTTAGGTCTACCTGCTTGTCTCTCCATTGGTTTCTATGCGGCTTTAGGATATTCTCATCCTAGACATTGCCTGTTGTATCCTTGGGACTTTTTTCATCTTGCCAGACTGACCTGTGAGTTTGTTTCCTTTTCTTATTCTTCTAGCCAAGAATCTTCCCCAAGCATCTCAAATGCCCTCATGGCAGAGGAGGGGGAATTTTGGCCTCTCGGATTTAGGGAGCTGGAAGCAGTCTGTCTAGAGGTCTGAAATTTCTTTGAAGTCTCCTATTTTATCTTTAAAAAAGCCTATGCAAACTTGGCAGTCTACTTCTTAATATATTTGTGCTTATTTGATATTAAGACAAAATCCTCTTTCCCATCTTCAAGTAAGTCTGACGTTCCAAAGGGAACAATTTTATCTGTGTTTTCATGAATTATCTGGCCCACTTCTTATATCATTGGGTACCTCATACCCCAGTTTGGAAAGTGCCAATGCACACCAAAATTTTAATGGTCGATTCAAAGTTTTTGGCCATCCCAACTTTTCACCATTTAATAGGTAGAGAGGAGAATTCTTGCTCGGGGATGCCAGGATGACTAGTCTTTTGTAGGGAGATTGAGTAGTTTGGGGGCATGAACTTGAATACTCTCTCGTTGTCCTTGAATTCCAAATATTTCAAGGACATAAACACAGAGATAGTATAAAGCAGGGAACATAACCGGAAGCAAAGAGATTAATCCAAGGTCATTGCTATTTGAATGATACTGTCTTCCAGGCTCCTTTTGTCTTGAAAGGGAAAGGCACATGAGAAGGAATGGAAGTTACCAGGAAGGAAACCATGTTCTGGGGAGATAGTAAAAATGGCCTCCATTCAGCCTTCAATAGCATGTGCCCAAGGCAAATTGATGAGGCAATGTTGTGTTGGGGATTCCAGCTCAGGGATAGATCTCTGGAAGACACAATGCAGATAAAAGAAAGGCAGCTTTCACAAAGAGAAGCCATAGGCTTTCAGTCTTGGGTTCATTTTGTGACTCTGTGGCTTCTCAGTATGTCAACTTTTTTCTGTGTTTTAGCACTATCTCCACCTCACCTCAAAGGCTTTCAGTCACTTAGAGGATGTTAAGGAAAGTTCAAGAATCCTGACCGTAAGTTTGCAGCTTAATACAGTTCGCAGCAGGAGAGCAGCAGAAATGGATCCTGGGCATTTTTATTCAGATAAGAGACTAGGAAAATGTGGGAACCTTTGCTTACTTACTTCGATTCTCCACAGAGGCTAAAGTGGAGAATCCACGAATGTGATCGGTCTTATAATGAGCTTTTCTTGTTCTAGCCAAATTCTCAGGCCCTTTGGTCTCCTTCTGAGAGATAAATATTATATATAAAATATAAATATTATATAAAAATATATAAATATATAATATAATTATATATAATATATAACACATATATATATGACGGTATATAATAGTATAATACATATAGCATATAAAATATGTTATATATATAATATATATGTTGTATATATTATATATATAATTATATATTATATATATTTCTTAAATTTGAATTCACCAGAAGACAGCCACAGGTTCAACTATTATTCTTTCACATTTTTGTCGCTCCAAAACATACCCCATATTTTGAATCGACTACTAGATACAACCTTCCTGTTGAGGTATATATCAAACTTAAATTTTGCTGAGCAGAATTTATCAACTTTTCTCCCAAACATGCTCTGTATCTACACTTTCTCTCTCAGATAGTGGTAAGTGATTCCCTCGGTTTTTCAAATTTCTTCTTATATGTTTGGCCGCGTTTCCACGGCCCCACTTCTGTGACTTGGATTCATATTATCATATGTTGTCTAGACTATTGCTGCGGCCTCTGCAGTATTCTTTTCCCCTCACCTCTGGTTGCTCTCATCTCTGGAGGAACTTTAACATTGACCTCTTGGAATCGTTCAAACAATGGATATAACAGTCTCCTGCTTCAAATTCCCTATTGACTGCTGTTGTTCCAGAATAAGATTTAAAGTTGTCGTAAAGGTTGCAAGATTTGTCCCATACTGACCTCAGTTTAGTTCTCTAACCTAAGCTTTTTCCAGTTTTCATCTACATACTTGACAGTCAAGCCACACACAACTGTTCTCGTCTGGCACACCCGTTTCTGATTCTGGGTTGTTACCATACCATCCTCTCTGTCTGGATGCTCCTGGCTTCTTACTTCTTATCCATTTTTCAAGTCCAATTTAAATGCCAATTCCTTTTCAAATTTTCTCCAATTCTTCTAGTCAGGATTAGCTGGTCCAACTCTTATAGTTCCCAATGCTTGTCCGTGGCTCTTTCATGGCTGTGATGCTTTGTAGTCTACTGGCTTACAGTTTATGTGTATTCCCCAATAGATGATGAGATTCCGAAGACACATATCTTGTCTGTCTCCGTGTCCCCAGGGCTAGCGCAATGCCAAGCACGAGGGAGGTGCCCAGTAAACATTTGTCCTAATGCTAATCTTACTATTCATGTGACTGACTGTGAGCACTTAAGAGAAGAGATCATGTCTTACACATCTTTTCATTATCGCTGCCCATCATACATGAGTCCCTTTGAAGTGTCTTTGGACTCAATCAATTAGACATTCCCAGAAATAAAATGTGGTGGTAACTATCTCTCTATCACTCTGTTTTGTGGCCTTGGAAAGTTATAAATCACTGTTGGGTGGGAGCTAAGACTTCTGAAGACCAACAGTCCAGCATGGCCGCCATGCTTTTTGGGTGCTTTTATTTATACCCAGAAACTATACCGAGAATAGTGATAACTACTATTTACTGGGCCTGCAACGTGTCAAGTTTCGCATTAGAAATTACCTCATCCAATTAGCATTTCTTTAAAGGCAGTTATGACTGAACTACGGGCTGTCATCAGAAAAACCCTGGAATTTATTTAAAATTACCTTGTGCACATCTGAAAGACTCAAATTATTGTTTGAGCCCCTCAGACATTACACCACTAATCCCTTTCTAATGATCTCATCTTAAGAAACAGCACCGGCAGGAGGACCATTGAGCCCCCCCCCCCATTAAAAACATAATGAGCAGATATGGGTATTTACATAATAACTCAGAATGATTTCAGGGCATTTTAGACAAAAACGCACAGCCACTTAGATTGCTGTCGCTGTGGTTATCTCATCGCTTTTAGAAATTAAATGGAGATGGAAATGGAAAAAAGGGGAAATCTGGGAGTTTTCGGACCCACCGCAGTTGGGTCCGTAGCAAAGTGCCACCATTAGGAAATCCGGTTCACAGAGAATGCAGCCATCAAAGCTCTGAGCAAGATATCAAAAATTCACGGAATTAGAAGCAAACAGTTTCCAGAAATCCTTTTGAACATGGCTACTATTTAACACGTACAGAAGGGGAAACCGATGCTCCTAGGGTTGCGATAACTTAATCAAATGACATTTCTGACTCATATGCTATTTTTATTTAGTGTTTTACTTCTCTCTCACTCTCTTCTTTAACTCGACAGATCGGACACTGTAGTTATTCAGTACTTTAAAATATTTACCCACGTGTTTGTCACTTCCTTGCCTTCTCATGTCTTCTTGAGAATCATTTTTACACCCTCCTGAGATCATTTTCGTCTTTCTGTTTTTTAAAAAAATTTTTAATGTTTATTTTATTTTTGAGAGAGAGAGAGACAGAATATGAGCAAAGGAGTGTCAGAGAGAGAGAGAGAGAGAGACACAGAATCTGAAGCAGGCTGCAGGCTCTGAGCCGTCAGCCCAGAGCCTGACGTGGGGCTCGAACTCATGAACCATGAGATCATGACCTGAGCTGAAGTCAGACGCTCAACCGACTAAGCCACTCAGGTGCCCCCATTTTCTTCTTTCTGAAAGTCATAGTTTAGAAGTTTTTTAGTGAGTGTCAGTAATAATCTCTCCCGGTTTTTCTTTCTTGAAATTGTGTTAATTTTCACTACCTATTTGAAAGGTAGTTTTGCTGGATTGTCAATGGATTTCTCTCAGTTGTTGCTGTTGGCAAGTCAACTGTTAGGCTAATTATTCTTTGCAGGTTGTCTCTCTTTTTCTCTCGGTGCTTCTCTGCCTTGGGCGATTCTGTAGTCCCACCTTGAGGTGTCTGGGTGGGGCTTATTTTGGGAATATTGGTATTTGTTGGGCTTTGAGAATCAGAGGATTATTGTCATTAATCAACTCTAGAAAAGTTTCCATTATCTCCTTCGGTGCTTCCTTTGGATCTATTATTAGAGCTTTTTCCTTGGGGCTCCTGGGCGGCTTAGTCGGGTAAGCGCCTGACTTCAGCAGGTCATGCTCTTGCAGTTTGTGGGTTCCAGCCTGTCTGTGCTGACAGCTCAGACCCTGGAACCTGCTTCAGTTCTGTGTCTTCCTCTCTCCCTTAAAAAAATTAACAGGGGCACCTGGGTGGCTCAGTCGGTTAAGCAGCTGACTGTGGCTCGGGGCATGATCTCACGGTTCGTGGGTTCGAGCCCCACATTGGGCTCTATGCTGACAGCTCGGAGCCTGGAGCCTGCTTTGGATTTTGGGTCTCCCTCTCTCTCTGCCACTCCCCTGCTTGTGCTCTGTCCCTCTCTGTCTTTTGAAAATAAATAAATGTTAAAAAAAATTAACATTAAAAATTTAAAAACTACATTAAAAAACCCTTTTTCCTTGACCTTGTCTCTTACTTCCTCTTCCATAGTTTTCACCTCTGTGCCCCTTTACGCTGCATTTTTGCTAATATTTGTCAACCTGATCTTTTTCATTAATTTCCACTTCAGTTCTGACTAGTTACTTAAGCTTTTGTTTCTTAAAGTTTTAATTGGCCTTTTTAAAATCAAAGTCTGATTATATTTGACAGTCTCTTGGATTGCCAACTTTTGGATACTACCTTTCCTTTATTTTTTTATTGTGCTAAAAAGCACACAACACTAAACTTACCCTCTTAACAGATGTTTATGTGTGCAGTACAGGTTTGTTAACTGTAAGTGCAATGCTGTCCTGTGGGTCCCTGGGACGTTTTCCTCTTCCATTTTTTAAACATATCAAACATTGTTAATATTCTTATCTTAGAATCCTATTATTTCTATTCTTAGATTGTCCCATCTTGCAAGTTGTTACTTCCGTGGCCCCTTTACAAGGTGGCTTGTTTCCCTTTGTGCTGTAGGAACCCTCCCTTTTCTTTTTGTAAATATCCTGTGTTTGAAGCTTTATTGTTGGAATTCTTGGAGTTGTGTGTTGAAATGTATTCCTCTTTAACTAAATTTTTAGCTTACGGTTTTAGACCAAATTCCAGGCCGGAACCATTTTAAGTGCAGGTTTATAGTTAAATATTCTGAGGCTTTTTTCCCTCCGTTTTTCCCCCTTCCATCAGGAGCCAAGGACAAGACACATTGTATCTACTTCCCTCTCTGTCCGATTTTCCTATTTTAGATTCACCCACTGATAGTGTTTCCCTTCTGAGATCCTGTTTGCTTGTTTGTTGCCAGAATTGCTCTATCAGCTCTATCATCGCATCGTAGTCTTGCCTAGGCACGCTTCCTCTCACCGGAGTGAAGGCTCTTCCAAGCCAGGCACAAGGGCCCCGGTCGTCTCTGGAGGACACTGTGCGGGCTCTGGGAGCAGTTCGCCTCCTTGCATTCGTTTCTGGCCTCTGAGAATTGTTCTTCCTTTCTTTCAGCTCTGCTGTACATTTCAAAACAGATTTTCCAATTTGTTCAGTGCTTCAGGTGTTACTGGACCTCTAGTTAGCTGTATTTCCAGAAGCAGAAATTTGAAGGGTGAATCCTCCAGTATCTTGTCAATATAATAGTTGTCATTCCAGTTAGAGGGTTAAGAAATGCATCTGCCAATGGTATAAGTGGCTTGGTAAGTAATCAGTGTGTACACCAGCCCTTCAGGCCGGGATCCCTGCTGTCCTCTTAGCTGGCGAGGTAGAGTCATTCGACTGGCTCGACTGGCTCGTTCTGTAAAGATACTTAAAGGGCAAATGATGACCTTGTTTCATGCTTCTTTAAGAACACGGAATTAGAGAGGAAATTCTTTTTTTTAATGTTTATTTATTTTTGAGAGAGAGACACACAGAGGAGCAGAGATAGAGGGACACACAAGAGTCCAAAGCAGGCTCCAGGCGCTGAGCTGTCAGCACAGAGCCTGAGGCAGGGCTTGAACTCACAAACTATGAGAGATCATGACCTGAGCCGAAGTTGGATGCTCAACCGACTAAGCCACCCAGGTGCCCCAAAGAAATTGTTTATTTTTTCCAACTTATTTATTTATTTTGAGAGAGAGAGAGAGAAAGAATTAGGATCCCCACAGAAGCAGGCTCCCCACTGCCAACATGGAGCCCAACTCAGGGCTCCATCCCATGACCCTGGGATCATGACCTGAGCCAAAATCAAGACTTGGACGCTTAACCGGCTGAGCCACCCAGGTGCTCCCAAATCTACCAACATGCCTGCTTTCGTGCTCACCCTTACTGCCCTGCCTTCTGTTTCCATGGGTAAGATTTCTCCTCTTACCTACGTTTGCCCTTTCTACCTGCAGGTGCTTTGGACCCCTTCCTTCTGGCTTTCCTCCTTATAATCATCCATTTTATTTGTTACCACGCCAATGTCTCTCTCTTCTTTGGATCATTACCATGATTACCTGGATACCCATGGAAAGCCTCTTTCCTGCGACCCCACATCTACCTCCAGGTACTACATTGACCTGCTATTCTTGACAGCAGCTAATTCAAAGTACTTCCTGCATCATGGTCTCCACTCCTTCTTTTCGCATTCTCTCCCACAGCCCATTGCAGCTGGGCTTCTATCCCTTCCAGCTGCTCATGTTAATTAAGATCATCCCCAGGTTGTCACGACCAATGATCGCTGATCGGTTCTTATCTTACTTGGACTTTGGGCAGCATCTGGCACCACTAACATTCTCTTTTTCCGTGAAACACGGTCTTCTTTGGTTTATGATGCCACGCACTATGCTGGCTTGCTTCCTATCGTAAAAGTTAGCGCTCTCCTAAGTCCCTCTTCTCTGCCGAACCTCTAAATTTCGGAGTACTCCAAGGCCCTGTGCTGGAGCCTCTTCTCTTCTCCATCTGTAATTCCACACTCTTTCTGTAATTCCAATGGCTCGAAATTTGGCAGCGACTCTCAAATCTGCATCTTTAGCTCAGATGCTCCACAGTGTCCCAGCGCCTGGAATGGTGTCTAACACGAAGTCTGTACAAATGAATCTAGAAGATGAGAATCAGTAGACCCAAAGAGCTGCTCAAGAACGCAAAATCGAAACCCCGCACTGCTTTCAGCCAGGCAAAACGGCCGTGAATAACGTGCATCTTGGAATCACTGCCCCTCACCTGTTTCATGCTGACATCTTCAAAGAATTGTGGTAAAAATCCCATGTAATTCTTGGTATTCCTTAGAAGAAAAACAAATCCAGTTTAAGTCTTTTTTTCATGTAAGCTTGAAAATGAACTGGCGCGGCCTACTGTTTCTTTAAGTATCCTAAGCTTTATGATGAAATATTTAGAACAGGAAAGAAATTCACAGACCCTGGGGCAACAGACATCAGAGCACTGGGGAAACAAATCCTTTTCAAATCTGGGCTGCTTTTTTTCAGAAGAGGGAGAACGTGTGAGTGTGTGTGTGTGTGTGTGAGTGTGTGTGTGTGTGTGTGTGTGTGTGTGTGTGCACCCGTGCGCATGCGCACACGCATTAGGGGAGAGTTCAGGGAAGGAGGGCACTGACTCTAACATCAGAAGGGAGAGGAAAGGTAATGTTCCTTACGAAGATAAAACCTGTGCCGTGTCATGTCTGGCAAGAAAGGTACAGACTGGCTCAGATATACGAGCAGATCCAGGAAATGCAAGATGATAATTAATTGCACATCTCCCTCCACCCAAGGCGTTCTCAGATGGACTCCTGCAGGGGTCCCCATTAGTCCCAGGCTTATTTGAATTCTGGCTAATGATCTGGAGGAGGGCGCTGCCAGTGCGCTAATGACTCTGAATCAGATTCATTTCCAAGGCTTAAATCCTCAGCATGGACTGAAAAGAATGCACATTGTGTACACTTTCTATGGCTGCTGTAACAAATTAACACAATTTAGTGGGTTAAAACAATATGAATTTATTACCTTCCAGTTCTGTAGGCCAGAAGTCTGATGGGTCTCAGCAGATTCAGCAAGGTGTGGGGCGGGCTGCAGTCCTTCCAGAGGCTTTGGGGGAGGATCCATTTCCTTGTCCTTCCCAGCTTCTAGAGACCTCTTTTGGTCCTTACGCACAGACCACTCCATTTCAGAGCCAGCAAGAGGGTATCAAATCCTTCTTCCTCCACCATCTCTCTCTGGTTCTCTGCAGCCAGGTAAGAATCCCCCCTCTAAAGGACTCTGCGATCGTACTGGGCTACCTGGACAATCCAGAAGTCTCCCCGGCTCAGGGTCCTTGACCTCAGTCATATCTAACGTCCATGCTACTGATTGAGAGAAAGCCAGGGTAGGCCTAAAAGCAATTTAAAAAATTTAGGCCTGTGCAAGCCCCCTTAAAGTACAGTCAAGGAGCGTAATGAGAAATGACGGGCGAGAACGAAGTTTGGTCAGTTTCATTCAGCTGTAAGAAGTGAACACTCCTGAGGCTGGGGCGGTGGTGGACAGGACAGTGACCCCTGAAGATGTCCACACTCTACGCCCTTATATTTGGGCAATGTGTAGTAGGGTAGGTCATGCCGTATCTATATGGCAAAGGGACTTCGCAGAAGGGATTGAGTTGAGGACCTCAAGATGGAGAGATTGTTTCAGATTATCAGAGTGGGCCCGGTGTGATTACAGAAGTCTTTAAAAGTGGAAGAGGAAAAAAAATAAAAAAAGAAATAAATAAAATAAAAGTGGAAGAGGGAGGCAGAAGGGCGGAGAATCAGAGGGATGGCAGCGCGAGGAAGGCTCAGCCAGGTGTTCCTGGCTCTGGATGTAGAGGAAGGGGCTGTGGGCTGGAGAATGTCTGTGTCTTGGAGGAGCTGGAAAAGCAAGGAAGCTGGTTCCTTCGTGGTGCCTGCCAAAGGAACCCAGTTCTGATGGTGCCTTGATTTTAGCCCCCCCGAGACCCCGTTTGAAATTCTGACCTTTAGCACTGTAAGATAATAAATGTGTGTCTTAAGCTGCTGAATTTGTAGCAATTTGTTACAGCAGGTGGTAGGAAACGGATGGAGGGAACGTGTGTCTTTGAGGGCTGCTTTCTGCCAGGGAGTTTAATGCGAAATTGATGTTCCCTTGAAGTTTGTCTTGAAAGATGAATAAGTAAACGAACATAGGAAGTATGGGACAGTCTTCCCAGGATACTTAGAAATAATGACACCACTTTGCTATTTCAATTTATTTTCCTCTTTCATAAGCTTCCTTTGATTAAGAGCGTAGAATACCAACAGAACTCGTACACACACACGCAAATAAACAGTGCTGGGCTTCTAAAGGACAGAAGGAGCCTCCCCCTCTCACTGTTCCTAAATTAAGCCCAGGTTGGACAAAACGAAATGCTTTCGTTTGGGGCCCAACAGCAGTGTGGCCGGGTGACCAGCGTCTCTGATGTTCAAACCAGGGTGTGAAATGTTCTTAATCATCTGACCTTAGATTCTTGGTTCAGGATAATTAAGCCTCTCCCGAGTGCACAGAATGTCCTGGCTCCGAGCAGCATTAGGTAACAGTGTATGTGTACACCTTTGCTCCAGGAGCTTGCTTGATTCTCTGTTTCTCTTTTGTTTCTCTCTGCAGGATTCAGGCTCTGGTGGCCTGTTTTCTTTTAATAAGAATGCAATCTATCTGCAGCTCTCATGAGATCTCTTGGTTTGTGGCCATGGAAGAGACTTTTTGGAGGCAGGCCGTGGGCTAGAACCAGGTCCATTACTATCCAGCAGATCTCCTCTGTGCCTAATGGTCTCTTTCCTCTCCTCCCGGGGAGCGGGGGAGGGGGGTGCTTACCTACACAAATTTGGGAGAGGAGCTTGCTGCCTGCTGTGTCTGAAGAGGGACAGTGGGGGGAAAGGTCACTGGGAGTCCATGAGAGTTAGTGTGGGAGGAAGAATAGACTTTACAATCTGTTTCATAAAATGTTACTTTACCATGAGCTAGAATGAATAATGAGCCTACCTGGCTTGTGTGTTACGGTGTTAATTTCAGATTCCTAGTAAACCCTCCCTAGGGTTGAATAAAAGGGTTCTCCCCAAATCTGAGTGTGTATATCTACATATATCTCACTGTTTCGGCACCAGCTAGGGCTGTTGTTCTTGTAGCCCCTCTTTTTGCAATAAAATCTGAAGTGTTCTCAATTTCAGACCGTTTTATCTATGATCTATCTAAGGCGATGCAGATCTTAGGATGGAAAGTAGCACTTTCATTTTGGGCAAAGTTGCTTAGCTTGTCTATACCTCAGTTTTTTTCCTCTGTAAAGTGGGGGAAATAACACCAAACTCAAGGGGCTATTGTGATGATATAGCGGGTTTAAAGCACTCAGTGGAGTGCCTGCCACAGGGTGGGCTCTCCATAGAAGTTATGCTACTTTTCCGAGAAGCTGAAGTGTGGCTAAATATCAGGTACAAGTCCTGGAGCACGAAGATGACTGAGGCGTAATCCTGACTGAGAGATTGTTCGAAGTTTTTTGAGGTTGAAGAGAATATGTGGACAAGTGGGATTAAAATGAAGAATGATGGGTTCCCTTAAAATGATGAATAGGGGAGAGCCAGCGGCCCGTTGTGCCTGCGATAGGCTGAGGATAATGAAGAAGCACTTGGAGATCAGACGCGCTGGAGCTCAGCTTCAAAATACAAGTATGTGTTAATGAGGCCGATGGAGGAGTAAGGCAGGGGGGTACCCCCTTTCCTCCTGCTTAAGCAAGTAGCTGTCACAGAGGGGCCTGGTGGCACACACCTGGAACACCGCCCACGTGTCCCACATCAGGCACCTTTTTACGACATCCCCAAGCTGCTGTCTCACTTAGGTTTGCTGAGGGCGGGGGATATTACCCTGTGCAGATGTAACAGGGAGGAGAGCAGCTATCCAAAAGTATTCAAGTTCGCAGTTAGGTGGCTGACAGGGGCACGCAGAGGAGACACTATCCGAGCTCACCTTCTTCCAGGACCCCGTTCCGTGGAGACTAACTCTGCAAGGTGGATAGACAGGCACCTGCTGGCTTCCTGCCCTTGCTTGCAGCAACGTGGGGAGGTGACACAGGGAGATAACGCCAGGAAAGTGGGCTCTTTGTGCAGATGTTGGAAGAAGGATCCTTAGCACTCAGCACTCGCGAACTGGTAATTAATTGTCCCCATTTCTCTGACCTGCCCTTTCCTTCCCTCAGGGAGTCCTGCTGACACGTGCCGACTCTATCTAGGTAGCACGTGCGTCACCAATCACGGTGAAAACACCATTTCTCTTCATTCTCTCCTTCCAGGGATGGAAGGACCTAACTCAGTTTCGCACGTCCTATGTACTCTGTAAATGCTAGGTGAAAGAAACTGTGATTTCTTATACAAATGGGGGCACTACGCAGAATACATTTGGATAGCAAGTCACATGAAGGCAGAGCCCACACCGGACCTGCTCGCCAGAACATACCTGGGCCAGCCTGAGGCATGGTGCTTGCTTGGTGCACAAGAGATGTCAAATATATTTCTTTAGTCATTAACGCAAAGTTTCAGAGTCCTCTTTAACCATTTTGCCTGCCTTTTAATGAGTTACTAGGTCTTCTAGACAGTGCCTAAAAATATTCTCACATTTGTCTCCCACATTCCTACTGATACTTTAATTCAAACCCTGGTTATTATTTGTCCAAAGTGTTGCAAAAACCTTTTATCCAGTCTCCTGGGCTCCCTGTTCCCAGTGCCACGTCACCCTTTCTACTCCCAAGCCTACTTTTAAACAATATGGCCTGATCCCAGCTCATCTCATCATCTAGGTGAGCGTGCCTCTGTGTGTGTGTGTGTGTGTGTGTGTGTGTGTGTGTGCGTGTGTGCGTGAGCGCCACATCTAACTCTCAAGACATTCTCTCCTGCTTTGCTGTACGCGGGAGTGCCACATGCCATTCCGTGAATATTCCATGTCTTTTTAACTTCATGAACTTGCCTGTGTCATTCTCCGCTTCTGGAATGCCTGTTACTCAGTACTCCTTTTGAATGCCACCTTGCCTCACCCAGAGGCAGAGGGATTGAAATGTTAGAGCTGCAAGGGCCCTTGGAGTATCCCACTGCTGCCTCCTTACCATATACATGCGGACACGGAAACTGAACCCTAGGAAGATGATTAGGCTGAGGCCAGGTCGACATTGAAGCCAGGACCAAAAAAGACCTCCTGGCTCTTAAGTCACTACTGTTTCTATGCAGTCAGTGGCCTTCGTGAGCCTTCGTGACTTCTCTTATGACACCATTTGCATTCCATTTGGCTTTACAATTTCTTGTAATTGTCTGGATTTGAAGGTCTGAGGGCAGAGACTATGTTTTAATCATCTTAGTGTATTCCACAGCACTTAGCGTGTGGCTTTCCCATGGGAGGTGCTTTCTGTGTGGACTAAACATGAATAAATGGATGGGCGGGTGGATGAGTGGATGGAAGGATGGATGGTAGATGGATGGGTGGATGGAAAGGCAGATGGAGCGACAGAGGGATAGGTGTGTGAATGGATGGATGGGCGGATAGGTGGACGATCGCATGCGTGGATGAACAGTTGGATAATTATGGACGTAGCAGTTCTCCGGGAATGTGCTCAGATTTCCTAACAGCCCCACGGCAGACTTTATCTGCAAATGCATGCTTGTTCAGTACGGCTGCAGGTGCGGCTTGCTCATTTTCTGATGTGATGAGGAAGAGATTATGGGAGGGGGCTGGGTGAGGGATCTACCCTTCCAGGTGTGTGTAATAAGAAGAACCGGAGTCTTCATTTGTTCCAGATCCCGTGTTAAGTACTGTGTGTACATTATCATATTTAATCCTCGCAGCAACTTTATGAAACAAGTGTCCTTATTATCCTCAATTTACAGGCACTGAATGACCTTGAATAACTGGCCTAGGAAATTGCAGAGCTAGGGTTTGCGGCCGGCTTTAACGGACTCAGAAACTGAGGCTCTCACCCACCGCACGGAGCCGGGACATCTCGGGGAGGCGGTTGGGTGCGCGGCCTTGGAAATCAGAACTGCTACGTTTGAACCAGGTCAGGCCACTAATTTCCTGAGCAGGCAGATCACTTAATTTGGCTTCTCGGTTTACTCTATGGTTTAATGGAAGTAATAGAATCTTCTTAGCAGGAGTGCTGTGAAAATTAATGACTGCATAAAAAGTGGTTTAAGATAAAGATTCTCAGATAAAAGGAGCCGGAGGGAGGGAGTTTAGAGTGCCTCGGGAGAAGAGCGAGGGGGCGAGCCTCACCCTTTGCCTTGGGCTGGTTTGCGAGCGGGGACTGTGCCAAAAAACGGTAGCTTCGAATCGATTTGCATGGACGGGGTGTTCTGGGGAAGTAGAACCTGGTAAATACTTTCTGGATTCCATTTTTACACATTTATGAAACATTGCTTTTAGCATTATATTATTTAAAAGAGAACTACCGTTATGAATTAATAAGGGTGGTAATTACAGCCCACCAGGGAACCGGGGGCAAGAGTCTACACACGGCCTCGATCTCTGAGTCAGCCTGGCTTCTCCACTGGCAAACTCAGCGTGCCTCATTCTTTTCCTCAGTCTGCTTGTGCTCCGCCGTGGACACGGGCAGGGGGGACAAAGAGCAGCCCCTTTATGTCACCACGTCCTCTCCTCTCGCCTCCTCTCCTCTCCAGATTGGAGTGTCTTGGCTTGATTTTCATAGGTGGGATTCCCACTCCTGGATTTTGTCGCTCTTCATCAGATGGTCCACAACCACCACGCACGCCCTGTTGGATGACCGAACCAAGGTCCCTCAACCTCTTCTCTCCCAGCCGGGCAGCCCTGTCTATTCACACGTCCTTTCTCCTCCATCCGTCCATTCACCAAATATTTATGGAACCTTAGCTCAGTGCCAGATGCTGTTCTAACACTGGGGACCCAGCAGTATGATCTCTACTCTGTGAAGAGATTCACCATCAAATAATCACGCAGCGAGATAACTAACCTGTGATGAGAGGCGACAAACGGTTGAGGAAGAGTAAGGGGAAGTGGAAAAGCCTATGACAAAGAGCATGACCCCCCTGGGGTGGGGTCGAGGGAGTGTCCCCATGAGGGTGATTTGGAGCTGGAGCCGAAGGATGCACGGGAACGGGCAGGGCGTAGAGCGCGCAGATGCCAGGTGCACCGGTTCCTGAGCTGCGTAGAGCAGGAGGCAGATGGCATAGCCCGGACCTCACAGTGCTTTCCGCCTGGTCAGGGAGACGGACAAACACACCGGCAGTGACTCCGAGGGCGCAAGTGCTGGTGGTGGGAGCGTGTGGGCTGGAGGGCGAGCGGGGAGCTCCTACCTACCTAGTACGATTCCAGAGAGAGTTGACGCTGTGCGGGGAGTCAGAGCTGCTCCCCGGAGTGGAGTCACAGGTGAATCCCAGCTGAGGGGGCTGAGGCTGTCTCAGGAAGACGCGACACCTTGTGCCAAAGCTCGGAGGAAGCACAGATAACTCTTCGGATCTGGAGAGCAGGGACACGTTGGGGAGATGAGACTAGAGGAAGAATGGAGTCCGGTAGGGAAGGGCCGTGTGACTTAACGCTAAGGGATTTGAACTTGAAGGAGAAACATCTGTGTGGAGAAATGTGTTGCCAGGGGACCAGACCCGTGCTAGAGAGTCCTCCCCGGGGTGGGAGTGGGCCGGGCGGGAGGGAGGAGGCCAGTGCAGAGAACACCGGGAGCAGGGGTAGGGTAGGAGGGACATTAGGGAGTGACCCCGGGAGGGTCCAGGAGGACAAACCAAGGAAGCATTCTTTACCACGTTCTCCAGGAAGTGACCCTTTGCAATACCAAGTCCCTGAGCGATGAGTTCCTTGAGTGACTGCACGTCTTCTCTCCGCTCTCTAGGCGCTCCCCCTGCACTGGATTGTTGTGAGGCACCCAGCAGGACAGATTCCTGATGGAGCGGCTTGGGCTTTCCAAGCATCTTCCGCCGTGGGGCATTTCCACGTTTAGAGCGATCTTCCTAAAATTAAATGCCGAGCATATCAATTCTGACTTAAAATCATTCAGCGGTTTATGGACGAAGCTTAGGTTCCTGGCCTTACCCCTCCAAGGCCTTTCTTCAGCCAGGCTGTGGCAGAGCCCGCTCTGGGAGAACCGCTCCAGGGCGACTCCTTCCGCAGATCTTCCAGAGGAATGTCTTCCCAGGTCCTCTGCCCGTTTCCTTGGGTTAGATCCCTCTCTATTCTCGACTTGTGGGAGTTCTTTGGATCTTAACGTCTGGTCAGATATACGTGTGGAAAGCGGTCTGTGTGTCGAGGTCAGAGGAGTGTGTGAAGATTCCCAGGGAAGGGAGTTCCAGGCGGGGTGGCCAGCACGCACACTGCGTTGGGGGGAGCCGCCCTGCATGTCCTGGAACTGCCAGAAGTCCAGCGTGACTGGGGCGCGGTGTGCGCATGCAGGGGCGGGGGCTGGGGCGTGGGTAACAAGGGGAGCTCAGGGAATTTGGTGTGGCCTTCCCAGCCTGCTCTCAAGCCGGTACTTTGGATTCAGCTGGATCCTTCCAAATAGTCACTTGCTTCACGGCACCTTCGGCCAGGCTTACCCCGGGTTGGGGGGAACTGGAGCTCAGGCCTCCTGACCGTGACGAGCCTCCTCTGGAGGGTGGACAGTGCCTGGGACCACGAGCACCTGTAGAAGGCGGCTCTGGCCTCTGCTCCTGCTCGAGCCATCTGGAGCCCAGAGCAAAGGGCTAGTTATGCCCCGAGTGAAAGTTCAGACGACAGGTTTTACGTAGGCGTTTGGTCCACAGTCCCTGTGGCCTCTCCTAGATCTGAGGCACCTGTCGTGTGGGTGCTTTGCTGGACATCCGTCCAAGCTGAGAGGGCACCTTCTGCCGGCTTTCCCCAGAGGCTGCCCCCCACAAAAGCATGTGCCGTCCTGCAGGGTCAGCGCCCCTCTCCGGCACGATGCCGTCGGCCAGGACGAGTTAGATGACAATCAGCTAAGACCTCAGCGAGTGCCTGGGCAGTTCTCATCGTCCGTCTCTGAGCGCCTCTGCTCACTGTTGCCGTGGTGATTCAGCTGCGTGGGCCATGAGGCTTTAGTCCCTCTAATGATGCATTTTACATGAACGCAGCCCTAGCTGACAGACAGAAATCCCCCTGCTTTAATGGGAACGCAGCCTGTCATGCAGCTAGTAACTGGTAGGTTTGTGTTTTAACCTCCCATGTTCTTCAGGAGAAAAGAAAATTCTACCTTGAGGGACTATGACGCTGAAATCTGACTCAATTCAACTGATGTTAAAGCATCCTTCTTGGGTGTGCTTCCCAGCACAGGACTGCCCAGAAAGTAGGGGCCCAGAAAATGCCAAGTCCCTCCGCCTCCCCGAACGACCGGCAAGGAGTCCGGGCCTCTGGGCTGGATCCTGGAGGTTCGATAGAACCCACCGAATTTGTGTTCTCCTGCGTCAGAAGACTTCGCTCACCGCATGACTGTCTCTCCGTGCAGGTGTCAAGTACTGAGATCGGGTGTTGTCACCCTTTATCTTGCAGGGGTGAGGACGACCGCGTTCTTTTTGTAGAAGTGGGCAAGGAAACTTGACCTGTTTCAGAAGTTGTGGCCTGCCGAGCTCCTCTTGCTGCATGGAGGCCAACCCGGGGGCTGTGTCCCCGATCTTCCATGGGCTTCAGAGTCCCCTGGGCCCACGGGAAACTGCACATTCCAGGGTGCCCCCCCCCACTGCTGGAGCTCTGATTTGGAATGTCTATGGCGGGGTCCCAAGGTTTGGGAAATACTGGCCCAGGCTTTGCAGTGGAAGGTAGCTCTCTGAAGGTTCATGAGCCTGAGACCGAGAGAACAGCCTGTGGCTGGGAACAGAAAGAGCTGGTGACAGACAGCGGCGAGGAGCGTGCTGTTTGTCACTGCCATGCACTGGCTGTGCGCACAACGCTCTAGGCACCAAACATGCTAACTGCTCTTCATTCCTTCAGCGCCTACTGGGTGCCAGTCCCTTGCTACGTGCTGGGACTGCAGAAATGAATAAGAAACAGCTCTTGGAGTGCCTGGCTGGTTCAGTCGGAAGAGCATACAACCCTTGATCTCAGGATTGGGAGTCTGAGCCCCACACTGGGTGTAGAGATTACTTAAAAATTAAAAACAAAAAGAAAAAAAAATAGCTCCCGCCCCATGACATTCCTAGGCCAGTGTGTTTGGACAAGTGGACATACACAGACCTGTCACGATACATGATGATCGGTGGTACAATATTGTACCATGAACCCAGTTGTAAGAGTCACGGAATGAAAATAATCATTGCCATTTATTGAACACCTACTATATGGGCTGTGTTTTGTCTTATGTAAATTAAGTAAATTCATCCCACCAACCATATAAGATGGTTAAGGAAAGAGGTCTAGGCTGTTAAAATAGTTTGCACAAGGCTTCCCAGTTAATAAATAGCAGAGCCAGATGGTAGTGGCCAAAGTCCATGTTCTGAAGAGCTATATCGTAAAGTCTGGAGAGAAGAAGGCTGTTATTTGCTGAACACCTACTATGCATGGGCTCACTAAAATGAATCTTCATGACATTTCTGAGGGTGGCCAGAGGCCTGTGGGGAGAAACACTACAAGTGCACATAACGCGTGGGCAAGGCACACGTGTCCCGATGCCACATTACATATCATAGCCAGAGCCTGAATGGATGCAGGTGTGCTGGGACGTTGGTTCCCTTCACCTTGCTGGTGGCTGGGCGGGGTCTTGTCACCTTAAGCCGTGGCTCCCAGTCAGTTTACCCCAGTGGGCTCGCAATCTGAGGTGTGGACTGCCCTGATCTCTATTTCCGTGCCCCGCATAAGCAACGAATGCTGTGTGGAGGGTAGTTCTTTCAGCCCGACATGAGTGGGGATTGCAGTTTGCATTTCCACCCTCTGACCACTTTGGGTGTGAACTAGCTGCCCCCCACCTGGTCCCCAGTCTTTGGATCGGCTCAGTCAGGTTGGTAGGTGGGTGCTGGGAGAATGCACCCATCTGCTGGACCGGGAGTGTGAGCCCTTTAGTCCCTCACGGTCCATTTGCCGTCCCACCGACTCACTCTGCACACACTTCATCCGTTGGGGTTTCGGTTGAAGACACCCTTCTTCACTTCCTCTCCTGAAAACGGTCACATCTTGTGTTCCAAGAAGCATGGCCGCTGCAGCGTTAGCAATGTGGCATGGCTGGTTCCTGGCCCCTCAGCTTGAAGACGGGCTGCCATCTTTAGAGACCTTGGCAATAGGTCCTTTACCAACGCGCGATTTCTGTATGCTTCTATGTAAGTTACTATTTGGAGTCCATTGTATTTAAAAAGCCACTTTCTTTTACTCAGTTCATCAAAAACAGGAAGCCAAAGGTATGAATGCTCTTCCTGTGAATCAACAGAGAAACCGTTCTCATCTGTGCTCGTGAGTCTGCAGCCCGGGGCCGCTAGATTTGCTACTAGAAGACCGGAAGGTTGCGAGCTGGACTCTGTATTAAGCAGGCAGGAATGGGTATGGGACAGCCATGCCCACTGACCTCACAAGCTAAGCCTGGGAGGCACTAAGTAGAGAGTCGCACACTGTGAGCTGGAGTGACGGGGGCGGAAGCCAGGGCAGGGACAGGCAGCCTCATTCCAGGGGTGTTATAAATAAGGTGACGGGCGAGTGCTGACCAGCAGCTGATGCCCTTTAGTAGCAGTCGAACCTGAATGACAGTCCCGGGCCTTCAAGGAGCTGGTGAGAAGGGGGGTGGGGGTGCAGTGGGTGTAGGAGGCAGGGTTCATGTCAACACCTTACGCTGGATCAAACACACACACGCGCGCACACACACTGTTGTCACACAGACTCCTTTGGCCTTGCCGATTCCATCCAGCGCTGAGTCACAGGTCACTAATGTGTGATTAGGAATACATATTTCAGTATTAACCAGTGAGTCACGAGTATCAAGGACCAGGGACTGATATAGTTTCAAGTCATCCCATGATGTCACTGGGGTGGAGAGACGGTGCTTTCTTGGCTGTCAAGGTGGCTGCTGGCCAGAGAAGAGCCATTTGGCACCTCCTGTCCAGACAGGCTGGTTGGTGCGCCTTTGGCAGCGTCCACCTGCCTGCTTCTTCCCAGGAAAGAGGTAGCCTGAGTGAGATCATGTGCAGAGGATGTTCGAAGATCTGGAAACAAAAGGCCCTCTGTATGGAGGAGCTATTCTGCTACTATCCCCTGTCCAAAATAAATAGCCTTTTCTGCAGCTGTTGCTGAATGCTGAGAAAGCAAGAGAGCATCTGTGTCCTGACTTGTCTAATGGCTCTCCCCCTCCCCAGCTTCCACTGGCACCTGTGCTCACACCAGGCTTTGAGCGTCCCCACCAGCGTCTCTTTTGTTCCTGTTTACCTGCTAAATTTCACTTGTGTAGAACCAAGGCTTAGGTACCAGTTCCCCTCAGCATTACCAACTCTGATGCACTGAGTCAGCTATCTGGGGGGTGGGTGGGAGCAGGAGAGCCAGTCCTTCTCTGCTGATGCCATTCATGTCCATTGGTCTTGCCCATCTCTTCACTCGTCCGGCAAGATTGTACTGAGCACCTACTGCATGCTGCACGCTGTGGGATGAGCTGGGGATACAGAGCTGAAACGTACAATCTGCGGCCAGGAGTTGCTTCAAGGGCGTTTGGAGAAAATGGCAATAATCTAATCAGTATGTCCAACAGACAGAGGTGAACAAATAGTAAATGTGATTGGAGTGGGATGGCATATGTAGAAGACACTTAGGTAGGTAGCTTGCTTCATGGGTTGCCAGATCTCATGATGACACTGAATCTAAAACTCTCCTCCTGTGACCTTGAGCGATGAGTCCAGGTTCCTCCCTCTGCAGCCACACAGAGCAGATTTTCCTCCTCTTCCATAATGATGGAGCCCTGGATACGAAAGCTTCTCGTCCAGGGCAAAAAGTCTCGTGCCATTGGGTCTAGACCTGTCCCCAGGTCCTGAAATATGTATTCCTAATCACACATTAGTGACCCGTTTTAATTGCTCTCTTCTGGGTATATTCTAGTTTCTTAACATCTTTATTGGAGTGGGAAAATGAGAACCTATTACAATAATCTGAGTTTAGCTGGACAGAAAAGGCAGTAAGACAAATAAATGAGGAGTAATGAATAGAATAAAATAAAAAGGAGCCTGACAGTGTGTGTGTGTGTGTGTGTGAGAGAGAGAGAGAGATGCATGGGTAGAGAAAAAGAATACATTTTTATTTTTAATTTCACACAATGCAGAATCACTTCAAAGACTTTTTAGTGTACCATCATTGATGTTGGCTGTCTCAGATGATAACTTATAGTTCCATTCTCTGGTTTGTTGATGCTAAAGTCCAATTAAGAAAATTCTGTGAAAAGACCTGGTCTACCTTGCTGGGCCAGTACTATGGCTCTCCACCCCTCAAGTCGATCTTGACCCACCTTCGGCTGTGGCCTGGGTGACCCTCCATTTCTGAGTAACTTCCTAATCCAGTTGTACACTTGGCTTTCTCTCTGTGTCAACACAAGCAGCAACCAAACCCTGCCCTCATGGGACTCCCCTGGAGAAGGTTGGCTCAAAGAGCTCCGGGGTGGCCATCTGCCTTCTAGTCTCTATGATGCGTGTACAGCCTTAAGAGTCCAAGCCTGTGCAACCACGCATTGTACCTGGACCTGGATGATGTCTGTCTCTACAGCACGACCCAAGAATCCTGGTTCCAATGTGTCTTGGGGGAGCCTGTCAGTGTGTCAGAATCCACCTGTTAGGGGTATAGTAGTTTGGTACCCGGCATCTGTTCCAACTGTGTATCTCCCAGAATCCCTTGCGGTTAGAGTTATAGATACAACGCAGAGAGAGTTTCCCAATTAGGTGCACCCCTGCAAGATTTGACGAGGGGAAATGTGACAAAAGGTCAGATTTCTGCAGCTTTGGCTACTGTTTCTGGCCAGCAAGAACTTAAAGATGCTGTGTTTTTCTGTGGCAAAGTCCTATTGCATAGTCACTAGCCTCCTGTCAGTAGAAAGGCAATTGTAGCAGCGTGCTGATAGTTTCCAGATCCCACACCTCCGTTCTGGAGCTCAGCTGTCCCTGTGGCAGCCTGCCGACTCTCCACCTTCTGTTTGGGGGGAGGGGGAGCTCCCCTTGTGGGCCGGGTTGGCCGCCTAGTACGGGGAGATCCAACTCACAACCTATCCCTCCAGCCCTTCCAACAATTTTGTATTCAATCTCTTGTATTCTCTGTGTTAAATTCCCTTCTCTTTAAAATAGCCTAAAACCGAGCCTCGAGAGATACACATTTATTTATCAAAGGTAGTCTGAAAGGTGATTTCAGCTCTCTAACCTTAATGAAAAAGTGTCTTGTGAGGTTGCTGTCTTTAGAGCCTTGAACTAGAACTTGAGTTTTAGTCCTGCGTAGTTGTGCGTTTGACCTTGAACAGTCACCCAACTCAGCTCTCAAGTCCTTTCCTTATCTATCAAATTAAGCAAATGATACCTGCTTTGCATATGTGAGCATAAATGGAGAGAATAAATGTGAAAACAGGGTTCAAGCAATGAAGCGACTGCTGTCTTTTCTCCTCGGTCATTAGAATATATTCCACGATAAACCCAATCTCTTCCGTTCACAAAGTTTCAATTAGGAAACGTCTATTCATCAAAAAGTGAGAAATAATATCAAATATCCTGTCCCACATTTTGTTTAGATTCCCTATGGCCATTTTCCAACCAGATGCCCTGAGACCCTGGAGAGAGAGTTGACATTTCTGCAATAATTTCTAAATGAATAAGTGGAAAGTTGGTGAAATCAGGGACCTTTCAGAGTCAGATGACTATGAAGATGGATAATAGTATTATCTAGCATGTGAACTTAGTGGTTTACAAAAAAAAAGGCCTATGGAAAAAGAAGAGAAAATCAAATAACACCTTGTTGATGGCAGCCCACTGATCCCCTTTCTAATATCTCCTGGAGATCTGCCTTGTGCAAGGGTTTCTGCTAGGCATTGGGTCTTATGCTAGATGTTAAAATAAGGACATTAGGGAAAATTTTACTGTATATAAATTATAGATCAATTAACCCGGTTGGATAAGAAGAGACATGCAGAAATAAATATGAGTTACTTATTTTCCATGCCTAGCAAATCCTGTTTGTGGCATACGACAGACCCCTGCACAACACGATGATTGCTCCTTGACACACACACGCCTGCCTCTGCTACTTCTCGCGAGAGTCTCTGCCCCTCTCTGGCTACCTGCTTCTCAGCATCTTCAGGGCCCTGCTTACAGGCCACCTGCTCTGAGAAGGTTTTCTTGATTTTCAAAATCTAAATGAATCCCCCTCTGCTGTCTTTCTCATCTCTGGTATGCATCATTTTTGTGTCTCCTAGGACTTTCTGTGTTATGTGGTTATTTTTTTGTTATTTAGATATATAAGCATGAAATAGTTACATATTTTAGTAAACCATTTTAGTTAATGGCGACTGGTGCCACATGGCACTGGCAGGGAATAAAGTTTGTTGAATTCAATCCTGAATGGATCCTGCGTACATTTTACTGAATTGAATAGTTGGAAGAAGGTAACCATGGAATGGATACTGGTGAGGTCTTGGCGAGAACTAATACACCCTGTGTCCATCTTTCCTATTATTTCTTGTCCTTTTCCTAGCTTCTGCCTGCCTACCCCCGCCACATGAACAAGAGTCTGCCCGTCTTATCCGAAGCAGGTCATATTCTATAGCAGGCCAAGGGTAGCAGGACCACAAGAAATCATGTCACCTTTTTGGCTTTAAGTTTAACTCTTTACAGTCCCAGGTCCATGAAATTTCAGGGAGGAATACGTGTAAAATCTATTTAAATTCCAATTAAATGGAATAAGTGAAGGGCATAGGTGTACTCTGTAAGCAGTTGCCCTGTTTACATTATCGAATTACTATTTTAGGTGACACATGCCTCAAATTCAAGAAGAGGTTGAGAAGAACAACAAGACGGGGAAAAGAGACATTTAACAAAGTGTAGGAGGTTTGCAATTGCTTGCCTGAAGAAGTGAAATCTGAAACGTCATTTAGAAAAATATTAGTGCTCTTCATGAAAATGCCGTACATACATTTGTATAGAGTTGCAAAGCATCTAGTTTTTTACATTTATTGTCTAATTAGACCTCACAGTAACCGTGTGTGGCAAATAAGGCACACGTTTGCACCTGAAGAAATGGGTTTCATCCAATTAGATGTCTCTTTGACCTCTTTGAACATACCAAATTTCGTTGTACGGAATTTAGAAAAATACGCCGATCTGCAAAATTTTTGCCACCATTTTGTTTTAAGATGTCAGACTATGCCGTTAAGGAGCTTAACTCCCTTTGGCAGCTCACTGGCTCGGGCCAGACTCAGCCAGTGTTATCCCGGAGCAGACAGAAAAACAAGATGTGTTTCTGCGAAATGAGCGCTTTGCTCGTATGGGTTACCATGTTGGCGTGGTCTTGTCTATTAAGATCAAAGTCTGTACAAAGCGAAAGATGCTAAACATTTGATTCCAGGCATCTGTCTTTCTCTCTTCCTTGTAGTATATATCCACACTCAGTCAACCCGAAGCTGAAAGAGCGTGGGATACAGATCTGAAATTCTCTGGGTTGGTCATAGGGGAGGGAGGCCGTCTACTTTCAGCCTTCTGTCCAGTCGATGTGATGCCAACGAGAAGTCAGCCAGGACATGTGATCTGAGGAAAGAAATTAGACAACCACCCTCTCTGTTTTTGTTTTATTTTATTTTTATTTTATTTGAGAGAGAGAGAGAGAGAGAGAGAGAGACAGAGTGCGTGCGCCAGTTGGGGAGAAGGGCAGAGGGGGAGAGAGAGAGAGAGGGAGAAAACCAAGCAGGTTCCATGCTCATCACAGAGCCTGATGTAGGGCTCGATCCCACAACCCTGGGCTGAAATCAAGAGTTGGATGCTCAACTGACTGAGCCACCCATGCTCCCCAACTTTCTTTTGTTTTAAATAGGGGGATGAAAAATGAAAAAATATTTAAAATGTAGCAGACATAAAAAAATGTAGTAGATGTTTTTCAAGTTAGATATTCGTTTACTTAGCTAAGATCTAGGACTGCTGTGTACTGGGGACACAGAGATGGCATGGTTTTCATCCTTGTGCAGCTCAGCAGTTAATGGGGAAGATGAGCATGCAAACAAAAACAGTTCAATAAGAATGTTTCTAAGAGTGTGGGGTGGGAGCAATGGCCTATTTGAGAGCTGGGGAAGGCTGTTGGGAGGAGGTGGTACTGGAGAGTTCAGAAACTAGTTTCAGTCAGTGGAGAGATGGAAAATTATTCTCGGTAGAGGAAATTGGGTAAGCAAAAGCACAGGACACGAGAGGTAGGGATGATTAGCCGAAATGGTCAGTGATTCATAAAACATGTGCAAAAATCCAAATTAAGATGGAGGAGATTCCACATGAAAATAAAGAGAATTTCTGAAAGATATCTTCGTACTCAAAAGGTTACCACTCCGGAGAGCCCAGCTCTAAAGTGATGTCTCTCAAACTTTAATGTGCCTAGAATTTGAATAGGGATCTCACCAAAGTACAGACTCTGATTAAGGAGAGTTGAGGCGGGGCCTGAGCTTCTGTGTTTCTGACGTTTTCCCAGCTGACGCTACTGTGCTGGGCCGCAGACTGCTCTGGGGATACGAAGAGCAAGTAGGAGAAGGCCAATGAGGGTGATAAGCCTAGCACTGGGTTTGAGGCTTGGTGGGAGGCTGTGTGTGCCCGTGAGCGTGTGTCTACCATAGGCTAGACTGGAGCTCTTCAGCAATGGACAGCAGCCAATGCTTTTAAGCAGAGTAATGACCAGATCTTATATATGTCTAGTGACAATGTGAAGAATGGCTAGTAGTGGATGGCATAGGGCATGAGGCCGGGAGGCTGGGCAAGAATCTAGGGACTGATATTGGGATCCCGACATTCCCGATAACAGCAGAAATAGAGAGGATAGGGTGGATTCAAGAGATACTCAGGAGTTAGGACAGATAGGGCATAGTAATTGACTGGGTTGAGGGTGTGACGGAGAGGCAGGAGGAGGAGAGAATAAGGAAAGGGTCGGTCATGGAAGAGTAGGGTTTGGTGCTGTCGTAATGGGGTATCTAATGCAGAAAGAGGGAGTGGTCAGGTTTGGGATGAAAAGGCACCTATAGTTCACTCAAGCAAAGCTGCTCAGAAGGCAGTTATGATTCAGAACCAAGGCTAAGGAGAGCCTTAGATGTATGGGTGAAGTTTCTCTACTCAGGGGAAGAAGCAGACAAATGAAAGGCTATATGGGATGGGCCAAGTGTTAGGAGGAGAACAGTGGGTGACACTGCAGCAAGTAGAAGCCAGGGCTTCAAGAAGGAGGTCATGTCAATGTCAAACATTGCAGAGTGTCACACGATGGAGTTGACTTAGCATTTGTGTCCAAGACAACTTTAGTGAAGGTAGTTCCAGAAGCATTATGGATGCAGGGCCATATGTTAATAAGGTAAGGAGAGCATGGTAGGCAGAATAATGGTCTCCCAAAGAACTGCCTGCTCCAATCCTTGGCCCCTGTGAATAGGATATCTTACTTGGCAAAGAGACTTTGTAGTTGTGACTAAAGTATGGACCTTGAGTTGGGGAGATTATCCAGATGGGCCCAATCTGATCACAGGAGTTTTTGTAAGTAAAGAGGAGGCAAGACGGTGGCTCATAGAGAAATGGCATGCATGACCACTCAATCCACTGTTGCTGCCTTTGAGGATGGAGGAAGGGGACCACAAGTCAAGGAATATAGTGGCCTCTAGAAGCTGGAAACCTTTCTCAGTTTATAGCCATGAAGAAAATGGGGCCCTCAATCCCCACTATTGCTAAGGTTCTGCCAACAGCCTGAATGAGTAGGAAATGGATTCTCTTCTAGAGCCCCTCAAAAGGAATGAAGCCCACCGACACCTTGACTTTTGTCTGCTGAGACCTGTACCAGATTTCTGACCTAAAAAACTGCATTTGACACTGTGTGATTTCAAGCCGTTTGCTGAATGAGGCTGATTGATAAGTAACATCCTTATATTCACTGCAGGGATTATGATTGTGACACATCTCTCCTTCCTTTTGAACTTTCTCAATTTATAAATAGACTTTATTTTTAGAGTGGTTTTAAGTTCACAGCCAAATTGAGTAGAAGGTACAGACATGTCCGATAAATCTCCTCTCCACTAGCTACATCCCACATTAGGGTAGTTCATTGGTTATAATCATTGACCCTATGTTGGGATCTATCAACCAAAGTCTGTCATTTACTTTAGGGCTCACTCCTGGTCTAGTATGTTTTTACCTGAAAATTGAGAGATTCCACCAGCAGCCTTTGGTACATTGGTTCCCCTGCCGCAGTCACTCCGTAGCCCAGCGCAGCCCACACCGTGACTTAATAGGAATGTACACATGCAGTCAAAGACACCTTTAGTGTTTCCTGCTCTGTCTCCTTGCACGGCTCCCGCTCAGCAGTCCAGCTATTACAATAAGTGCTTAATGTGTGCTCTAGCATTGTTGTGGTGTCATTTAGCTGATTGCATGCTGGGCCGACACAAGTCAGAGGCGGCGAACACATTAAGGGCTCATCGTTATCAGCTTGCTGGGGATTCGGCCGATGTAATGGTGGTAAACCTCAGACACTCCGCTGAGACACAATCCTATTTATATGCTTTCCTCATCCTGTCTCGTTCCTCACTTTCTGTCCCGTATAAATACTGTCTCTGTATGTTCTTTGAAGCCAGTGTGTAGTCTGGCTGCTTTTTGAGTCTTGCCCACCCCCTGGGAACATAGAAGTGTCCATGGGCAGAGACATTGGTATTGCCTTTCAAACCAGAAAGGGTTTGGGGTGCTATAGTAATGGCCATGGGGATTCTTAACCATCTTTTTAATAATTTATACATTTCAATGTCCTTTTAAATTTCTGTATATATTTTAGTTGTTCTAGTTATACTCATTTGGCTTTGAAAGAAAGTTGCTAGAAGCAAGGTTTACATGTATTTAATATATATTAAGTATGCCCTAAATGGAGCATCCAACACCACCCCATCAATTTCTTAGTAACACTGGTAAAAGCTCTTCTCTTATTTTATCTGTATATATCCATCTATATTTTTCTTTCCCCTCTGTCTTATGGAACTATTATGACTAAGCATTTCTCTATGGTTATCATTCATTTCAATTACTAGACACACCACAGGGTGCTGGGCACTGGGATGTTAATAACGGTAACAGTAATACTTCTAATAGTGAACATTAGGCCAGGTCTCTCTAGAGGGGCTCTGGGGGGTCAAACAGGTACCACAGACACCTGTATGGTTGTATGGGGCACACATACGCTTTCCCCGCCCACAGAATGGCACTGAACTCCGCCTATAGCCTTAGCCCCAGAAGAATTGCCTTTTTCCCAAAGGGGTAGGATTATGAGAAAAAGGGTGTAAGAGAAGATCACATTCTGCAAGCTGCTTACCCGCCCCCCCCCCGCCCGCAAGTTACTCTGTGTTGGTTGTGTATCCTTCTTGGTTTAGCTGTCCTGAGTCTCCTTTTCCTAGGCAGCGTCTGGGTAGGTTTTTCTTATCATATACATCTGGCAATATAGGTACCGAACAGTACAGGTGAATTCACGATGAATATTTCGCCTGGGTTTGCTCCAGGTCTTTGGGATTAAATCCTATTTATCCACCTACCTACAAAGTTGTCTTCTTACCAGGAACCCTCACCTACCCGACCTTGTCTCTACTCACCTTCTTGGAATTCTTTGATGGTTTTCTATAAAGTTTTTTTTTAAACGTTTATTTATTTTTGAGAGACATAGAGACAGAACGTGAGCAGGGGAAGGGCAGAGAGAGAGGGAGACACAGAATGTGAAGCAGGCTCCAGGCTCTGATGAGCCATCATCACAGAGCCCGACGTGGGGCTCGAACTCACAGACCGTGAGATCATGACCTGAGCTGAAGTCGGCCGCTTAACCAGCTGAGCCACCCAGGCGCCCCTCTGATGGTTTTCTAATGCTTGAGGCCTGGAAATTCTATGTGCATGAATTCAGCTGCAGGCATTTATCAACTACTGTGAAACAGGAATTTTACCAGGCAATAAAGACACTTCGTTGAGTATGACACTGTTTCTGTGTTCAACTATTCCATTCGTATGGTACCAATTATTACCAGTTACTAATTTAATGCTACCAGTCACTAATTTGGATCAATATACTAATCTAAATAATTCCTTCCTTTCTTATATATATAACAATGTGTCAATAAAAAAAAAAGCTATCCAGATGTATCTCTGAAAACTTAAATATTTACATTTATTGAAACAACTTTTCTGTTTGTAAATGTAGTGGAATTATGGTAGAACCTCACCCGTAGGGGAAGGCGTGTGTGTGAACACCTTGAGGTTGGTTTGTCTGCATCCGAGCAGTCGTAGCTCCTTTGGTAGTGATCGTTGTCAAGGAGGAGGGACGTTGTAGAGAGAGGACGTTGGGAGATGTCTAGGGTGGCTTCGAGGGTTTGAGTGTTCTAGGGCTGGGTTTGGGAGTCTGTGGGTGAATATTGAGAAGCCTGGGTGCCGGAGCTTGGGCACAAGCACCTGACGGAACAGATTTGGGTGGGCGGTTCAGGCCAGGGGTGCAACCCAAGGAAATATGGTTTGCTTTCTTTTTATTCGGTCTCACTCCAGGTGGGGCAATGGTGACTGGTTTTGTTTAACTTGTGTCCCTCAAGTACCTCAGAAGATGAGTAGCCATTTCTTTTTTTTTTTTTTTTGGTAACCAGTTTGGCTTTCAAGAAGTTGCTATCCCCGCTGGCTGTGTCTGGCTGGCAGCCCGTAGCCTCAGGGCGGCCACTCCTGATTTCACACCCTGTGTGCATTCTTAGGCAGGAACCCTTTCCCTGCTCGCATCCTGTGCACACAGAACACTTAGCCGAGATCTATAACTGCTTCCTCCTGGGTCTCAGGCTTTCTTGGCTCGGAAAGCTTCCTGGGTTTGCTGACATCATCCTGGTGTGGAGGAGGATTGGCCCGGCTGTTGAAAACATACATGTAGTTGAATGAATTCTATTAAGAAAAAGGAAAAGAAAAACAAAGCTAAGTCAACCAGACACACCTTCAGTGGCCATTGTTCAAGCCTCGGAATTTATGGTTCTGCGCCACGGGCAGGAAAGGAAGAGGTGACCCCGGGAGGCATTTCCTAAGTACAGATTAGAGAGGGCCTGGTGAGACTGGAATTGGTCAAAAGGAAATGAAAACACAGTGCTCTCCCTCCAAATACGGCCATTCTGAGGGAGTCGATCTGAGGAAAAGATGTAACAACAGGAGCTTAACAACCAGGAATTTCAAAACAATACAAAATGCTGTTATCACCACCGACGCAGCCCGGGGCTCCCTGGCACTGCAGGGTTCGACTCCTCCCCGCATGAAAAGCCAGACACAGTCACTCTTCAGCCCTGTTTCAACATCCTCTTTCGGGGACCTGTTCCAGTGCCGAACATTCCTCAGTCTGGAAAACTCTCCTCATGTCTAACCCGAATCCCTCATGCTACATCCGAAGCTTGTTTCTTCCTCCTCCCTTCTGCTGGATGATGGAAAAGAACTGGGCCGTTTCCTCCTGAAGAAACCTTTCAGACACCTGATGCCTTACAAACACATTTGATTCTCCCTCGCTGGTTCAGAACTTCTTTCCGAAGTGGTAAATTCTGCAGAGTCCTGGTCAGGGGAATGAGCTCTAGTTACCAAGCAAGGTAAAAATGCAGAAACAAGCCCCACCCCCCATTCTGGTTCGCCAAGGAAAACCGTCTGCCCTGGACTCTCCATTTCCAAACAGAATGCAGCACACTGTTTAAAGAGTATTTTGTTTTCCTTTTCTGGAACCCATTGTGTGTTGCATCAAAGACAATGTGTTCATACAGCTGCAGTCGTTGATGTATTAAACTTCCCATGCAGGTCCCTGGGAGCGCTCAGAAAGGAGAGGAGGACTAGCCGGGTAGGAGGCGTGTCTGGGTGTGTCTGGGTGTGAGCACAGAGGCACAGCCGGGCGCTGGGGGCTCATGCCCTTCTTCCCAGCTTGGAGAGCTCACGGCCTCGTTCTTTCAGTCTCCCGAGGCTGCCCCCACCGCGACACTCACACGCTGAGGAACTGAATAATTGTTGGCATGGTCCAGGGGCCAGTGAGCCAGATTGGGCGGGGAGAGCATTCCATGATTATAACACAATGCCAGAGTAGGCTATAAAATTCCTTTCATATTAATTCTTATACAATAGGAATCTTAAAGCTTGACTTTTACTCTTAAAAGGGAGGTAAAATGCAGCCCTCGGTTGTGTTCTTGCAACCAAAGTTATCCCATTCACCTTGGCGGCTTCCAGGTGGGTCTTAGCTGCCGAGCTCTGTTTTAGAAACCGCTGGGCTCCTGTGGAGGAGCGTGGGGCTCACTCATGCCAACCAGCCCAGAACTTTCTCCTGGGGCCCTTCCCTGACGTGACTCCGAGCCTGGCAGCTGGTGCCACTCTTGGGAAACTGGTCCTGCCGGAAGGCCGAGCTCGTTCTTCGCGCCCGAGACCAGAAGGCCTTGGGATGTGGGGCCAAGGCATGCCCAGGCCTCCTCAGAGGACTCGGGCTTGCAGGCCCTGCGAAGCCGATGGTGGACGCGTTGGTCTCGGAGCAAAGTGTTCACCTCTAACACCCCACCTCCCCGGCCCCGGGAACTTGGCACAATGCAAGGACGGGGTGTCCTCCTTGCCGAGCCGCTCTCCCTGGGCCTAGCAGGGCCCTGTGTGTACCTTGTCAATGTTGTTGACAGGCTGACTCACAGGCCGGGCACGGTGGCTGGAACCCAGAGACCAGGATGCTATTTCTAGCTTGGCTCTGGTTCCCAGCTTTGGTTTCCTACCATGGAGTCCGGGTGCAGAAGCCACTGGACTCTCAGCTAGGCGCTCGATTTGGGGTAGAGACCAGGAGACTTTCTCTTCATTAAAGAGTGGAAAATGAACTCAACAGTTCCCGTGACCTGGTCTGTCCCAAGTGCAACCTCTGACTCCGGCAATGGTCGGGAACACATTCGAGAAACCTCTCTGAACTCCGCAGCGTTTTATAACGTTTTTGAGAGTAATTTAAATTCTCATCCTTAATTCACTGATGTACTTATTTGTCGAGCATACATTTATGCAGAATATTTAATGAGAGCCCTTCATAAAAATCTCCATAAACTTTAAGTGCAAAGAAACAGCATTCTCCAAACCCGGAAACTCCCCGTGAGATCAATTCCTCTCCGAGCACCTTGCAAGGCTGGGGCTGCTTGGGCAGTATTTCAGACTCTCTTAATAATACCTTATGGGGAAATTATGACACATTTTCTTATTTTCTATTAGGCTTATACTTGCTCTTTGGATGAAAGGGACTCCACATGTAAATTTGATGATTAGTCTCTGAATTTCTTCTATGCGAGCAGAGCGCCGGAATCTCCTGGGCTGTTTGTACAGGATTCAGGCTGGAATTTTAATGGCGAATATCCACTAAAAAAAGCAATACCAGCCATGAAAAATTAACATTGCTAAAGAGGCCCCCCTCGGGGCCCCCAGGGATTACAACCCTTGGGTCACCAGTAAGTGACCACGATTTAATGAAGAGGTGCTCCCTCTGATTAGTAAGAAGTGGCCCTGGCATCTTCCACAGCATAAATACCCTGTCGCCGAGCTTGCCAGGCAAGTGCTTTCAGAGGCTGAATTTTCTCCCGGCACCAGTGAGCTGGCCGTGGACAGCAGAGGACATTCCACTGAAAACGGGCCATTGGAGCCGAAGACAAAGGCGGCTGATTCAAGTGCACCAAATTGGAGTTTCTCTAATCAAATATATTAAATTCACCATTATTCTTGATTGTTTTAATGGGAAGAAAGGGCAGCTGTACCCCTCATTTCCTAAGCATTTTGTTTGGTGCCGTGGGGAGGGGAAGCGGAGGAGGGAAAGGAGGACGGGAAGGGAAGAGAGATAGAGATGGCCAGGAAAACTACAGGAAGCTAATGCCTTTTGTCTTAGAAGTGAAATGATTTTGCATGCTGTTCAGATCCACGCCGAGAGTTCCCAGAGCCGTCACTCACGGACAAAAACCCGAGATAACCAGCTTATAAAACACGTTCACACAGGCGTGGAGAAGCAGCCAGCCCACAGACCAGGGGGTTTGGAATCCTCGGGCACAGAGAGGCACGGGTGACTAGTGTTCGACAGATTTGCTTCACTGGTTCCATGAAAGCCTGCTCAATTGAGCATTTCCCCCCCTGCATATTTGTGCTTTGTACAGAAGGATTTAAATTTCAAGACACTCGGGAGAACATATCTCCTCTCTTTTGTAACCTTCCTGGCTGAGAGCAGAATTCACAAAAGGTCTTTTTTTTTTTTTTTTTTTTTTTTTACCATTTGAGCAATGGGATGCAAAATCCTGGTTAAGAAACTGATGGCCCAACCTATTTTTTTTTTTTTCCTAAAACTGTTGAACAGAAGGGCCAAGCGCGATGCTTCCTGCCTAGAGCGCAGCACGGCATACCATGTCTCAGTGTGCACCTCCGGCTTCAAAGGGGAGCTGGGGTGCATGATGTCACTTCCTCTTCTGTGACTTGATAACAGGATGAACCTGAATGAGATACGAAGCAGACATTCCACTGTGTAATTAATTATTCTACTCCACTGTCAGGCAGGGTACTTAGGTAGACGTTGTTTTTGTCCTTGGAGTTGCGTGTACACAGACGGAGGAGACAAAGGTCTAGCAACTGCAGCTCTGGGCTCGCAGGCTCACACAGGCTACCGTGAGTCACCCGGAGAAAGGGCTTTGGAAGCTGGTGCCTGTTACAGCCTGAAGCCAGCCTGTTTCTGAGCTGGAATGTGAAAGGCAGCTGGCTGTGTCAAAGGGGCAGAGAATAAAGCCACAGTGTAAAATGAAGACACAATTCAGCGAAGAGAAGACGCTATTAAAATGGTTTCTGCTCCTCCGGCGGCTTCTTTAGGAGGGCCCCCTTTTGGAGACAAATGATTCTAGTACTCTTCTTCAGAAAAAAGAAAAAAAAAAAAAAGGAGGTGGGAGCTCCTTTCAGAAAAATGTTATCGGACTCTTTTTAAACGTCTCCATTTGAAGGGAATCAAAGGGGATGTGATAAGGCAGTGTCGATATAGTCAGGAGCATTGTAGCAAGTGACACAATGCGGGCTAAATGAAGCTCTTCATCCTTTGGGGAAATCTAATAACTCAATCAATCAGCTCGGGGCTCCCGTCACATGCAGTGGGTGTCCGGCCCCTATGTGGAGGTCCCTTCTTGTTACCACGAGACAGCTGGGTGAGGCCGGCTCAGTGCGAGGAAGAAATCGCCCAGTGCATTCCTCCCCAGGCCCCCTCTCTCTCCCACACACAATGCCCTTTTGTCCCTGTGGCCCCCACTCCTCGGGGCATGGCCCGAGCTGGGTGGAGGCCATCGCCAGGGAGCCGCTTGGCTCCCAGCAGCTTTCTCTTGCAACAGCTGTGCAGGATGAGCCTCCCGGGTGGGCGTGGAGTCACCTCCAGGGCCGGTGGGCTCCGGAAGGCGTGCACTGTTCTCAGCCTGGGTCTGGGTGGCACAGAGGGTGGCCGTCTCTTCCCTCCTGTGGTGAAGGAAGGGGGCCTGCGGGTGGGCAGGGGTCACCCAGTGGGGCTTGTGAAAGCAGTGGGGACCGCAGAGAGAGCTCAGAGCTGGGAGTTGAGTCACTGAGTTGCAGCTTGGATCCATTGCCCGATTCACCGAGCAAGCCTTGGCCAAGAAGTCGCCTGACCTCACTGTCGCTTGGTCTCCTCTTTTGTGAAATTAGAGGCTAGAGGAGATGATGCCCAAGGAGATGATACGCTTTCAGGCCCAGTGACGTGTGCCTCTCAGTAATAACCACGGACGTGGAATAGGAGACAGTGTGGGCTTCCAAGTCAGATGGGAACCCTGCCTTCACCACCATGCGCTTTTGTTCCAGTTATAAAGCTTCTGTTTGAATCAAATAATTTCCACCATACAATTACGTAGTGTGAGTTTAATGACCTGAATTACAAGGAAGAGTCCGGTGTGATTGCTGGCACACAGTGTGCCCTTGTAAGTGTCAGCTTTCCTTGTAACCTACATGATGGTAACTGTCAACAGAAAAAAGTACTTAATAAAACTCTGCATTCGTCCAAGAGTCTTGAAATTTAAAAAGAAGTTATATAGTGCTTCTGTGTCTTAGCGGTTCCTGGACATTTCATTTCACAGACAAGTGAAGTTAGGGGGAAAAAATACAGGATTGGTTGCAAGGTGATCACCTTTTTAATTTCGGCCAAGTAAGTTGGTTAAAAGATAATTCTCCTCTACTTTTACCATCATTTCAAAAAGTAAAGGCCATGGTGACCATCTTTACCACCAGGAAAGGACATTTGTCCTCATTAAACTGACAAGTGTATGTCACACATGTGTTTCTATTATACATAAGGTATGCATGCGCATTGTCCTTCCTTATCTTTCTATCTAGAATTCACCATGGATGAGTGACAATTCATCCCATTCTGTCGTTAATAGGGGCGCTGATCTTGGGAAACCACCGTCTTAAGGAATCGATTTCACTTCCTTATCTTCATTGGTTTGTGTTAACTAATGTCTGCTATTTTACTGTTCTCTCTAATCTCCCTACCCATCTGCACACAAACACACATTTCACTTATGTTGTGTTAGCCTCCCCAGTCTACCTGAAATTTCCAGAAATGAGCAGAATGCTTTGTAAGTGGCATGCATTTCCATTCTGTGTGTACCCTCCTTCCCTCCCACTTGAAGGGAGCATCTTTAGTAGCACACTGATCCCTCCCCTAGGGGAGAGGTTCCCCCATCCCCCAGCACCCACCCCCCCTCCAACCCCACCGCCCCATCACTGGCCAGCTCTCAGGGATGCCTGGCTCTACTACCTCTTCTGGGCAGAGTGCTATGTACACAGAAAGCAAGGGAAGCCTCCAGCCTTTGCCCCTCTCATGGACCCACTTTGCACAGGGCATATAGAAGGCTTCCAACCATCTCCTGGTCTCGGCCATAGCTTCTCCTCTGCACTGGCTCACTCCTTGCTCCTTTCCTTCTTGGTAGAAAGCAGGAGATGGCTGAGCTCAGCCAAGACCGCTCCCTTAAAGCAGATGCCTGGGCTGCTTTTCATCAGCTGGGAATCTGGGCCATCACCCCCCAGCATCGAGTCCTGGGCGAGCGCTAACGGAGCAGGAGCCGGATGGGAAAACTGGATGGCTCTTTGCCTCCTACCGCTTCGGGTTCTCACATTGTGGCCTCATGTGTTGTAAATTACAGAAATACCAAACACACCCACAGTTAAATATAAGCACCAAAACGCTCTTGAATGCCAAGTGTAAGTGAGTTTGAAATGCTCTCTCAATTCGTGCTGCCTATACACGGCTTGCTTCCATTAGTGCCAACATACTGAGCTCCTGGCTAGCTGGCTTTTCACTAGCTTGCCTTGTTTCTGGTGCTTTCCTTTAACTCTCTGCCGCCAGGAAGCAGGGTTATGCTGGGATCACGTTTTCCCTACAAGAGGTGTGACCTTCTTGTGGACATATCTGGTCTCCATGGGAGGTCTCTCCAATGGTCATACAGGAACACAGAGAAAATCCATTAGGCCCAATATCAAATTTCTTTCCGGGTAAGAGATGTGGGTGCTGTCCACTGAGATCCGCAGCCCCCCGAAGCCGAGCGTGGCTGAGCCCAGTGATCCGGCTGGCTGGCCACATAGACCGGAGCCTGGTGACACCTCCCTGCTCACCGTCTGGGTCCAGGGCCTGTAATATGCAAATCACAGTAACGTGCAGAGAGCTGCCAGGGTCCTCCCTCTCTCCTGCTCCCGCCCGCCCCAGACCTGCTGCTCAGTGGGGTCTGGTTCCTGCAAAGTGAAGTGGAAGAAGCCAGTGAGGAAGTGGGGTGGGGTCCTCCTCTCAGTCGGGCTGGTGCGTCTCTTTTGAAGTGATTTAGACCTTCAAGAAAGACGGTGCTTGTTTTTCCTTCGGAAGGCTTCGTTTCTACCAAAAAGCTTCTTCAGTATTGAGGCTCACTGAGGTTGGTGCTGTCTTCCTTCATGTGGTCGCAGTTCTCATGTGTTACTTAGTTTTGATGTGGTGGCTACAGCCAATGAAAGCCAGTCCCCCCGCCGCCCCTCCCCCAGCCCCAGTTCGAAGTTCTAAACCGAGAGTTTTGGGTTTCTGTCTTCAACATTTCCTGCAGGGCCAAGAATATAAATTTGTCATTCCGAGTAGCTTCAACTCTCGTTATGTCTCTTGCTCATAAATGGGGGCAGTGGGCCGCGTGGGAAGGGAGCCAGGGTCAGGGGCCCGGGGCCACCCGCCATAGCAGACCTTCCTGAGTGCAGAGCAGGCACCAGGCACGTGCTAGGTACAGAGGTTCCAAAGGCCAACCCAGCAGAGTGCCCCACCTTCCGGCCTTCCTCGGGCCAGAGAGAGGACTCCCACCATGCTCCCTCGAAGGCCATCGGCACCCTTTCACCTGCCAACTCCAACTCCAACTCCAACTTCCAACTTCCATTCCAGTGCTTCTTTACCCTTCTCCAGCTCTGGCCCTGTTGATCGTTTCTCCTTTAGCCACGATTTATTCAGGGAGTAATTTTTATGTGGGTGCTTCCTATAACCTGGGAAGGTACAACCGGCAGGTTAAAAGTGGTTCCAGGGTCGTAACATCTGTCTTCACACCCAGCCCTGACTTGTATGTGGGCATGGGTGGAGCAGGGTTCCGTTTCCTCACCTATTAAATGGGATTACCGTTACCTACCTCATAAGGTTTCATGAAGATGAGACAAGGTGGTGTGGAGATTGTGTTTAGAACAATGCCCTGGCACATGCAGGTCTACAGCAAATCCTGGCTACTGTGAATATTATTATTAGCTGCTGTGCTAAGCACTGGGACTACAGCCGTGAACCTGACCGTCATGGTTTCTTCCCTCGCCAAGCTCATAGGCCAGTATGGGAGACAGCCATTCGACAAGTGGGTGTCAGCGTGTTAACATTAAAACCGCAAGTACCAGGGCGCCTGCGTGGCTCAGTTGGTTAAGCTCCAACTCTTGATTTCAGCTCAGGTCGTGATCTCACGGTTCATGGGTTCGAGCCCTGCGTCAGGTTCTTCTCTGACAGCACGGAGCCTGATTGGGATTTTCTCTCTCTCCTTCTCTCTGCCTCTCCCTCTCCCTCTCTCTCTCTCTAAATAAATAGACTTTATAAGAAAAGAAAACTGCAAGTATTGACCTATGCTTCTGACAACATGCACTACTGGGCTGTCTCCCAAATTCTCCTACCTTTCTTGATTCTTTTGGTGTCACTGACTCGTCTTTCTTTTTTTCTTCATGAAGCAGCAAGTCCACAAGATTCTGCAGTTATTTCATACCCAGGCCTCCCACACCCATCCCAGCTTTCCCTGGGAGCCGGCAGTGCGGCGAAGGCTGAAGATGAGTTGAAGGCTTCAGGCCTGCGTAGCCTGAGTCACCCTGGGGCAGGGATAGGCCATGCAAGGAGCTGCTTTGTGTGCGTGTGCGGGCTTCCTCGTTGGAGACAGATGGCTTCAGATGGCCCCCTCTGCTCTGCAGTCATCACCTAACCCCTCCATGACTCATTTTAATCATCTCTAAAAGGGAGACAATTGGGGTGCCCGGGTGGCTCAGTCGGTTAAGCATCTGACTTTCAGTTTTGGCTCAGGTCATGATCTCATGGTTTTTTGGGTTCGAGCCCCACATCAGGCTCTGTGCTGACAGTGCGGAGCCTGCTTGGAATTCTCTCTCTCTGCCCCTCCCTTGCTCATGCTGTCTCTGTCTCTCTCAACAATAAATACATAGATACAAAAAAATAAAAAATAAATAAAATAAATAAAAAGGAGATGATAATACTCTCTGCATGGAATTAGTTGACCGCGTACACATATAGATGTCAACTATATATACGCAATATATGCACATATATAAACACACATATATACACATACATATATGTCCACAGATATGCATATATACGCATATATATATGCATAGATGTCAACTATATATACGCAATATATGCACATATATAAACACACATATATGCATATATATATGTCCACAGATGCATGTTTATACACATGTACATAAATATATATATATTTCATATATATATTTCATATATATATATATATATATATATATGAAAAGTCTCAACTCAGTGCCTGGTCCATAAGAAGCACCCAGTAGAGCTGTCAATGGTAGCTCTCACTCTAGCTGTTAGTATGAGCTGGAGCATCCCCGTGGGTTGCAGTTATGAGAACATGGTTTCTGGAATATGGCAGAGCGGCCCTGTTCAGTGAAGTCAGCCCTGTGTAGTAACCGAGCTGGGAACATGGGAGACAAAGCTGACAGAGGCAGGCTGCGTGTCCCTGAAGGAGTTCACGCTGCAGATTTGCGCACAAATGCAAGCCAAGCTCTAGAAGACAACCAGAGGACATGTGTCTGGATGCTCAGAGAGGAGACGGTTCTTCCATCAGAGAAGGTATGTTGAAGCTCAACCACTTGAGCTTGGAGAATCAGAAACGTGGAGGTGGCAGATGAGGCTGGAGGACGGGCGTCCTTACTGGAGGCGGAGGGTGGCGTGTGAGCAGATGCACGGAGTTAGGCAGCCGTGCGGCAGGCCTGCGCTCTGACTCCGGCGGCCGCGCGCAGCAGGCGCGGAGGCACGGAGGGGCTGCATCCGGAAGGCAGGCTGAGGTTGCGGTGGAAGATATTTAGGCCGCGAGAGGGTGTGCAGCTAACTGCACTTTTGAGCTAAAAATACATTGTCCTAGATTGACTCGAAGAATCCATCAGGAAGATCCTAGCTTGTAAGAAGACGAATTTAACAAAACGAAGAGGATATGTGAAGTAAGGAAATAAAGCAGAGCCGAATCATGCCAGCAACAGCACCTTCCTTGTTCCTTCTGGCAGAGGCCTCTGTCATTAAGTCACAGCACCATAGCCGCTGCCATCAGATTAAAATTGTCAACAGATTTCCATGTGTAATAGAAACTTTAAACTTTTTTATTACTTAGAAAAAGGAGCACGGTGCCAAAGCCACAGACCGGTGTTATTAAGCATTGGTATTTGAGCCTGGCTATGTGAGGAAATAATCTAAACACCCAGTCTTTCCCCCAGTTGACCCATCTTCTCTCCATGACCGAAACTTCCAAAGGCTCCTCGTTACCCGGCGAATAATTTCCGAACTCCTAGGCGTGGTTTATGTCTGCTCTGCTCCGTTAGCCTCTTCCCTGGTCATGCTTCTGCAGTGCCTCCATGCCCAGGCCGCGGTTAACTCCTTGTCGACGTTCGATCCACGCCACGCGTCTGCTGGGCTCTGTGCTTCCCTTCTCTGTCTTCTTGGCTACATTAATGTCTTCTACTCATCCTAAACCCTGCTCTGATGTCACCTGCTCCTAGAAAGCCTCCTGGTCTCTCGTCTCAGGTAGTGCCCCTTCTTCTGTTGTGCACAGCAACGTGTGTCTATGTTTATAATCCTAACTCTTCCGCCATGCTGTAACAGCGCGTTTAACCGAACATCTCCCTCACGTGCTCGTGAGCGTTTGAGGGAAGGGACTGCTTCTTTCATCCTGTATCTTCAGAGCCTGGCTCACCATATGGATTGGAAAAGGGTTTCTGAATTGAAGAACCATCCTAGGAATCCAAAACACTGTACCGTTTGCCTCAACAAGGCATTTAGATATTTTAGGGGCCTGGAGACAACATCTAACCTCGAGTACTTAGTATGAGTGGAATTAAAAAAAAAAAAATCCATTCCGTGAATGCTGAAAAAGGCAGGATCCTCTTGAGGGTTTAAAAAGCAGTGGCTTTGACCCAGGCCAGCGTGCAAATGTGGCCTTGGACTTCCAGCTTCAGAATCAACTGTCTGCCAGCTGGACATTCAGATTTCCTAACACCTGGTTCGTATCCTCCAAATCAAATTGCTGGAGGATGGGATCTGGGAATCGGCAGTTTTAATGTATTCCCCTGGTGATTCTGATCCATCCTTTGGCCTGAGACCCCGTGCCCTGGGTAGAGTCTCTAGTCAACATACTATTGGTTGACACAGGATGGAAGACGGGATTGAGAAGGGACAGTGCACGCTGATGCAGTCTTTTTATGGTTTAAGAATTCACAGCAGGACTCAACCCCTCGAGTAGACTGTATACTTCGTGGGCCGTCATAGGAGGCCATCTTGACTGCAAAATTAAATATCTCTTCTGCTGCCTTCATTCTGTTTACAAAACAGGAAATAGTTTCCAAATGTCATATTATCCTACTTGGATATTGGAACACAGGCCATTGGCATGAGCAGTGAGAGCAGCTCGGTAGACGAGGGAATGTAATTAGAAATGGCCCTGATAGGGAGGGCATGAGAAAGACCTGTGTCCCTCAGTTAGCAAATGGAATACATAGTCCACACTGTGGGGCCTGGAAGTGACAAGTCTCCTAGCATCTCACCACTTCCTAGTTCCAAGAAGCAAACGGTAAACTCATGGAAATGAGCCGTAGCGTCCTAACGAGACAGCTTCCTTCACAGTGGTGACTCTCCTCAGGTTGGAGAAGATGAGAAGGAATTCGAAGTGTGGTGGCTCCGGTGCCTGACACTCAGGTCGGGAAGACAAGTGCCTTCCATTGAAAAGAGGAGAAAAAAGGGCGTGGGGACATTAGCAGAACTATTCCCAGCTCTCTGTTTTCTTCCTGGGGCGAACTGCGGTTCCATGATTGTGGAGAGGGAAAGCTCTGGGTCACGTGCTGACGGAGACAAGAGGGACAGAGACAGTTGTCCCTGATTGGGGAGCTTTGCTGGTGGGTGACTTGGGTACCATGACAGACCATCTGGGGATAAAAGGACTTAGGAGTGAAACCCTGTTCAAAATAATGCTGTATGTGCAAGAAGACGAGAAACCCCAATGTGTAATAGAAACATGGCTCTGACATTCCCCTTACTTTTAAAACTAAAGCAGAAAGGATATATGGACGTCTGGCTGAACGCACTGGGTATATGTTGTCAGGTAGCTGAAGAGAAGATTAAGGGATGCATCTCTGATGAAGAAGGAGCTGTGATTTATTTTTACTTAATTTAGTTTTTTAGGTTTTGAAATTCATAATGACATAGAAAAGCGTTGAGACCTAACTGACCTTAGAAGTGAAGGAAGAAATTATTGCAAAAAAAAGAGAAATGATTGCAAACATTTTCCCAGCCATTTCCCCCAACACTAAAGGTGAAGACGACAGATTATTTTTCTTTTCTTTCCATATATATATATAATATTTTTCTTTAGATTTTGTCCTTGAGGATAAAATGGCTTGAGCTAAAACAGGATTCTAATCACATTGTAAGACTGTCATAATGCAATTATAACTTTTGACAATCTGCAAGACATGGCTAGGTGCAATGATAAATATTTACTGGGCAAGTACCTTAGAACTTATTTGCCTTGCAGTAAGTGAGAGGAAGTTCCGTACGGGAATTATATCTAACGTCTCACTTACCTTGTAACACCTTTAAGTTCTTGCTAATACAATCTAGAATAAAAGAAGGAATAGTCAGGCAAAAGACCCAATAAAGAATAGAAGTCCTGGCTTAATAAAACTCAGTGTGTGTCTATCAAATTATAATTTTTAAAAAAGTCCTCCAGAAAGCAAAAGTTAGGGATAATTATTTATATTTAATAGATTTTTCAGATTTGCCTTAGGGTTGTTTGAACCAAATATTTATCAGGTTTTACTTTTCCCCCCCTTTTTTTTCTCTATACACAGTTTTTAGGGATAGATTTAGCACATAAAACCAGCCAGGTATATCCTGTTACCCATTTGTTGAATCAGTATGTCTCCTGCAACTCTGTTCTTTGAACAAACAGGTGTCATTTTTTTCATTTGTGGCTTTAAAACAGTGAACGTGGACACCAGGCAGGTCTTCATGACCCTGCAAAACTGCCCCCAAGGACTGTTGTTATTTACATTTCTTGGACAAGTCCACCTTATCCCCTGGATGTGCTGTGTCAGTGTGTGATCCTGGAGCCTAATCTATGACTTGGTTTTGGTACGTGTTGCGGTACGTCATGTGTCTGTGGTCACTCAGACCCGTGATTGCCACACAGGATAGCTTCCTACCCTGGCTAATCCTGTCCCCCTCTGCTTACCTCAGAAATATGCTCTCAGGCTTCTCATTGAGAATGGCACCTGTGTGACTGATGTATTTCTTGTTGGTGATCCTGGGTCACCAGGACACGCCACAGTGTCACATCGCATTTCTGCTATGACGCGAGGCCTCCTAAGAAGGCTTTGCTGAGAAGGCAATTCTTCTAACTAAAAGCATCTTGCCTTTTCCGGTTCTATCCTGAGAAATATTCTTCCTTCTTCCACTCAGCTGTGATCTTACTACCAGTCACTCAAAGGTTATCACAAATTCTTAAATCTGATACTAATAGGTAATATTTATCGAGCTCTCACTGTGGACCAAATACTATACTCAATGCACATATAGTACTTGTTATATAAGCGAGACACTGGTCTAAATGATTTTAAAATGTTAATGCTCACAACAACTATGGGAGGCTGTTAATATTATCATCCCCATTTACATCGGAGCACACTGATGTAAAGAAAAAGTCAACTTGCCAAGTTTATATTTAAGCAAGTGATTGAGACCTAGTCAAGTCTGGCTGCAGACTCCATGCTCTTAACTACTTCCCGATGTTGCCTATGAAGTGTGCTCTGTGTCTTAAACCATACTATGGTCCTACGAGGTAGATACATCAAAGGCCTCATTTTGCCGATGGAGAAACAGGCATAGATGGCCATGTAACTTTCCTAGCATCCTAGGCTCAAACCCAAGCCATCCAATTTCAGAGGCTTTTAGCTCTTTCTCCTCTGCGGTCTCCTCAAAGTGATAATGCTGGGGATTCACTCTCTTCCTCAGATAGTGTTTACAAAGAACCTCCACTCGAAGGGCCAAGGTGGTTAACAGCCACCGAAGGGTGAGGTTTGTGCTCGAGAGCAGCGGAAGAGGTCTGTAATTCTTTCCAGACTGTAGGCATCTCGTCTACACCCTAGTGCATTTCATGCGCTGTACCCAGAGACCCAGCCTCGGAGCCAGTGAGGGAACTTGGATCTCTGGGCCCCGACTCTCAGATTCCACGTCTTGAGGAGTCTTCGGAGCTGGGCAACTTCTCCGGTTCGGTCTGCCGCACACCTGCAGATCTCCCATTAAACTGCCTGCCGAATCAGGAATAATGATCCTCAGGGGGAAGAGATATTATTTGCATTTGAATTAATGTTGAGTTCAGAGTCACAGATTCCTCATCAAGAAGGATTTAGAGCAATTGCTGATATCCTGGGGATCTGTGACCGGCTCATTATTTGCATCTCACAGGGTAGCACTAGAATTTTTAATTTTTTTCAAGTCTTCTTTTGAAAGTTTGGCTCACTTTATCCCCATGATCATAATTATAATAATTTTGAAACATCAGTCTGCTCAGATATCAAGGTGTTGAACGGATAATTTCACTTTAATGAATTTGTCTCGTATGGGCTTATTTTCCACATCTGTCCTAAGCTAAATAGCTAACTGGTTAATACGAGAACTGTTCCGTTTCATTAGCTTCTCCCCGTTGATTTCCTTGAGGTGGAACTGATGCATTGCCGGTTGCAAGCCCCGTCAGCTCTTTCTCTTTAGGCAAAGTGTGATTCCATATTCTGTCCCAAGGCGCTGACAGCAACTAAGCAGAATTTAAGAAATGAAATAGTTTGATCATCCAGATAAACTGCCAGGATTCCATATACCCGATGGCTCATGAGAGATTAGCAAGTACTTGGCACGGACGTCAGAAGCACTTGTACCTGAGGCCATCTTGGGTAAACTGTACAGAAAGGCCACGAAGCCCTGACAGGAATGGGAGGGAAAGAGATCTGGCTGATGAATGCAGGAAGGGATAAGAGAAAGAAAAAGAAGGAAACGCTTGGCAGGGGGTCCAGGAGGCCATGTTGAGGGTCTTGAGTTGGCCAACAACAATTTCAAACTTTTCAGGTAGGAGGTCTCGTGATTGCTATGGTGGGCTTAGAGGATGTTTTGGGATGTGGTTTAAGGCAAGGGAGCTGATATCTGTGGATTTATTAGCCTCCTGGGAGGGAGAAGGACAGTGCATCCTTTTTAGAGCTCTAAGTTCGGCAGAAGTGGAGAAATGATCAGTTGAGATTCTCTGGGGTCTAAGAGAAAATCTGATGCAAACTGTCGGGAGGTGCATTGTCTCTCCCAGAAGGTAGGTGTGTACTTCAGGACTGTTGCTTCGATGACTCTGGGGCATCAAGGATCCAGTTGTTTGTGTCTTTCTGCCCCGTGTTCTTAGATTGGTTTTCATTTTAAAATTTGTTCTCCTTATGGTTGAATGATGGCTACCACCACGAAATGCAGCTGTGCGTTTCCTTCCTTACCACTCTGGGTTTCGGCAGGGGAGAGGCTCTCTTCCTTCACTTCACTGTGATTGGGCCAATTCAGGCCTCATCCCACCCTGGCACTAATAACTATTACCAAGGGAATGTCATGAGCTTCCGGCTGATGCCTGAACAATAGAATCAGTCACTGGCAACAAGTGTGTGGTCACCTGGTCTGTGCTTGGCGGATCATTGCCCACTCCCAGGGTTGCAATGGGGTCAGCTTTCCGGGAGACACAGGAAACATGTAGAGAAATGGTAGAGTCTGTGGGAATGAAGAAGAAACAAACCGAGTAATGTCACCTGCTGTACTAATCCACAGGGTTGCCACCCCTGCCATGAAGCTAAGGGTCTCAACTGAAGTCTACTGACCCCAGAGGGAGATCAAGACTAGACAGCCTTCCCCTAATGATCTGAGACCAGGCACTTGCTTGAGTGTTTATGAGCCCTGCAAAAAAAGCAAAAAAAAAAAAAAAAAAAAAAAATGGAAATGAAACCAGAAACCAGAAAACGGCCCTGAATAAGCTCAGCTGTTAAAAGGCGTGGGCACGTGTGTGGGAGGCTCTTTGTGCTGGGCGTGTCATGTTGTGCCTTCTATCATATCCTGTAAGCAGCTACCAAGAGGGACTTGACTAGGGCATGCTCTGTACATCCCAAGACTCCATGGACTTTCAAGAGCCAGCAAGAAGAAAGAGTGAAGAATGGGTCGCAGGTCTCCTTGGTCCACAAAAAGTGCCTTCTTGCTTGGTAACACCACCTCTCCAGCAGTCGTAGAGTCATTCCTGCATTTTGTCCATTTCTATGCACATCATTTCAAGTGTTCTTTTATTCCTTTTAATTATGTGGGAATGTTTCAGAATATCCTATGTATTCTTCAGTTCACCCTTTAGGAACAATAAGTTGGTTTCCTCTTTTTTAGCTAAGGTTAGGTATGCGTGAGGAAAGAGTCACTTCCGGCCAGATTATTTGATGTTCATGTTAACGGGTGTAAAAATTTAAGGAGCTAGGAGGTTGATGACAGATGTCCCAGAAGAGTGGAATGTGGGTGGAGTCACTTGGTGCATTCAAATGGAATGAACTTGAACCAGCCCGTGTCCAACAAGAGACACATCGGGGTTTTTTGGTCGAACTTTGGGATCAGAGAAACACAGCGCTAGAGAGGAGAGGGCCAGCAGTGTAAGAAGTAAGAAAGAACTTGCATTCTGGCGCTGGATGTGCAGATTGGCTGAAGAATAAGCAACCCAGAGGGGAAGGTCAGGGGCCAATACCCCTCCGAACAACTTAGAGAAAAGACAGAGAATCAGAGCTGCACTAGGGCTTGTGGCTGGAATCCTTGTGCCTCTTCCTTTCTCTAAAATGGCAGCCTGCTTGCTCGGTCGGTGCAAACCTGCCTGAGTGCAAGCCTGCCTGTGTTGGTACCCACCAAAGTTGTTCCAGCCATGAGGTAAGCTCCTCAACACTGCAGTCCTCAGGAAATGAATACCCAGGCCATTCCTGAGAGGCTTGAAAGTCCCCATGGGGCATAAAGGATTAAGGCCTCTTGGAGGACTCCTGTGACAGGAGAGTGGGAGATACTGGTGTGGCGCAAAGAGGGTACCGAGTCACTGCCATACTGGCTTTAATCTAGGGCAGGGTTTCTGTGCTTCAAGACCATGAATGTCTGGGACCGGATACTTCTTTGTTGTGGGGAGCTGTCCTGTGCGTTGTAAGGGGGTTCGTAGCGTCCCTGGTCTCTATCTACTAGATGCCAGTGGCATTCTCCTGGCCCCCAGTTGTGACAACCAAAAATGTCTCCAGACATGGTCAGCTGTCTTCTGTTGAGAGTTTTGTCCCTACCGCTTCTGGCGAGAACCACGGCCCTAGAGTGAAGTAGGGACTGGAAGGCTGGGAATTAAGGGGTTGGTTAGATAGGTGACTAGCTTCTCCCTAAGATCCTGAGGTATTGATGAGGGTGACCAAGAACGTGCATAGATTCGCTTACAGCTAAAGAACAAACGCTGGACTCCAGGGCAGGGAAGCTTGTCAAGGTGGTTTTAGGGCCGAGAGGCCAACTGGATTCAAATACTGGCTGGGACCATCTTATGCAGAAAGCGACGACACAGAGATCAGTTGGGAACTGAATTAGGCATAACTCAGTGTCTGAGAGTGAACACCACCACAAGCCATATTACAGGGTTTAATGATAACCACGCTCATCCCCAGACTCCAACGTGTTATGCACCTGACCCACTGCCAGGAGCCGTGGCCAACACAGATGGTACCAATCTATCCTCCCGCAGCTGCAAGGCAAGGTTTGCCCTCATTTTGTGGATGAGGAATTTGGGGCTCAGACAGGTTCCTGTGACTTGCCCAAGGACTTGCCACTGGTCATGGCAGAGGCAGGCTCAAACCCGGGTCTGCTAACTCCGGAGCCGGTGCTGTTTTGTCTACAACATGTGACATAAGATTAGAACGTGGAGGTGTGTTCCACAGAGACTACCGTAAGATCTTAATGGTCATGTATGACGCTGTGCGTGTTATAGACACACTTTCCGTGTATGTGTATAGGCCAAGAGCCTCTTAACGTCAATTGTGTGGTACTCACAAAACTATTAAACACATGAAGTCACTGATATTTACTATGGGAGTTGATAACTCTTATTTCCTGGAAATTCAGTGTCCTCAGGCTCCCTGAGCAATTTTGAATCCCAAGTGGGAGGAGGCGGGGTCGGCTGCTGGGTAAGGGAAGTGTCGGTTGGTGGGGCGGGAGCTGGATGGGGTGGGGGCAGGGATCTGTGTGGGAAGGAGTCCCTGAGCCAACACTCCGGGGGCTTGAGATGAAGGTTCTCTAGAGCAGCTTCTTCAACTTTAATATGCGCTGTTCTTGCTGAAGCACAGGTTCTGGTTCAGAACCCAGGGGGGCCTGGAGTTCTGCATTTCTAACACACTCTGAATAATGCTGCTGCCAATCCAGGCAACGCTTTATATGGCGAGGGTCTAGCAGTGTTAGAGAGGGAAACTTATTCTTCTTAGTGTTTCTTTGTAAAGCAAGTCAGTTAAGAAAGGAACTGGCCGTAAAGAAGCTATAGGACACAAGGGGGGCACCTGGGTGGCTCAGTTGGTTGAGTATCTGATTTCGGCTCAGGTCATGATCTCATGGTTGAGTTCGAGCCTCACATCTGGCTTGCTGCTGTCAGCCCGTCAGCGCAGAACCAGCTTCCGATCCTCTGTTCTCCTCTCTCTGCCCCCTCCGTGGCTTGCGTTCTCCCCAAAATAACTAAATATTAAAAAGAAGGAGAAGCTACAGGACACAAGAGAGTCAAAAGAAATCATGCTAAGACTATGAGCTCGATGGCGTGGGGGGGAAGGGGCAAGGACGAAAGAATAGGACCCTCCCTCCCTGATAAACAGACTTATCAGAGACCGGAGTGGCTCGAAGCTTTAAAGAACACCAGTTTCAGAGAGGTTTGTAGAATTACAACTTCGTGCAGCAGGTAGCAAACGTATGGAACTCGTTATCCCTAAGCTTTAGCAAAGATTAAAAATATAGTTATGTCAATGCTATAAATAAAGTAGTAAATTACATACTTGCAGTAGGTTTCTGAGGGAAGGGAGGGTATTTTGGAACACCTCCCTAACTTCTGAGGTTGACACACATGTGAGCTCTGTGTTCATAGTTTCTAGACCAAAAATAGGGATTTATGATTCACAAAGGAATCCTTCCCCACCGCCCTTCCCGTCTCTGGGTGTAAGAGATACTGGAAGATGTAGTGTGGATGCTAGAGCAATAGCATTTTTAAGGCTTTATGACGGTTCTGAGAACAGAATGCTAAACATTTGAAGTGAGGACTGTGCCGGGTAATCTAGGATCTACGGGGCTTCCCTTCAGATACCACATGGGGTCAAGTTCCCAGGTCATCCTGGTAGTAGTGGGGCGTGCGGAATGCTGACCTGACGGGGTGTTCCGCACCCTGGGGCAGGCTGGCCCAGCGCCGGACCCCCACGTGCCAACGCTTTGTTTCGCCTGTTGTGGTAGCTCCTCATGGGTTTCCTAGGGAGGCTCATGGGGCGGATCTCTAAATATCCTGGCCATTGCATTTACCGAATTCACTCACTTACTGCGCCATCATCTGTAGATTATGACATGCCCGACACTGGCTAAATCAAAGGGAACAAATGCTACCACTCTCTCCTCATGCAGCTTGCAATGAAGTGGGGGAAAGATGGGCAGTGAAGTTCGTGATTTTTTTTAGGTGTCTTTTTGATAACTTGTTAAGGAAGCCTTGTGAAGGAGAGCTTACAAGTACACACGCCTGGGGCGTTCTGGTGTGGCGACAGGGTGGCACACAGGCGTTGTCTCTGAGGAATGGACTTTCAAGTTGAAACTGGGGATGAGTGGGGGTCAGCTTGACAAAGAGTAAGGGGCAGAACATTCCGGGGGCACGCAGAGGCTCTAAATCAGGAAGGGGCTTGAGGGCTAGTGTCAACGGGTATCATGACTGGGGATAAGAGCGCTGTCCGCTGACATTGGAGACCATTCACAGAGGGCCTGCTGGACTGCAGTAGGTTCAAGGCTCCTCCTATGCCCGTTAGAAATTTGGTAAAAGATTTTGAGCAGGAGCGTGTCTTCATTTGCTCTAGAGCTCAGGCTATCCCAACCCTCAACCCTAACATGGAGACATGATGCTGAAGCTTGGGTTTGCATCCGGCAAGCTCTGACGCCCAGTGGCACAGAGCCGTGGACACTGGCTGCTTCAGTCCCTCAACCAGGGTGGACATTAAGGGCTCTGTGTCACTGCCCAATCTGTGAGGCACGGGTTGACTTCGCGACAGAAAAGAAGGGTGGTACAAACACGGAGAACACAGGAGAGAGAAGAGCTAGGAGTGTCCATCACTCATCCCCTGGCATGGAGTAGGGGTGAGTCCCACACACAACACTCAGACACTCGTCATTAATTATGTTCCGGGCTTGCAACACCTTCTTCCGGGAGTAACAAGCAAAGTGCTCTAACGACCTCAAAAACCATTTTATATTCCAAATTCTGTCACCTGCATGTAGTATTCCCTCAGGTTTGGGAGATAATTTAGATTATTATCTGCTAAAAGGATCGGCCTCTTAGTCGTAGCTAGTAGATGAAGGTGGAAAAACATTCGTTGTTTTATGGCTTATCATGATGCATAGAAAAACCACTTGCTTTTGTCTCTTTTAAAAAAAGAGCTAAATTTAGTTTGAAGGAAATGAATTCACATTATTTCCATTTGCCTTAGCCTTCGTGGTCTCATTTATCTATAATCTCTTAGCCTCTAGGTATCGGGCTGAGTTTTAGCTATTGCCCTGCCTTAAAAACCAGGTATCACTAAGGAATGAGAAGCGGTCAAGTGTCAACCAGGAGAGGGACATCTTTTTGTATTAGCTTGTGGACTCTTGACAAATTTTCCGGGGGTCTACTTGCAGTCTGAAAAACACAAAGATGGAGCTTAGAAGTCTGTTGTACAGTTTTTAGCCAAATAATTCCCTTTTCTTGTGTCAATTTTAGCATAAATATTTTTCAGAAAGGAATTCTTATGCCGTCCTGGCATCCCTTCTACCTACCCACCTCCCAAAAAGATGTGTCAAAGTTGGAGTCCAACAAAGGGAAGAGGAAATTCAGCATTTGCACCCACAGGAAGGCACGCATGAGATCAGAGAGTCTCAGAGTCTGAGACTAGAAAGTCAGTATAATTGAGGACTTGGTTTTAACTCTACCCCAGAGTTATCCGGATTTGCTTGCTTTCCCAGCATCTCAAAGCAAGTTGGGAAGAATCCGGGGCATGGTCTCGTTCTACTTATTTTGACGTGAGATTTCCCCATCAGTGATCTCGGGTAAGAAGCTTCTCCCGATACCGTCTGGGACTTGGAGGCAGAGGAGAAAATAAGTACCCGGCTTTGCCCGGAACAGGCATGGGGACCCAGAGTCCTCAGGCCCGAGTTGTGAGACCTCGGCTGGAGAACGAGAGCGTAAAGACACACGTGTGCAGGAGCTCAGAAGGCAAGAAGCGTCTGTGATCCCGAGAGACAATGTTAGAGAATGATCTTCTGCTTTATTATCAGCGATAACAATAATTAAAGGGTTCTGGGACCTCAGTGGTCACCACTGCACAGTTTAATAGTAATTATTGGGTAATTACATATTATTATAGGAGAGATATATAATTATATAATTGTTATTATTAAGGATGATGTTGACCATTGTGGTTCCAACCCCTTCTTCATTTGCGGGGCCTCTTTGGGGAGGGTAATTGAGATAATAGGGATAAAGTCGAGAAGAGGGAAAGTGGCTGGGTGAGGGCACGTTTGCCTGTCTCGGCTAGGGCACGGGACGGGGAGACAGGACCTAACGAATCAGTGACACCTGCACCGGGAGTCATTCGGCCGGCATCTCTGACTGACCTGTGGGATAATTATGCTCAGAGAATTTCTGGCGCAGACTGTTCTGGCTTTGTTTCTCCCCACTGTCTCTGCGGAGCGCCTGGCTGTGGGATCTCAAGGAAACACAGAACACGTTTGTGTGATGCCCTGCCTTGGCCTTCAGGCTCTCAGGTGCCTGCGGCCAGCCAGGAGAACGGGATGTGGGCAAGGCAGACGGGGACCGAAAAGAAGTAGATTCATAACCAAGGGCAGCCCTGGCCTGGAGGGACTTTCCGAAGCATGTTGCCCTGTGCTCTTTTATTGATCCTCCCACCAACCCTCGGAGAGGAGGCCACGTGTTCTGATGGACCGAGCCTGGATCTGGAGTCTGAAAGACTGGATGGGGTCAAGCCCAAGGGCTAACTCTCTTGTGCCATGTGGTGACAATGCCCTTGGGTCTGTTCCCTGCTGTGTCAAGTGGAGAGAGCCATGTCCTCCCTGCCGGGTGATTGGAGGAACTGAGATAACATGAGCACAGCAGCTACAGCAGCCCTGGCCTGGGACGCGAATCCTCCGATGGCTGTGGGCGCGAGTGGTAGTGACATTGTCCGCCCGGGAGGCAATTTCATATTCAACAGTGACTGTGAGATTTGCCCTCCCCCCCACCACAGCTGCTAAATGGCAGAACACGGGTCTTCTCAGTTTCTGTGCTCGTCTCGTTACCCTAAGAGATGCGGGTGACCCTCGCTCGCCCCTCTCCTGTGGAAGGGGCCCTGGGGCAGCTCGGAGGAGACGTGGCATCTGAACTGTCGGTGCTGTTCTCTGTTTAGTGCAGCAAGAGGCACGCCCAGGCATGTTTGCCTCTGTCACCAGCATCGCCCAGGGTGCAGGGAGGGAGCTGCCAGGCAATGAGTGGGAAGCTTTCCATGGGGCGGTTAGATCAGGCTTTGAGAAGAGGCAGGAACACCGCCTGCCCTAGGAAGTTCCCTCTCTGGAGGAGTTGCTGAGTCCTGAGGGGAAAGGTACAATAGTTTTCACATTGGAGATAATCCCCCAGTCGACCCGAAGCAATGCAATTCCTTAGCCACAAACACATTTGCAAACTCTCGGTAGGAAAATGGACCAAAGAGGCACACACTTGGGGTGACAAGAGCCATCCCGGTAGGAGCAGGACCCGGTCCCTGTCTGGGGTTTATCTTACCCATTCTTCCTAGAGGGAGTCAGGTGGAGAGAAAGCCATTCAAGATTAGACTGAGTGCAGAAAAATAAAGGAAACCGAGCTCATGAAATTGAGTCTTTAAAAGTAAATATTGAGTTTCTCTGGTTCTTTTCTTCCCTAAGAGCTCAAAATTATTCTCAAACATCAGCTTGCTTTCTCTTTCTCACTCCTTCCCTCCTTCTCTCCCTCCCTCCCTCCCTCCCTTCCTTGAATAGGAAAAAAACTGTAGAAGGCATAGCTAGTCTCTCTAGTGTGGGCAAAGTTTCATCTTAAAATGAGAATCTTAAAATATGACTTTCATTTCCTCCAATTACTGATTCTATCCTTGAACTTTGTGATTAACAAGACTTTTGTCTTATTTTTTGAAGACTTTTCTCTTATTATTTTGGTCTAATATGGATACAAGTTTTCACTCACCTTAGGATCAGAACACCAACTTCCAATTTCTGGATTTTACTGTAAATAATAGGTTTGGTATGAGAAGGAGGTAAATTTAGTACTAAGAAGAATAACTGGCCTGGCATTAGGGGAGCTGAAGGGTAGAGTGTTCCTTTTGCCTGGATCAGTGCAGCCAGAAGCGATTAGGGCTGGGTATTTTTAAGTAGAATTTGACATTTGGAATTTTGGGCCAGTCTGGGTGGCTTTGGCCATGTTAAGTCAGGAGCAAGAGTCACCTTTAGAGAAACTTCCATCACCAGGAAGGGATTCTTCTTCCCAAGTGAGTGTCTGAGACTTAGTTTGTCACTTGCTGTAATTCATGAGTGAGACGGAGAAGGACGAATTTGGCTGGTCCATGGCCTACTGCTTCACTAACTGTGTTAGAGGTGTGGCTGCAATAGCCTTGGACCAAGACTTGAAAGACTGTGTTCTGACCTTGACCTATGATTAGAGTGACAATGTATTTTGTCATTCAAATGAGGATGCTTTTAAGAGTGCTTTTGAGGATACTTTTGAATTATTATTTTGTTTATTTTGATAGAGAGAATGTAAGCGCAAACTCAGGGGCAGGGAGAGACAGAGAGAGAGAGAGAGAGAGAGAGAGATTTTGAAGAGAGAGAGAGAGAGAGAGAGAGAGAATTCCAACTAGGCTCCATGTGTCAGTACAGAGCCCAACGCGGGACTCGATCTCACAAATGTAAGATCATGATCTGAGCTGAAACCAAGAGTCGGACACTTAACTGACTGAGCCACCCAAGTGCCCCAAATTGAATGAATTATATTTAAAAAGGAGCCTTATATATTAAGGAGCACTCCTTAATGGTGCTTAACCCTGCAAACGAGCTCTGAGAGTTTCAGTTTTTGATTACGAATACATTGCTTCATTGTTATGTTTCTAACCCTTATAAGCCTGGGAGCCAAGTCCATTCCTGGGTTTATCTTTTGGTGCAGAGAAGAGCGCCGTCTGCCCAACGCTGGGGGTTACACAGCGTCCTCATGTTCTTCTCTTGGTCAGAGAGTAAGGAAAAGAAATTTTCTTACTAGTGTTTTGAGACACTCCTAACCACAGTCACAAGAATTAGCATCAGCAAGCCAAGGAGTGGCATCCAGTTTGAGGTTTTTGTGTGGTTTTTAAAACGTTTAGAAAATGACTAGATCTCCAAGATTGTCTGTCCCTGCTTATAACTATTGTGGTGGTCTCTAAGTGGCAATAATTGAAATATTATTGCTTTTGTGCCATATAATTTCCCCATAACACAACGCCTAAATACTTCTTCTCAGCTCCATTGGGCGAAATTTCCTGCAAGTGTGGGCTATGGTAATCTCTGTGTCTGTGAACACATAGACTTGGAGGAGGGGGGGTTTCTCTTCAAGCATCCCTGGACCCCGGCACCTGATAAATCCACTGCTTGCTGCAAACACTGATCTTGACTCAGAGATAGAAGCTGGTATTTAAGGCCAAACATACATACATACATACATACATATATATATGTATATATATATGTATATGCAAATGTGTGTGTGTGCAGACTTGTTATAATTACGTGGTTGGAAACACAGTGCGCTTGGAGCTAAATGTTGATTAATGTTAATTTTAGGGTAAACAGAGGGAGAGAAAGACAGGAAAAGCCAGTGGACTCCAAAGCTAAAAATATTCTTGAGCTGAGACTCAGCATCCATGGGTGTACAACCTGATAATTACTTCTGAACGGTGATTACCTGTTGTTATATAATTAACCTTGAGGTTCATCTGGACTGCTAGAGCTTTCCTCCTGGAACGCACCAGTCGCTGTGATTCACAGACCACTGAACTAAATCCAGAAATGCCCGCACACCAAGTGACTCCGCACTGCTCGTTCAGAACAAGTGTCTTCTCTTTCCGGAATACAGGAGGGATATTGTTCATTAGAGACTAAATCTGCTGGGAAGGTACTAACCGCGGCAGCGTGGAAGATATTCGTCTTGCTGAGGGCGATGTGATTTGGAAAGGAGACTCAGAGAAACTTTCAGCTTCGTTTAGTGAAGGCCCCTTGAAGAGCCTTCCCATCCTAGGGCTCTTTTCTCTGTTTCTCTTGGGAAAGCCTAGAAAAGAAAAATGTTAGCAGCCCTTCAGCATGCTGGCCCTGATTACTCCAAGCTGTGTCCAAAATAAAGAGAAAGTGAGAGACCCAGGGAGACAGAAGAAGGAGCTGTAAGTCTGTGAATGTGGAATGAAATGGAATACTTTAAACTAGAACCGGGTTGCAATTAAACGAAAGTGGGGGGTGGGGAGGAGGGGAGAATGCCGTGCTGGCTTCTCTCTTAGGCATTCCCTGACCGTTGGAGAGACCAGAGTCAATTCTAGTCAATGGACTGAATTCATTTTCTAGAGCAGAAACTGTTGGGTGCTTACCAACAGTGATTCTCCTTTCATCCTTATTAACAGAACTCTGGTTTTATTCGAATCACCCTCCCGCCCAACCACAGCCAAATCTTTCAGGAAATCAGTCATGGTCATCCTACATTCCATCCAGGCACTGGTTCAGGCAAGAGTATACGGTGCAATTTTGCCCAGTGAGATAAGAAAGAATGTCTGCTGGGAGATGATAGCGCCTGGCAAAGACTTTTGTTGCTTATAAAATGAGACCACCAAGAAGAGATGGGCACCTTCAGCTTCTGCTGGTTGACGGTGTTTCCATACGACGCTAGTGTCTGCCATCTTGCTTCTGTGGAATGGGTGAGCTTGAACGCCAGCTCACCTATCGAGGAGAGCAGAGCTGAAAGACAGGAGAACTCTGGCCACAGATGAGGTCAAGGAACCCATGAATTAACTGACCTTGGAGCCGCCCTGAGCTGGAACTGCTCACTGTGTGAACACCTCCCTGGTAGTTTCTGGCAGCTGAGTCAGGGGTCTTTCATTCAGGCCGATGAAAATATCCCAACCGATATAGTGCTTTATTAGGAGAGCCAGAGATCTCTTCCTTTGGAGAGAAGAAGAAATCCATTTCTTTGCCCATGTTAGTAGCTTCGAATCCTTAGGAGCGGGCTTCTGAACCCCACATTGGGCCGTGCTCAATAACAACCGTAATAATCGACTCACACTTGTCGAGGCTATAAATTGTCCAAAGTACTTTGACTTCGGTCCTTACTTACGAGGCAGGTAAGCTGAGTATTATTATCTCTGTGTTTAAGGTGAGAAAACGAACACAAGGAGGTGGAATAATTTACCTGACCCGTCTGACAACACGTTGGTGATAGACCTAAGGTTTAAGACAAAAAACAAAAACCGAAGTCTGGAAAATAGAAGTGTATGGATAGTAAGAAAGAGTAAACGTAGAAAAGGATTAATAAGCATGGCTTTGGGAGACCACTTTTGGAGGCCAAACTGGGTTTAAATTTCCACCCTACGTTTTGTTAATATTGGGGACTTAGACAAGTGACTTAAATCTCTCTCTCTGATATTTAGCTTCCTCATCTGTGAAATTCTAATGATAAACCCCAGATCACCAGGACATTTCAAGGAATTAATTTAAAAATCCATTTAAAGTACTGAAGCCACTGCTTGGCACATTACAGATACCCCTCTCCTGAACACTGGTTACCGAAAGAAATTGTGGTTACTCCCTCCTTGCTGCTTTTTAAAGATGAAAATGGGCAGCCACGAGTCTCAAAGAAGGCCCAGGGCTAGATAGAACTAGTCATTTCTAAAAAGCCTCCAAAATGCAAAGCATCTATGGCAAGAAGGAAAGAAAAAAATAAAGAAAGCAGAGAATTAAAATCAAAAGTGTTTCCGGACAGTTACCGAAGGTCAGAGGTTTAAACATGATACCACATGATGGAGACAGGGCTGGGAAATTTGTGTGGGAATGAAGAGAGCACCATAAAAACAAGCCAGGAGGGAGCTGGCAGAGTGCAAGTATGGAAGAGAAAAAGCCAGGGTCTGTAGTGGAACACAAGCTAAACATTAAGCCAGTTGTATTTTGCTCTTATTAAGAAAACGGCGGTTTTAACGTTGGAATTCCTAAATGAATGAGGGAACTCGAAGCTGAGCATCTCACCCTGACCGGCCTCTGTCCAGTCTGTCTTAGAGTACTACATTCTTTCTGCCCTCACCTCTTAAGTAAGATGAAGTGATCAGGAAAGGATTTGGAGAAAATCCAGAGAGGGCAAATGAAAATGATTCAGGGTCTGGACGGCAGGACGGGAGGAACTGCAGTCCTTCTGTTTCTCCTGTAGAAATGAAGGCAGGCAGGGAGCCCGGGGATTTTGGTCCCTGCAGGGACGTTGTGCAGAGGATTCTGACGCTTCCGATCTTCTCCGGCCTCCTTGCCTGGGCAGGCGTTAGCACAGGGCAGGTGCTCGGGTAACTGATGGCTGGTGATGTTGGTGATGTGAGTTTTAAGTTCCCTCTGGACATTTAGGTCGAACAGTATAAAAATCTTCGTGATGCTAAATATTAGAGAACCTTCCATGTGAATGATGATCTCTGTATCTTCTTTTCGGGACTTTTTAGAGAATACTGTAGAAACGCGATGAAGTTTATTTTATACCCTCTTTATTTAAGCCCTCGAAGAAACTAGGCCAAATAAAAGGAAGCCCATACTAAAACCCATGGAGGTAGGGAATCGGGGTCTGGGTTTATGTCCCTGCTCTGCCACTTACTGACTGTAAATTTGGGCCACAGCATTAGCCCCTCCGAGACTCAGTTCCCTTAACTGTAAATTGGGATAGTAATACCTCATAAGACTGTGGAGATTAAATGCAATGATGCCTGTCAGCATTTACGAGATACTTAGAATGTGGGAAAAGATGAAAAAGCACAGACATTTGTGCTTTAGAAAAAGTCGATAAATATTCATTTCAGGAGGCGCCTTAGAACCTCCCTAGTCTCGAACCCTTCTGGTCTTCCACTCGAGCACCTCTGTCCTTGACTCTGGTGGCTGTGTTGGCCTACGGCCCTGCTGTGCTCAAACTCCCTTTCCAGGTTAACTTGGGTTCCCTCTCACATGCAGCCCCGTGTGAAAGGGTGACAAGGTGGCTGTTGTTGTAACGTGTGTCAGCTCCATCCTGATCACAGAGCAGAAGGGTGCCCCTGACTATGAGGTGTCCCACTTCTATTAATCTCTTCCCCTTACCTTTCCTTGGAGGAATTTCAACTAAGAGACGCAAGAGGCTGGGACTCAACCCGTGGTAGTCTCCAAAGTTAGAAGGTCATCCAGACTTGGTGGCTAGGGCTTCCATTTCGCGACTGGCCATGTGGACCAGGTTGAGTGGTCAGTGGGCACTGAGCAGGCCTGCAGAAAGGGGACGTCAGTCAGAAGTGAGAGATGACGTGGCCTCAGGGAAGCAGAGAGCTCTCTGCCCGACGACCTCCCAGTTGGCCCAGAGCCTGGCCGTGCTGCTTGCCGATTTTCTGTAATGACCCTCTTGTGATTTGAGCTGCTTAGTTCCTTGAAATCACATGACCCTCACCCTGGACACTGGCCCAGTCTCCTCGGTCAGGCATGAGAAGCCACTCAGTAAATGTTGATGACGATGGCAGTGAAGATCGCAAGGCGGGCGGGGGTTCGCACGAACAATCACCTCAGGTTCTGAGTTCTGAGATCCTGCGGTGCCCCGGGGATTGTTTTTCCTGCCCTGTCCTCACCCTTGGCCGAGATAAGACGCCCACAGTAAGCTCCTTGTTTCCTGGGATGGCAGGTGTAACTTCAGGTCCAGTTTCTACTGAAGTCCCTGTCTTACCCTTCCGTCCTTTTCTTCTTTGTTTAATGTCCGTGACTCAACCCCTTGGGTACCTAACATCTGTTCTTCACCCCAACCCCCGGTCCTTCGGTTTAATAATTTTTGAGTTAACAATTCTATTAAATTAGCATAATTAAACTACCTTTTATATTTAAAAATTTGGAAATGCATCTTTCAAGGAGATTGAGTCCCAGAGTCAGTTATAGGAGGCAAAGATGAAGCACGCTGGAAATTACTACAGAAAACACCTTACATCGTCTGAAAGTAGATGGAAGTATACGTGGTTTGCACACATAAATCTGCTCAGTAATACTCTTGTATAAATATTTAATAATACTTGCAATAATGTGGAGAGAATGATAGTTTATACTAAATGAGTTTCCTGTTTCCCCCTTCCCAGCCTCCATCTGAGCACCCATAGTTTCATGCACATAAGTTCGACACACGCATAAGGCACTTGGCTGTTCTGAACGGCCGCTGGATTTCCCGGCCTCAAGGGTTTCCAGTGGGGGAGAAGGCGCTTGTCATGCCTGGTCTGTGCAGGGAGGGTGCCAGCAGCACCCCCCCCCCCCCCCCGCCGCCTTCCCACACTTGCTTCACAGACACTTCTGCAGCCCCGCAGGCAAATAGACTCATCTGAGACCTAATCAGGAAACTAAAAGGGAAAATGAGGAGCTGGGAAAGATGCTAAAATCGTCAATTATCCACCTGGGACACCCACTCTTGGTTTCCTTGGCAAAGGCAGCTTATGAAAAAGGGATGCGGGGGAGGGGGGTGCGAGTGGAAGAGGCAATTTGGGGCTCTCAACCTGGGATCGTTTTTACCTGCAGCCTTGAGCTCCGAAGGGCGGGGTGTTAAACGGAGGCAGCTGGGACCTCTGCTTTTCAGCAGGCTCGTGGAGTTTCGTATCGGAAACTGGCAATCCCTCTGAAAACTTCAGATCGTCCTTCGAATATCAGTAATGACATCCCCAGGAATGGGAATGCTCTTGTTCCCACGGAGCCCGGGACGTCCGACTGTCTGTATGTGCCTTTCAGTTCTGCATTTGGCATGGCTGACTTCTTAAATAAAGATCACCTAGCATGGTTTACCATATGTCTGATGAGACGCTGTAAAAATGAAACGCAGACCCGCGCCACTCACTCTTGAGCAAATACATATGTTGTCACATCTCAGAGCTATTTATTCCTCCTGATTTTAAGTGTGCTCGGTGCCACCCCTCCAGATGCACACCGACGACGCAAGGAACAATGGGAAATAATCTCCCAGTTGTTTGAACACGTATCTTCTATTGGTCACGTGGTGGCACAGATACACTGCCTTGGATAATAAAATAAACAAAATAATGCAATGTATTCTTAATGAAAGGTTTTGGATGCTGAAACGACAAGTAATGAAATAATAAAATGCAATAATATGATAAAAAGTTCAAGAGAAAATAGGCCAAAATCGTTCCTCCCAGAGGGGCTGGAACCCTGACTCAGGGGTTTGGAGAGGCTGTTTGCGTCCTGCTCGGGTTCTGACGTGCCCCGCATCACCGGATAAACCATGTCAGCGCTCGGGGACTCATTTTCCTGACTCTCCGTGGAGACTAATTCTACCCAGGCCTCCCCACCCTGACACAGGACAAGGTGTGAGAGAAATAAGCCATTAATGGGAAACCAGAGTTCAGAGAGATGGTCTTCCACGTGCGTGGTTTCATGCATCTTTTGAAACATGACACTGGGCTTATTGAAATAAAAATGAATTCTTAGTTACTTGCCAGAGAATCCCAGCAAAGCCGCTGGCCCTGTCGCCCCGAGCCGGTCGTCCACGGTGGCACAGGTCGGAGCGTGGCCGGGGAGTGCCCTGTGCTCCGTGGAGGGTGAGGAAGCGGTGTGAGCAGGAGGCTGGGACCATAGGGAAGCGGGGAGCTGGTCTCTGCTCACACCGACGTGTCTGTGACTGTCGCTGCCACCACTGTCCTGGTCTCTTGTAGTGGCTCTTTAACATTCTGACTTCCTGCGTGGCCTGGCAGTGTCCCTGGTGAGGCCAGGCTCTCCGAGTCCCCTGAGGCCATGCGGCTCTCTGTAACAAAGGAGAGGTCATTCCACGCTGCCAAGGTCACACAGTTGGATGGGCCCGGTGTCCGGGAGAACAGCTCCCTAGAGGTCGGCCCCCGCACAGCCCCGACTTGTCAAGCAACCTTTTCCACGGAGAGAGAGAAAGCCGGTTTACACCACGTGCAGAGCCTGGCTTTCACGCAGCCGGTGCCAGGTTCTCTGCAGAAATGATGGAGCATTCAAACCGCCGAGCTGCCTTGTCAGGACAGCAATCAAGTCGGCTCCCTCTTTCAACCAGCTCGTTCCCTGCCCTGCCGCAGAAACCCCAGGGCTTCAGATGACAAAGAGACCTGAGAAGTCAGGGGCGTCGTGAGCCAGGCTGGCGACTTGCCTACCCGCTGGTCTGCAAGCTGGCCTACCCCTTGCTTCTGCCCAGTAGGGATCGGGGGTAGCTGAGAGGGGTGAAAACCTTGGACTCTTGAGTCTTGCTCAGGGACCTAGTGCTCTGCCCCCTACCTCTCTGCAGAGCAGAGAAGCCCTGGGCATTCCTCCCCGAAGGCCGTGCCCAAATCTCCGTCTAGCTGCCTCTCTCTCTCTCACTGGGCCCTCCTGCCTCTGTGAACACGAGGGCCTATGTAGTAGCTTGCCAGGCCTGCTCTAACAAAGGACCACAGGCTGGGCAGAAATGGATTTTCTTGCAGTTCTGGAGGCCCAGAAGTGCAAGATCAAGGTGCTGGCAGATGTGGTTTCTTCTGAGGCCCCTCCCCTGACTTGTGGGTGACCGTCTTCTCCCCATGTCCTCACGCGGCCTTCCTTGGGTGCTATTCTCCTCTTGTTAGGACACAAATCAGCGTCCGTGGGTTAGGGCTCACCCAAAAGGCCCCATTTTAACCTAATCACCACTTTAAAGGCTCCGTCTTCCAAGCTGAATCATATTCTGAGGTACCGAGACTAGGGCTTCAAAATGTGAATTTTGAGGGGGACACAATTCAGCCCACTCCCACCCGCCCCAAGGACAGCTGGGCTTCCAAGCCCCTGGGAGGTCAGCAGGGATGCTGGAAACCTGGAGAAGGGGCCCCGCCCCTCGCCTGCATCTCTAGTGAGCCTGGGCGGCCCTCCTGCTCCAGGGTCTCCCTGCCTGGGCTCCCGCTCTGCCTGCTCCTCTGGAAGCGAGCTCTAGTCAGGAAGTGGGGGCTCATCTCACCATTTCCAGCAATGCAGGCCGAATCCCCCAGTTCCCCACAGCCGCCCCCATCCTCCTGTGGCAGAACCCACACGTGTGAATGTTCAAAATCAGTGAATCCCATTCCTCTTCGTCTTGGGGACTCCTAGCTGCTGGCACAGCTGCTCTCCGAGGGGGTTCCTGTGGGCGGCAGCCCCAGGCAACGGCTCACCGTGTAAGAGTAGCAACCGCCCGTTATCCGGCGCCTGGCGTGTACCAGGCCAGCGAGGTGCTAGGACGGTAACATGTGTATTAATAGAGTCCTACAGCGATCCGATGAGGTCACTGTGGTCCCTCTCATGTGACAGGTGGGCGAGTGAGGTTCTAGGAAGTGAAGGGAACCTAGCTGGGAAACAGAAGGACCCACGCCTGAACCCAAGTCCGTGTGTCTTCCTGAACTTGACACTGCACTGCCTCCCCAGCTAACCTGACCGCTTCTCTCTTCAAGTCCTGTGTGTCCTGTGGAACTTTCTCGCACCACCTGGAATAGCTCTCCGGTTCCAACATCAGTATCACACCTGCAGTGTCGCCTCCTGGAGACAGAGCTCCGACAGCTCAGTATAAAGGAGAGGAGGCGGCCTTTGGAGTCAGGGTTGGGTTCAAATACTGGCCACGACTAGCCACGTGACCCTGGGTAAGTTACTTAACTTGAGTGAGCTTCGGTTTCCTTATTTGTAAAAGGACATAACCCTCTACTCCACCGGGATGAAATTAGATAAGATATGCCAAGCCACTTGCACTCTGCCTGCGTGCAGTAGGCACGCTGGAAAGGTCATTCTGGATTAACGGGAACTCAAGGAACACGCAGTTAAGTGTACTTGGAATCCTTGATTAGACCTTGGATCGAAAATAAAAATAAGTAAAATTTTATTGTATTAAATTAGTAATATATATTAATAAGGTGCGTGTATGTATATATACATGTACAAAGTCCATATGCAAATTCCTCCAGTTGTGTGTACCTACACGTCATGCATGTGTGTGTATCTATACATATATACAACAATGCATATGCATATACACAAATATATAGTATATATATATGCACAAATATGTATTTGTGACATATTATATATTAATGTGACATTATTTGTATGCATATTTGTGTATATATAAAGACAGACGTTATTGGGACAACGGGAGAAATTTGAGCGTGGACTTTATATAAGCTAATGGAATGGTATTAACATCACATTTCCTGAATGTGGTCGTGGGATTGTGGCCATGTAGGGGAATGCCCTTGTTCCTAGGAGATACACGCGGAAGTATTTAGGGACGAAACATCTCAACAACTGCCACAAGCTCTCAAAGCATTCCTCAAGCGGATGAACACACACGTGTGCTTCTGTGCACATGCATGCACACACACATGGAGCTGTGACGAAATGAGTATCTGTCGTAATACCATTGCGACTTTGCCGCAGGCACTTTTCAAAATAAACAATTGTGGGGCACGGGAGCTGCTCGCCAGGTGTAGGGTACAAGCCTATGGAACAGCACCGTGGGATGTGGATCTCATTTTGATTTTTCTCCTGTGCTCCGTCGTGGTTGGAGGGCCGCCCTGTCTGGGCTGTGGGAAACTGCCTCTTACCATCGGAGTCAGCTCCCCTGGAGAGGGCGCGCCACCACCTGGATCCCAGTGCCGAGTCCTCCTGCCCTCCCAGTGGTGTCCTCACCCTGCAATTTAGAGATTCGCAGAAGCCCACATTTAGGATCGCCGGATTTTGAAAAGAAAAATACAAAATGCCCAGTTAAATCAGAACGTAAATAATGAACATATATTTTTTTAGTGTAAGAATGTTTCAAATACTGACTGCATGACACGTTAACTTGTACTGAAAAAAGGTATTTGTGGTTAATCTGATTTCAAATCGAACAAGGCATTCTGTATTTTATCCTAGCAGCCCCACTCCTGCCCCCACCTCATCTCACCCACATGCCCACAACCAGAGGTCACGGTCATCTGTGAGGACTGGAGTCTTAAGAACACAACAGAAAGAGTCCCCAGTCCCCTGGCAAGATTTGCAAACGGCCGCAGTGACCCTGGGTGCTCTGCTCCAGGACTTAAAGCAGGAGGGGAGGACAGACCCGTGGGCCACAGGGAGGGACTCTGGAGCCGCTGGCTTGGGTTTGAATCCTGGCCTTGCCGTCCTGGCCGGGTGCACCTGCCCAATAAATTACCTCATCTATCTCAGCTTCCTCATCTGGAAGACACCAGGTAACAATAGTGCCTCCCTCCCAGCCTGGTTGTGAGGATTAACTGAGTTAATGTTTGCGAAGCACTCAGGTCACTGCCCGGCACGGAGTAAGTCCTGTGTAAGTCTTCGTTACCCACATAATCCACCTGTGGAGGAGGGCGAGGGTCGCTGTGTGGTAAACCTGGTGGCTGCAGACTCTGCAGGGGCTGCTCCTGGGTTGTTTGATGGCACGAGCAATGGGCTCCATCCACGAGGTTTGCTGGGACCTTCCGGTATGAAGTCAGGAAGGTGTGATGGAGGCCAAGCTGGTTGGTAGCACTGCTCCACCCGCTAATGCCAGTGGGCAGAGTGGGGCAGCATGGGCGTGTTGGAGAAAACTTCATGAGCTGCCCCATCACTGAGATATTTTATTCATTTGTTCTTTGCTGCCTTTTTTCTTCCAGGCAATGCCTCTGTCCCCTTTCCTTAGTGTTCGGCTTTGATTCATGGCCTCCTCTCCTCTGTTTTGATTTCTACCCCTTCACTTTGTTCTTGGTTTCTGAAGGAAAACAATATCACTCTCATGGTGTCCGGCAATGTCAAGGCTTACGGTTGGGGTAGGTCAGCTGGTGTCTCCAGCCGGCCCCACAGGGAGATACCGATGGTGGGAAATCGACTTGGGCCAGGGGTTGGCTTAAGCCTTGCGTCCTTGACTGGATGGGTGGGACGCTCGGGGCCTGGGAAGGGGCACCGCAGTGATGCACGCTGACGATCTTCCGGAGAGAATGATGCTTAAAACAGAACAGCCGGTGTCTTTAAGTACAATGAGAAACGTAACCACCCTCACCCTCCTCGTAGGCAAAATGTACGAGAAGGAGCCTCCAGACGATTCTAGCTCCTGAATAGAAATTGAACACTAAGGAAAAGGGACAGAGGCATTGCCTGGAAGAAAAAAGGCAGCAGAGAATAAATGAATAAGGTATCTCAGTGACGGGACAGCTCAGTGGAGGCAGCCCCTCGTGGAGGTACATTCCGCACCTCGTGGAGCAAAGACAAGCTGTTCCTGTTGTGCTCGGTCCAAATACTTGACCCCCACAATCCATGAGCGTGGGGTGCCTGAGTGGTTCCGTCTGTTGAGCATCTGACTTCAGCTCAGGTCATGATCTTACGGTTTGTGAGTTTGAGTCCCACATGGGGCTCATTGCTGTCAGCATGGAGACCCCTTTGGATTCTCTGTCCCCCTCTCTCTCTGCCTCTCCCCTGCTCATGCTCTCTCTCTCAAAAATGAATAAACATTAAAAAAAATAAAGATTCCATGAGCATGATAACATAGGTATTGTTTTAGGCCATTAAGTTTTGAGTTAGTTTATTTTTCATGGGTTAGTCTACTTATCATGCAGAAAGAGTGACCAGGACACTGTTCGCCATTGGCTGCACCTGTGTTTGCCTCTGTTAATCTCCTTCTCCTATGCCTCCATCGCTGACCAAGCCTTCTTACTGTTGATGGATTTGTAATGTTTTTCAAGAATACTATTACTATAACAACAGAGATCCAAGATCCAAGTCACCTAAACAAAACTTTTTTATTTGCCCAGATTTGTCATTTAGACCCATGAGTGCTTTCTACCTGCCTACTGTGTGATAGGATGTAAAGAACTAACATTCCCTCTTTCGATGCCCTCCAAGAAAACTGTCTTTTCCATACAGACCCAGGTTCATGCTAAGGACAAAATTATTCAGTGATGCTTGTTAAAGACTTTATTCACGGGGTGTTTGCCGTGGGTGGGGGAACCACTGAAATGGGGTCTAGCATTGGGGGAGAGAGATTGAACTCAACTCGGCAAGTGGGAATTTATAGCCGAGGACTGGGATGGGCGTTGGAGGATGGAAAGTTAAAAGGGAACATCAGTGGTCGGGGGGGGCGGTTCTGGGTAAGCTGACCTAACAGGATTCTTGCTGAAGGCAGGCCAAGTGACCAGACATCACCTGGGGGATGGTGGGGGATAAGAACACAATCAGCTATTGAAGTGATCAGATATCGGGGCGCCTGGGTGGCTCAGTCGGTTAAGCGGCCGACTTCGGCTCAGGTCATGATCTCACAGTCTGTGAGTTCGAGCTCCGTGTCGGGCTCTGTGCTGACAGCTCGGAGCCTGGAGCCTGCTTCAGATTCTGTGTCTCCCTCTCTCTCTCTGCCCTTCCCCTGCTCATACTCTGTCTCTATGTCTCTCAAAAATAAATGAACGTTAAAAAAAATTTTAAAAAATGAAGCGATCAGATATCGAGAGTGGGGCTTCTAGCTAAACTGACTTATCAGGATTCCTGCTAAAACTGGACAATGCACAGAGGAACATGGAAGTCCAAAAGTCAGACCCAGCTGAAAAATTACTTAGAGGAGCCTGAATAGAGAGAGTTTGGTCAAGGAGAGAATATTTGTCATTCATAAGCTTTAAAAAATATATATATATGTATATACATGTGTGTGTATATATATGTGTATATATATATATATATATATATATATATACGTACTAGAGGTACAATTAAATTATTATATATATACGTACTAGAGGTACAATTAAATCTTGCTCTCCTGAGATATATTTTCACTTCATGGTTGACTTTGAATGCTGTTGCTATCGATCCATTTTGTATTAAATACGTATTACTTACCTAATTTCCAAGTTACCATCGGTGGTGGCAGGCACCCACACTTACTTTCCACCTGTACTCTTTTCTCTTACTTCTTTCTCTTTCCTTTCATTATTACTTTTTCCCCAGGATAGTTTTGTCGATCACACGGTCTAGGACATGGGGGGATTAGCAAAATCCCAAACAGCTGGGTGACTCGAGGTGTGGACTGAGCCCAATAAGGGATTCGTATAGTCTAAGAGTCTGGAAGACCAGAGTTCCCCCACCATGCACGTCCTTGCTTCCGAAGTCTTAATTCAGCACCAATCCATTCTGTTTCCCGAGTCAGATTTTAAACTGTGCTTAGATCCTTGGGTCTCCCAGCTCTTGTCAGCTCCTGCTAACTCTCACTGCGGTCTTCTGTTTCTCTTTCTACCTCTTTCCTCCACCATTAGGGCCTTTGCCTCAGGCACAGAGTCAGGGTCCTGTGTGAGCACTGCAAATATGACCCTTCAGCATTTTTCATTGTTCTTTTTTTTTTTTTCCTTCTTTTTTTTTTTTTTTTTTTTTTTACTGAGAGAGCATCTTTAAATTTGTCGAAGGTGGACCAGGAGACCCCGGGCTGGAGTCCGAATGAGACCAATGAGGCAGGGTCGTATAAATGCAGGGCTGGGTCTATCCCAAAGTTGATAATCTGTTTATTGTGGACTTTTTGCATCGATTTTGCTTTTTTAAAAAAACATTACTGAAAAAGACTTTTGTCTTGATTGCTGAGTTTGGGGCACCCCTTAAATTTTGCACCCAAGGCAAGTACCTTACTGACAGGACTGCGGGCCTGTGTCATCGTGGGCTTATTCTCCTTCCAGCGCTCATTTGGGAGAGGAGGCGCAGACACGCCGCTCTGGCCCCAGCCCCCACCGCCCTTGCTACGCCACCGCTTTTTCTCTTCTTCGCGCCTGCTCCCCCGCATCCTCACCTTTCTGTCACCCTCGTGTAGGCCTGCCCCATGAAAATACTGGAACATGTGGTTGATGTCTGCACCTGGAGTAGGAAATAAAGGCTGAAGCAACCAACTGGACAAAAATCCAGCACACGTGACTCTCAGCACGGATATAGGTAAGTGAAATGACTGTTTGTTCTTTCCACGAATGATCAGAGCAATCATTTCAACATTCCTGTTCAGACGAGGGTCCAGAAATGGCATTCCACTGGGACTTGCACAAAAGGATGGTGTCTTTTAAAGCCAGTAATGCTGTGCCCCACTCATCCCCTTCCTGAAACTCCTCTGTCCCTTCGAATGGGAGTGGGGGTCTGAATTTCGAGGGTGATGAAACGGTTGGTCTGTTGGGAGGGACGAGGTTATCTGCTTTCCCATTCATTGTTTAAAATAACAGCGGAAAGATTTTTAAACATGACAAATTAATCTTTTACCATAATAGTTGTATCAAAGCAGCAATATCATAAAAATGCCCTCCGCTTTGCTGATGGCACGCTCTCAGTCTGTACTTGTTATTATGGTTCATGTGACCTGTAATTTAAATTTAACAACGTTTCAAAGGAAAAGCTAAAAAATGACAGATTTCTCTGACATTATGGATATATGCATATATATGGGCCCCTTCCTTCCTTCCTTCCTTCCTCCTTTCCTTCCTTCCTTCCTTCCTTCCTTCCTTCCTTCCTTCTTCCTTTCCTTCCTTCCTTCCTTCCTTCTTCCTTCCTTCCTTCCTTCCTTCCTTCCTTCCTTCCTTCCTTCCTCCTTTCCTTCCTCCTTTCCTTCCTTCCTTCCTTCCTTCCTTCTTTCCTTCCTTCCTTCCTTCCTTCCTTCCTCCCTCCTTCTCTCCCTCCCTCCTGCCTTCCCCCATTTCCCTCTTTTCTCCCTCACTCCAGTTTTAAATATTGAAGGTCATTTGGTGGGGCTCCTGGGTGGCTCAGTTGGTTAAGGGTCCGACTTCAGCTCAGGTCACAGTCTCACAGTTTGTGAGTTCGAGTCCTGAATCGGGCTCTGTGCTGTCCGTGCAAAGCCTGCTTGGGATCCTCTGTCTCCTTCTCTTTCTGCCCCATCACCTGCTCATGCTCTATGTTTCTCTTTCTCAAAATAAATATCTAAACATTAAAAAAATATTGAAAGTCATTTGGGATTGGTCTGTTAGCCATTTATAGCAATGTATCATACCCATCCTAATGAGCCTGATGCAGTTTCGTATACATTTTAAATACTGGTAAGTTTGCTTTAGTGATGATAGTCTAAGGGTTTTTTTGGCCAGATCAAGCATGAAGAATACCTTCTTTCTAGATGTCTCTGGGCATTGAGCAGTGCTGTTTGCTACTGCACAGACAGAAAGTGTATTTGGACAGACTGCGATATAGTAGAGAGCACATCAAAACATCAAAGTTCCTCTTTCCGGGACATGTTTTGACTGCAGCTTAATTCACCCTCTAAAGGAATTTAAAATAGCTTCTTTACCTATAGCATATATTTGGCAACACTTTGAATTTTAATGTGAGCCTGTGCAATGGAGACACACCTGAACCCGGCAGTATATTAATGGCACTGTTGGTGCGTTTTATGTATAGAATGTACCCTCTCCCCAGTTCTCAGTTAGAAGCCCATACGCAGTAATTAAACCATTATAAAAACACAATAGGACACACCACAATAGAACTATCCTGCCGTCAAGGCACACAGAGCAGGAAAATCAGAATAACACAAGGGGACACAGCACATCCAATTTAGTCCTGCTGCGGAAATGCCACCAACCAGTACCCTCCAAAGGGTAAGTAAGGGGAACAGTTATTTCCACAGACAACCGGGGATCGAGTCTTCAATTTTCAGAAAACAGCAAACCAGGCAGCAAGCTAATCAATCAACCAGCCAATTGATCAGCGGGGAGCACGTGTCCATAGCATATGAGGAACATAAGCTGCCGTCTTGGTGCTCAAGAGGCTTGCAGTCATTTGGGAAGTAAAGGCTTAAGACAAAAAATTCACTGTGACAGCGGTTCAAGATCTGTCACAAGAAGAATGGGATTAAAGAAATAATGTAGGAAGCGTGTTCTAGAAATCCGAAGGAAGGTTGGGTCATCATGTCCCAGACGTGCTGCGGAAGCCTTTACTCCAGGAGGCTTGCGATGGGCCCAAAAGAATGCCCAAACTCTGCATAGTGAGGGAGGAGAAAGGAAACCATATGTAAAGGAAAAGTATTAGGAAGCCAGATGTCCGAGAAAATATTCACATGCAAATAGTTGGGGTAGGATTTCATAAAATAAAATCTCAGACCATCAGACTGTGGCTACATTGTCTTTCCTTTAAAATTGAGCAATGATAAAATGTAGTAAAAATGTAGATAGAAGATGTATACATAATATGATCGGATCCATAAAAGAAATTCATGTGTAGCAGAGAAAAAAAATGGCTGGAAGGAAATATGTCAGATGTCACTTTTCTAACGGGAGATAGGAATGTGGGTGACTTTTGTTTTTAATTGGAACTGTTCTGTGTTTTCCAAATCCTAATCTAACCAGTAGGATTTCTACAATGAAGCAAAAATGAAGGGGAGACCAAAAAAATCTCAAAGTGTAGTTTTAATGGTCTCTCTATATAAATTTTACATTCCACTGTTCATTCATCCATCGACTAATGGGTAGAGTGTGTTAATATGATTTTTCTAAACTATATGTAAGGATCGAATTGTTTCTCCCCAAATGCGTATGGTGAAGCCCTACCCCCTAATGTGACTGTATTTGGAGACGAGGCCTTTAAAGAGGTAATTAAGGTTAACTGAGGTTATAAGGGTAGGATCCTACTCCGTAAGAACTGGTGTCCTTCTGAGAAGATGAGGAGACATCAGAGATGGGTGCACATGAAGAAAAGTAACATGAGGACACAATGAGAAGGCGACTGTCTGCAAATCAAGGAGCGAGAGGCCTCAGGAGAAACCCGACCTGCCAACACCTTGATCTTGGACCCCCAGCCTCCCCAACTGTGAGAAAGCAAACATCTGTTGTTTAAGCCACTCAGTCTGTGGTATTTTGTTATGGAAACCCTAGAAAACGAATATACTATGTTTACATAACATAAATGGATAATAGAATTTCTCCACTTATGTTTTTACTATGAATTTAACATTAAACTCACTCATGACATTTCTGTACCAGAGTGAAACTTCCGTACCAGTTATGTCTTCCACTCTTGGGCTGATTGATTGATTGATGATTGATTGATTTTGCTGAGCACAACCAGGACATTGGCCATGGGTCAACACCTGAAGCAACTACAGATTAGATAAGACGACAGAGGACAGCCTCTGCAGTGCCAATATAAATAGAAATAAATATAAATGCAGCAGTATAAAGGAGTATCGATGGGCGCTGCTGTTCACCTAAAGAGGCAATGCAGCTCTCTCCCTGAGCTCTGCGCATGCTCCGCAGTCAGCCCTCTCTGGGAACTGCCCTCTCTGAAGACTGCCTCCTCCCCCAATGACTCTACCCTTCCCGGGGGCAGCCTCCAGCAGATAGTTGATAGATAAATGGAGGCAGACAAAGATCTGAGCCCTCCTGTCCCAACTGGGAACATCTCTGAAAGTCCAGCCCAGCTTCAGAGCTCACTGCGCTGAGAGCTTTGCCATGTCCACAGTCCAATATGATCCTCCAGCCGATCCTACTTTCTTCCTTCCCAACAGATATTAACCCATAGACCACACCCTAAGACATTTCCCGTTTGCTAATCCCTAGGGAAGTGACCTACAACATTTCTCAGTTTATCTGCACCGTCTCTTCCTGCCCCAAACCCAGACTGCTTATCTACGTAATCTCAACGCAATTACCTGCACATCGGGGATCATGAAACTCCCAGTGAAGCATCCGTAACACACTCAGGTGGCTTGTCAGGACTTCTGGTGAGTAGGAAGGTTTATATTTTTTTTCTGATTTGAATTCCTAGTGAAACTGTTGTTGATTACTGGGATTAAGTCATAAAGGTTCAGCCCCGACTGCCTTTGCCACCAGGTAGTTTTGTCTTTATTCGGCCTTAGGAATTTGAAATGGGGAGTCTAGGTCTCCCTCGGTCCGAAGCAACTGATCTATATTAGAACCTTAGAATATTAACTGTCAAAGCTGGAGAGCACTTTAGAAATTATCTAACTCGAAAATGGCCAAGGAGTTTTAATACAGATTTTGATGGGACTAAAGGGTAGCGGCTGTTGGAGAGCTGCCTCGAGGATTCCGAGGAGGGCCAGGGCTCATGTGCGGAGTGTTGTGGTTGCCTACAGATGTCGGGCGTGGATGTGGGATGGGGGCTGGTGGCAATCACTTCACTGACATCCTCGATAGTCCTACTCTCTTCTTTCCACTAGAGATGAAACTGACCCAAGGTCAGACCTGCCCAAGGTTGTGTGGCTGATTACAGGAATTTGAACCGTAGCCAATGTGACTCAACTAACAGTCCAGAATCCTACATCCCATGGATGCTGTATTTAGCCTCTCTGGCTAAACCTCCTCTGCTCCAGCCCCTGGTCTACTTGAGCACACGAGTCTTGGGCCAGATCCCAGTCCCCCCTTCCTTCTTGGCTGTCTTCTGTTGCCATATGTGAGCATGATTCTCTGGGCCAAATTCCTATGAGTAGTTTCTGTTTCCTCTGTGTCTCTCATAGTTAAGCCCAACAAAGTTCTAGCACTTCAGGGTGGGTAAACTTGGTAACAGATTAATTTTCTGCCTCTGATCTGCCTCCCCTCTCATCCATTCATTTATTCATTAAAATATGTTTTAGGTACTTGCCGTTGGAAATATTAAAATTCCTACCAAAAAGCCCACCAACACTTTGAGCAATGACTTACATGTGTAATAAGGCCTGTTCTGCCTTGTAGTGGACGTTTCTCGCTCCTCCCCACCTCGTCTTCTGCTAACAGCATCCTGTTCTTCACCAGGGGACTTATTCTTCCTTCCCCTTCCACATGGTTTGATTGGAGCGGTCAATCACACCGACACGTGATCTGGCTATACAGGTGGATATATGGTCAAAACCTGGCTGTGATAGTTAAATAATGCTGCCCCATTTTTTCCAAAAGATGGTGATGCTCTAGTCTTAGAACCTGGGTATGTTCTGGGTATTAGTTGTCATCTACATATGAGTAGGCTCTTTTACATACATTGCCATTACATGGTAAAAGGGACTTTGCAGATAGAATTAGGGGTGTGGACTTTAGGATGCTGAGATTATCCTCGATTATCTAGATGGGTCCAATGTGATCACATGGGCCTTACAAGTGGCCTCTAGAAGCTGAGAATGATTTCTAGAGGAGGAAAGAAACAGGATACAGGTATTGTAATCCGACAAGCACAGGGAATAATTTCTAGCAACAGACTGAATGAGCAAGAAAATGGATTCTCCCCTAGAGCCCACAGAAAGGAATGTATCCTTCCAACACCTTGGTTTTAGTCTGGTAGGACCTGTATTGGACTTCTGAGCTACAGAACCATAAGTTAATAAACATGTCCTTTATTAAGCCACTGGGTGTGGTGACAGAAAATGAGAACACTGGTCAAATATCCTGGCCACAGTGATTGGTCCAGAGATGGGCACGTGATTCAAGCTGAGCCAATCAGAGTCCTTCTTCCCCCAAGGCTCCAAGAAGTCCTTTCTCTTGATTGGAGCTATGAGCTTGCCTGGCCCCTGGCCTGCTGGGAGCGCTGCGCCTGCCAAGTGGAGAATCTGATGAAAACGGGGCCAACACACTGGCAAGAGCTGAGGTGGGAGTCAGTGCAGGTCCTGACAGAGTTTGTCTCCAACCGGGCTTGAGGCCAACTCCACCCCTGCCCTTCCCTGTCGCATAAGCCAATTAACTCCTTCTTTTGTTCAAATTCATTTCAGCTGGCTTTCTGCTACTTGTCATTGAAAGACTTCTGATTAAATCGTGCCCCTCAAAATACCAATTCCTCGTCTTCCGCACTTAAAATCACTTCTCTGGCTAACACATCTTCTCTGGAAAGAACCAAATGAATGCATATATCCCCTGGGAGTCTTGGCACATGAACAGAAATGAGTGATGACAGAGCTCAGAGGAAATAGTACAGACACTAGGGGTTTTGATAGAAGAGGGGACTGCGAAAAATCTGGATCATGGGGGAAACAGACCAGGGAGGTGTGGGGGAGGGTGTAGTATCGCGGGAGTGAGTGAACGCAGGTGGAGGCAGACCATATCAATCTGAAACCCTGGGAGACACATGGGGGTTAAAGAGGAGAAGGGAGATAACCCTTCTGGAATCTACTTGGTCCAAGATTTTCAGTTATCCTCGGCTGTCTTGCCAGTTTCGATGATCTGTTCCAATTCCGGGTTAGCAGTGGACCTACCCCAAAGGAAGGAGGACACCTGTTCCTGGGCGTGCCCCCTGGGCTGTCCCTGCTCCCCTACATCGAGTGCCTCTGTACCCCTCGGGTTAACATTTCTGAGCAGGCTGCTGTGAGGGCCACCAGGGTGGCCACTGAAGTCCTGAGAGTGGGCACGGACAGAGTACCCATAGCTCTACGGAACATCCCAAGGTGGAAAAAAAGAGGAGCTACAGAAAAGCAACACAAAGCAATCTCCCTGTGCCGTTTGCTTATTGTTCAAGTTTGAAACGCTGCCAAGTGCTCATACGAGTTCTCACTCGTCAGCAGTTTAGTTTGAAACAATAGTGAAAATGGCCCTCTTGGCCTCTACCTAAACTTCAGCAGAGAAAAACACAGCTTCAGAAGTTGAACTTGAATGGTCTCCTTACCTTATTTGCCCTGACCCCGCGTTGCACTGCGCTGACAAGGAATCTAGAACATGGGGCACGGAAATGCTGTGTTTATGAGATGAGGCTCAGGCTTACACATTCTTTGAGTAAGAGCCTCTGGGGTTGGTGGTGACTTAGCAGAGATGTGGGAGGGAAGCGTTTTGCCAACTTGAGAACCCCCTTCTTGGGTTCGGCCTTTTCAGCAAACTTGAAAACTCCCATCTTTCAGCTTCGGGAGTTTATTTTCTCTTGGAAAAATGTCTGGATCCTTTTTCTCTGTAAGTAGGGAAGGAAAAGGCGAAGAGTGAAGATGACAGGTTTACTTGGGCATGAAATCACTGTTGGACGACTCATTTTTCCTGAGTTAAGTGTCAAAAAATCTGCAATTTACAAAAGAACTTTTCCTGAAATTACACATGGGCTGGATAATTGAGAGCAAACTGCCCGGGCTGTCCGGCTGGCGCAGCACTGCCCTTTCTGGGAACTTGGGTCCCTCCCAGTGCAGACTCCCCGGGGCCAGCTGTCCATCTGCAGTCCCGGAGTCTGACCCGCACCTGCTGAAGTCCGCGGCTCCTGGCTTTGCCCAATGCCCTGTTTCTGAGTGGCCCCGGGGCTAGTTTCTAGTTTGTTTGTATGACCTGCAAGTGTCCCATTTTGCAGTGTCACTTGATAATTTTTTATGTGACTCTCAGGAAGATTTGTGAAGAATTCAGAGTGCTGCGTGGCCCGGAAGCAGGGGAAGCTGTGTCCTTCCCAGTTAGCAACAAGTGACTGACAGCTTCTCTGTCTGCGATGGGCCGCCTGTCACCAAGGCCATCAGACTCTAGAAGTGGGCGTTCTGGAGTTTTCTATTTCTATCTCTATGGGTTCTGACCTACGACCCTCTCATCTCCCTATCTTCTGGCTGCTTTGGCACAACCGCGCTATCATGCGGATCCTATCTGGAAGCCAAGAACAGGCCATGGAAGTTTAGGTCAGTGCAGTAAATGGCTTCTTTCCAAAGCCTGTACATAATGTGGCTTTCTCAATTAATGTGCTGCATACATGGTTTTCTTAACTCTTATTTGTTTATCGTGTGTGTGTGCATGTGTGCGTGTATGTGTGCATATGCATGCATGTGTGGGTCTTAGGACTTTGCAGCATCGTTCATTGACATTGATAATATAACTTGTCATTCAGGAGTCACCAATTCCACTTTCTAATTATAACCAGTTTCAAAAGGAAAAAGAGAATCTGGAAAGAGGCAGTGAGCATAGGGACTGAGGCCTCTCTAGAAATATCGGCTTAAGCTTCGCAAGTTTTGGCCCCCAGGTATACCAGTATTCCAAACCTCAGTGTAGAAAGGAGGCTGAGGCCCCAGGATGGGGCACTGAGCTCTCCCACCTGGAACCCGGTGGTGCAGGCCCGCTTGGCTCTTCTGATGCCACACGGTCCCTTGCTGGAGGGCACAAGAACCGAGTGCAGCGTGTGCCCATAGGAAGGGGTAGTTTTATGCTCCCGCTGTTCATATGTTCCGAAGCACAGGCCAAGGGAAGATCCTCTCCTCCGACGTCAGACAGTCTGTGAAGAGGCGAGAGCTCCCCCAGTGAACAGCCTTTCCCCTGGCCTCTCCTGACTGAAGTGTAAATGACTTCTGAGAGCAGAAGAAGCCAGTCAATAAATTCATTCTTTGAACTTCTCTGACTGGGAAGTGGTTCTGAGACTTTGAAAATCTTCAAAGATCTCAGCCTGTGAAATCAATAGTTCACGTTTCGAGTTGCCGCAGTGAAGGCAAGAATTCCGCTCAGCACGCGCTGTGTCAAGCACCTAGTACACGGGACACGGTATCCCAGGCACTAAAGATGCTGCGGAACCAGGAAGAGCACAGCCCCGGCCCGGGAGGAGCTGTCTGGGGAAGAACAAAAGACAAGGCCATACGTGTTCTATAAGCTTAGTTCAGACAGCTGTGGGGACCAAGGGTGAGGATGGGAATATTGGGTTGGGGGGTGAGGAAGATGGGGAAGGGATAAGGGCTCTTTGCTTGCAAGTCATTACAGAAGCCCAAAGTAGGGAGGCAACAAAAGTGATCTGAAATACGTCCTATCCTCGTGTATTTCTTGACTCAAGAGTTTAAAACAATGACACAAATACTAATGACACCTAACATTTATTAAGCACCTCTTAGGTATCAGATATTATGAGTTTACATGACTCGTCTCATTTAGTTCTTACCATAAATTCTATGAAAAGTTATCCCTACTTTTCTTCAGATGAGAAAACTAAAGCTCAGAGAGGTCAAGCAATTTTCCCAGGACCCTACAGCCTTCTTTTTTTTTTTTTTTTTTTTTTTTTTGATTGCTTGTTTGTTTTCCTTTTTGTTCATTGTTGAGACCCGAGGTAGAATCCTGTGGTCCTGGGTCCTGAAAAGGGTCTGCCAGAATTCAGAGGATCTTGTGTCGCTCGCATTCAAAGCCACGGCTCCTGGCAGCTGGGGCCCGGGCCTCACCACATGCACCAGGCATCGCTAGCTTCCAGGTGCCAGGTGCTTGGGCCGAGGCCACACGTGTCCACAGTTGTCTGCACGGGGCCTGGCCCCACCGCTGGCTCTATGACGTGAACGCCCGGGATGCATCTTCTCCCTCTGCCAGCCTGCTTCCCTCATCCATCTGCCTCGTTGGCTTTTAATGCAAACAGGAAACAAAACTGAAGAAAAGAGGAAATCGATGCTTTACAGCAAAGGAAAAGCATCTTCCTTTAGCCAGCGGGGCTCTGAGCAGGGGAGTGGTGACTGAGGTTTGTGGGGCGAGGTTACCTGCCGATGAGGGGCTCCAGAAGCCAGCCACAGAGCGGGCTGTGCCCTCGGTGCCTGAGAGTAGTTGATGCCGAGGCCTCCTGTCGGCTGGGGGAGGTGGCAGGGGCTGTCAGCTTCAAGCAGGACGCCAACCAAACCTGCAGCACCCGGAGGGCAAACAGTGGAACAGAACCCACACTTGATGAGAATGTTCGGCTTACAGATGCCGCTAAGCTGAAGCCGTGATTGCTAAGAGCAAATAAACCGCCGCTTGCAACATTGGATCCCACCAACCCGATGCTCTCTTTCCTCACCCATGGGCGAGAAGGGATACAGGGTAAACCACTTCTTGGCAGCAAGTCCTGGGTATATTATTTTCTGTTTGGAAATTGCCAGAGAATCATCGATGAGCCTGTCCACAGCGTTGAGTAGGTTGGTCGTGGTGGACTCCCTTCCAGCTGACCGAGGAGGAAGCCGGGAGAGCACAAATTCTGATGGGTGTCGAGTGGGCAGGCCAGGGCCATAGGGTGTCCTGAACTCACTGCCTTTGGCTCAGGTGGGGAGCGTGAGCTGGGCTGCTGCTGCATCCTGGGGCAGGCGGGCTCGCATCTTCTGACTTCAGAGCTCATTGTTCTTGAAGGTTGTGTACTTGGGTGGCACATGATGTGTCAGACTTCGGGCACCTGTTCTTTCCCAGGGAAGAAACACCGATCCAACACCGCAATGGGCTTTGCAAACAGCGCTCACACGCAGCGACCAAAGGATCCTCCGTTGGGTGGTGTCCAGGCAATAGTTCCATGCACGTTTGTGTCTGAAGAATACATTTTCAGTGATTAAGATCAGAGAAAGTATTTGTCCCTATACTTGGGAGACCAAGACAAAAATACAGCCATAATCTCCCCTTCCTTATTTGCCAATTCTTGACCCGCTTGCATACTAATTCCTGGTCTTCTTAGAGAGGCATTTTTTTCTACATCTATGGTTCAAGACCACAGCCATTTGCCGAGCCCCTACCGTGCGCTCGTTACCGAGGCTGCTGGAAAAGCTTTGGGAAGTTTTGGGAATATCAATTTAACCAAATGGTAAATGATTTAAATGATTTTTTAAATGAAAGCAGATGTGATTGTACTATGTAGTGGAATGAAACAATGTGCATGAATCAAATGTTAATATAAGCAAAAACTTCAAAGATGGGCTCCCACGCGGCTTCTGTGCGGGAGGGGGCGGCGGGGCAGATTCAGGGGATTAGCAACAGTCTCCTGTGAGGAGGTGCCCGCAGCTGCTTGAGGTCAATCCTGTGAGAGATGAAAACAAACCAAATGAGGGCAGGACAGAGTGGAGGACCAAGGTTCTTATAACGTGGAGTTGAGCGGTCTCGGTAACTGGTGTGTGTAGGATAAGAGGCAGAAGAAGGAGCTGAGGGTTTTGACTACTTTCCTTGGATACTTTCCAGAAGTTGGGTTTGTGTAGCCTTTCAGCCACAACGCAGCCAAACTGCGTTGTCTGTCGCAATTGCCGAATAATAATGCAAGTAGTGATAATAATACTAGCTCACACCGACTGAGTTCTATGTACTGGGCATCATGCCGACCTCTTCACAGGTATTATCTCATTTAATTTTTACAACCACCCATGAGGTTCGGTTCTACTGCTAGATTTCCTGGGCAGTAGAAAAAATTGAGCCTCAGAGAAGTTAGGCAACTTGCCCAAGATTAAACAGCTTTTCATAGGCTAGCACCATGTGGCTAAAACATCGGGAGAGCATCTTCCAAGATGAGAGATCTAACACAGATATACACAGAACTCCTCAGTGTTAGTAGAGTCCGTCGAATATGAAAATATGAATGTTTCTGCATAGTGTGTTGTGGTTTTTTTTTTTTTTTGGTTTTGTTTTGGATATTAGAAACATAGTCCCTTTTACACGCCTTTTATAAAACTTTAACATTTTGGTAAGAAATTCCTTTAAAAGATGGTCATAAATCCCTGGCCTCTCGTATAGATTATTCTGTGTATCATTTAACCTTTGATCGAAGCTTCATTTGGCTGCCGGGAGCATCCCTACTGTCATTCTGAGAGGCTCTCGGGGTGCCACAGTGAATGGGGTTCTTGGCCTCCCTGGAGCCAGCCTTGCTCTGGCGCTGCCTGCGGCCTCCTGCCCCCCTTGGCCACCTCTGGTTCCTGCTTCCAGGTCTGCAGTCTGCCGGACCCGTCCCTGTCTCCTCTCCATGTCTATCTCCCTGCCTTCCTTGCCCATCACCTCAAGGCTCAGCTTTCACAGGAAGCGCGTTGTCTTTTTTTCTAAATTTTTTTAATGTTTATTTATTTTTGAGAGAGAGAGACAGAGTATGAGTGGGGGAGATGCAGAGAGAGAGAGGGAGACACAGAATCTGAAGCAGGTTCCGGGCTCTGTCTGAGCTGTCAGCACAGAGATCTACGCGGGGCTCGAACTCCCAGACCACAAGATCATGACCTGAGCCGAAGTCGGCCGCTCAACCGACTGAGCCACCGAAGCGCCCTGCATGTTGTCTTTTAATGATGCAAAGAGCTTCTGTATGCCAAGTGCCAGACACCGCAGTGTCTCTACATGGTCCCATTTAGTCCTCGCTGCAGTCCAAGGGGCATCTTGGGCTTGGTTTCCAGCAGAGAGCACTGGCTCAGTGTATGGCTATGAGACCATTTGTCTCTCCATGCTCGCTGCTCTTGAGTGTGGAGCTGGGATTTGAACCCACGTCTATCCGATTTCCATGCCGTTTCCTTAGGTGTGCATCTGTAAGAACTGGGCCTAGGGAGAGAGCTGCTCCTGGCCTTCCACGTAATGAAGCAAGACACAGTCATGGCCTCTGCTGCTTCTGGCTTGCTGTCACTAGAGCAGCCATGAGCTCAAGGGGTGTTAGGGAGGTAGCAGAGTCCTGCCTAGGAGTCGGTAAGGAGCCCACATCCTAGAGACAGAGCCGAGGCCAAGCCCTCCATCGGCACACACTTGCGCCGTGACTAGGGGGTGATGCTAGTATTTAGCTCGTTGTGCTATCAATGCAGTCCCGTGAAGCGACGGTGACGGCGAGAGTAGTAATAACCCCGATGGCAGCAGACCTCCTCTGAGGGCCTGCCCTGCGGCCAGTGCTGCCCTGAGGCCTTCATGCACAGGAACTCTCTTACCCTCACGCTGACCCTGTGCTGTAGGCCCACGCCTTCCACCGATCACGGACTCAGAAAACGAAGGCACAAAATGGTCAGGCGACGTGCCTGCGGCCACACATCAGGAAACTGGTGTTGCTGCGGTGTAGACCACGGCGATCTTGGTTCAGCGCGGGGACATTGCCATCCCGTCCCCTGCCTGGCGGGGTGGGCCTTTCCCTCTGTGCCCCTTACTCACCCTGTGCGCACCTGTTTGGCTCAGGGCTATGCGGCTACTCTCTCGCACCCCCCGCCATCCCTTTCCCTCTTTCCTCTTTCCCTGCTTTGTCTCCTCCTTCCTTCCATCTCTTTCTCCCCTCTCCTCCCTTTCTTCCGGTCCCCCAGATGGCCTCCGCCTCCAGAAACTGGGGCTGCTGACTCCAGGTAACCCAGCCGTTGCTGCCGCCGCGTTCCTGTCCCTCGGCGCACGGCGCTCCCCCAGCAGCCACGTCTGCCCCGGGCACAAGCCTGCTGCGGACTGCCAGTTGCTACCCACCTTGCCACCAGTCACGCCCACGTATCGTAATTGTGCATTTTTTCCCTTGAAAGCCGAATGATGAAGCTAATAGGGTTCATGCTGAGAACAGATGCTCTTATTTCTGCCCAGATGCTGTACGTGGCAAGGATTCTCTGGTACTTTCATTGGAAGTGTTTCTGGTTGAAGGGTTCTTGGGAAGGGCTGAAAAACCACACTGTCCTTCCAGTAAGGAAGGAACTGGGCACAGGTCTTGAGGGGGTGTGAAGTAGCCTTCCTTGGCATCTTATAATCCATCTGCTTCCTGAGGACATAATCCTGTTCCTATTTGAAAACTGCCTTTGCTCGCGTTTTGTAATTAGGCATTCAGATTTTCGCTTTTCTAGTTGTTTCAATCTCAAGCTAATGTGGCAGTTAACAATTCTTCCATTTTCTGCTTTATTTCCTCTTCTCTCCATGCTTGGAATTCATGGAGGGTTTTTTTTTTTTTTTTCGTTCCCATTAAGAATGCTGAATGTCTGTGATGGTATTATTCATTCATTTAATATTTATTGAATGCCTTCTATGTGCAAGGGGTACGAGACAAAGTTTCTACTTTCTTGGGGATAGGGTTCTGGTCAGGGAAGACAGACCATAAACAAACAGATAAACAAGATAATTTCAGATTATCTTATTTCGAAAGTGCTGTGAACATATGGAACAAGATGAAAGAACGGAGACAAGCTGGGAAGTGCGGGTGACTTGGTACCTGCTGGTAAAGGAAAGTCTTTCTGGGGAGGAGACAGTTAAGTTGAGGAAAGGGGAGAGCACTCTAGAAAAGGACTGACAAGTGCAAAGGCCCTGGGGCTGCGAAGAGTTGACCAAGTTAAAGGCACAGGACAAAGGCCGGCATGGTTGGGTGTGCTGAGCATGGGGAGGGGAAGAAAGATAAAGTCAGAGAGGTGGGCAGGGACTACCTCTCATAAGACCCTCAGGGTTTCTACCTCTTCCCCCAAATAATTTTTTTTAAGTCAATCCATAAAGGATGACTAACTAAAAAGCTTTCCCTAGGTTTTTCTCGTGAGTTCTTTTCTCCTGTCTGGACCACCGGCAGATTTTCTATTCCAGTTTCCCCTTCATCTGACGGGCTTTGGTTAAACTCTCTTAAGTTGTACTTTGTCCTAGAGCTGAGATGGAGGAAGAGGACAATATGGACTTACATAAGCCCGAGGCAGATTTCCTTAAGGAAAATTGATTTAAATCAAGCCTTGAAACTGCTGAAACCTGACCACAGCCACAGTTGGTATCAGTCATCAAAGGTGCCAACACTGTGCTCCAATGAACACATTGTCTTGAGACAGAGACCAAATCTTGCAGCTTTGTTGACTTTGAATGCATATACATCCAGAGAGATGTCTGCATTTTCACGGTGATGTTAATATCAGGGGGTGAGTGATGGTGCATCTGGACGTCTCCTCTGGCTCGCACAAAGCTAGTCTTCTGTTCTGCTCAGAACTGGCAGAGCAAAAGGTTTCATCATGGAATAGCCCGAGGTCATCTATGGCTATGTGGTGAGCATTGTGTTGGGGTCCCGTAGGCTCTCTCTGTGGGCCCGGGTCAGAAGTAGAGGCTGGGGTCTTCTCGTGGAGTCACGGGCTCTTCTAGAGTGAACCCAACTTCCCCAGATGCTGCTCACAAACTTGGCTTGCCTCAAAAACCCAAGGTCATGTCCAAAGATGAAAGAGAACGTTAGCTCAAGAATCTACCCAGTTTCGGGGCACCTGGGTGGCTCTGTCGGTTAAGCGTCCAACTTCAGCTCAGGTCATGATCTCGTGGTTCGTGAGTTTGAGCCCCACGTTGGGCTCAGGCTCTGTGCTGACAGCTCAGAGCCTGGAGCCTGCTTCAGATTCTGTCCCTCTCTCTCTCTCTCTCTCTCTCTGCCCCTCCCCTGCTCAGGCTCTGTCTCTCTGTCTTGCTCTTTTCTCTCAAAAATAAATAAATCTGAAAAAAAAAAAAAAAAAAGAATTCTCAGGAGGGACATTCTGATGGGACTCTGTGATGATGGTCCCAACTCCCCCAATCACAGGTGTTCATGGATTTCTACTGGCCACTCATGAAAGTCAGTTCCTGAGGACCTGCTGCAGTCCACACCACACTGCCTCCATGGGGGTGCCCATCGGCAGGTAGGCACACCATCAGTCAGTCACAAGGTTCTTCATCCTAGCTCACAGTAGAGGAAGGACTGAGACGGACTGGGTGAAAGAAGCTCAGAGAAGAATGGAGTGGGCTCTGAGGAAGTCGGGAGCAGACGGAAAATATTCTCTGACTCCCTGGAGAACTGCCCTGCCCAAGACCCAGGTGGGCAGCCTGGGATTGGAGAGCCCTCTGGAAGGACTGGAGGGGAAAGAACAGAACTCTTAAGATTTCTGAATACAACTGAAGGAACTGGTGTGTTAGACTCAGAAGCCCATGACAGTGGTCTTCAACTATTTACAGTGAAGAGGGTATCAGATTTGTGCTTTGCCATCCTGGCAGAACTACACCAATAATAGTGGTGACACACTGGTGTACGGCAATAAATGAGCGGATCCTGTGCACCGGGACCTGGTGTACTCTATGAGCAGTTCTTTAATCAGTCCTCACCACAGCCCTCTGAAGTAAGTCACACACGTGTCCCCCTTTACCCTTCAGGAAAAGATAAACTCACAAGAACTTAGGCCTTTGCCCGTAGTCACACAGCTAGCAATACGGAGAGCCAGGATTAGACCTTTTACCTCTCTCTAGCTGGCTCCAAAGCCCATGCTAGTAACTGACGCCCATTGTCACCTTGCGATTTAACACAAGGAAGAACATTCTCAAATGATGGAAGGAGAATATGTGAGCTCTTGGTTATTGGAGGTGCTCAAGGAGGTGTGTGGGCAGAGATGTGGCTGTGTGACTTCCATATCCTCTTCCGACCCTGAGATGTCACAAGCGTTCAGGAGCTAGGGAGTCTTGGGCCAGCTCGTTCTCAGCTGAAGGGAGATGAGAGCCCGGAAAGGGCATAGACTCATGTGTTCCGGTATGTTCTGTGGATTTGCCACTGTGTTCCAGTAAGAGCCTATATGTATATTGTCCGTTCTGTTTCACAAACCTCAAACCTGTGGAAAATCAAATGGGAAGCACTGGAATGCTGGCCTCAGAGGGGGGATTGGCTATGACTTGCTTAATATTTTGAAACAATTTCCACTCTGAGATATTTCTTAGTTAAAAGTACCACAATTTCCACTCTGAGATATTTCTTAGTTAAAAGTACCACAATTGTTAGGAAAGGCTCTTCCATATATATGTATATGTATATATATAAGAGTGCTTCTTTTTAGTTGTCTGAAATGACTGCAAGCTGGTGAGCACACTGCTTGGTTTCCCCATTCCTGAACTGGCTGGTCCAGGTGGAGAAATAGTGGGCGGTGGGGACAGGCATGGATAGAACAGTGTCCCGGGCAGAGAGTACGCCAAGACCTGTGGGTCTCCCAGACCCGCCTGTGGCCCTGCCTTCAGACATACTGGTGTGTATGATAGCGATTTGTAGCTGTTAATTTGAGCTATTGGAAACCGCAGTCTTTATAGGTGAAAATGACTAACTATAGTAACACGTACTAGAGATTAAGCAAGTAGTAGGCATTGAAGCTTGCTCATCAGTGCTCAGGTCTGCAAAGGATTGGAACGTGTTCTTATTTGCTTTGGAGGTCTCACTTCTCACTAGATAGCAGAAGGGTGGATGAAGGAGGGAGAGCATGCTTTAATTTTCTGAATTAATGCAATTCTGGTCCTCTGATTTCAGGCAGTCTCTTTGATGTTAACATAGTTCATTTTGGGAAAATATTGGTCCTTTGGGGTTTCTTCCTGTTCCTCTTCTCTTTCCGTTTCATCTAACGGTGCCACAGTCTACTTGGAGTCAAAGAGGGGGTGAACCATGAACCCCAGAGGCAGGTGGGAAGAGCAGCAGACTTAGCAACATCGCCAGCTTCCACAAACCAGCTGATGGCCCATGTGAGCCCAGAATGGAAAAGGCTGTCACATGTTGGGTGCCTGGCCTGGACCTCACATCAGGCAGTGAGTATTGTCCATTCTGACCATGAAGGTCAGTGGCTAAGGTATGAGTACAGTGTGGGTCTGACTGCTCTGGCTTCTCATTATGCCAACCTGTCAGTGGGAACTCGGAGAGACGGGACCTGGGCAAGATTCTCCTGGCTGCCCTTGCTCATGAGGACTTATGTAAGGCACCGGTGCCGTGATCATCGAGGGCCAGAACACATTCTACAGGACTGTCAAGGCCAATGAGCTAGACCTGAACGTCATGAGGCACAACTAGATTCGGGGCACTCATGGGAAGCATCATTGTGTGAGCTCACAATAGAGGTGGCGTTTGAGTTGGCTTCTGAATAGTGAGTGAGAGTTTGCTAGAAGAAGTGGGAGAAGGCATTCCAAAGAACAGGAAACAGCAAATGCGGAGGTGTCAGAGCAGGAAAGTGTGTCTATGTGGGGGGTCTAGAGAATGCCTCGGTAAGGGTTGGAGACCGTTGGACCATGTGCCCTTGGGAGATTGTATTTCCTACTCCAGATGTACTTTTTGCATCATCATGATGACAAATGTCCACTCCCTTGTTTTGGTCCTTATTTCCCAGCTCCTGCCTAAGTGGGGCTGACTTCTCACTCTGACCTCTGCCCACAGATTCAGCCCACCCTTATCCTTAGCCCCAAGCACTGACCTTTGCATCTTAGAGACGAGGGACTAATACAAAGGAGCTGTGGTTTAATTCTGGATTCTACTCGATCTTTCTCCCATGAAGACTTTGGCCTGGTCCTCATAGACTCATGGACAGGCTCATAGCTCAGGGTCCTTCCTAGTTTTACTGATATTTCTCCAAACATTTGCGTCCTTTTTTTGGAAATGAAGCTCAGTGACTGGGGACTTAGCACATGCTGTAAAACTTCTGTGGAGCATCTGCCTCTAAATTGATCCATTATTTGTTGAGAGGGGCTACTTTTTTCATTATTCCTTGAAAAAAAATCCTGCTTCTAATTATTTATGGTTTCCAAAATTGCCTCTGTTTCCATGTTTCAGCTCTGAGGTTTTCTCTCACCTACCACTGTGCATACTCTGTGCTCTAAATTATTAGTGCTAAGCCCATTCCTTCGTGTGGTCCATACCGTGTCAACATTAGGGGAAGCTCCCTTCCTTCCTTCCTTCTTTCTTTCTCTCTCTGTCTCTCTTTCTTTCTTTCTTTTCTCTGTGTCTGTCTCTTTCTTTCTTTCTTGACTTGAACACCTACTATGTGCTAAGCACTGGAAATATAGTGGTAAGCAAGACATAGTCATTGACATCATGAAACTTAAGTTTTAGTGAAGGAAACCTGATGGTACCCAAATAAGTTTGTAGTCAGGCTATTTAAAGACTGTGAGATATGCCAAGAAAAAAAAGGTTGATGTGTTGGAATCTGATGGGAGGCAGATGAAGTGACAGTGGGATGACCTCTCAGGGGACGTGTCATTTAAAAAGAGAAAGCAGGGGTGCCTAAGTCTCAGTTGGTGAAGTGTCTGACTCTTGATTTCGGCTCAGGTCATGATCTCACAGTTCATGGGATGGATCCCTGTGTGGGGCTCTGTGCTGACAGCGTGGAACCTGCTTGGGATCCTCTCTCTTCCTCTGTCTCTGCCCCTCCCCAGCTCTCATGCTCTCTCTCTCACACTAAATTAATTAATTTAAAAAAAAAAATAAAAAGAGAAAGTAAGTGATGAAAGTAGTTGAGGGAAGCACATTCAAAAAAGTCGGAACGGCAAGAACAGAGGCCATGTGGTAGGGAAAAATTGGAGGCTTGCAAGAGGCAGTGAGGCATGCCATGAGACAGGACAGTAGACAAGAGCCCAACCTTGGAGAACAAGGCAAAGGTTTTGCAATTTTTTTCTAAGAGCACACCATGGTGAACCATGTTATGTGGGATCTATATTATTTAGGATGGATTAATAAAAAATGATTGCATTGGAAGGTCCAAAGACTGTACTGTGAGGATGGAGGCTTCAATGAGGGTAAGAGCCATATTCAGAGACAGAAGCTCCCCATGCTTTTTGCAGTGTTCAGCGGCTACAGGGAGATAGCCAATGTTCATCTTAAATGTCCATCAAGTCCAACCCATGAAACCGTGCAGACGATAGAAATGGCTACCAACCCTTTGGCCTGGTAGCATCATCTTCTTTCCTGAGAAGGGGTGTGTGTGTGTGTGTGTGCGCACGCACACATGCACACATGTGCAAGTGCAGGGAACATGAAATATATGCCAGGCTGAACTCCTCATTTTGTTTTCATTCTAAAGTTTGCATAACACGTTGGGTTGAGTACTTTTGAAATATCAGCTCCGGCTAAGAAATAGTGAAATTGCAAACAGGGAAAGGGTAACAACAGGTCACCAAAAGAAAGCACTTCCAGAAGAAAGGTCCCTGCTGTGGCTTGCATAAGCTGTAGCTACTTCATTCACATTTTGTCTTAGAAATAATTTTTAGCCTGTCAGAAAGTTATAATTAACAACACTCGCATAGATTTGTTTTGTACCGGAAATTCGTCCACCAGAGATAGCACTCATTCAGATAAGTTTGTGCCACCACATCCTCTTCAGTTATGGGAATGATGAGGGAAAGTTTTTCTTGCGTCTTATTTGAACTGGACCATTTTCGGAGCCCATCAGATGGCCTAGTTTACTGAAAAATTATTATATGTAAATATTTCCCTACTACGAATCAAAATCGTCTTAGCACAATAGATTCTGAGACCAAGATAGCAGCTGTCCTTCATCACTGCTAGCTTAAAATATTTAAGTAGCCTCATATCTTTATTAGCTTTTTGCATTTTATAAATACTGGAGTGCTCTTGAAGAACAATTACTATGGAAAAAAAGGGAGGAAAATTCATCCCACCTGAAAGGTAAGAGAAAAGAGAAGAGGACAGGGCAGGAGTCACAGGCAGGTCAAAAGAGTGCTCTGTCCAGGACAGCCTCCTCTGGTGTTAGAGCACCCATATCTTCATGCCTGTGGTAGACAGTTGTCACCATGTCAACAACTATCACATGTATACAACATAGACTCACCATATACATATATATATACACAGAGAGATGTACATATATGTGTTGAACTGTTTATTACAAATGCATCTCACAAACATTCACTCAGTGAGCTAACTGACAGATGTTTGAACTCTACAAAGTGCCAGACACTACTCCAGGCAGTAGGAATACAGCAGTGAACAAGACAGATAAAACCTCTGCCCTTAGAGAGTTTCCATCCATTTTAAGAATTCTGGGGTATTCTGTCAGATGCCGATACCATGGTTTGCTTAACGGTTTTCCTGGTTTGGACATAATTATATGTCTCATAATTATAGAAGTTCCCGGACCCAGGATGGTTCTGACTTAATGATTTTTTGACTTTATGATGGTGAGAAAGAGGTACCCATTCAGTAGAAACTGAATCTTTGAATCATGCATTTTGATGTTTTCCTGGGCTAGCCATATGCAGTTTGACTCTCGCATGTGACTTTGGGTAGCAGTAGGCGCGGCCGCCAGGCAGCCACGTGGTCACAAGGGTGAACAATCACTATGCTGACAACCACTCTGTATCCATATGGCTATTCTGTTTTCATGCTTTGAGTATAGTAGTCAATCAATTGCATGTGATAACCAACATTTATGATATAAAATGGGCTTTGTGTTAAGTGATTTTGCCCAACTGTAGATAATGTAAGTGCTCTGAGCACGTTTAAGGTCAGCGCGGCTAAGCTATGATGTTTGGTGGGTTACGTATGTTAGATGCATTTTTGACTTGCGATAGACATAGCCCCACCGTAAATCCAGGAAGATCTTTATTAAAAAATGTTGCACTAAACATCCTTGTACGTTTTTGTTGTGTGTGAGCATGTATCTGTAGGATAGATTTTTTATTTAAGGCTTCTACAAAAAGTTATTCCCCTAATTAAAAACTTCAAAATGAGTTTCCTTTTGAGTTATGTATTTTGATTAATGCCATTTTGCCAAATCCAGAAAATAATTTTAATAAAAGGTTAGGGGGAAACTCCTCTGGGGTTCTTTTTCTACTTCCTTTCCTTTTGCTATATGCCAAAAATTTTTAAATTATTTCCTTGCCAGTAACTGCTTTTGGCATAGCCAGAAGCTGAACATCATGGGGTTGGTGGGGGGGGGGGTGGATGGAAAGAAGCATTTGGCTCCAAATTGCATAATTTGGCAAGTTTTCCTACTACGGTAGTCATGTTTTTGCAAGACTCAGTGAACTTTCTAGAGGCTGACTCTCCATCAATAGTTTGCTGCAGCACAACCGATGACAGCATGGCTGCCCATCGCCCTCTTGACTCATCCCTCTCTCCCTTGTTGTTCAGGGCTCTGTGGAGGTCGTTCGGTTGCTGAGGCCGTTCTCTTGCCTAGTGGTATAGACCTTCCTTACTTCTTCTTTATTCCCTTTTGCATTTAAACTCTTTCCCCTTCTAATAGTTATCTCAGACATGATAACAGAAGGCCAGTGAGGGTTTCACTTGCCAAACTCCACTGGTGTGTGTGTGTGTAGGTAGAGACCATGAAGCTGTGCTTCCAGAATGACCGATGAAAGGCCATCCCACCTTTGTCTGAAGCCATAATAAAATCAACAGTGGCAAATACTCTTTTTATTTTTTATTGAGTATAGGTGACACACAATGTTACATTAGTTTCAGGTGTACAACATAGTGATTTGACAAGGGTATGCATTATGCTGTGCTCATCACAAGTGTAGCTCCCATGTGTCACCAGACATCACTTTTATAATATTGTTGACTATATTCCTCAACAGTAGCTCATGCTCTTGAGTACTTACTCAGTGCTAGGCACTGTGCTAAGCCCTCATCTTATTTGTTTCATTCCCTTGATCACCCTACAAGGTGGGAGCCACCCTCCTCATTTCCATGTGGGAGAGTAGAGAATGAGAAAGTAACTGCTCAAAGTGCATACATCTAAAAGTTGGAAGATCTGGAACTGGAACCAGGTCTTTTGAACTCTGGAATCCCACAGTCCTAACCGCCATGCATCCAGCCTCATTTCCTGTCTAGGAAATGTCTAGGAGGGTATCTCGTGTTGAAGGAGCTTTTCTCTACTACTCCTCGGGCACACATCAAAGCCACGGCCCTGGGCCAGTGCTGAGCTTCTGAGAAACACGATAAGGGCATTTGTGATGCTGCTGGAGATGACTTTGACCTCATCTTCCAAGACAGACCTACTATATGGGAAAGAGGAGACAGAGTTAGACTCAGAGACCTGAGTTAGAATATTAGCTCTATCACTTATCTGGCACTATGACCTTTCTTCCTTTCTTAACTTGGAAAATAGTGACCACAGCTCCCTTATAAGTTGTGGTGAGGATGAGAGAGTATGTGTATAAGTACCCACCAAAGGATATTTTTATTGTTATTTATTATTTTCATTCCAAGTGAAGCAAAGACAATACAAATTTCCGTGACTAGAAAGAACAGAAGTCTGAGTTCCTGATTGAGGACATGCAAAAGTTTCCGGGAACTACAACATGTATGAACCTTGAAAACATTACACTAACTGAAAGAAGCCAATCACAAAAGATCACAGAATGGGTGACAATATTCGTATGGAGTATCTGAAGAGGCAAATCGATACAGACAGAAAGTAGCTCATTGGTTGCCTAGGGCTGGGAGGTCTAGCAGGAATGGAGTGTTGCCACTAATGGATGTGGAGTTTCTTTTTGGGCTGATACAAATGTTCTAGTGTTGATTCTGGTCATGGTTTTGGAACTCTGTGAACATACTAAAAACCATTGAATTGTATACTTTAAGTGGGTGAGTTGTAAAGTATTGGAATTATCTCTTAATAAAAATGATCTGTTACAAATAAGTTTCTGATGTTTGCTTTGTTAAATGAAATCGAGACATACTCATAGTCTATCATGTTTATATTGAATACATTTCTCAAGAGAAGTACTGTCTCTTTCTTAGCCATGGCATTTAGGCAAAAGTATCAAAATATCAGTACAGAGTTAAACACAAAAAAGCTAAAGGCAAAACAAACTCAGGAAGAGAAGCTAGACGGAAAAAAGTAGAAAGCTGGAAAGGAAACTGCCTATAAGTCTACACCGAACTTGACTCATGCTCAGCAGGGCATGCATTTTGAGCTGTTTGTTATACAGTGATGGATCTGCTGTGATTCATCCACACTCTCTTGTGGGGAATCCATGTGACAAGATGGCCTCCAAGAAAAAGCAACTTGACCTTGCCCCACAGGTCACACAGATGTGTGTGTGGCAAGATGCCCAGGTAAGCTGAGGACGATTTGGTGCTTATAGAATCCAACCGTGGTGTGTGAGTCTCAATGAACTGGCCAATCCATCCAGGTTCAGCCTTAGGTGTTTGGTCCATGGCAGGTGTGATACCTGCCAAAATATGAGAAGATGCAGAAGTAAAGAAGTAACTTGGTCATAAATGTCTTGTCTGTTGTCTCTGAAAAAATAAAATACCCATAAAAGTGCCTGGCTCATGTTAAGACCTTAATGAATGTTTGCAGAAAGGATTGTTGTTGAAATGAACGCAGCCATAAAAGATATTGTCTCCCTCCCTGACTTTTAGGTGAATTCAGTGGAAAAAAGAGATGAACCACTTTTTGACATAATAATGTTTATTTTTGGTCGTACCTTCAAGTTTTTAGAGCACTCCTACCTACGTCAATAGCTCGTTTGATTTTGAACAGCACTATAGAGGCATAGAATTCTAGATGGCATTTAAAGATGCTTGTCCTGTTCAAGGTCATATGGCCAGGGTCAAGACCCAAGTTCAGTCTTCTCCCAGGTCATGTGAGTTGAAATTACCTGGCCTCATGTGACTTGAAATTAGTCAAATGAATTTTTCAATGTTTCAAGGGATTATATCGATGGTTCCCAGCATCAAAGAGAGTGTTGTTGGTAAAAACATCACATGGCAATGATGGGGGTTGGCCAACCGAGTACCACTTCTTGAGGCCAAAATGAAGGAGTAAACTAGGACTAAGAGCACAGAATCCAGTGCCTGTGGGGGAAGGGGCTTAACAAGGTGGTTAAGAGCATAGGTCTGGAACCACATTCTGGTTGCATTATGGTTTTGTCATCCGTAAATTGGGGCAGTGTCACCATTATATAAGATTGTTGCCAGGGTTGAGCATGCTACTGTGTGCTGAGTATTTAGCAGAGTACTTAGCACATAGTGGTCATTAAAAGCTATGTTTTATTTTTTTTAATTTTTTTTTAATGTTTATTATTTTTGAGACAGAGAGCATGAGTGGGGGAGGGGCAGAGAGAGAGGGAGACACAGAATCCAAAGCAGGCTCCAGGCTCTGAGCTGTCAGCACAGAGCCCGACGCGGGCCTCGAACTCATGGACCACGAGATCATGACCTGAGCCGAAGTCGGACGCTCAACCGACTGAGCCACCCAGGCGCCCCTAAAAGCTATGTTTTAAGCCTCAAAACAGAGCTGTGATCAGACCCCAAGTTACCCAGCTGAACCGGAAGGCATGGCCATGGTCTGCCCGCTCCACGGGCTGGACCAGGTTGGAATTCGGAGGTCCACACAGGGCAACTAGCACAGGCAGGGATGTGGTGAAGGCAGGGGGTCCAGTGGTGGAGGCTGCGGCAGTGGGCACCTGTCGTGTTTCAACACTGCAATCTAATCAGTCAGATGCAGGCCTTGCATCGAGAGCCTGGGACATCGGTTCAGAATCAGCTGAGTGGGCCGCTCAGCCTCCCCTCGACACACTGTCGATGTCCCGCTCAGGCCTCTACCCCCAACCTCTGGGCAAACTCGGGCTCGCAGACGGGTGCTTCCCCTCCAGGCAAAGCACTGGCCTTCAGAGGCTGGAGCTTGCGGCAGAGCGTTCCAAGGGGAATCCCATTAGCTCTCAAATGCCCAACTTTATTCTTGATGTTCCTAAGACATGAGGGGCAAATGCAAACTAGTAAGAGATTCAAGTTAAAAATCACATGATGTCTCAACCACTGCAGGATTCCCCAACCCATTAATCAACTCTGTCAATCACCAGAGACTTATTTGACCCCATGAACCGATCACCGCAGGTGCACGCGACCTTCTCTGCATGGCCCAACATCCATGCCCCTGTCTTCTGCTACACCTTTTGGGGTGCACCTGTGCAACAAGGTAAAGGACATTCTCTGTGGTTTGTCCAGTTTAAACCAGTACCTGCTGGAGGTGGATGTTGACTTCAAATCTAGATCTTGAAGGAAATGTTAATGGCGAGCTCCTGGGGAGAGTGGGAAGTAACCACGGGGGAGACGAATGAAGAGTGCAGAAAATGCCGCTTAGTGAAATGGGCTACTGTATCAGGATTTAAGTGACTTGAATTCCAGTCTTTGCTCTACTGCTGATTGTACTGTAACCTGGATTGGCCTTGGTGTTGTTGACCGCTAAATATGGTTAATACTTGGGTTCTGTCTTTGACGGCCACAATGATCTGATGAGATAATATGGGGAGAAGAATTTTGGAAACTAAAAACCGCTTAATTCTTTCATTCACAAGTATTTGATAGCAGCATGTTGGATGCTAACTAAATGTAGCAGGTCCGGAGAGGGCAAGCAGAGCCAAGATCACCCGGGGTCTCTGTCGCCTATAGGATGAGGCTAAACCTCAACTGCTATGAGAGAAGGCAGCAGAGTTGGGAGGACTGGCCAGAGGAGCAGGGCCCAGAAACTGGGAGGGAACCTGAGAAGGCAGTTCTCTCAGGTTCAATGGGCAAAGATTATGTCCATGGAACCAGACAGCAGGGATCAGGAACCACAGCCAGGGGCCTGGAAAACAGAGGCTCCGAGGCTCAGAAAGGAGGCTGCCGAAGCACTGGTTAGTAACCCCGGCAGGCCCAGGGTGCAGGCAGCCCAAGGGGAGAACAAGTCTTTTCAGCATCACCCCCTCTTACCGGACCAGATGACTGAAGAGACACAGAAGCGGGCTCTAAGTAAGTGCAAAACAAAGCAGCGGGGCTCCAGCTGGAGAGTGCATCGGGGTCACCTGGGGCGCTTCTGAAGCCGCAGCTTGCTGGGCCCCACTCTCAAGTTTCTGATTCAGTAAGTTCGGGGTGGGGCCCTCGCCCAGAGCATTTGCATGTCTAACAAGTTCCCAGGTGCAGCTCATCTGCAGGTCTGAGGGGGACACTTAGCGAACCGAGCACCCTAGGGCAGTCACTCTGAATTCCTGGCCCGTGAAAGAAGTGATAGGCAGAGGAAGCACATCCCAGTGTCCCGGCATCCTCGTCACCCCAGCAGGTGCTCTAACTTGGTGCTGACACAGGCTCAGACCCCACCCCCACCCCCCAGCGGTGACATCAGGCTAGGAGCCCTGGTGTGGGCAGTGCTGGGACTGCCTTCTTCGTCTCTTTTTAATCATGGACAGGGGCAGACCCAGGGCATCTGGTGCCCTCTCTGCTTTACCTCCGCGACTTGAAGATGCTCAGGACAGGTTAGAACCACCGCCTACGGACACAGACAGTTTGGGAGCATTTTTCTTTCTTGGAATATTGGCAAGTAGGAAAGCATCTTCTATATCACGTTGAGTCTCTTCCCTCGTTTCTGTCTGCCTTTCTTCAAGGTTTGCAAGTGGTTGTGATTACGCGGTTACAGTTTTTCATGTTCTGTAATTCTTCCATCCTAGTCTTGCCGGAAGAAGCTGGGTGGCCGGTTGACTCTCCACCCCTTGCACGGTCTTGGCAATACAACTGGTAAAGCATGGAAGTCCTTCTTCCCCCTCCCCCTTCCTTCCTACTCCCCCTCCATGGAGATATACAGAAGCTCTCTACTCTTCATTCACAATTTTCTCAATACTCTGGTGGTGGGGAGAGAAGGACTGAGTAGAATATAAGAGGCAAATTGTAACCCAAGCCTAGAGGATGGAGTGTGTCGGCCAGGGCAGGGTCAGGGAAGATCCTCTAAACTGCTGTTTCCTAACTCTGGCTATGTGAGAGAATCACCTGGGAGCTTTTTAGAACTAAGGCTTATCTGGGATGGGACTCTTGGCATTGGAAGATTTGAATCTCCTCAGGGTATTGTAATGTGTAGTCAAGCCTGAGATTTGCTGTTCTAAACCAATTTTTCTTAACAACACCTGGGAGCTAAACACAGCTGCATTTTGGTGTGACTTCCTTTTAACAACCACAGGCTGTGTTAAGGAGGGCTGGAGGCTGCCACCTTTGGGGTGGAAGTCCATGCCACAACCCTAAGTTTAGACAGGTAACAGGAGGAAGTAGGTGACCCTCAGGACCAGGTGGGCAAGATAAGAAATGCAATTTCCGAGGGCAGCAAAACACCCCCAGCTGAGGATGACAGGGGCTGGAACCAATTCGGGAATACGAGCCAAGGATTTCAGTGCCAAGAGAGCAAGCTACCAAGGTCGGGTCGTCCCAGGCACATGGAGCCAGCACAGGCATAAAGCTTCATTCTAGAACCAACTGCAGCTCCAGTCAGGAACTCCGCATGTCCCATGTCCAGGGCCAGAACTGGGTGAGTGGGACGGTGTTCACCCAGGGTTTTCCCAACCGGGACATGAAAAAGAGGAAGCTAGCAGGGTCTTGGAAAGTAAAAAGTGGAGAGAAAATTGCCTGCCTTCCATAATGCCCAACAACCAGTTGCACTGTTTTTGTTTTTGTCTTCACCAAGCCGACCGAATGTTTCTGACGTTGTACAGATCCCTGGGATAATGAAAATCCAGACATAACAGTCTCTCGGAGCAGCGCTCCTTAAACTGAAGTAGTGCAAATAAATTCCCTGGGGATCTTATGAAATTGGTGATTCTAATTCACTTGGTCTGGGTGGGGCAGTGGGGGGGGGCGGGAGCTGGAGGGGCCCGAGACTCTGCATTTCTCACAGTTCACCATGTGTTGTTCAGCTGAGGACCACTTTTCGGTAGCTACAACTTAGAGACAGGATGGTGTCTACCTTCAATGCACCGGAGAACGACACCCCACCGAGACCCATTGAGTCACTATCGATGAGGAGGCTGACACGTGCTTTCACCTTTTCTCGGATTAAGGGAGTCTTTGGTTTTTGGGGAAGGGTCCCATTCCTTAAGGAAAGTGACTTTCTGAAGACCCGAGTGCAAGGACAGCATCAAGCCATAAACGATGCCTGTCTCACCTCGTGCACTGTCCTTCCCCCCAGCCTGTCCCCTAGGAAAGACTGACGTTCCACAGAGTAAACCAGGCTTGAGCCGACCTAGCGAAGTCAAGGAACCACAGATAAGTAACCTGTTACCTGGGAACAGAGCAACAATTCTTCCATAAATGAATGTCAATGAGGTATAATTTTCTGCTGTAGCAGAATTTCTACACCTGACAGTATTCTTAATATACTTTAATTAAGAGGTTAATCTGTTGTAGAAATTGCTTTTCTCTGAAGCCACCTGAAATCAATTTAAACTCAATTACAAGTGGTTAGCTATTGTTTATGTGGTTAAAGATTAGAGAATACATTTTTGCTTGTCATGAGCCACCCGAGCAAATTTTGAATGTCATGATCAGCGGAGAGTCTGAATAGTTGAGTGCTCTTTAATGGGCATAGAGAAACCATTAGAAAATATAATCAGTCATATTTGATGACTTGACCTTGGGACTCAGCTAGAAAAGGGTCTAATCATTTCTGTCCCTTAAGTGCCACCAGGATTGCTCTGCTGAAATTAATTGATCATTACGTGCTTTCCGAGAGCCTAATATACCCTATTTGATGGAATATAAATTGCAAAAATAATCTGTAAATTATATAACAAGCTTCAGAATACATTTGCCCTCTGTCTCTTTAGCGCAGATTAAATCTGACAGCTCGTTTCAAAATGATCAAAATTGCTTCACTCCTCCAATAGTTTGGAATGCTCGAGTTTTACAAAGAAAAAAAAAATCTATTGCCTGGCGTGTGCCCAGTATATAAATTTGAATTACAATCCATTTCCCATCAGTAAAACATAGAGATAAAAAGAGGTCTGAAAAGGTTTTCTGGGGCTTGAATGCATTATTTTATTCAATTGCTTAGTAAGGTACTTAGCTGCTATTAAAAATTTGGATGCGTGTCAGAGAGAAGGAAGCTGTTTTGAATCCTATCCACTTCCACGCTAAGTATATGAAAGAATTACATGCCTCTAATAGGCCAGCCAGCTTGCTAATGTGATATCCCATAGTCTGGTTGAACGATACACAATGACAGCACACTCCGCTGATTATCGGCGGGTTAAAGGTTTCTTGTCAGCCTTTCAGGTGTCAAAATGATGAATCCAATTACCTCCTCTGTTTGTGTGGATTCTTGTGGGATCAAGACATTCTGCCATTATAGTGTACACATTCCATGACATTTTGGTTAAAGTCGCAGAAAGTCTTTCTCTAGAACCGTTCCCCTCCAGAGAATTATTTAATTTTTTTTTTTCCTTTCGGTTGACACTTCTCATATTTGAAATAAACCTTCCAGGATTTTCTTCCATAAATGTTGAATGGTTAACTATTGAGTAGAGAACCATCTGTTCCTGCCTAATTGGTGTAATGAGGGAAGACCACATTTTTGGAGCCTGAAAAAAAAAAAAAAAACAAGAACGTGTGATGAAATGGGCTCAGAGTAGTGCTTAGCATGAGAGGCTGGGCAGCTCCCCGGGTGCCGGGGCAGTGGGAAGTTTTCTGGGAACTGGACCTTTGAAAGCTCCTTTCCTGGGAGTTGAGCGAGGGGTAAAGTCAGCTTGGGGACCATGTTTGTATTAAATTAGGAGTCTGGGTTGGACTACAGAGGTTCAAATCCTGGCTCTGTCACTTACTAATCCGAGAGCCTTTGGGAAGACTCCTTAGCTTCTTAAAGCCTCAGTTGCCCCAACTGTAAAATGATAATAGTGAAGATTTGACGCGGGAGTGTGGAGCAGATGCGCGGCCTAGCGTCAGGCACGCACCCTTCCTAAGCTTCTCGTTATAATCAAGCAAAGCATAAAATGATCCGGTGTCTCTCTTTTCTATGCCCTAAATAGGGGGTACATGATTTGAGAAAGACTTTTTTTTTTTTCCTGGCTTGTGAAATTTTGGTATGACAAGTCTTACGGAGCTACCAAAACGAAGCTGCATTTGATGGTTCATTTCACAGCTACCTTTCTGATACCTCCTGTTGGAGCGAGGGTGCAGGCCAGGGAATGGAAGGGTCCTCAAGAGCAGCCCCGCGTGGGGCGGGGGGGCATTGCCGTGTGGTAGTCTCGGTTCCTCCACAGAGCAGCTGTGGGAGGCCCAGGGCAAGAAGCCCCGCCCCCTCTGTGCTCAGTCTGTGGAAAATGACAGGGTTGAAGAGGTAACTGTTAAAGTGGTTTAGAGCCCTGAGATCCCATGGTTCTATGTTGCTAGCCGTCTCGGTGAGAACATTCCCTGCTTCACACCCAGGCCACAGTCACAAGGCGGGCACGGGCTGGGGCGGCGTGGTAGCGCAGTGACTGTGGCTTTCACCCTCGTGCTGCTTGACCTCTCTGTTCATGGCCCACCTGGCCCCACATGGGGCCACCACTTAGTGGCCATTCACTAAGGAGCGGTTGAAATCATGTCTCCCCTTTGAGAAACCCAGAACAAAAATCCCATACTTCCTGCGTTTGCTCCATCCTGGGAGATGCTAAGAACCCTCCTTCATCTCCCCTAACACCCCTTCCCCCACTTCATGATTTGAGGAGTATCTGCTCTGTCCCACCTCGTCCCATGCTTCCCCCTAACATCCACCCTCAGCGGAGGTCATAAAAGGGCACCGTGAGGCCCAGGTTCAGCTCACAGATGAGGTCACTTGTCCCACCCCCTACCCCAAAAAGGCTTTCCACAGTCAGAGTTAGTTCCCAGTATATAAAAATCAGAAGATTTCACATAAAACCTAGATTTCCAGCTTCTTTTAAAAAAATAACAAAGGGGAAAATATGAGCAGAATGTCCCCTAGAAGGATGACCTGGTTCTTCCACCGGAGGGGGACGAGTCTGGTCAGGAAGTGAAAAGGGTGACGTCCCGACTTTCCACTCTGGAGCATCTCAGGAGCAAGTTGCAGATGTCTCCTCGAGCCTCTTTGAAGTGGCCCAGGACCATCAAGTTAACGGGTCACCGTGAGACCCTTGGTGCAAAGGAGTCCCATGGGACAGACTCACTCCCGCCCCCTGGCTTGCTTCACTCCAAGCTGCCAGCCAGGGGCTCATTGGCCTTGGAGTCTCTGCTCCTCCCACGAGTTCATACCTTTTAAGAGTTTCGGTTCCAGAAGATTCAGTCCTTGTGAACACTGCATATCCCTCAAACAGGATCTGCACTTTGAGATTTAAATAAGTTATACATCACCGGTTGCCCCTTTTGCTGGGAACAGAGAGGAAACGGGCTTGGAGGCAAAGAGACTCTAGGCTGGGCCAGAAGGTTAAACCAGGAGTCTGGGAAAGATGCCAGAGTGGGTGGGGCTGGACGAAGGACTGATGGTCCACTGATGTATACGGGAAAGTGAGCACAGGGCAGGGTGAGATAGGGAGGGACATGGGTCTTCCTCTTGCCTCCACACATCGTCTTGGGAGGATTGGTGCCCCAGCCGTCTGAATCTGTCATTCTCCCAGCTCCGAATTTCTGTAATTCTGGTTTCCTTTGCCATCCCACAAGAATGGTGACTTCGGGCCGCACATAAGGGCTCATTGCTAGTGTAAACCTGCCTTTGACTTCGCACGATACTCCACGGTCTGTTTGTCAGGTCACAGGTGAGTCCTGTTGAAAGCAAGCCCGCAGAAATTGTACTCTAGAGAAGGTTTGTGTTAGAACCCCAGCGTCACTACCTCAAAACTAGTGAGGACAATACCGCCGGTGGCTAACGTCAACCCGTGAGATTGGGTTCAACGTGCTGGTCAATGACTGACCCCAGAGAGAGTCAAAGGCCATGAAATCAATAGCTACATAGTAACTTCAATACAATATTCAGCCTTACCTTGAATGGAGTCATTCATTTGCGAACCCAGTTACTGAACCGAATGCAAGTACAGAGGCCCTCGGAGTGCGCGTGCAGACAAAAGGAAATTCCGACTGAGGAGATAATCTCCATTGATTTAGTCATACAATGAAAGGTTTCACTCCTGTGCAAAATACTTTAACAGGCAAAGGCTTTCTGCTTTGTGCTCTAAAAGCTCTAACTCCCTTCCCCTAGAAATAGCAAGCATGCTATGCCACATCAAATTCCCTCTGTCAGCTGAATTGTCTGACACGGAATTTTTCAGTTGAATCATTTTGTCTAAAAAATGGATCATTTGCTTTTGCTCTCCATAATTCTTTTGTTCATTCACTGGGTACTTCAGCCCATTTCCTACTGACGGACTGAGACGTGGCTTATGCCACATGCAGACGTGGTAGGAGACTTAGGTTATCCACTAAAGCTGCAGGAGTATTTTTAGAAAAATAGTTAAAAACACAATTTCTGTCATCCGTATGCACCTGTCATATCTGTATTTCTCCTCTAACCTTTTGTACATCCATGTATAGCTGATACTAAAAGTTAACACACAATTTTGTCTTTTGTTCTTTTAACACTAAACTTGTTCCGTAGGCTTCATTTTTAATGACAGGATAATAATGCCCAAATGAGCCCAGCATTGTGGTAGGTTACCAGACTGCTTCTCATTCTTTATCTCTCCCTGTTTCTACATCCTTTGCGATGTGATTTTGTAGCTCCTTCCATCGGGGCGAAGCTTGTTTTCCGCTCCTGGAATATGGACCGGTCTTATGACTTGCTCTGGCCGACAATGTAGCAGAAATGATGGCGGGCAGATTCCAAGCTTGTGCCTCAAGATTTTTGTACTTTCGCTTTCCTTCCTGGAACCCTGCCGTAGACTATCAACGTGCGAAAAGTCCCAAGCTAGCCCACTAGAGATGGCAAAGCCACACGAAGGGGGGGCCAGTCACCCCAGCTGTCAGATGAAGCTAAGCCCTGCCTCCGCCAATCGGCTTCCGCTTGATCTATCCGCTGGCCAGTTCATGAAGGACTGTAGCCGAGATCAGAAGAAATCTTCTCCTGACCTGTGGTTCAGGGTGAAAAAGCAAATGCATACTGTTTTAAGCCAAAGAGTTTTGCAGTGGTTTGCTATGCGGCGGTAGCTGACTGAGATAGCCGTAATTCTCTATTTCCATTTTGTTGTTTAGGTATTTCCAAATTTTCTTACTTATCCAACAATGCTGGGATGAACACTTCGGTGCCAGTGGAGAATGTGTTCCTGTGAGGATTTTCATTTTGTTTAAGGAAACTGCCAATTAGATTTTATCTCCTTTAACACTTACCAAAATACCGTATTATTGAAATTCTGGGGTTGTCTATAAAATTATCATTGTCAAGCGAAATCTAAGCTTTCACATTGCATAATTGCTTTATATTTCCATATGTAGAGCAATAACATGCATTTTCCTTATGGAAACATATGGCACATGATGTATCCAATCTCAAACCAGGAAAGTCACAAAAAAAACTCAGAAGCTCATAAAAACTCTGTTCCAGCTGGGTGAACCCTGAGCATATTGACTTCTCTCAGAAGGTTCTAAATAATGACAAATACATATATGTATAGAAAACCAACCCATGGTTTTTTTTCCTCTTTTTTTTTCCTCTTGAGAAACCATGATTACCGCCCCCCTCCCAAATTTGGCAGCCTCTTGAAAAAGCCAAACTTCTTCCTCAAGAAGCTGTGACCTGTTGGATTGTATATTGGCAGGGAGTCTCTAGCAAGTCATTTGTTCGAGTAGAAAATCATTCTAGTTGATTTCTGCTGCATACAAATTGCAAGAGTCCAACAATAATAGCACTACTCGTTGATAATGTTTCTTCATGGGATGTATACAGGTCTTGCCCAACAATGGTCTATATTATGTCAAAAATCAGTCTGAGGCGGTTGATATTTGAGAAGAGTTGTCTAAGGAGATCATTGGTCGTCAGAGATCTAGCCCTTTGTAAGTTAGATCACCAGAAAGCCATATGGCCATGTTATTTATTTCTGGTCCCTTGGGTCATCAGTATCACTATTGTCATTATTAGCGCCATTATCAAGATCTCTCCAAGAGAAGAAAAGCTGATGAAAGACAGTTTTGGAGTTTTGGAAATCTCGTCTTAGATGATCCTGTCGCTTGTGTTTTTACCATTTCTAGCAAACCAGACATTACATTCTATTTCGATTTTGAAGCAGTTTTATACTACCTCTCCTTTGGCAAGTTGTTATGCATCCTTCTATTAGCTACTGAGAATTAGAGTTATCCTGTTGTGATTCCTTGACTAGCAGGAAGTTCAACTGCAATCTGCGTCTTTACCTAGATCGTGCTGTAACTCTTCTCCCTCCATTTTCCCTTCATGGCTCACCTACTATTTTAATCTTTACTATAATAACTCTATTATATTTGTGTACATTTGCAGATTCCTTTGCATACTTTTTGATAATATTCCTGTCCTGTCCTGACTATGTAGGCCTCTGGAAAAGTCTTAGTCATTCTGATCACTTGCCTTACCAGAAAATAAGAACTGTTATCTTGGAGTAGGAGAACCACCTGGTCCTTCATTCATTTTGCAGAGACGCAGAAGTTCCGAACGTCTGCCTACTTGAGGGCAGTTGCCACTGTGGTGGTAATGGAGCCAGCTCCGAGACAGAGGCACTGACTCATGTTCTCTTTGAATTATATACATTATAGCCAGCACCTGTTCACTAAAAATGAGAAAAGCACCCCCTGTGCTCAGTATAAGAGTCTTCATGATTAAGAGAAAGACCTTCCCCGTCCCGCCATGTCAATAGAAGTTGTATTTTCCAAGCATTTCTGACAGCTAAAATGTCTTTCTTACCCAAATCTAAATAAAGTCCAAGAGGTGGGTTAAGCTTCGAATTTTACAGTGTTCTTATCCACTTATATAATTCCAGTTCCTTGAGTCACACCCACTAAAAAAAAAACCAAGAGTCTGGGTTATCTGGCCCAAGACTCTCCCTACCCAGTCATCTTCAGAGTCCAGACTGAAGTATTTGCAAATCCTCCATGTTTTCCCAAGGGTCATTTGTCACTTTTATATGACTGGAGAGAGAGAAAACACCAGTAGGGCCTGCCTTCCTCTCTCCGGGCATTTGGAGCCTCAGGTTAGCATCATGTGCTACCAGGGTCATCGGGACAAAAGGGCTCTGTGTGCCCCTGCGGATCCAGTATGATGCTCCCCCACCCCATCTGCACTTTCTCAGGACCCCTCCTGCACACCTTGCCCCCTGAGGTCTAGGGCTGTTATTAGGGACCTGAGGTCTGCTGGGATCAGGCGCTCAAGCGACCGTGTACAGCTAGCCTTCGCTTGAAAACTGGATCTCATGTGTATATGGACCTGTCACCATGTAATAACATTGCGTTGCCCTAAAGATATACTTTTGAATAACTTTTTCACTTGTCCTCATTAAATAGGAGAACTCAGCTGAACTAAAGAATTTTGTAACAGGCATCAACCATGAGCTGGACACTGAAAAACTTTCAAATAATTTTTGGAACCTGCATTTTTTCTTAAAGGGACGCCCAGTGGACCCTTTCACATCAGACAGATACATAATGTGTTTTACTGAAAGAAACTAAAATCTCCAAGTGTTCCCCGAAACAAATTGGGTAATCAGTCCCCACCTTTTTTGCGGCTTCCTGATTGGGAATCCTGCTGTTAGTAAAGCTTCTATCTTCTTATGACTGCCTTCACTTTCCTTTTCAACAGGTTTTTTCCTTTCCTGGCTAAACAAATAGTGAATGTGTGTATAGGCTTGGTGGGAGAGAGTCAAAGTCAGGATTTTTGTTCCACGGCCAAGAGGAAACTCCAGGATATTGTCTCTGAGGTCATAGGTCATCTAAAATCATGGACGTGTGATAATAAAATTGATGATACTGTCAGTTGACGTTATTGAAGTCCTATTATAGGTGGTAAATTAATGTGCCTCTTTCTTTCTTTTCAGCCTTAGTTATCCCTTTACTTCCTAAGGCACCTAAGAAACGTTTCGTGAATCACCTTGGATAGATGTTTGATTAGATTCATTCATTTACCGATACCTTCTCTTAGCTGGGCAGTGACCCATATGTTGGGGGTACAGCAGTGAACATAAAATACCCGTATTCTCAAAAAGCTTCCATTCTAGTGGGGCAGGGGACAGACAGTAGGCAAATCTATTTATCAGGTAATAAGTGCCATAAGGAAAAAAAAAAAGAGGGAAAAACAATAGCGACAGAAGCAGGGTAGGAAGCATTCTTGAAAACGTTTATAAAGGTGGCCAGATAGAGGAGAAGTATGAATTTTTGTTTTGACGTTTTGGAATTGCTAAAGTTTCCTTTTTCTCATAGAATAAATTCAGATAACCTAGATCCCTTTAGGACAGCAATTCCAAACTTTGGGCTCTAACTTCCTAAAAGCTCCCTTGACATGTATTTGCACACCCTTAGAGATGTACCTGGAGAAGGCAAATAATCTAAAGGAGTGTGAGCACATGACCCTGGAGGTCACCTTGCCCTGAGCTTGTAAAACACCATTTGTAGCCAGTCTGACGTCAATCAGCAAAGGCTGACAGATGATTCATCTGGGCTCGTACCATTGTTGGTTCCTGTTATTGTTTTTCCCCTCACATTTTAGTTAATCATTTGTTTGAGTTCGGTTAAAGACTCACGTGCTCTATTAGCCCTTTTCCTACAGTTTCATCCGGCCAGCCTTTGATGACAAATGTAGGTGTGGGTGACAGAAGGTCCCTGTCCTTTTCCCGAGGGGCCAGCACACCGGCGTGAGAGGCCAGAATGAATGAATCCAGGTTGTAAAACCAACTCCTAAATATCTGGAAGCCCCTCTTCACACAAGCAAACTCACCTTGGAGGTCCCATTTCTCCTCTGAAATTCCCGTAAAGCCTATTTTTTTCATTCTTCATTTTATTGAGGCGTAAGTGACATATGACATTCTATTGGTTTCAGGCATACATTATAATGATTCGGATACTTGTATACACCGTGAGATGACCACTACAATTTGTCTAGTGAATGCCTGTCCCTACGCAAAGTTACAAAAAATTGCTTTTTCTTGGGATGAGAATTTCCAAAGTTTACTCTCTTAGCAACCTGCAAATACGTAATACAATATTATTGCCCATAGTCACCATGCTGTGCATTACACCCCCCTGAAATATTTATTTTGTGACAGGAAGCTTGTACGTCTTGACCTCCTTCGCTGGTTTGACAAGACTGCAACCCCCCCAAACCCTCCCCCACCACTGGCAACCACTATTCCTTTCTCTGTATCTATGAGTTTTGTTTTGTTTGTTCATTTGTTTTGTTTCTTAGATTCCGCATATAAGTGAAATCATGTTTGTCTTTCACTCTGTGACTTATTGCACTCAGCATGATACCCCGAACGTCCATCCATGTCACACCTGGCAAGATTCCCTTCGTTCTTATGGCCAAGTAGCCAATTTTAAAATAATTCCATAATGAGCCGTTGAGCTGAATCTGCAACGTCAAATAACAAGAGAAGGGAAGGCCATGAGGATTTAAGGATAAACACAGGAAGGACAGAGACCAGCCTCTACCAGGATTTCAAAAACCCACAGCTGCTTACAAAGTACATTCTAACCCAAGTTTCTGAGTCAAAAGTCACTCCTAAGATATGCAGACATGAAGGGAAGAGCTTAATAATCCTCTCCTACTTCCTAGGCAGGGTGAGGCACAGACTGCAGGAGGTCTTCTGCAAGTCTTGCTTTTTTTAAATATCCTCCTTCTTAGCTTTACAGCAAACAGGACAGACACTCTGGACCTGACTGGCTCCATCTGGATTGGGAAGCCTCCTTCCTACCCTTGTCGGAAGGCTCTTTGTCCTCAAACACAGAAAGAGGTAGATCTCTCTATCCTCAACTGCATATTTCTGCCCTGGCTCCGAATGAAACTTCAGGCCGGAGTGAAGTCTTTCAAAGTTGGGCCGAGCCCAGGCTGGGCCCTGCTTGCAAGAACCGAGTAATGACTTGCTGGTAATCACCCAAGTCCGAGAAGCCTACGAAATGCTCAGAACAGGGTTTTGGAAATGAAAAAGAAGTTTCTTCTCTTCGTTCATCTCATCACCATCTGGCTAGCTTTTATAATCCTTGCGGCACTGTGATTAATTTTTTATGCCGTGGACTTCTGCTAATTAATTGTAATTACCAAGAACAGGAAATTTCAGCACGACCACATCATGTTTACTCAGAATGACCAAGCTGGAGAACGGTTCTTGCGGAGACGTTCCTGGGATTGTCTGATTTGCAGAGCCGGCCGGATCCTCGGAAGTGACCTGGCTCAGAGAGTCCACTGACACCTGAGCAAACGTGTGCATGTGTTAGCCCAGGCCTTGCAGCTGGTTAGTGACCGGGGACACCGGCCGGTGGTGCTCACACCGGGCTCTGCTGCCTTGAGGACCAGTTCAAACCAGAAGCAGCCACTCCTCCCCATTTGGGTGGAGTCATCGAATCCAGGGTGGAATTTGGTCAAAATGCTGCATTGCATCATCATGCCGCTTTGAAACTCCAAGTTCTTTGGACATAGAGTTCTTGTCTGTGTGATGTGAACCAATAAATTCCCTGGAAAAAAAATCAGTCCAAACACTTGGCTGGTGTTTGGGAGGAAAAAATAAATGTGGGTGACTGAATTTTTAACACTGAATTAAGCAGCTGTGTTTGCCTCCTATGGGCGCTCATTATTAGATCCAGAAAAACTTGTCCGAAGCGGGGCTGGGGTCACAGAATCGTATGGAAATTGTGCCATGGTGTCAAAGCAGCGCAGGACATGTCGGTGCTCCACGGATGTCGAGGGTGATGGGGTACGCTCGGGTTTTAGCCCGGTGCTTTTTAAACTGCCACGCTACGTTTCACTTTGGAAGAGTAGATTTCCCCCCCACCCACCCAAGGAGATATGCATAGGTAATCTAATCTATGCACATAAAATAGCTAAGGGCAACATTCTGTGTTTAAAATGACACATTTCCCCTTTCTACAAATACTAAATGAGAACAATAATATTGTTTTAATGAACTAGGATTTGGAACTGTGAGTTACAGGAATCAGTGTTAGTCGTAGAGCATCGTCAGCACTAATTCGTTTCTGGATGTGGATTTACCGGCCCTGTAACCTATTCATCTGATACATCTAGTGCTCGGCACGTGTCCCGGCGCACGGGAAGAACGAATGCTTCAGTGACTCCCAGCTTGCGAGCTTCGTAAAGGCAGGAGCTGCATCTTTTTCACCAGATTTAATCCACCCCTCCGTGAAGTGACACCAACTGCCGGACTTTAGCAAAGTAGAGCTGCCGCAAATATTGGTTGGATGAGGAGGTAACGGGTTTGTGCCTGCGGAGGGTAACTAGTGGTGGTGCCCTGGAGAGCTCAGAGCAGAAGAGAACCGTGGCCACGGCCGTGAGCTCAGTGGTGGACTCCAGCCGCCGCGTGGAGGATGACCCAGAACCGAACGTGTCAGCTTGCTTCGTGCAATGTCCCCCTTATGGCCGACTTTAATGAGGGCATCCTCTCATCCTCATGGTCGTCAGGACAAGGACGTTTTTTGGCTCCTCCTCGGGCCTTCTTCATCTCTCAGCCAATGACAAAGTTTACAGATTTTCTCTCTCTTTTGTGGCCCTTTGGCCTCTCAAGACCACAATCCTGACTCAGATCTTCATTATCGTTCACGGGGACTCTTGTAATAACACTCCGAGTCTAACTGTCTCAAGAGTCTGGTCCGTTCTGGTTCATGTTGTGCTTTGTTGTGAAGTTTATTTTCTAAAACCCAGGCTGGTCAATGAACTCACCTGCTTAAAAGTCGTTAATGGCTCCGTAGTGTCTGTGGGTTAAATTTCACATTCTTTTGCGGGGCATCGAAGGTCATGCTTTTCCTTCACCCCCATTGTTCCACCTCGTGTGACCCTTACTTTACTTACATGGAAGATATGCCTCTCTTTGGGGCTTCTGCTCCTTTGCTTGTGTTATTCTTCCACCGGAAACACCCTTGCATACTCTCCGCCTTTTGCGTCTGTCCCCCACCAGCCAGCACTCCCCATCGGAGCGGGTGCTGGGTCTCTTCTGCTCACCGTTTTATTCCCAGCGTTTAGTCCAATGTCTAGCACAAAATAGGCATCCAATAAATATTTGTTGAATGAAGGAGAAACTTACAAAGCCGATATATATGCTTTGCATTGAATTAAAAATCCAATACATTTTCTGTACTAGGAGATAGTATACTTAGACTGAGCTTGCTCTGTGCAATTCAACATTATACATACTAGGGAATGCAATGAGCATAGTGTCGACACTTTAGGGAGTCAGTCTGGAATTATCGGCGCTGGCAGGAAATGTGAAAGCTGTCAGAAGAACAGGGCAGACTCTGATAGGGAAACCCTAAGGCTGGTCTCCTCACAGGATTCCCTGCCTATGATTTCTGCCCTCCCCAACTCAGTCTGCACTCAGTTCTCAGATTCACCTTCTCAGGTGCCCCGATGGATCTATCAGCCCTCATCCTAAGAACCAAATGTCCTGTGATCCTTATCACCTGAACATAAAAGCCCAAACAACTTATTAAAGCCATATATTCTTCCCAAAGGCTCCAGTCTTTGTTTACTGGGACCTGCTTTCGTGGGCTTCCCTCTTGCTCCAGGGAGCTGCTTACGCTCCGCCAGCCTGTGTTTGGTCCATTCCTGAAAGGGTGCGAAGAGCCACGGCAAACCTAAGGCAGCAATACTGTCCTGGGAGCAGTTAACACCTGTGCTGGCGTGTGACACCTTGCTTGTCTGGATCCTAGGAGGCAGGTCTCAGTGTCCCACACCAAGCTCTTTTTTATTTTGTATGACGCTTTAGTTATTTTTTATGCCCCCCCCCGCCATAGCATACATTCAGGGCCCCTCTGCCTGCAGGAGCCTCGGGGAACACAACTGGGGGTCTGTCTGCTGGCCTCTCGCCCAGCCCTTACGGTCGGGATCCACTACTGGTATTTTTTAGCTTCACCTGCATGACTTCCGAAGTCTGTTCCCTCCCTCCTGCTTTCCTGCAGCCACAGCAAAGATTCTCGCATTGAGAGCTGTGAGAATCACCCAGGAACTTGCTAAAATTCAGATTTCTGAGCCTTACCTTCGAGAACTATGCATTTTAGATAAGCATTCGGGCCGGTTTTGATGCAGGGGGTGCACCGTCTACGCTTTGAGAAGCATCTTGAGTGTGGCCACCAGCAGTTCTTCCGCGTGTGTTCATCCATTCAGCCAGCCAGCCAGTCATGTGTTCAGGTCCAGACATAGGCATTTTTCGTGCAGCAGAGCTTTTATGACAAGAATTGCATGTGATAGGATCAATTAATTAAGAACAATGGGTTACATCTGCTGTTAATAGTTCTAAACAATTGTCTTCTAAAACCATTCAGTAATCATACCTCCTTAAGGAAAAAAAAATGCTGGAGTCTCTTCTGCACAGCTGCCTGGAGAAGCGTGTGATTTACTTGGCTCATCAGTGGATAAGAAAATAGGAGAAATCTACCCTTCCGTAGTGAGAGGAAAAGAAATGCCTCACTTAAGCGAGATGGATGGATTTGCTTAATGATGTTTAGGTTTTTAAATGTGATTCTTGTAATTTTTTTAATTCCAAAAAGAAAATAATAACTTTATAATTGTGCATCTGGAAAGGTAACCCCTAAGGCCCTAGTAGGAGTTTTGCTAACTAAGCATTCGTCAGGAACACAACTGTCAAAGTAGAGAGAACCAATCGGATTGGTTCATTTAGCCTACTAAGTCCCGCATGCTCTGGTAGGGACCGGTGATAGAGTCACAAGGGGGACTTACTTCCCTGGCTTCAGGGGTTTATCAGGGTTTAGGAGGTAGTGACATAGGAAGATCACGTTTTCCCAAGTTCAAGAGTAGGGACCATGATATCATATATGGTCTTACAAATTGCAGTGTGAGATTATTCTTAAAATGCCTGCATGTACGTTCCTCTTTCCACATGAACTTACAACTTCTGCCAGACCGATCTACTTATCAGCCCCTTACCTTGCCCCACACCTTCCAGATGCTTCTCTTTAGCTCATGCAATTTTCCATTCTTGGAATACCCTCCTTTCTATTGTTCTACCCTCTAAACCTAACCTTTATCCAAGATCCAGTTAATGTTCTACCTTCTTTGTGAAGCCAGCCTCAATCATCTCAGACCACAATGAACTTCAGAACACCTGTATGCCTTATTGTTTGCCCTCTTACTTGGCATTTAACAGATGCCAGGGCGGCATTACAAACCATCTTACGTAAGGGTCCCATTTCCCGAGGAGTTACACTACTTCGGCCTTGTGGACGACAGTGGTCATGTTGTATTCACTTTGCATTCACTAGATTGAGCGTAACATCGGACCCACGATGGCTGCTCCTTAAATTTAAGATACAGACCAGAACATGGACATTGTCTTTATTTTTTATGTGTCAGATTTTCTGCTTGGGGAGCCATTCCACTGTGCAGGTTCTGAATTCCACTTCTTTCTCTGACACCTAAAATTTCGACAATGATGTTGTCAAGTTCAGAGTTATCTCCTGGAGTAATGTCCACTACAAACCGGAAGCCTCAAACTCATGCTTTCCAGGGCCAGTCAAGTAACGAAGTAGGTCTGTGCCCACCCAGCTCCATATTCTTGCCCCAGGGGCTAAGCCAAAGGGGTCTGTTCTGCATATTTGCACCCCCCAGTGTGCTCCATTTGGGCTCTAACCCCACCAGCTCTCCTTGGTCATCTAACTCACTGCTAAGGCAGCGTGGTCTCTGGGTTAAGACCCTTTGGCTGCCCTGACCCAAATGCAGATGTCTGGCTGGAACCAAGTGTAAACTCCTGTCTTCAGGTGTACCCTGATGTAGGACTACCTTTCCACACAGAGCCCAGTTCTCAAATATCGATACCATTTGCCAGGCAAGGCTTTTGGTTGGCTTCCATCTCTGTTGTCGGTTTGATAGCCAAAGGTATTCACCAAGTTCCAACTCTCTGCTGCCCTCAACAGGCCCTTGACCTCATGGGCAACTCTGATTAACTGGGTTCCAGATGAGATAAATAAAGTCTTGGAGTCTGAGACTCATCATATGTTTTGTGTTGAGTGATTTTGTATGTTTGGTCGCTGATGTTTGTTCTGATTGTGCGTGGAGGACAGTGGGCGGGGATTGGGGGGGAGTTGGTTTTTTCTTGACTTTCAGTTATTTAGGTGCATTTTGATTTTTCTTCTCTATATACCCACCATCTTCCCTTTCATCCACTTGAAAGAGCAATGCTATGAAGTGGGAGAAGTCAATTATGTTGGCAAAGGCAGTATGGTTTAAACTAAAAACATGTGACATTTGGAATAAGACAGATCTGTGTTTTAATCTCAACTCCACCTTTCACTGGCCATGAATTTGGACTACATTTTTCTGTGTTTTTCCTATATAAGAAGTGCATTACATAATAATATGCAAGCAAAACTGACTCTAGAGGGTGCTCAGTACTGTTCCCCCCTGCCCCTCTTTCTCATTAAGTATTTTCGCTTTGACTAAGGTAGCCAGTCATCAGCTTCCCTGCTATAGAGATTAGCAGTCACTGCGTGGGAGACATTTGTTACCTTCTTCTCCCCTCCCCCTCCCTCTTCTTTGTCTTCTTCAGTCTGTGGTCTCTTAGACTCCAGAGGAAGGATATATATTGGGCAAATGTTTAGTCAGCAAGCCCAGAATTTTCTTCTGGCACTGACCAAAGGGATCTTACTTGACCTTCAAGCTCGGGAACTGTCCTTAGCCTACAAGCTACAATGTTAGTTATATGAAAACTAGGCGTCCTGCTAGATCCTTTTACATAAAACTGGGTCTCGAAGGGCTTGTTGGAAGGCTAGGTGCTGGTTTCTCTAAGTATGACAGCCAACTGTGATTCTACTAGCAACATTAATTAGTACAAGGCAAGACCTGACCGACACTACCAGTTGTTGAATTTTTACTGCATCAGAGATTCTTGGATTATATCATTCAGTTATCAGAAGAGCCTTGTGTGTTAGACTCTCATTCCCATTTTACAGATAAGGCAACCAAGGCTCAGAAAGGCAGAAGTAACTTGCTCAAGATCATGAAACTGGTAGAAGTCAAAGCTGAGATTGGAGCCAAGGTCTGACTGGACACAAGTCTGTGCTTATAGCATTGTGTTCCTTCACCTCTAAAAAGCAAGGGGTTCTGAGAAGCAGCCAATGGTGAGGGCAGCCTGCGGGCATATAGGTCTTCATTTGGCTCTGCATGGAGCCACAGGTATTGGCATCTCATTACCCTAAGCCTACCCTAAGGAGGCTTTTACAGGGTAAGGCCAGTTTTAACTATGATACCGTAAAAGAATAATGTTAGATCGTTGCCTTTGTCTGTTGCTCTTCCAGTGTTGATTGATAGGTTACATTTTTAAAGATTGCATCAGTAACTCATGCTTTATTACTCTTGAATTAGCGTAATGCTTCAAATCATCTTGTTGTAATTCAGCATAATTATCTATAATTAAAAATAAATTCCTGTAGGGTGAGAATATTAATTCCTATCTAAATCTCTTTATTTCGATTGAGCCTATCAACCATTACCAGCTCATAGCCAGCAATTCTGAGCCTTTGCTGTGGAATTGGCTCTGCTCTATTCAGTGAGTTTATACTTCCTGTGCTACGGCGTGTTCTCTTCTCCTTGGGATCAGCATCCCTCTAGGTACTTTGCCTGAGCAAATGTTCTCAAAGCTATTGGCTTCTGTCTGTTGGTGGTTTATTTCACTCTGAGGTTCTGATGAAAGCTCTGAAGCATGGTCCAGCTCTGAAGCGTGCCTAGGCACATAGACACAGTTTGTGCATGGAATTTTAGGAGAGTCAAGAATCTCCTGGGACCCAGCTTTTCCAAGCGGGGCTCCCAGGCTAGGGGCAACAGCACCATTGGGAACTTGTTAGAGAAGCAAATCCTTTGCCTTTTGTTGAACTAGAAATTCTGGGAGTGGGGACCAGCAATCTGGGTTTTAAGAAGCTTTCTGGACGATACTGATGACCTAAAGTTTAAGAACCATGGCACTGGGAGGGATTGTGGACCTTGCCCAGGCAGGAGGTCATTGAACATTCTTGAATAAACATCAGCGCTTCTGAAAGCAGAAAGGTAATGGATCTCTGCAAGCTCTGAGCTTGTTCCTTTCCTTGGGTGTTAAGAACTGCTTCATGTTTCAGACCCAGGACCCGTTTGCTCCCAGGGAGCCAGGAGGAGGAGCAAGCATGAAACCATCCGGGGACACCCCAGGGAAATGGTCCCAGGTGCCTGGGAATATTAAAGAAGTTTCGGGAGGTGATGGGAATGGGTAGGCCCTCTCCCTGGGTACGTGCCCATGCTTAGGCGGCTCTCTGGCCCTGCCTGTCCTCATCCGGGGTCATCTTTGCCCTTGAGGCAAGGATGCTCTCTCTGGAGACTCTCACACTCCACGGCAGAGCCTGGGTGTGATTTGAGAACACGGTGTGGTGCTCAAGGGTTCAAGAAGGCATCTTTGGTAGTCTGTCTCTAAGTTTTTCCATGTAGGAAGTTTTGTGTAGCCAGGTCACATGGTCATTTTAGAGCTCGTTTTTTTTTTTTTAATGTTTATTTATTTTTGAGAGACATAGAGGCACAGCATGAACAGGGGAAGGGCAGAGAGAGAGGGAGACACAGAATCGGAAGCAGGCTCCAGGCTCTGATGAGCTGTCAGCACAGAGCCCGACACGGGGCTCGAACTCACAGACTACGGAGATCATGACCTGAGCTGAAGTCGGCCGCCCAACCAACTGAGCCACCCAGGCGCCCCTAGAGCTCATTTTAAAACTACGTTTCCATGTTTAAGTTTTATTATGTCAGGAAAAAAATGGCTTAGGTTTATAAGGAAATTCTCACCGAAGGCCTAAATCTTTTTCTTTTTCTCTTCTTCTTCTTATTTTTTAAAAATTATCTGAACCACGGTCTGAATTTATTTATTTATATATTTTTTTAAAGTTTATTTATTTAGTTAGAGAGAGAGAGAGAGAGAGAGAGAGGGAATCCCAAGCAGGCTCTGCACTGACAGCACATGGGGCTCAAACTCACGGACTGTGAGCTGAAATCAAGAGTTGCATGCTTAACTGACTGAGCCACCCAGGCACCTCAGGCCTAAATCTTCCTTCCTCCCCCCCTTCCTTCCTTCCTTCCTTCCTTCCTTCCTTCCTTCCTTCCTTCCTTCCTTCCTTCCTCCCTTCCTTTTTTTTTTTAAATTTTTTAAATGTTTATTTATTTTTCAGAGAGAGAGAGACAGAGTGCAAGCTGGGGAGGGGCAGAGAGAGAGAGAGAGAGAGAGAGAGAGAGAGAATCCAAAGGAGCCTCTAGGCTCTGAGCTGTCAGCACAGAGCGCAATACAGGGCTCAAACCCAGGAACCGTGAGATCATGACCTGAGCCAAGGTTGGACGCTTAACCCACTGAGCCACCCAGGCGCCCCCTAAATCTTTCTTGAGTAAATGCTTTGACACATGGAGTGTATCGCCTTGATTAAACACAATCATGTGTCTTCACATCGTGACCTCTTGCCCTTTCTCTGCATAAACCCACCCACTAGCCTCCCAAACTTAGTGCAAGGAATGACAACACACAGAAGACTTTTTTTTTTAAAGTGAGCTTCCGTTTAGATATTTATCATGTTGAGTGTCTACATTTGTGTTTTCATCTTCAAAATGTGAGAACCGTAGAGGGGTTACGTGTTTTAAATTTACTATTTTACCATTTCAGTATACTAGAAGTGTCTTAAGTGTTGCCAAGTAGGTGCTAAGAAGAATATGGAAATGGGATTATTATTTATGTTGGTCAATTGGCTTCTCTGTGTTCAGTGGCCAAATTCCTTACAAATTCATGTTATTGGTTTCAAGGAGGGACCAGATTGCAGGATGTAAAAAAAATATATATTAGGGGCTGAAGTTGAGATGAGTTCAATAAAGAGTCGCCTTCCTTCTCCTGCAGGCTCCTCTATCCTGAAGGCTTCCTCACGTTGTGAGACTGTCAGGCTTCGACTCATTCTTTAAGAATCAGATGAAATATCATGACCTCTGTATTAACACTGTTTTTTGGTTATACTTGTATTACGTGCTAACAACATTGTTGTGTAAATATCTATTTTCAGGTGTGTTTTCCTGGCCTTCTGTGACCTCCCCAAATTCAAGCCCTACGTTATATTAATTCTTGTGCCTTCAACACCTATCATAGACGAGCACACCATAAAAGTGCAGCAATTAGCCTTCGAGTTCGGAACGTTCGCACACACACGAAGCGGGTGGACAGGGGTAGAAAATAACACAGTTTTGCTGAGGGAGCAACTTCGTGTGTCCAGCTGAAGGCTACAGCTACCTCTATTGGCAACCAGGACACCAAGATGCCTTGTGACAGAAACGTCACTCCTTTTCTATATTTCATGAGATCTTAGGTTCTTAAAAAGAAAGAAAACAAGGGGCTATTTAATTGAATATTTGCACAGGCCCCAAAGTGCTAAGTGCTTTCCATGAATCTAAAAATTCCCTGATTTGCTTTCCCCTCTGGCTAACACCCCATCTCTCTTCTCTGCTGAACAGCTGCCTTCATGTTTTATTTTTAAAATGTTTTATTTATTTTTGACAGAGAGAGAGAGAGAGAGCAAGAGGGGGAAGGGAAGAGAGAGAGAGAGAGAGAGAGAGGGGCAGAGGATCTGAAGTGAGCTCTGTGCTGACAGTACAGAGCCCGACGCGGGACTCAAACTCACAAACTGTGAGATCATGACCTGAGCCGAAGTTAGACGTTCAAATGACTGAGACACTTAGGTGCCCCGTGCCTTCATGTTTTTAAGCCCCGATCTGGGTCTGTCTTCAGCCCCCTCAGTCCACTGAAATGGTTTGAAACCAAGATGTCCAATGGTGACCCTGTCTCTGTGTCTAGTGGTATTCAGTTCTTCCCTCTTTTAGCCTTTTTGTAATATTTACCCCATGATCATATGATCACACCCCCCCTTTTCAAAATGATTCCTTTCTTTTTTCAAAAGCCCATTTTTTTTTTGTTTTTGGTTATTCATTTTAGAAATTTGGATTTCAATCGTTTCAAAAAATGGTTGTGTTTCCTGGCTGCGAGGCAGCCTGAGTACCTACAGTCCTGGTTGGTTGCTGCGTTTCCTTCCGTGTGGATTTCTCTAGCAGTTCTGGAGTGGAAAGGGGCTCCACTTTGAGCCATCACTCTCCTTCCCACCGTGGAATCTTTATATTCTCTACTCCCTCTGCCTAGAGGTCTCTCTCTCTTTCTCTCCATCTTTGCCTTGCCTCAGATATTTGCACAAAAAACCTTTCCTCATGGGAGTCTGTCCTGACCACCCGGCCACCTCTAGGCTAGGTGAATTACCCTTTTTACCATTCTTAGAGTACAAGCTGCTTTTCCTTCACAGTGCAAATCCAAATTTCTACATGTATATTTTTGTGGCATTCTTAATGCCTGCCTTCCCATGAAGGCAGGGACCTGATCTGCTTGTTTACAAAGGGTGCTCAAAAAAATGTTGGCTAGGGGGTTCCTGGGTGGCTCAGTCGGTTGAGCGTCCGACTTGATTTTTTGGCTCAGGTCATGACCACAGGGTTCATGGGATGGAGACCCACATCAGGGTCTGTGCCATCAGTTAGGCCTCTCCCTCTTCCTCTCTCTCTGCCCCAAAACTAAAAAGTTTATTATCTCATTGAATTTTTGAAACACTGCCCAAATCTCTGACATGACAAGTTTAGGAGCCACTATCCCTCCCCATCTCTGCATTTCTGTCTTAACCATAAAGTAAAAACATCTGTTCTTTCATTTCACCCTTCACAAAAGAGACGAGTGCCTGTGCTTCTCTGGCACGTTCGAAAAAAGCAACTCTTGTTAAATGCATCTGCCTGGACACAGAACACGCTCCGCTGGTGGCCTGCTTGTCTGAAGCCTTTTCGAGGAAGGTGGGCATGGATGACTCCAGCTGGCCTGTAACGAGGCTGAAGCCTGGTGTCTGGTCTAAGCCACTTTTCCAGTCCAGCTTTATCATCAGTCTGATACTTCGATTTCCATCTCCCTGACTTCTTTATTATATCTCCATAGGGTAAGACTCCAGATGCAAAGAGTTGGGTGTTATTTGGTGCCCTAACACAAATAGCAGCCTTCTTAGATTTTTCCCTTTCTCTGTTGTAATTCATGCCCTTTGTTTCCCGAACTGACTAGGTCTGGACACTTTTTCCTCTTTTCTACAAATTATGGTGTGAACAGTAACTGAGTTCCTTTTCCCCTCCAAAACTCCTTTCCTAGTCAAGCACTAAAATTAAATGACCAAAATATAGTTCTCATATATATTTGATCTTCCACCATGGTTCCTGACTCACATCTACCAAGAAACTCTTGGAATTTCCCAAGTGTTGAGAGTGACAGTGTCTCTTGTGATGTTAATGACATAGTTTTGGACCCCACCTAAGGATGGGCCTCCTTGCCAGGAGAGCCCAGCTGGGTTTAGAGGGTGGAAATTTCCCACCCCCCAGACCCCACTCCCACCTCCACCTTCGGGGAGAAGGGGAGAGAGAGCCTGGAGGTTTGAATCAATGGCTGATGATTTCATCAATCATGCTATGTAATGAACTCTCCCTAAAACTCCAAAAAGGGCTTGGAAGGCGTTGGCGAATATGTGGAGGTCCCTGAGAGGGCCCGGGAGCTCTTTGCTTTTCCCCCATGCTTGTCCTATGCCTCCCGTCTGTCTGGCTGTTCAGGATTTACATCCTTTTATAATATACCAGTGACCTGGTAAGTAAAATGTTTCTCTGAGTTCTGTGAACCTTTCTACTACTTAATTGAAACCAAGAAGGGGGTTGTGGGAACCTCTTATTTATAGCCAGTCAGTCAGAAGTACAGGTAACGACCCGGGCTTGCAACCGGCATCTGAAGTGTGGGGGTGGGGGACTGTCTTGTAAGACAGAACCCTTAACCCATCGAATCTGACGCTAGCTCTCGGCAGAGAGTGTCAGAACGGAGCGGATTTGTGGGACACCCGGCTGGTGTTTGAGAATTATCTGTTGGTATGGGGGAACCCCCACCACCACCTCCTTGTTGGAACTGGGTCTAAGAACCCCTCTAACCTACCACACAGTCTCCCCCACTCCTGGCAGCTGAGCAGACCTGAGGGCTGGGGGCACTTGACCCGTGGGCAGAGATGCAAGGGGATCAAATTTCTACCTGGCACGAAAGCACTGTTCCAACAAGGTCAGCAACTGATTAACTAAGCCGAGTAGAATTCTTCCCTGAGGGAACTGAATTGGTGCAGGCAAGTGTCCACTAGTTGGAGGGAGAACCCAAGGAGGAAAATGCATAAAGAAGCTGGAATCTGATCACAACCAAGTCTTGGTAAAGGAGGAACGCCAGAGAGAGGTCACCAAGACCCTGCTGCTTTTTTTTTTTTAAGATTTATTTATTTATTTATTTATTTAGCGAGAACAAGTCGGGGAGGGGCAGAGAGAAGAGAGAAAGAATCCTAAGAAGGTTCCACACCAGCAGCACAGAGCCCGATGCAGGGCCAGAACCCACAAACTGCGAGATCATGACCTGAGCTGAAACCAAGTCAGATGCTTAACCAACCAGCCAGGTGCCCTTGATCCCAGCCCTTCTAAGTGCCTGGTTTGGCTCACAAATATTTGTAGGATAAAATTTTGAATGAATTTTTAATGTGTAAAGAGGCGATTTCCCCATAAAAATCTAGATGTCTAGATTCTCCTGAAAACCGTGATCACCTGCCAGCATTGAGCCTCCTTTTCCCTGAGTGCCATCATTGGTGGAAACTGGGTAATAGTCACCCCCCCCCCCCAGCACACCCTTAGCCCCAGCTCTCATTCATCCCTGGCCTGCATCTGTGGTCATTGGACTTCGTGCTCACCGACAGACAGAATGAGGAGAACAAGTTGTTTCTTTTTTTTTTTTAATTTTGTTTTTAATGTTTATTTATGAGAGAGAGAGAGAGAGAGGCAGAGCATGAGCAGGGGAGGGGCAGAGAGAGGGAGACACAGAATCCAAAGCAGGCTCCGGGCTCTGAGCTGTCAGCACAGAACCTGATGTGGGGCTCGAACTCACAGACTGCGAGATCATGACCTGAGCTGAAGTCGGTCGCTTAACCGACTGAGCCACTCAGGCGCCCCAGTTGGTTCTTAAACCAAGACAGGAAAGAGCCTTAAGGGAAGGGATGCGTACAAGAGAGGCTAACGGGGAGACATGCTAAGGCTGGGACCCCAGCAGTGTCACTGTGTGTGAGTGGGGGGATCACTGGTGGTTTTCGTGAGTCCAAGAGGCAGATGGCAAGACGGTAAAGAAGATGGTGGTCGCGCCGGAAATTGGAAATTCCAAAAACTGAGTCATGAAACACAGAAGAGAGATATGAATGTTTCAGAAACGTACCATTGTTGCTGTTGACAATGTTTTCAGAATCTCAGAGACTTATGAAAGCTTCAGACAAAAGTTAAGCCTAAGATATGAGGGACAAATGGGTATTGTCCGAAAGAGAGGTGATAGATACCTATGAGGAAGTGCATAAGGTGGTCAGAGCAGTTCTGATTAGTCCGTAGGGAAGGTTAGCGCTCCAGAGCTGGAGAGAGGTCGGCCATCTCCTCTGATTGGTGAGCTCCTATTGCATTTTGTCAATCCATGTTTTAGTTTTTCTTTCAACATGGAAGGAATCTGAAAAAGTTTCGATTCACAATTGAAAGCAACGCTTTCTCTAAAAAAATGTTGCCATCACAGGTTTGTTTGTTTTTTCCTGAATATTACCTTGTGGCCTGTTTTATTTTTCTCAGTGCTTTTGAGAATATCTCATATAAAATAAGCACTGCAAATTTACATGGATAAATTTGATTTATCAAAAATGCTATATAATAGCTATTAAATACTATTTGGCATGTCTTCATATAATCACTGAGAATTATGACTTCTGTTTACAAAATCCATGCGCCTCAAACCCACAGCTGCTCAGACTTTATTTCATTAAGACCTTGAGTAGACTCGGTGTGTGTTCCACTTCCTTGCCTTCCCAGGAGTCTTACTAAATGCACCCACTTCAGTCTTCCTCAAGCTCCCAGACTAGAAGTAACTTTTGTTGAATAAATTTTGAATTATTTATCAGGGCTAGCCCTTCTCACAAAGTCATGACCAGCTCCTGACGGAGGCAAAGAAATTCTTTCAGACTCACTCACTTGAAATACCAACTCTTCTTCTGTGGCCTCAGGCTCTTCACCTCCTGCTTTGTTGAAATCCGTAAGTTATCAGGTAATTTTAGCCTCGCTAGCTTGATCTCTACCCGAAGCAAAAAAATGCCTGAGTTCAGCAGAGGAAGAAGACTCGGTTCTTTTCACCGGTGGCCACCATCTTGTTTCTACTCCCAACACTGATATTTCTCCACTCACTTCTTGCTCGTCAGCTACTTCTCCCAGCATCGACTCCCTCCCCTACGGCGAACTCCCACAACACACAGCTGTGGAGTTTCTCTGTTTACAATTTGCTGTGGGATTCATTATATTTACTTGACGGGGAAAGTTTCAATTACACCTCAGCTGGCTTGTTGTCTTTAATTTGTACTCCCACTACCTGCTCTCTTTACCTATACTTGTAAATATATGGAAGGAAGATATTAAAAATAGCCTCCGAGGCTGGCCAAATGTTTAGTTCTTTTCAATTAGCGACTACTTATCAAAAGGCAAATTAAAGTCTGAGGGCAGTGAGAGATTTATAGTATTCACAATCTCGATGTTTTTTTGGAGCTAGAAAGATCTTGGGAGAGAGGTGAATGCACACTCTTTATATTCCAGATGGGGCTTGGGGAAGAGAGGTGATTTACTCCGGATCATTTCGTTAGCTAATGTCAGATCTCTGACTTCTAAGTCAAGACCCTTTTCACCCCAGAATATTTATGTGTGCATGTGTGTGCGTGTGTGTGCCTGCGCGCGTGTGTGCATTAATAAAGAATGGTTCCCATACCTGTCAGAATCATCTGAGATGTCTTTTAAAAAAGATAGTAGCCTGGGACGCTATCAGACCCCCTGAAACAGAATCTCTGGGGCCAGGAATCCAGGGTCTGGGATGGAGAATGCTGCTCCCCCCCCCTTTTCTCTCACATCGAGACTGGCCGCAGGTTTCATTATGCCATTACCAACGCGAAATGAATCCTAGGTCGGTTCACTACACTGCATTGTCACAGCAGAAACCAGAAACCCGGAGGAGAGAGGTGTGTACAGGCCCTGTATCTTTTTTAAATGTTTATTTATTTATTTTGAGAGAAGGAGAGAGAGAGTGCAAGCAGGGAAGAGGCAGAGAGAGAGGCAGGCTCCACACTGTCAGCACAGAGCCTCATGTGGGGCTTAAACTCACGAACTGGGAGAATCTGAACTGAAATCAAGAGTCGGATGCTTAACCAACTGAGCCACCCAGGCATCCCTAAGGCCCTGTATCTTTAAGTAGAGCTCAGCAAGCCTAACGACGGCCTTTGTTTATGTGTCTATATGGAGGCAGCCACCAGCTTGGGAGCGGTACCTGGAGCTGTGGGCGTTCTCTGGGGAAGCTGCCGCATGAGTCAGGCCCGCAGAGAGCTATGGAGTGGAGTCCTTGATGTGCTTGGTGATGATTCAGGGGCACAGCTGACACCTCGCTGAGCTGGGCCGACCGAATAACCCACTCCTTCTGGACCAGAGTGGGCCTTTCTGGGTGGTAGGGAGTTGTCATGACTTGGACAACTGCATAAACACTTCCACCAGTAACAGAGATGGTGCGTTCCATCCAGAGATGATTCTGAGACCAGAATCAGCTGTGGTGTGTGTGGGAGGGGGGCACAGGTGGAATTGTGGGGTCAAGTGGTCCAGGATGACCAACTCCCAGTGACTAAATTACACTTACCACTAAGGCATTAGTTCTAGGAAGACCACACATTAGCTGGGTGTACCTTTGGGCAGTTATTCACCAGCCTGAACACAGGTGGGGAACGAAATCCCTCCTTATATTTAGGCATTGTTCAAGTCCCCCTGTGGTGGAGGACTTGGGGCTGTCCTATGTGAAAGCCTGAGAATAGCCCAGTGACTCTGGGGCTGCCTCCCGCCCCCACATGGATATACACAGCTGCATTTGGTTCGGGTGCTCTTTGCTCTTGACTCTCTGGAGGTGAAATATTGGCCTCTCTTTTCCCAACGATGTCCAGTGTGGGGCAAAGTTCATAGATATTCACCCTTTTCTCATTTTATGGCTCTGATCACACCCCAAGCCTGCAGTCTTGCAGGATAACCAGAGGCTGAGGAGTAACCGGAAGAATAGTGTGTCACTCAGATTTTTCTGGCATTAATTTCTCTCAGAGTTGGGAGAGTGTGTCTACTACTTCATGTTCATAAATCATTTAGAAACCAGGAGTCACAGAGCAGAGGGTGGATTTCATGTCTAACAAAAAGATCTCTTAGAAGTCAATGAACAGAGGCAGCTGGCTCAATCCTGCCCTTCCATATAGACAAAGGATTACAATTCACATGATCTCTGTGTCTTTCTTTGTTTTTGCCTTGGATTCTTCAGGCATTCCTGCTGGACAGCCAGTCTTGGGAGAGGAGCTTCTTGACTACGTAGTTTGCCCATTTTGAAGGGGCAGTAGTGGGGAGAAGTGAGCACTGAAGTTGAACTACAGCAACAGGTCAGCAATATGACCCTCTTGACGATTCTCCTTGTCAGTTTCTCTACTACCTAAGCACAGGTGGGAGGGACATATGAGGGCACCTTGAGTTACAAGGCACCACCATGATAGCTGGGTCATGTAAAGAGAGGAGCCTATGGTATTGCCAGAAACAAGGGGGAAACGAAGAAGTTCTCTCATAAGAAACCATGGTACGATTAGTCTACAAAGAAGTTAGAGCTGGAGGCAAGATAGCTCTTGGGACCTTGGCACTTGGGGATAGTGGATATTCATGCTCTGCCGTTGAAGCCGTGTGGCCAGCTCTTAGGTTTCTGTTGCTCTCTCTATGCCTACTTTAGCTTTCCTCCCAGTAGCCTCGACTTCATAAGACCCTTCTACATTGTGTCTTCTGTTTAATCATAATTTATACTTCCTCATAATTTTGGCTTGTTCTTAACTTCAGCTGACTCAAAGCTACTCATATCCTGCCTTAGTGTACTTTAGCCCCCACGGCAAACAGCCTGTGTCCCTGTGTGTCTCCCAATTCAAAGTCCTGTGATTGAAGATCTGATTGCCTCAGTGGACCCCTGTGTGAACTCAGCTTTTTACAATAGGTCATGAGATAAGCCCTTGAGACAAGTATCTACTTCCAGTCCAACCAGACGAGGACAGGGGTAGTGGGGACATATATAGGGCTGCCATTTCAGCAGGGCTTTGGATAGGACAGTATCTTTGAGAAAAGGCTGTGGATGTGGTCTAAGCATGTTTTACTACAAGCAGATAAAGGTTAAAAAGCTCCCAATTAAAGGGAAAGGCAACAGCTCCAGTCTCAGGCAAATGCCATAAACTCAAATATTGTTACTAGGCCCTTAAAATATGGAGGGAGTTTGAAGTGGCCTTGATAAACTATACACCGCATAAAATACAATGTTGATGGAACCAAATACTAAATTTAGGGGTAAATCAAAGTGTACAGAGATGCAAAGAATGGTAGGAAAGGGGAGAGTTGGGGTAGAAGAGAGGCTTGGAAATCCAAGCAAGCATGAAATACGAAGAGGTCATGGTGGAACACGAGGATCGCTGAATGTGTCAATAATGTGGAGTTAGAATATGAAGTATCGGAGCCAATAGAATCTCTTCTATTCTTCTCAACATTGCCTTACTCCTTATTACATTTAGTTTTGTTTTCATATTTTTTAATACAAGAAGAAAGTCAAAGAAAGAAAAAGATACTAGAGAAGATTGGGGGATGCAAGGTAAAAGGAAAGAAATAAAAAGGAATGTGAAATAATAGTTGAATTCTTTTCATCTGGGAATTAAAAAAAATAAAAAATCAGGCTAAGGATTGACTTTTTAAATTAAGCATCAAAATCCAAGGCAGCAGATGGGTGGACTCTCCTTTTATTCCAATGCTACAATTAAAATCAGAGAGAAAAATGGGGAGGCAAAAACTATTGGCAAGTTGATTGCCAGGCAACCGATTGAATTGCAAAGGGCCAAGCCAATTCATTTTTCTTAACAACAAAATAATTGGGCTGTGTCTGAACTATGTGGAATTATCTCCATTTTAAAAATACCAAATGAGTTTGATTATTCAGTAATCAATTCAGTCCTCAGCACTAGCATGTTGTATCAGCCAAAATAGCTGATCTGACTCCAAAAATGTCAGTTCAGTGGCACCACGTAAACATACCCCCAACTTTCCCGTGAGAATGAGCTCCAGAACCAGAACTTCCATCACTGCTTTGCCCAAAGAGACCGCTGGCACGAAAGCCACTTGGCTTCCTCTCGGAGAGGAAGTGCAAGGGGACGGAAGACAGTTTGCCTTGACCTCCCTCACTGGACTGTAGGAGAGTCATCTATTCATCAAAAACATGCTGTAACGTAATTCCGACACTAACTGCCCGGAGGTAGCATGGACTTCACAGGTCAAGGGCACGTGTCCCCCAAAGACTCCATTTCATTCACCAGCCACAGCCATCCCTACGTATGAACAACCGGCTACAAATTTGGGGGTTTCCACAACCCCCTCAATTTGATAGGTCACTAGTGTGACTCAAAGAACTCAGGAAAGCACTTGTGGTATTATTATCAAGGCTGCAGATCAGGGCCAGCCAAAAGAAAAGACCCACAGGGCAAATTCTGGAAGGATCTCAAATCCCGAGCTGCCATGTCCCTTCCTCTTAGATTCAGGATGTGTCACCCTCCCGGCACACTGATGTGCTCACCAGCCACACGCTCACCCAAGCCTCTCTGTCCAGAGCTTTCCTTGGAGGTTGACCGTGTAGTCACGATTGATGACGTCGCTGGCCACTTGTTCGAATTCGATGTGCAGCCTCCCTCACCTCCTTGGAGGTCAGCATGTTGACATCTCGGGGCTCAAAGCTCCAACCTCGAGTCACATGAGTGATCTTTTGGGCATGGCCAGCCTCCTTTCTGAACTGACTTAGTGGCCCCCGGGAGTCACCTCATTAACACAAACCCAGCTGTGTCCCAGAGGCCACCATCTTCTGGCGAGATGGAAGCTCCCAAGCTTCTGAAGCTGCTACCATTTCCCATGTGGAGAAAAATAAAATGTAGATACCGTTTCTGTCTCCTAACCTGCCTCCCAGGGGCTTGCCCCTCCAGCCCTCCCCTCCCCTCTCTTCTCAGGCTTCCCTACAGCTCGTAACCGCAGGCACCCAGAGCTTAGAGACGGGGACGTGGCTCTTTCCTCCTGTCCTCATTGCTTGTGGGTTCAGACTATTAGTGAGATATTTATTCCAAAGCCCCAAACGACAATCCTAAAAAGAAGAAGTCGCCCACTGGGGCATTTCCCAAGGTCCGTATTGGGCTGCTTGGGCTGTGTGTACCTTTCTCCTCCTCCTCCTCCTCCTCCTCCTCTTCATCCTCCTCTTCCTCCTCCTCCTCCTCCTCCTGTCACCCAAGAACAGTGGCCTACACACATCTGTAGGAAGCTGCCTTCTGTGTTCTTACCTAGAGAGAAAAACCAAGCTCTGGGGAGGGAAGCAGACAATGGACCAGCAGGCACAGCAGGCGCGACGCTGGGCCCCACCGTGCTGTGAGGAGGGAGGCGGAGAGAGCGGCAGAAAGGACGTGAAACATGGGCCTTCCTGCAGACAGCTGGCAAGGCCGGGCCGGCTGCCGGCGGTAGGCCAGAACATGCCAGAACATGGCCTCCCCGGGAGACAGGTCCGCTGAGGTGTCAGAGCCAGTTGTTAGAAAACAGCATTCTGAAGGAAGGATGGCAGCAAGAGTAACGGTGCTGGTCCCTGCCCCCTTGCGTCCCCAGACACAGGGACCAGGAAGAGCTCCGAGCCAGAACAAGGGCTGCTCCGTGGGCGGCCTGAGCTCACAGGGGCAGGTGGCCACACAGGACGCACGTACCACTCATTGTGTTCTCTGGGGTTGATCTGGTCGTCATGGAGATGGAGGGAGACTCCCGGCTGTCCCCTTAGCTTCCAGACGTGCAGTTGAGTGTGGTGCTTTGGTACCAGGTAGACTTAGGTTCAAAACGCAGCCCCACCGAGGGTTAGCGATGTGGTGTCGGGCATGTGACCTGGCCTACACTGAGCCTCGGCCACCGCGTGTACAAGAGAGATAACAATTCCTTCCTCCTTAATGTACATTGAAGCTGCTACATTTAGTTTAGTACGTTTAGACTGTTTCCCTTCCTCCTCTGTCTGCAGTGCTCTGGTGCCATGTCCTTCCATACACGGAGTCCAGTGCCTATAGCTTTGGCTCCTGCTCCGTTTCGTGCCGGGCTGTGACAGTGCGCGATCCCCCACGGCCCGCCAGAGTCTGCCCCTGAGAGCGAGCAGTGCCGAGAGAGAACTTACCTTCACTCGCCCCGTGGACTTTGCCAGAAGACAAAGGGGAGACTCGCATTCGCGTGTTGTGACTTCAGGGATACCAGAAAGGCCTTTCCCCTGCTCACCCCACTCCCCTAAAAATCCGAAACAAAACCCCAATCTCTCCTCTATTTTACCTGCTGCAATTCGACCACTGGCGTTTTGCTCTTTTGATTTAAGGCTTTTTGGCAGTGAAAGTGCAAATTTTCTTAGAAGTCATATTTAAAGGCCGACATTAGTCTATCCCCGTGAATGAATGAGTCATTCGCTCAGGGGCCCTCCTGTTAGGGAGGGCCAGAGGCCGCTGTCCGGAAGAAAAGCAGCCCAGCCTCTTCCTGACACCTACTTCGCAATTCTGCTCTGAGCCCTTTTCAGCGCAGGGCACAGGAGCAATCTCTCGCCAAACCCACAGAACTCTTATTTTCAGCCTGGGAGGTTTTTCCCGCTTCACCCAACCCCCACTCCACTTACTGCCACCTCTGCATCCCACTATTGCCAGAAGGGAAGGGTTAACGTTTGTCGAGCGCCTACTGTGGGGCCGGTAGGGGGATGCTGTGTACCATCTCATTTAAACCCTCACTGCAATCCTGGCAGCAGGGACCGCTCATCACACTTAATGAAGAGAAGAAACAAATAATCCAAGAGTTGGTAAATTGCCCAAAGAAGGCCAAACCCGTGGGTGGTCTAGCTGGGATTTGGACCCAGGCTGGTCTTGCTCTACTGAGTTTCCGTAAGGCGGTGGTAACTGTTTCTACTTTCTTCTTGATCCTATGGCCCCACTTCTATTTCTAGTTTGTTAACCTTAATACATGAATTAAAAAAATAAAACCTTCTAGAAAGAGGATAATACATCCCAAACAAAAAATAACCCACGACAAAACCCCCTAGTATTTAAAAGACATTTTATTATGAAACAAACATCCGTAAAAGGTAAAGAATGGTATAACCAACTCCTAATCATAGACCGTTCCTGCAGGTGAACAAGGAAATCCAGGGGAACAGCCAGGGACAAGCCTAGGGAAAGGCATTGGCAGGAGCCAGCAAAACTGGCGTCTCCTCCAGGGGCGTCTGGGTGGCTTAGTCGTCTAAGTGTCCGACTTCTGCTCAGGTCACGATCTCACGGTTCATGGGTTTGGGCCCCACCTCAGGCTCTGTGCTGACAGCTCAGAGCCTGGAGCCTGCTTTGGATTCTGTGTTTCCTTCCCTCTCTGCCCTTCCCCTGCTCATGCTCTGTCTGTCTGTCCGTCTGTCTGTCTCTCTCAAAAATAAATAAACATTAAAAAAAAAAAACATTAAAAAGAAAAAAACTTGTATCCCCTGCAAAGTCTTTCTGCAATTCCTTTTCTACTGCTCCCCACCCAAGGACAGCTCTGGCTAGGTCCTTCACAGGTGACCACAGTCGCTTAAACTAACTGGGAGGCCCACATGCTTTGTGCCTGACGAATCATAATGGGTGTCATTCTCCCAGCCACCAGAGTTACCACTGCCCTGTGGCAGAGCAGGCACTAAGCACAGAGATGTGTGTTTCTTCTCTGACACCCCGGGGCCGCTGGTTAGTGGGGGAGCTGGGACGGGGACCCGGGTGACCCGACTCCAAAGACCCGGCTCAGGTCCTGAACTTGACTTCCTCAGTTCTCTCCCCCGCTAAGTTTATGCTACATGGCATCAGCTGAAAACACCACGCTCCCCGTCCTTTGTCTGATCATAGTATTATGCTAATCTCTTCTTTTTCTCTTCTATCAAATGCACACCATTTAGAATTATTATTTCGTAATTCTGCGACGCCTGCCCTAGAAGGGCAGGGGCCCAAGACTTTGAGATTTCAGGCCAAACATCGCTCACCCTTCTCCCAACTATGTCTTTCAGCCAAGCTTCCCTAGACCATCTGTGGCAACAGTGCCCCCACAACCCCGGTCTACCCTCTACCTCACTACACCCCCGTTTTTAAACAGAACTGAGACTCTGCTGAGTTGCGAAGTTGACAAATCCACTACACTTTATTAACTGAGGGCGAGCAGGCCGACCAGGGAGCAGATCAGAGGGGCCAGGATAAAACAGGGGTTCGCAGACAATGTTAGCAGCGCGGGAGACGTGCTAGAACGGACGGCTGGCTGCAGATGAGGGCCTCAGGGGACACCCCAGGACCTCAGCTCTGCTGAGTCCTTTTCGAACAAAATCACTTCTCAGAGTCATGTGATCCTAGCTCAGCTTCCATATAGTATTGGAGACAAAACCCGGCCCCGGGAAGCGAGGGTGCTGGCCCGGCCTGCCCCAAGACGGCAGCCATGGAAGGGCCCTGGGATGCCTCACGCCCATGAAGATAGGGAGAGAGTCAACTTGATGTGGAAGTCTTCAGAGAGGCCTGGGAGCATTCGTATAGCACCCCTGTTCCAGGCCTTAGACCCGTTGTCTCCTGGTCGCTTAGCACGGCAACCCTTCCTCTGCCACTCGTGAGTGGTGAGTGGTGTCCCATAACATAGTGGTCGAGAATGTGACCTCAGGACCAGAGGGCCTGCCCTTCTGTCTGCGCCGTCTCCAGCCATGTGGACCCTCAGGCGGGTCACAGAATCTTTCTGGGCCTCAGTTTCCTCATCTGTGTCTTGGGAAAAAAATAGTTTGTGTGTCATAGGGTCGTCGCGAGGCTTACCAGCTAGCATACATGAAGCTCTCAGGACAGTACGCCCTGTCCAAGTAGTCAGATACCTGGGAGTAAAGCCATGCCGGCCAGCAGCGGCTGCCAGAGTCCCAATCCCGCCATTGTGACTCATGTGACTCAGGTCCTCACCTGTAAAAAGGGGATAATGGTAACCATATCAGGGGTTGTCGAGAGGTTTAAATGAGTTCTATTACAAGGTTCTGAAAACAAACCGCACCGGTACCCAATGAGTGCTCAGTAAAAATATTTTTTTACCCTACCACAGCTTGACATTGTACGAGGCCATTACCTGTGGCAGAGGTAATGGAGTGACTGTGATACCTACGATTTTCTTCCGTGACGACATAATATGAAATTTTGGCCAGAAAATGACCATTCGCACACTCATCAGAATTTCCAAATGATTATTTTCACCGTGGTCTCAGTCACCAGCTCCTTACCCATGACCTTTCCCCCTTCCTCCTACCTGAGTGCCAAACCCCCTGATCCTCCACGCTGGTGACCCACCCACGTGACAGTCCTTTGTAACCGACTCACGGGTTTCTGCCCCCTGCCCGAGTCTGTACAGTAGCCATGATTGCTTCGCCAGGTTCTATGGCTCATGAAACGGAGCAGCGTATGGAATGGAAAACTAAACCACAAGTAAGCTGGTTCCACCACTCTCTTGCAAAGGTGCATGGAACAAAATTGTTCCATGCGATTCGACTCCAGATTAAAAATTGCAGTGGGGCTGTAGTAGAGGCAGCTACTATTTATAGCTCACATTGTTCTGCCCGTTTTCCGATGACCTCAGAGTCCTAGGCATTCAATAAATGCGTCGTCTGTTAGCTCCTCCCCTCGCAGTGCTATTAGAAGTACGCAAGGAACATGAGATTTGGGGATTTGGCTAACCAGTGGCCACGCAGCATAGCTCGGGTGGTTTTGGAGAACTGGAGAAGGTAGAGGAGGAGGGGTTCGGAGACTCCTCTTCGATCCTCTGGGCAGCACCGGATCATGCAGATGGGCTGGGCCGGGGCTCCAGGGCTGCAGACGGAGAAGTCCATCAGTCCAACATCGCTGAGGAAGGATCAGGTGGACTGGGGACAACCTGGATCTGGAGTAAATGAGAAATTAAAAGAAGTTCCCTTTTCGAGTCTGGAATGAGAGGGAGACAACTGTCATGGAAAGGTTGGGACGAATCAGGGATTCGAAGAGAAGAGAGACCACCAGCCCCTATCTAGCACCGTGGGAGAAATGTAGAAAAGATGTTTCTGCTCTCAGAGAGCTTACATTTCCCCTGGAGGAAAGAAGACACAAATAAACAAGAACCAGAATGATAGACGACTGATTCAGAGATCAGTGCGGCCATGAAGAAGGATGTTGCATGACAGGATAGCATTAATCCTGGTGTTTGATTACTTTCTGAATGGTTTATGTAGGCAAGAACCATTGGGAGTTCACTTCAGGCTAGGGGCGGGGACGTCAGGGCTGCTTTCGAAGCATTGGCAGGGATTGCAAAGGTGGAGAAGGAAGGCAGGCAGGAGCGAGAATATGGAGGCCCAAAGGCCACAGGCAGGGCGAGCGAAGGGCCTGCATGAAGGCAGGGGAATATGCTCTAGTGTAAAATTATGCACTTGATGTAAAAGATGCAAGTATATTGAGCCTCCCACTGGCCATGTGCCTTCCCTCCATGGCTTTGACCCGGTCTTCCAACAGTTACCTGAGGGCCGAGGTTTAGGCCGGCTAGGGAAGGTAGAGTCATGGTGCAGGATGGTGAGTGGTTCAGGACAGCAGTGCACTTGACCGCAGAGAAGAATCCCTCCAATCACAGATCTCGGAAATGGATTAGTCATCCTCTTCCTGCCACTTGAATCTGCCACTTTATTTTTGCCACCTACACCTTCAACAGGTACCGAGCAACTTGTCTGTGTCAAGCACCATGGTAGGCACTGAGGATGCAAAGATGACTAAGAGACGGCTTGATGGGGGAGACACATGATTAAGAGATACTTACAGGAAAATGTGTAAGTGCAGGGATTGCTGGATGCATGAAGGGGGTGTGGGAGGAAGCGCATACCTCGGGCACCTCGGACGCCAGCCCCAGGGTTCGGAGAAGGTTACCTGGAGCTGCTATGGCCTAAGCCAAGTCTTTGAAGGTAAGCAGAAGATGGCAAGCAATCGCAAGGAAGGGAAGGAGAAGGCCTTCCAGGCAGAAGGGAAAACATCGGCAAAGCCATGAAATGTGTGATCAGATTAAGAGAGTGAGTTCTAGAGTCCAGTTACCTGGGTTGAAATTCTGTCTGTGTCCCCGGCAAGCTTTGCAAGTTTTGGTAAGTTACATATCCTCTCTCTGACTCACTTTCTTTGTGTATAAATGAGAAAAAGGATAGTATCTACCAGATAGGATTATTGTGAGGAATACTTGATACCCCACATATGAAGAGGTTAGCATGGTGTCCAGTACATGGTAAACACTCACTGAATAATAACAGCAGTGATTGTGAGGATGGCGACCACCAGTGGTTCAATGTCATTGGAAATGCAGGGGAACACAAGACATGGCGGGTGAGCGATGAGCCAGAGACATAGCTGTTGATAAAAAAAAAAAAAATCTTACTATTGATTTTTTATTCTACAGGCTGATGGGAATTTTTAGAGGGTTTTCAGCATGGAAAAACAGGAGCAGGTTTGCAGTTTAGATATTAGATACCTGTCATGAACTGATCCGAGGAGGACAAGACCAAGGGCAGGAAGTCCTGTTAGTGACATTATAGTAGTTCAGATGAGAGATGATAAGGGCTTACGCAATCCACGGGCATCACAGTAGGGATTCAAACCAAGAGGCATATTTGAGAACTTTAGGTGGTAAACATGACAGGAGTTGGTGCAAAAGAAGAAAGAGCTGAGGATGTTCTCAGGGCTTCTAATCTCGGAGACTGGATAAATAGTGATTCATCCACTGAGAAGGAGAACATAAAAAAGAAGCTTGTGTAGGAACAACAAAGGTGAGATCATTCAGAAGAGCTGAGGGGGAGGAAGCTCTGGGTAACCTTGGAGAGGTCCAGTAGGCTATTGTTTACATAACAGGGAAGCTTATGGGAAGGTCCCAGCTAGAAATACAGATTTACACATAGTCGGCCAATAAATCAGTGGTTATAGAACCACGAGAGTGGATGCAATTGCCCAGAAAAACAATGCAGGGTGAGAAAAGAAGAGAATCCAGGACAAAATTCAGGGAAACGCCACTATTTAAGGAGCCCGATCGGAAGAGCAGCCTATAAAGCCAAGAAAGGCCTGATCAGAGTGGTTGCCAGAGAAACAAGAGGAGGCAGTGTGATGGACATTAGGAGAGCAGAGAGCATGAGGAAGAAGGGAGAGATCGACTCTCCTGAGTGCCACAAGGAAGCCCACCAAAGCGGGACAGAGAGGGGCTGACTGATGGGTAAATAGGAGGGCAAGAAGGAGAGGAAGAGATGTGAGGTGAGGAAGAAGAGATGGACGACATCGACTCTTCGAGATATTTTGTTGAGAAAAGAAGAAAGAAGTAGCTAGAGGAAGGAAGGGATAACAGAGTTAGAGGATGCTTCCTTTTCCCCCCTTCTCATGGGAGATATTGAAGAGAGTTTGGATCTAATGGAAAAGAATTTATAGAGAAGAAGAAGTGGTGAAGGCAAGAGTAAAACAAGATATTTGACGGATCACAGTACAAAAGGAGATGGGTGGACATGATACCAAGAACTCAAGAGGAATGAGGTTGGTCTAGAGTGGAACAGGAACAAAACAGACAAACAAAACCACCATCTTTTCCATCTTTTGTGAGACTCAGGCAGGATGAGTGGATGAAGTTGTTTTTTTGGGAGGGGGGGCAAGCTTCAAGTTTGCGCATAACAGTCTCAGGTTTTTAAAAGATGGAGAAGTGGAGGCCATATGTTGTAAGTGGGGGCTACAGAGGATGATGGGAACGATGAGCCTTTCTGGAGAGTTGCAAAGAAGTGGAATTTTGACTAAAAGCATGCTGAGCAAGGAGAAGAAAAAGACGGCCCCTCTGTCCTGAAGCTCAGTTGAGGAAGACCATGATTTTATAGCAGTACCCATCTGAAATGTTGGGTGCTGTTTTTCCTCCTTCTTTTAATGACCTGAGTCCAGGAGGAGAAATGTAGGTTGTGATATTGACTCAAGGCTGGAGTTTGCCACTTAGGCACAATGAAAGTGCAGGGATACAAGGCCACGGGGGTTCCTGGAGAGAGAGTAGTTGCAAGCAACAAGCCTAAAAACTGGCTCAGGAAGTTAACAGTAGTTCTTCTGTCTTCTTTTTTATCCCAGTGAGGCTCAAGGGAAAGAAGTGAGCTCAGAAGCAATTATGGCTATCTTATAATCATGATCATTTGATAGATTAGATCCCGTTTTCATTTTTGTTCCAATTTGCAATCATGAAAAACAATATATTTAACTTCAGATGTCTCCTTGTCCTTGTCCTGGTGTTATGCATCAGCTTCAAGTTTTGGAAACTCCAGAACCATTGGATGCTCTCCCACGGAGATCAGAGGCTCCCCAGTCACCTGGGGATATGGTCCTCACGCACTTTTAGCAAGGGAGAGGGGCATCTCCCCAGACCTGCTTGAGGGGAGGTCAAAGCTCTGGATAGAAATGGCAACAGAAAAGACAGGGGAGTCACCTAAACAAACATTCGGAACATGTGGTAGAAAATGAACCCAGCTATTCTTCCTCCCTGCCCCTCCCAAATAAGAATATGGCAAGAGAGGTAAAGAGATGAAAAAAACAAATAGGCTGGGCTGTGGTCTAATAGAAGTCCACTGGTTGGACGGAAAAATTCAGGACATAGCGAATGAGGTTGTGGCACGCCCTGAGTTTAATCAGAGCCATCTTTCTTTTGGTTCTTGGTGGCACTGGCAGCGCAAGAGCAATAATGATTTCCTCTCTCGGTGGAGTGGATCGAGAAAGAGCCCACACCACTCCGGATGTGTCACAGCCGGTCCCTCGGGAGGCCAAGATGCTGTGAACATGTGCATTCTGACGCCTCTGGCGGATATTTGGAAAGGCCCTTCATACTCATCAGGTAGACGATAAAGTTTCCTGACATGGTCTCTCCCGTTCACTAGCCACAGAGAGGATGCAGATAGCTTGGGAGTCATCCTAACTTCGGACAGAAGAGAATTGAATTAAAGACCATAGAAATTTACTGTTAAAAGTAGAAATGACGATTTGTACAGCACATAACGGTTTACAATGGAATCACTCTTGTTGCCATATTTGAGCCTCACAAAGACTCTTAGTAGTAGGTTGTTATTCTGAATAAGAACAATCCCTTACATTTTTTAGCTTGAAAATATACTTTTTTATTATATTCATTTAATTGTATTTCATTTCTTTCCTTGGTATTTCTAAGTCACTTTTATTTCACTCCCTTCCCTCCTAAAGCTTTCACAGATTTCTAGAATTAAAATCTCTCATTCTTGCTTAGACAAATTGTTCTTCCGATGCTATCCTCACTTCACCTCCTTGGAAACATACTTCTTTCTTCTCTCGCTCCTTCTGCCTCCAATCCCATCCTTGCCTTCCTCTTCTCCTGACTTTTCTGCTCTTTACAAGGCTCTGTCCTAAACTTTAACCCCTTCTTAAAGGCTTTGCTTAAACACCATCTTCTTAAAGAAATCATTCTTGCCAGGGTGCCCGGGTGGCTCAGTCAGTTGAACTTCCGACTTCGACTCAGGTCATGATCTCATGGTTCATGAGTTCGAGCCCTGTATTAGGCTCTGTGCGGACAGCTCAGAGCCAGGACAGAGCCTGGAGCCTGCTTCAGATTCTGTGTCTCCTTTTCTCTCTACCCCTTCCCCACTCATGCTCTCTCTCTCTCTCTCTCTCTCTCTCAAAAATAGACATTAAAAAAGTCATTCTTGCTAATACATTCGGATGTGATCTCTTCCTTTCCAAGGGTCCCCATATACATGATATCTTCATTTCAACAACTATGTCACAATGGTGTCAAAGACATTTACTGAGGTAACATATTAGATTTTAACTTCTCAAAAGCTCTTGGTTTCTTCTTTCTAATTCAAACCCCAGATCAAACATCATTTCCACTGTGAATTCTTTTCCACACACTTAATTCCCTTCTCGGCCTGCCATGTACTCTACCTGCTCTGCACAGATGCGCTTCTCACGTTATGTTGAGATGGTTGGTTTTGATTTTCGTCTTCCTTTTTAAGTTGTAAGCAACTTGAAGGAGCATAGCACAGTGGTTAAGCTGCCAGGCTGTCTGGGTTTAGATTCTAGCACTGCTAGCCGTGTGACTTTAGGCAGGCAACGTAACCTCTCTGTGCTTTAGTTTTCTGATCTCTAAAATGAGAATAATAATAGTAGCTACCTCACGGAGTTGCTGCAAAGATTAAATGAGTTTCAACATGCAAAATGCTTATCAGACAGTGAGCAATTATAATTACGTACTTCATTGTCCTTTGTATTTTTATTAACAAGAACAATGATTACAGGACACAGGCACACAGCAGGTGTGTGTTGAATGAATGAATGAATAATAAAAGGTGTATATGATGTTTCTTCCTAATAGATCCCAAAGTCAAAGATAGAATGTCTTCTCACTCATAGGTTTCCCACAGCAATTAATATGAGGTTTATAATAGGTGATCGATAAATGTTCATGGAACACCCTTTATAACTATTAATCCAGTGACTGGCAGATTGGGAACAATAAAAATAATAAGTTATAGAATGAATTAGGCTCATATCAGATAAATGGTCACACAGGATTTTACATTAAGGTTGTGAGAACATTTCCCTTATGTTTTAAAGCTCCCAGTTGGGACGATGACTTAACTTGCGTGGATGCTTTTAGCCACACTCTGGCTCTCTAATGATGTGGGGGATACCCACGACGTAGCTCTCAACCCGGATCACAGAGGGTCCAGGACCGCACAAGGGGAGAATTTTGACACTGAGATTCTGTGGCCCCCTAAGGGCGGAGCCCAGACCTGCCACGAGGGAAGGAGCCCTGCAGGCGCGCTCCACAAAATCCGGGCAGTCTGGACTCTGCACCCCAGAGGAAGGCTCCCACCGCCCTGGGGCTCTAGCTAGGAGGAGGAAATCACCTGGGGATTTTGAAAAAGTAGGCTAAAAGAAAAAAAAAAAAAAAAAAAAAACCTTTTGGGCAGATGAATCAGGCAGGCGCGGGGCTCTTTCACAGTCCGGCAAACATGCACTTCCGTGTCAGCCACCACGCCACACGCAAAAAGCAGGGGACCTGTTTGTTCAGCTAGAAATGCTTACACCTACACCGGCTTCTTCCCCTCCCTCCCCGCCGTGGTCACTCAACTTTCCTACTTCTGTGTTGGAGAGGTTTCTTTCCCCCTCCCTTTGGCTTTTTAAAGCGCCATGGGTGGAGCAGCTAATGAGGCGGTGGAAGTCAAGCTGCTCCATTCTGGATTGCTAATGACTCCACTCCCGGGAGCCTAATCAAAGATTTGTACACTTAATTGCTGTCAAGTCAGCTCCAACCACCTGCCATTTCTGCAGCACCTGAGCTCCTAGCCCGGTGGCCCCTGATGCTAAATGAATCCATCACCGTTTCTAAAGGCCAGAAAGTCAGGCTGCCAGGCAACCCCGAATGGGATACATCCTGGAGGGCAGAGACCAACTTGCCTCTCCGAGGAGGCGTGCCCGGTCTAGCGGGGTCGGCGTCGGAGGGACACCTGCACCTTTCTAGGGCCAGGCTTCTGTTTCTAGGGGGAAGGAAGGGCGGGTGTGGCAAGGACAGGGTGTGGGAACAAAGAGGAGACAGAGGGTGACATCCGATCACACTCTTTCTGAACCTGTTAATGCTTTTTATCCTGCAGGACGACGTAGTTTCCATCCCGGGACACGGTTGGGCCACGGATCACTATTTGCTAGGGAGCCTTTCCCTGTAAAACGGCAATTGTTTTATTGTCGTTCTCAAATTCAGGTCGTAGTTGTCCCCCTCGGCTTCTTTTTTTGGTGCTTTGGAGAATGTGAAAACAGTTAAACTGGACCTGAGTCCCACCTAATGGTAAAACAGGCTTCCTCGTGGGGATTTAAATGAGTCGGGAAAGAAAATTATGTTTAGCGTTTCTTTTTCTAATTGCAGTAAAAATTCTTTAAGCACACATACTATACTCGCGCGTTATTCTTTTTGCCTGCGACGGGCGTATCAAGTACACCCATCATAGCTGATCTTTTGAGATCAACCTCCAGAGCGGTGGTCTTGAGACCGCGTCAGAATCATCGGAAGGTCATCTTAAAACCCAGCGTGGCCGGGCCCTCCCCCGGTTCTGATGGAGTCTGCCGTGGGTGAGGCCCGATGCTTTGCATTCTAACAAGTTCCCAGGTGATGCTCGTCTGGAGAAGTTCCCGGACTGAGGGAACTTTCTTGAAGCCTCTTGGAAATAGCTATCTCTCCGTCTACTGGGGAGTGAGATTGCCATTTACCCAACGCTTGATGAGCTGTGTCTGTCTGCTGGTAACCGAGTTGACCACGGGAAAGAGGCACTGGCCACGACACCTCATGCGGGAAAAGAAGGGAATCGTCCGTTTTCACCTTGCCATCACGGGCTCACATTGATGTGTAAAGGAAGAAAACACAAACAGCCAAACAGCGGTTGGGCAGATACGGTGCTTTGCCCTATAGATAAATAGCCCCTCCCATCCCCCTGAATTCCTTTAGTTGGAATATGGCTACCTGTATTTGGGAATTCATTTTCCCCTGGGGTGACCAACTCTCTTGGTCTGTCCAGCCCTGAGGTTTCCCAGTGCTAAAACTTAGAGTTATGGGCAAACGGGGACCCTGTCCACCCTCTCTCCCACTTTGGCTTAACAGAATCTGTATCAAGAAGGGCATAGTGTTAATTCAGATTTACAAAAAAAAAAAAAAAATGAAAGTAAATATTGTCAGACCATGAGCATTTTTGTCAGACCCTGCCAAAAAAAAAAAGAGGGAACTAAGGTATTCCGGTTGATAAATATTCATTCATGGTCCCCAACTTGCCATTGGCAAATTCTTGCCCTAGACAACTTTGGAACCCGGCCCATTTTTCATTATTGATTAATAGAAGGTTTTCTTTTTTTATTTTTTCACCCTGAATTTCTACCTTAGCCTTTTATGACCAATCAGTTGATCTGGTAAAGAAGTTGCAGTGATCAGCTGTGTCCTTCAGCTTTCTGTTACTTGCTGTTTTCTTATATTTATTTGTCTTCCTCCACTCCACACAGTTGTCGCCACATTCCAGACAAATGCACACTTGTTTTGATTTCCTCCTTACTGCTTAGTCTATTTATATCAGGGGACCCTGGAAAGTGTGCAAGATAACCTTACTAGAAAGCTAAATTAATTCTAAAAAGCAAACACCATCTGATCTGCCAATCAGATGGGAAAATATTGTTAACTGTTATTCACTTACTACCCTAGATCTTTCCCTAGAGTGCTTGAAATCACAGAACTGAGATACCTTTGCTCTCTATTCACCTTTGGAATTTAGATCTAAATGCATCCGTGATCTGGGCAGAGAGAACCAAAAAATAATTGCTCTCAATCTGACAAGACCAAGGGCAAGTATATGTATGTGCGTGTATATATTTTCATGGAAAAATTAAATTAGCAGCTCTCTTGATGGAAAATTCGGTGCTCTTTGAGTTGAGAATTCCCCAGGAGCAAAACTGCCTTGAATAGGAGTCTCCCGGTTCTGTCATTTTCTGCTCATCATGCAAAGGCTGCACTGAAGCACCATTTTCTAGAAGTATCCTTCCCGAGCCCGTCCCCATCTCCGAACCTGCTTTGCAGTTATTTGGTGCCCCTGTTTTAGCTCTTCTTACATAGCCTTGGGGTTGCTTGCATATGTATTTGTCTTTCCATTTGACCGCGAAACTCTGAGGCCGGCCTGTAGGATATGTTTATAGTGGGTGCCTCGCTACCTCAGACGGTGCTTGGCAGCCATTATGTGCTCAATAAATACTTGGTGATTGAACACTAGCCGTTATGCTCGAAGCCATGTCAGAGGTTCTACACAACTCCTGCTGATCATTTCTACAGAATTTATGGTATTTATTTTAATACGGTAAATAGGATTGGAGCCAAGTCAAGTTATGTTTTATGTTCCGCCCTTGTAACATACAGTCTGGGCACAGACATCCTCAAAGGTTAAAATAACCGAGAGACGGGATTAAAAGCGTTAGGTTGAAAAAGCAATCAGTTTGCTTTATTTCACTCATAGTTCATGCACTTGCTTCATTCCCAGTGGGCCCATAAAACCCAGAGCTATGGAAAGTAAAATGATCGGGAAGCTCCTCCCTCTTACCACCATATTTCTCCCTCCCCCTTTTCCGTGTAAGTTGGAGAGTTGCCTTCTGCTCTGCTGTGGGGCAGACAGCCTGTCTCTGGCCCAGAGAAGCATTTGTTATCACCCTGGAGACCGGGCCAGGAATGATGTTCAAAATGGTACCATTGGGGCCTGGGACAGAGGTCTTTGCTCAGCTCAGCCTGATGCTGGCATTCACTTCTTCTGCATTCATCTCACCAGAGTAGAAGGCAAATGGTGAAAGATATGGAGAATGTTCTCTTCTGGAAACTTCAACTTTATTGCAGGTGGAACTCACTTTACCCCAGTAGATGTCGTCCCATAGAGCTATGTGAAAATCGCAGTTTTAGAAGTCTAGCCTTATTTTAAATGCACTACAAAAAGCTGTCCATTTAAAAGAGGTTTTTAAGAATACTTTCAAAGTCTCGTCCTTGCTAATGGAATATTAATTCTCTCCATGAAATCCAGATTTCCAGCAGCTAAGTTTGCTCCATGCAAGATGCATGGGAACTATGCAAGGTTGGTTGCAGGTGGCATGGAGACGTATAATCATTAATCGTTATTACTATGTTTGGAATCCTCTAAGGTCCTCGTGCTTGGGGACTTCAGCTTTTCCTCCATTGTGCTGTCTCAGGAGTGCCCCTCCATGTCCGCCTCTCTCTCCCACCTCTCTCTTCCCTCCATGGGATGAACAAGGAAAAAACAAGAGGAACAAAGGAAGAGAGACCTCTGTAATGTCCTCCGCTTCATTCGGAAGGTGTGGGCTTGCTGCCAGAAGGTGATGAGCGAAACTGAGAAATGGAAAACAAAGAGAGGGGGGAATAAAATCCGATCTCCCGACCATAGAGTAGCACCAGGGTGGATTTAAACCTCCTGCGAACTGTTTCTTCTCTCTGACACACACCCTGCCCGAGAGGGGGATTCGGTGTGATGTGTAACAGTGCACACACAGCACGTGTTCTGGGCCTCAGTTTCCCCTACGGGTAGACAGAACCTCAGACAGTCTGTAAGCAGGGGTGCCGTGTGAAGATGCCATCCGCTTCGTGTGACTGTTCCAGAGTCACACGGGACTCTGTTTTTCAGTTAGGCAGTGTGCCAGAAAGAGAGGAGAGAGTCTAGTCAGGATATTTAGCTTATCAGCTGCCACCGCACGAATTTTCCTCTGCTACAAACTTCCTCACATTCCGACCCTTCTGGTTTGAAAATTTCCAAGGCTGTTCCTATGCCAACCAAAAACATCACAGGATCTATGTTTCTCGTGCAATGTAGCAGCGGGATCTATGTTACCAGGAAGATGTGTCAGAGGTGTGGTTTGTTCCCCGTTCTTTTATGTGGAGTCTAGTGATTTCAGATAATACAACAGAGCCCTGCAAGACACCGAAATGCTCACCTAGATGCCCAACTGCCCTGTGCCTCCACCGGGTCCCTTAGGATGAGCCAAATACTCCCGGACATCTTGTCCGCATGGAGAATGTCAGACAGTTCGTCTCAAAACTCCTAATATCCGGGAGTTTTCAAAACATCTGAATGCTGCCCTGAGCTACACAATTATAAACCAGATGCTTGGTTTCATGCGGTGTAGTCTGACTATTCTGGACAAAATCCTAATGTTTACTCTGTCTCTTTCAGACAATCACCCTAAGTTTTATCTTTGCAGTGAAAGAACAGCTTCTCTCTGTCTTCACCAGTCTGTCTTTGTATTTTGATGAGGGGCACAACTCAAAGATGAAGAGCTTAACCACTTAAACCACCACCAGCAATAACAACAATCACCAAGCAGCCAACCAGCCAAGCACGCAATCGGAAGCCCCAGGGCCCGGCCTTACTGTCCACCATCTTGTTGTGATCTAGCTAGGTCATAAGCTCCAGGCTCGGCTTATTCACCTGTACGGCAGGGATGATAACCCTCTGCAGACTTCTTAGGAGGATTCGATGAGATGCTGTTTGGAAGTACTGGCAAACTACCCGTATATTGTATTCTATTTTTGCCCATTGATCATTCAGGCGTTTGACCTTTGCTCTAGAGGAAAACCATTGAGGCCATGCACCCGCGGGCACCAAACTTGGCTTTTACTCTAGCCATCTCTTTGCCATTCCAATCTACACTATCAACAAGTTCTAGAAATCAACAACTTCGAAATGCTATTCCCACAAGGGCCCTCTCTGGTCTTTCAGAAGCACGGCGATCGGCTTGCCCTGCTGGGTGCATATTTCTCAGTCCTGACCTTAGTTAGCTCTCACTTCACCATTCTCAATTAAAAAACATCTACCTGAACATATATAGGGGTTAGCCTAGTATAATGGCACTACCATTTTTTTTCTTTGTAGAAGATATTTTGTATTAAAATTGTTTTTGGTCAAGTTTATTGAGGCATAATTTACATACTATAAAATTCGCTCTTTTTATGGTGCAGTTCTATGAGTTTCAAAAACACATGTTCTGTGTGGCCACCATTATGATCATTATCTAGATCGATTCCATCATCTCCCAAGATGCCCCTTTTTGAGGTCAACCTCTTCTTTCTCCAGGCCCCGGCAGCCATTGATTGGTTTTCTGTCCCCATAGTGTTGCCTTTTCCAGAATGTTATACAAATGCAATCATATAGTATATGGTTTTTTGGGTCTGGCTTCTTTCACTTAGCACAATGCATTTGAGATTCATCCATGTTGCCGTGTGTATTAATACTTTGTTCCTTTTTATTGCTTAATAGTAAGTAGTCCAATGCACATGCTGTATCCATTCAACAGTTGAAGGACATGGAGGTGTTTCCATTTCTTGCAGATTATATATAAGGCTGTAAGCGCTTTTGTAAGGTGTTTCATATGTACATACATTTTCATTAGACATTTGCTTTTAAGAGATTCATGTAAGTTTCACGCTCCAGATGAACAATCAGAGACTGAAAGATTTGGAGGACCCCTGGGGAGAGGGGAGAGTATGTTTCCTTCTGTCAGTCAGTCAGGCCCAGACCTGCCAGTTAAACAGGGACTAGCTGTTGGAAGAGGCTGTTATTATTTCCACCGAGGACACTTGTAGAATAGAAATGAAAACTAACGTTGTTTTTCGGAACCTCAGGGGAAGAACGTAAGTACATGATGGCAACCATCAATTTAGTGGATCTAAGGTTGTCTAGGTGATTAAAGTAATATTTCCAAGGATTTTGGCAATTCCCAGCCTAGGTCACCTGTGTGTACTGGGTGACTTCTTCAAATCACCGGTAACTGTTCTTTAATATGTAGAGAAGAATACAGAGCCTGTTAGTAGACTGTTTACTAACAAATAGTTAAATAATAACTATTTAAATAGTTATTAAATAAACTAATAAATAGTTAAATAAACTATCTTCTTGACTAACCTAGGGGGAAAACCATGGTTCTTAGTTGAAATAGTTTTCTTGGAATCTCTACTGTGCACACGACACCAGGGTAATATTCAACCCCCATTGAGGATTTCAGGCGTAGCATCAATTCTACCTGCTTTCTCCCCGTACCCATCAAAAAAATAGGAGTTAGGGAGGAAGGAGTTCCAGCCATACCAGTAAGAAAGTTCAGCTACCCCTAGAGTCTCATCAAATCTCTCCAGCCATTTCACTTTATTGCCCTGGGGCTCCTGTGTCCTCTGACCCCTCACCATTAAATATTTGTATCCACTCAAGAGATATTTACTGTGTGCCTCCCTCTGTCAAGCCCTTGGTTGAGTTGGGAGCTCCCAAAGATGATTGCACTTACAGAGCAAACAAGCCTCTCTCTCGTGGACTTTAGTGTGAATGAGTTTCAATCCTGGTAGTGCTACAATCATCTCAGGACAATTTTTCTCAGGGGCAGCAAAGACAAGAAAAGAGATAGCTGAAATAGCTAAAATAAAATGTAAATAAACAAATGTTTTATTTCAATAAAAGAATAAAATGTTTGCATAGCTAAAATATAGAGTTACACATGTACAACAGTCTTGTGTTCTACCTTTTAATTACATGTGTGGGGAATTTCAGCTTACCCGTGTGGGCCGTCCCTATCTGAAATGTTATTTCCGTGAAGAAGTGTGTTTGAAGTTCTGAACAACTAGCTTGTGGACAGGACTTCAAATATGGCCTATAAACAATCTGAAGAGTTAGTTCTATCAATGGCTGATTTACTGAACTGCTGGTTTGGGGTTTGTTAGCATCCACGTCGGGAGGCACCCCATCACCCAAGCCCTGAGTTCCTTCAGTACCACTAACTAGCATTGAGGCCTTAACAATATTAAAAATAGTAAAAACAATGGCACTAATAGTGAAAGGAGCTCACTTTTTAAGAGCACAATGACTAAGAAAATAGGAAGGAATGGAGCACCGCGAGGGGATCCACAGGGCTGGGACTTGCAATGGGGGGAGCGTTAGGTGGAGATGAAGACATACGTAGGTACATACAACTGGGGAGCAAAGCCAGAGCCTGATCACCTCCCGTGTTGTGACAGAGTTTACTGTAGGGTTTTACAGAAGGAATTCTTGATCCCATGTTGGCCATAAATGTGAGATTAGAGGCAGGGTAATCTGTGATTGGCTATTGCAGTAATCCAAGAATGAGTAATAAAATCCTCAGGACAGAGAGAAAGCAGCGACCCACAAGGCTGTTCTACAAAGACAGACTCATTTGGGTTTGGTAACCAACTGAACGGGAAGAAAGGGGGTGTATGGGGCCTAGTTTCTAAGCGGTCCATCTGTGGTTCTGTTCATGAGAATGGGAAACATAAGAGAATGAGGTGGTTGGAAGAGGAAGGAGGTCACATTTGGTTTTAGATCCGCCATGGAAATGATCTGGAACCTATTCTGTCTTGATATAAAGAAGACCTTCCTGATATTTTAATCTACACAGAAGTGAGCTCTCCATCACTAGGAGTATTCAAGCAGAGGCTTAAATAACCATCTGTCAAGGTTAGAAAAGAGGTATTACTTGTATTGAGTTGGAGGCCAGAGCGAACAGCGTTTAAATCCTTTCCAACCTTAAGATTCTGTGATACTCTAGGAGTAGAAAAAAAAGGGCTATTTATTTCATACACTGTTGTAGTCTCCCGACAGATTCTAAATACCACGGTGACATATACCATGAAATAAAAACAAGTGGGAAAGGGAGTGGCGAGTTAACTGCACACTTTTTAGGTGCGTGTCGATGGCTCTGTATTTACTTGAGATGCATTTTTTATAGGAGGCTATTTATAGCCAGAAGGTTAGTCGCTGCATCACAACTCGACATTCAGTATTTGGCCCACTTGCCGATGTCGGGGGCTCTGACACAGCCAGCTCTCCATGCGTGCGTGTAAATGTGTGGCTACATATGTGTAAATAAAACGCGACCATGATTTGCAACTAAATGATGACTATTTTCCACTTAGCGCAATATCTATTCTATTACCGCAAAGCAGTCATTTATAAGTCTTTCACAAGGCAGCGATTTTGAGGAGAGTTAAATATCAATCTAAGTATAACATCAGTATGTAAACAGATTGATGAATTGCTAGATTGCTAGGATATAAACCATATGGAACCGCGAATAACGCTCCGAGAAGCTCGGGATAATTTTAGCACTTTATGAAAACCGAGGACAAGACAGAGCTACCCTACCGCTTCTCGAAACTTCTTGACGCTCTTCTGTTTTCACTCTCAAGGCTGTATGGAACAATTAGCATTCTGAACTCAAAAAATATAACCTGCTGGATTGTTTCCGTCCTCAGGCAGGATTTGTGGACGCTGTGGGTGTGAGCGCCGGAAAAGGCTGCAGAAATAGACTGGGGTGGGGGGGGGTGTATTACCCTAAGAGGCAGGCTCTGTTACCTGTTCCCTCAGATTCCGTACGTACACGATTAAGGTTCCAAAGCACTGAGCAGGTCTTCAAAGCGATCCACAAAGGAAAGAAAAAAAAAAAAAAAAAGGCTAAGAATCCTTTACTTTTCAAGTGGTAGGAACAACACTAGAATCCAGGCTTCCTGTCTGTCAGTTCTGAGCTCTTTTTATAAAATGACACTAGCTTCGCATACTAAATCCAGTGATGGCATAATACAATTTATACTTTGCTGTAACCATGAAAGCTTCTCTCTCTCTCTCTCTCTCTCTCTCTCTCTCTCTCTCTCTCCCCGGTTATATAAGCGGATCCTTCTCTCTTTCTAGTTGCAGATACAGCACTGCGCTAATGCTGAGGGCAAATGGAATTAAGTTAAGGAATTGAGGTTTCTTTGATGATTTAAGGAATTTTAGGCTAAAATTTATGCAGTCAGAGTAGAGCAGAGAATTAAGCAATTTTTGGCTGAATTTAAGCACAAAAGGCAGCCAGTGTGGAAAATTACTTAATCCTTCGCTGAATTTGGGTTCTGCAAATCTGACCCGAATCGGCACGGAAGAGAAAATTTCCTGGGGAGTACGCAGAGGTGAGCCGCGGAGATTAGCAAAGAAGGCTCCCAGGAAAGGCTCTAAGAATTGCGGTCATTTAGCCAAGGAGGCAGAGGGTGGATACGGTAATGGCCGCCAAGTTTATACGACACTGTCATACAGGGAATTATGGCCTGTCGTCTTTGAGCACAGAGGGAGATGGGCTGGGCCGCCGGCCCCAGGCCTTCACCTTAGCTTCGGGGAACCTGTTAACCTAACACCAGCGTTTGGACAATGAAGTGCCCTTCCTTCATGGCAAGGGAGGCCAGCGCTGGGGACGGGCTGGCACTTTCTTCCTCAGGGCAGGAGAGGGGTCCCCGAGTGCCTGGCTGGGCTCGGGAGGAGCTGGGCTTAGGAGTAGACCCCATACTTCTGACTCCAAACTGGCCTTCCTCCTAGGAGGGCCTCTAGGAGGAAGACCGAAGGTGACTGGAGCCGGCAGTCACTGGGCTGCGTTTCCTATTTCATTCTGCTGGGGGTGGGGGTGGGCTGGGGGGTGGGCTCTTCATGAGTTTTAAAAATAAAGCAAACACAGTGCTCTGATTTAATGTGATGTGATAATTTTAGGGACTATAACAAATGGCTCTTGCCATTGGGTACAGTGAGTTATTCTGCCCTCATTAGGTATCTATCAATCCCAAATTCGTCTCCTGAGGCTTCCCTTGCTTCCCTTCCAATACGCTTACCTACCTGCAGTCTGGCCAGGGGCTGCGCCTCGTCAGCCTCTCGCTGGGACAGGCACAAAGAATAGGACCTAAAGGAAATACCATTCCTAGGAGTGAGTATAGCAAGCAGGAAAATATATGCCCGTCACCTTGAGTGGTACCCACTAGGGCTTGGTGTGAGGACCACCTTGCAAGGTTCTAGTGAAATAAAAAATATATATAAACATAGGACAGAATGGGCTTTAAGTTCAGTGGATTGAGTTAAGTGGGCTCGATTACTGTTCACTGAGAGAATGGGTAACACGGAGGAAGGGGAGGAAGCGGGGGAAGGAGAAGGACATGGAGAAAATATTGTAGCAGCAGAAGGCTCCATCCTGAACCTTAAGGCACTAAAACCCAGCACACTTCCCAAAGGAAGGCTCTCCATTTCACTCACTCCCTGGACATCGGTCTCATTTCTTCACTGCGTGTGCCGTCATCACAGGCGATCCCAGTGATGTCAGCTGCTCCCCTAGGCGCACAACCTTTGGCAGAAAGAGCGTGTGTTTGCTCATGCCCGACTCCGGGTAGCAAGTCCACATAGATAAAGCCCTCCCCCCTCAAGGCCGTCTCCCCACTGATGACCTTTGGGGCACTCACGCTCAGCTTTCCTGCTCTGAGAACTTCCTAGTTCAGTCCCCCTTATCACTGGGAAAACTTGACCTCTAACACGCAAAGCAGGTCATGGCATGGGGCGGAGGGGGGGACGGGACTCTCTGACTTTAAAGTCAACTTGGCTTTGCTTACCTTTGAAATAGAGCATTCGTGTTTTGAAACTGTTTATGAGAAGTTCTCGGACACTGAACTGCAAACACAGATACCAAGAAATCCTGGGGCCGGAGTGTCCAAATAACTGGGATAAGGACAATTGAGTTGAATAGTAATGAAACCTGGCACGGACTGTTGAGGCTTTCGAATTCTCCGACGGCAAGCCTTCGCTGGCTCGGTCCCTCGGTCCAGGGAAAAGAGCACAGGCTTTTGAAATAAAGAAAGTGTACTTAAGTCTCCTCATTGCTGGTCCCCAGCTGCGAGAACTTAGGTACGCTGCTTTGTTCAGGACGCTAAGTTTCGGTTTTATCAGATGTGACAGGGAACGGCAACGTCTACTTTGACGCGAGTTGCGAGAGGATTAAATGAAGTAATAAGGACTTCCCAAGTGCCTCATGAGTAGTCCCCCCTTCCGCCGTTTTATACATGAATATCCTGAGGTCCAGAAATGTTAAGTAACTTGTGCAAGGTAACACAGCTGGTAAGTATTATATTCTGGAACTTAGATCAGAGAGGCGGTCAAGAAATTTCTCTTAAAATGAGATTAACATCATGTTACTGTGATTCCATCTTCCTCAGAAAAATTGCTTTTTGGGCAAAAAGAAGCATGGTGCTCTTTGACCTTTTCCCAGATTGCATTAGGCTCGATTTTCTTCCATGAGACCTTCTTGGGGATGAAAAGGGGATGAACAGAGTGAGCCCCTGTTGCATTTGTTTCTCTGATTGGCCTCTCTGATCCTTGGAATATAAAAATTACAACGGAATTAATCCAGAACTGTAGGCATAAGTCGAGGAAAGCATTCACAGAGATAGCCATGCCTTACAAAGAGTACGTGTTCGAGAAATGTATGTTGACGGAGTGTTTAGAGAGCTCAGTTCTCCGATATTCTGGTAGAGGGCCAACCGGTCCTGGAAAGGAAAACAGACATTTCATATGGCTCTAAGTGTCCCACTCTGGAGGAAAATAAACAAGCACAGAGTTAGGACGACAGGGCTGGAGTCCACGCGACACTCTAGGAACCACAACATCGCATCAGTTATTTTGGCGAATGGAGTTCTAGGCACTTGCCGTATCACAGATGCTGTTTATTCCCACGAGAAGATTATTATAATGCATCTCTTGGATTAAGTTTTCCACTCTTACGAGGACATCGTGTCAGAGTCAGCTCAAAAAACTAAGGCTAAGTCTGCCTTCCAAATGTAGTTGCTTTTCACTTTCGAAGGCAAACCTACATCTTCATACACCGCCTTTACGACTTGGTCCTCAGAATAATCGCGGGGGGTAAAGAGAGCAGGTGTTTGTGATCTTGTGAGCCTGCCACTCACCAGCGGAGTGACCGTGGGCAAGTTACTGAAGCACCTTGGCCCCGATTTTATCACCTGGAATATAAGGAATAATGACAGGGTAACCTCCTAGCGTTGTTGTGAAGATCGCCTGCGTTGATACACAAACGATAATGCTAGCATGCCTGCATGCTCCATAAACGCTGGCTGGTATTTGTATTTATCCCAAAGTAACCTCTCGAGTCATTAGTGGAACCGAGATTTGAACCCGGGCTGCCTGGATCAAGAGCCTGTGTCTCTAATCACTATTTATTTTGAAGGAGTAATGAAACAAGTGAATAAATAACCTAGAGTTACTCTGCAAGACGGTGGCCAAATCCAGGTCCCCTGTCACTTCCCCACCCCCCAGCCCTAGATCAAGGCTGAGCCCTGGAAAATGCACAGATCCGCTTCCTGGGAGGAAGCAGGAAGTTGCCGCTTATTCCTGGGTTTCGTGCTCCCCTTTCGTCCCGAGGTCACCCCTCCTTCCATTCCAGGCTGCTGAGCCTGGCGGTGCCTGCACACAGTTAGAAGCGTACCCCTTCTCAGCAGATGTCAGTTCTTTTGGGTTTTAGTGGTAAAGGATTGAATTCTTTGGCTCGCTGATGGAGAAATGGAGTGAGCAAAACTCCGATGGGTGACATTTGAACAGCACTCTCCGGTTTACAAAGCACTCTCTCATCCATTTTCTCACTCAGTCACTGGACGTAGATTATGTTCTCTGTCTTCAAAGCAACCCAAATGAAACAGGGGCATCGCGTGACTTGTCCAAGCTGCGGAGCTGGCAAAGTCCAGAGCCCAGACTTTTCACCGGGGTCTGCCGCCTCTGGATCCCATGTTCTTTCCTTGACGAAACATGTGACCCTTTACACCGAGGGAACTTGGGCCTTGTCCTTTGTCCTTGGCCCTGTCCTTGGTCCTTGGCCTCAGAAAAATTATTTCATGATATTTCCAGTGTAGATTTTGATCTCCTTGGGAAAGTTTCGTTTTGGGTCTTTGTGACGACGGAGGAATGGGACAAGATGAACTCCCAGGTCATGCGCGCAGCCACGGGGCCTGCGATTTTTTTTTTTCCAAGAATTTGTGAAAGAAATAAAATTACTCACTTGGAATGCTTGGTACAGGAAATATCCCAACAGCTGTAAAGAGCTATTTATTTGGGACCGTCCAACCATGTGCTGTGATAGAAAAATATGGGAGAAGGAAAGGGGGCATCGGGAAAATGATTTCATTTATATCACGTGTGCTCTGGTCTTATTCTGACGTTCTATTTCAGAACTTTTGTTTATGGTGCTCTTCCGCATAAAACAGTGCTCCCGCGACCCTCTCCACATCATCACGCTTCTTCCCCTCACGTATACAAAGATTGTTTTTCATTTTGACCCAACTGCCGCTTCTTTGATTCTGTAGCAAATCGCCCTTTTCACTGTGCGGCATAATTACTCCCATGGCAATGGACCGAAGTTAGAGACAGGCCATTATGTGAGCCCGCAGCCTGAGTGGAGAGACCGGAGCGGAGAGTTCCTTTTAAAACTGCGATCCTTCATAATAGCAGGACAGAGGTAGAAAATTACGGGCATTAGAAATTGCTTTTTTTCCATGAGGGTTTTGTCCCTATCTTTTCAAAGGCTGTGTCATGCTGAGAAAATTTCTCTACGTTTTTAATTGTAGATAATTTTGTGTAAGGAAAACCTCCCGGTGAAAATGCTCTAATGAAATATGTGCCTCGTTTGGCTCTGGCAGAGCTCCGTGTCATTCTAAAGGAGCGCGCAAAAAACACGCACGAACAATATTTGCTGTTACCTAAAAAGTGTAACTGATAATTCACAGCGAAAGCAATGGAGGAGATTGAGAAGGGGAGCCTGGCTCCTGAGAAGAGCTCCAGTTCCACAAGGAGTAGGGATAAAGTAGGTGTGGTGTGCTGCCACCAAGCGGTGAGCCAGGTTCCCTCACTTATCCGGAACCCAGCCTTGCCCGTCTGGAAGACGGACAGGAAGCGGGAGGAAAGTGAAGAAGACCCCAGAGCTGCCAAAGTAACTGTTAGGAGAAGACACATTCTAAAGCTGCTTATTCAGGGCACGCCATCTCAGGACCTCATTCATGCTTTCGTCAGGCATGATTCTAACAAGCTTAGTTTTCAAAACCTCCAGCACGTCAGGATCAAGGAATCAGCAAGCGAATATACTTGGTTCTTTATACGTGTTTATTTTATTCTTACGAACACCAGTAGCAACCAATGTTACCCTGATTATGGACTCAGTTTTAAGGATGATGAAACAGGTTCCGAGAAGGTCGGTCAGCCAGTAAGTGATCAAGTTTGTCTTCACGTTCAGGGTTGTGACCTCAAAGCTCATTTTCTTCCTCTTCTCCCCCTGGCCTTTCCAAAGACAGGCACGCTGAGAAAGGAGCCCCAACGGCGGGACAATGGCAGGAGACAAAATGGAATCAGGATTTAGAATTCGCCACACTCTGGGACGATCCAGTAGAGAGGAAAATGGCCTCATGGGTTCCCAAATGCAGCTGTTTTAGAGGACAGTCATCGCGAATTTGCATCAAAATGTCCAAATACCTACTACCTTCTCTGGGTGAGCAGAAGGGAGAAAGAATCCTGAAGGGGATACGTGCTTGGGGGATCCAAGTGTAGCTTCGCCTTTCACGAGCTGTGGGAACTTAGTCACGTTACAACACCTCGTCGTGCCTCTGTTTCCTCATCTGAAAAATTAACATAATTATTCCGCCTACCTCATGGAGCTGGTTTGGAGGATTAAATGAGGCAATTCGTATGAAGAGTTAAAGCTGTACCTGATGCTTAGTAGCCATGACTTATCGAGCATAGACATTTTAGAAATCTCAATGCTTAAATCCTGTAAGGACTGAATCGGAGTTCTTATTTAAATTGCTTCTCTCTCCATTCATTCATTCAACACACACTTACTAAATACATATTATGAGCCAGCAGCGGGTAGCCACTAGGTAAATAAATATAAATAAGCTACCATTCTTCCCAACTAGGAACTCAGACACGTAAACAAAAAAACTGCCATGATGGGGAGGGGCTGAGAAAGCACTCCTGTGGAAACACAGATATGGGAACATGCATCCTCCTACCTCGCCCCGGAGAAGTCAGGATGGCTGCCTGGAGGTGGGGATCCACGGAAGGTGAAGAGGGAAAGGGCATCCCAGAGGAGGACACAGCATGTTTAAGCAAAGAGTGAACTGGAGGAAGAGCAGGTGATTTTGCACGTCGGGTGCAGGTGTGTGGGAGGCGAGTAGAAAAGGGTATGAGGTTGAGGAGACACTATACATGTATATTTGCTCTAATTACACAATACTGAGAAAACCGATTCACTTGGGGAACTAGTTGCAAAAGATAGCTTAAAAAAAAAAAGAACTCAATTTGCAATCTTGGGGTCCTCTACTAATTTAGAAACTCGAGAGAGAGGAAGTTAAGACATTTTTAGCTCAAATCTAAATTATTACCTACCAACATCTTATATTTCTTACCATAAAAGTCAGATGAAAAGCAGCATGGCCCTAGGATCAGGGCTACCATGATGTATAACACAGTATCGAGATGTGACCTGGTCCGTGTCCACTTGTCACTGCTCGGCTGTCAGACTGGGATGAGTGCATGCACCTGAGCCTCACCAGACACGTGAGTGGACAAGGCCCCGTGCGTGCACTCTGGTGAGCCAAGAAATGCCTTGTACTGAGTAGTTGCCACGAAGTAGGTAGGTAGGTTCGCAAAAAATATTAGAAAAAATTTTTAAAATTATTGGGGCGCCTGGGTGGCTCAGTCGGTTAAGCATCTGACTCTTGATGTTGGCTCAGGTCCCGAGCTCATAATTCATGGGATGGAGCCCCCACATTGGGCTCTGCGCTGACAGCACAGAGACCGCTTGGGATTCTCTCTCTCCCTCTGCCTCTCCTTGACTCATGCTCAAGCTCTCTCTCTCTCTCTCTCTCAAAAGTAAACAAACACTTAAAAATAAATAAAATAAAAATCATTATTTCTATTATTATTACTGTAAATCTGAGTGAGAAATTCAAGTATCTGGATGTGAAAGTGTGTGTGAGACCTGACGGCTGCCGCCATGTTGTCTGCATTTCCCTCCGCCCAGCACCCGGCCCAGAGCCTGCCACACAGTAGCTTCTCTATCGATGTTTGTCGAGTGCTGACCAAACATCTGGATTTGGACATTTCCAGAGTGTGCGTACAGTAACCGAGACCCTCCACAGCGGTTATGGAGTGTATGGAGTGGGATGACAGATAGGGAAGCATGTGGAGGAGACAGAGAAAGTGCCAGAACGGTGCTGTGTTTCACGGTGGGCCCCGGAGATCTGGTTATGCCGCGCCAGTGTGTACTGTGAGAATTCCTTGGCCGCACTGTTTACCTATTCAACTTTGCTCCATGTAACCGACTTTTCATTTACTTTAATAGTCTATAAAAAGGAACAAGTCAGCAGTCTCCATGCGATCAGGGACAGCCCTTCTCGAGTTTGAGGATTCAAGTATAAAGTCTCTACTAGTGTCATAAAGCCACATATGGAGGCTGTTAGGCCAGGGTGCCTGTGGTGGGGGCTCTTCTATTCCACGCCGTCATCTAGTCTTTAACCTGAAACTGTAAGCTGGTTTCATATAGTGCAGCCAGACTCGCTCCGTTTACTGTATCAATAATGTCATGGTGATTCATCATACATTTGGGAGGCCCTCTCGCTTGGAAGGAGTTGGTTGGGACTCTAGAGGTTTAGTGGGTTGAGAACCAAGTCGGTGCATATTGAAGGCATTGGGCTCTCTTATGAGGCTGAATCATGCATCCCAATGGAAACTTTCCCCATCCTGGGAGTCATTAATGTGTCATAACCCATAATTTAAAAATTATTGGGTGTTTAGGACTTCCTTTCTCGCTCGGCCCACAGATCCTTATCCTCACACACAACCCGAATCTTCAGAATATCCACGAAGGAGAAGACCTTCCCATCAATAATATGAGCACAGACCTCATCGAGAAACATCTACCCTGGGCTTCTGAGGAGGACAATGATGTTTGCCCTCCTAAGTCTTATGCGTGACTGCTCCTTATCATTCTCAAGATGTCAGCACTTTTTCCTTTAGGCGGGCTCTGGGTGACGAGTCACAATGAAGTACTCCTTCTCACTTGGCTGTCTTGACCAGGGGTCAACCCACAAGAGAGACTGCTCAGTGAAGTGACAGAGGTCACGCCTCTGAGGATGGAAGTCAACCTTGTCAGTGTTTTATAAGCAGACCTGGATTTCTAGGTGCTTCCACATGCGAGCACCTGTTCTGTTTCCGCGTTTGCCATCAAGGATTATGAGATGGAGGGCAAGAGAGACGGGGTCAGGTGTTTGCAAAGGGCACCCGGTTTCATGTCTGCGAGATGAGCCGTGATGCCAGGATCAAGTGGCCAGGGACGACAAGGGGGAGGATGACAGAGACAGACATTTCTCTGAATATCTTTTAAATGTTTCTTTATTTTGGAGAGAGAGAGACAGAAAGTGCAGGGGAGGGGCAGAGAGAGAGAGAGACAGAGAATCCCAAGCAGGCTCCACGCTGTCAGCGCAGAGCCCACCGGTGCGGGGCTTGAACTCATGAACCGTGAGCAGAAATCAAGGGTCAGAGGCTTAACCGACTGAACCACCCAGGTGCCCTAGAGACCTAAGACATTTTTAGAGGCACAGCCCCCGCCCCCCAGACTTGCTCCCATTTCCTGCTCCTCCTGTCCCTTTGTGCATCCTGCTGGGAAACTTCGATGTTGATGTCGGTATTTAATTTTACTGCAGAAAGAAGGAAAAATGGAGCTTAGCAAACATTGAAAGGCAGTCATCGGTGTTTCTTACTGACTCTCAGATGAGCGACACACCCACAGAATTTACTCTTGATAAAGACTACTGGAACGGCTTGTTTGCCAAAGACACGTGACTTCCGCACTGTGAACCGTTTGAGATGTTACCAGAGCAAAGCTTGTAATTCCTTCTTGCCGGTGCCCATCTCCCTCTCTCTCTCTCTCTCACACCCTCGCAGTATTTTTTGAGCCCATATTTATAGATGTCACTATAGCCTGTGCTTCCATTCATCCCTGTTTAAACATCTGCACGCCCATATGTCGAGACATCAGTCAAACTTCGCTCCCCGCCAGCTCCGCTGTGTTCCCCACGTGTCCCGGGGCTTCTCCGGGTTGCTCCCCAGCCTGCCGAACCCCGTGGCCCTCCAGAGGAGGGTCTCCGAGGCGTGCCCAGAAATAAGAACATGACGGTCAGGCCTGCGGGACGAAGACATCTGTCTGATTGCTCCACTCCTTTCTGCCCATGACCTCACAGAGGCCTCAATTGGATCAGGCAATTAGTATGGTCAGGATCAAATGCTGCCCAATTTAATTCAATTACTCTTCACCGCAAGAGAAAATATGGTTATTATAGTGACAGGACCTGTGTGAGGAATACAGGCTCCTGGCCGGCGACCTGCCAGCATGCTGCCAAGCTGTGAGGGGCAGTGAGGGCCCAGATGGGATGACTGGAGAGGACTCCAGAGCGCCCGACGCGGGGTTCCCGTGTGGTCACGACTGCCCAGAAGCCCCTTTCTGATAGAAACCCATTAGGAAAGAGGGCAAATCTACCACCCAGGCTTGGACTCGAAAAGCGGAGGAGCTAGCTGTCCCCGAGAGCTATGAATTATTGACCAGATCCTGGGGAGACAGGGGGGAAGCCCGAGTGACAGCAGCCAGAAGGAGAACGGGAGCTATTTTCCAAAATTACTGTTTTATGGGAAATTTCTTTTTTATCATTCTTCGGCCTCTATGGCAAATTTGACAACTAAGAAGACAATGTAGGCATTAAATCTCTTTTTTCAAAACGTTTTCTTCCCTTCACCGCCATTGATCACACCATATTTAATACCTAGAACTTTTATTTTGCCCTTATTCTGCATTTACGGTTGGCCAGCCACGCTCAATGGTGTTTATGTGGGCCCATTCCTTTTAACCCCTCTAGAACTCTGTGAGCTAGAGGCCTTCCTTACTCCCATTTTATAGGTGAGAAAAATGAGGTTTGGAGAGTCTGAGTAACTCCCAAGGTCACGTAGTTGTAAATGACAGTGGATCCCGGGGGGATCTATTGGTCTCAAAAGCCCTGTTCTTGACCATTGTGCAGCACTTCCCCCTGGCCTTCTCTCCCCAAATCGTTTTTGCCTTTCCACGCACATCTTCCTGTCACTGAAGAGAGAGAGAGGCATGACCCAACACTCCAGACATCGGATACACAAGAACCTGTGTCCACATGGAATCGTGTTATTGTTTCTTAACTAACACGCTGAGCTCTGGGTTCAAATCCCAGTCCTGCCACTTCCTGGCTGTGTGACTGGAAAATCTCTGTATATCAGTTTCCTCATGCGTAAGTGAGGAAAATATTTCCTCATCGAGTTGAGGGAAGAGCTGTCAGAGTCAATGCACTAAAATGGTACCTGGGGAAAATATGCAAAAATCGTCAGTTCTTATTATCATTTCCCTTCTGGAAGCAAGTAATGCAAAGATTGGAGGCAAAGCTATTACCTTCCGTATGCACATATGCATACTTTCAGAGGTGGACTGCGTGAATCGGCAGCGCACACAGCGGCCAGGCCACTGCCGGGCATGCCGATCATGAGTAGCTATCTTGGCTGAGAAGCCCAGGCTTAGTGGGGGCGGGGAGGCTGTAGGAGACCTGAGAGACCCCTAAACAAGTTCCTTTCGGGGTTGAGGCGGTATTCCTTTAACTTGATCCCTCGTCTCAGGCTCTACCTCTTTTTACTCAGAAGCACAACGAATGGGAGATATCGGGGGATTCACACAGGGAAGGGGCAGTAGTTCCCCCACCCCGCTTCCACTGGCCACGCCCCTTTCCATTCCCTCTGGCCCACTGCCCTCTACCCCAGAGGACCAGGAAGGCACAGTGTCCATCGTGGTAAATGGCCTTCTCACAAAATCGCTGAGTTTCCAACATGCTTTCTGTAGACGAAGTACTGCCTAGTAGTTTTGCAGGGAGTTTTGAAAATTCTAGAAACTCACAGGAATTTCCCAAAGGCCTTACCACACTCGCTCGGGTCAGCGTGGCGACACCTCTGTGAGGCCCGGGTGGAGGCGTCTCTGGGCTGAAGAAACGGAGTGTGATGCTTTGAGTCATACTTACGTTGTTCGTGGTCATTCTCTGCTGTGTGAGTTTCTTTTAGGGCCAGGGTCACTTTGCAGGCGTCATAAATCTAAGCGAATATGCATATCAGCGTGTAGCAAATACTGTGGCCCTGGTCAGGAGTCAGACTTTACGGTAGTTATCTCCTCTCTCCACCAGAGCCCATCACGCTCCACATTGCTCTGACGTATGGCAGGATGAACCACCACGTTCAGCGCCTGTTGTGATCACTTATGGTGTCTTGGCCCCCTGCCCTCGGCTTTCAGATCCCCTGTGGAGGATACAGAACACGCTAATAGAAGCCAGATCTTTTTGGTTAGTTTTGATTGAGCTTCATGGGGTTACAACTCTGACAGTGGTATTTTCATTAAGGGGAGAATGGTTCACTGTCCTAACTGGAAATGGTGCCTTCTTGTTTGGGATCGTAGCTGCAATAAATGGAGTGAGGATGAACAGAAAAGCAAGCACCCGGCTCTTCTTCCTTATTTTACACTTCTGAGTAAGTTCTGTTGCCTCTCAGCCTCAGTTTCCCCGTGGCTATGGGAACTGAAATCAATCCTACAGCCCACACTGTCTCCTGCAGAGGGGTTGGATTAGTCTTCACCACCCTGGGCCCTCCAATGGCCAGCACTAAATTTCAGTTCTAATTGGTGGTATTACTCAGCCGAGGAAAAGAAATATTTCCAGTTCTGGGAAGAACAGGGCTCACAGCTGGAGCTGAACACGAGGCGAGGGAGGATGACAAACCACGGACATGCCCAGCTCTTGGGTGCTCCAAAGGGAACCTGGGCAGAAAATGGCGGCCCCAGTCAGGTAACTGTTTCAGTGGAACGTGGAGAGACGTGGCCCTGATACCCACACCGGCTGAGCCCCTGAATAATAATATTTTAAGCAAGACGGAGCATAAAACAAACAGACTCACTTAGCATCTGGGGAGCCAGTTGCACCCAGGCTTGCCCAAACTGGCCTCTCTCATTGCAGGGTGTGGGAGAACACAGGGCTTTGTGGGTCCCTGGGGGCCTGCCAGGCCCGGAGCTGCGGCTCGGCTGTGGGAGGCACGCCAGTTCTCAGGTCTGCTAATGAGTGGTGTGGTGTCTGGCAAGGGCCTGGCCTGTGAGCGAGTGTGACTAATCATGAATCTTTTCAATAACGCTGACGGTTCATTCTCTGCCCTCTCCTTCGGCGGCTCTCCGTGCTGGAGCTGGCTGAAATAGGAGCAAATTAGCCTCATTCTGGAAAAGGCAGGGCGTGATAAAGGACCCCCTAAAAGGTTTCCAGTGCTCCGAGCCTGGCTGTTTTGCAGCCGGTGTAATTATCTGACTTGGGTGGCTCGACAGGGTGTTTTCGATGCTGTCGTTCCCTCTCCTCGGTAGCAGGCAGTGTCTGAAGACAGTGCCCTGTTACCGTTCTGGGAGCTGTTGAACAAATACAGGTCTGACACCAGCAACGACAGTGTCATTGTTATCCCGAATGTGCTTCAGACATGACCGCCCTCCCATTTCCTGTCCGAAGGCTACATTTTATTGAATTATGCTTCCGTCCCCACATGGAAATGTGGTAGACCTTAAATGCCCTGGACTCCTTAATTGGGGAGGGGAGCCACAGAGGGGACGAAGCTTTTCTCAGATGCTTCTGTCTCCCTGCCACCCACTTTGCTGCTTGATAAGTTCACTGCGCTCCTAACACTGGAGCCAAACTGTGTGTTCCCTCACAGGGAAGGGGTGTGTGTGTGTGTGTGTGTGTGTGTGTGTGCGCGCGCACGTGTGTGTATCTCAGGAAAGTTAGTAATGCCATCTGTTGGTTAGTGGGCTGGAAGAATTTCAAGCTGGAAGGCAAGCTTTGCTGATGTTGGACCAAAACACTTAGAAAAGAATAGCAATCGTCCAATGGATGTGGTACTCTCGTCATGGACTGGACTTCTGAGAATCAATCATATATAATTTTCTTTTAGAGAGAGAGAGAGAGAGAGAGAGAGAGAGAGAGAGAAAGAGGAAAGAACAGAGGGAAAGAGAGAGAGACAGAGAGAGAGAGAGAGAGAGATAGAGAGAATCTTCAGCAGGCTCCTGGCTCAACGCAGAGCCTGACGTGGGGCTTGATACCACAACCCTGGGATCATGACCTGAGCTGAAATTAAGAGTCAGGCACTCAACCAACCGAGCCACCCAGGAGCTCCTCAAATAGAATTTCTTAATAACAGAGCCAAGACATTTGCATTTTGAGAGACACAAGCAAGTGAAAGGGGAGGAGAAGTGGAGCACTGAGGCTGTGTGTAACATTCCTCGTTCCCCAAAATAAACATTTTGTCTAGCACTTTTCACCCTCTAGTATGGAGGCCTGTTTCTTCTCTCCTTCTGAGCCTGGTGGGATTACTACAAACTCTTCAGGACGTCCAAAATGCTAACTAGAGAGATTCAAGCTGTATTTCCCAAATTAAAAATTGAGACATGTGTTCCAACATGGGTCAGAATATTTTCAGGACTGATAAGCGAAAGTATTTAAAATTGAGCGTTTTCTTTGAACATTGTGACCACAAAATTCGCTTTCAGTTTCTGAACGCCTTGTGTGCATAAGGTGCCATGGACTACGGTTTTGGGTAGGAGTCGTAATGGTGACTGCAGGTCAGATCTGTCTTTAGCCATGCTGTGGGTGATGCGTGCGGTGTCCCTAAAACTGGAGCATTTCTCATAAGCATCCAAATTCCTAACTTCTCTTTAGAAACCGTAAGATCTGGCAACACTGCCTTCATAGATCAGCATGAAATGGAATGGTTGCTGCCTTTTTCCAGAAGACATTGTCATATTCCTCACTACTCTCTGTTGCTTCACATTTAGCCTCCTTTTCCTACTTACACAATCTACCTGTCTCTCCAGGCATTCGAATCTGTGCTCGGTCACACACACTGGCGGTTAAGGCTCCTGTCTGCGCACCTACCTCAGAGGTCTGGTCCTCAGCACAGTGTTGGTCAAAATGTGACATTCCCTGTGACATTGGGAACTCCAACATTTATCATATGTTCCAGCTTTGATTGTTTGATTGGCGAAGATCCCCAAAGAGGGACTCATCAACAGATGAGTTGGGTTATTCCTTGATGATATAAAATGCAAGACACAAACATCTCACATGTGTTGTTTGTTCTATTGTTGTTCACATTTGCAGCCAGTTTTGTAACCACAATAATCATTTTCAGAAGAATAGGTGGCTGGGTCTGGGAGTAGGACCGGGGGATAGGAAATTGTTGGGCTTCCAGTTAATATGTTGATCAATTATGGGACTTCTTTACAGTGTTTTGAGCTGGTTCAGCAGGGGAGAAACGGTGACGAGCATGTACAAGTTTAGAATTTAGAATGGTGTAAGTGCATTCCAAAGTGTGTGTGACTGTGCGTGTGTGACCGTCTTCTTTTTTTTAAGTTTCTTTATTTATTTTTGAGGGAGAGAGAGAGACAGCATGAGCAGAGAGGGGCAGAGAGAGAAAGAATCCCAAGCACTCTCTGAGCTGTCAAGGTGGAGCTTGACATGGGCTCGATCCCATGACCCTGAGATCATGACCTGAGCTGAAATCAAGAGGTGCTCAACCGACTGAGCCACCCAGGTGCCCCTCATCATAGATGATTCTTAAATCTTCTGTTCGCACGAGAACAATATTATGAACTGCATCATTTCACGTAAAAACATAACTCACAAATTCTTCTGGAAAGTGAAAAAGGTATTAACATGTATCCAAGAGACGAATCAGTGTTTTTAAAAATCCTGGGGTCATTTATGAGCCTTGGCACCTCGCTGTAGGCCATTAGGGGGAAAGAAAACCCATTCATTCATTCCCTCCTCAGCAGATATTACTAAACACTCACCCTAGATTGAACCACATAAACCTTCCAACTCTTGAGTTTTTAATCTATGAAAATAGAAATCTCACGTGTTCAGTATGGGGATACGAGAATAAGAAACAAGAAGAATACATGTGCAAACAGCAGGGCAACGGAGGGTCGTAAGTGCCGTAAGGGAATGTGTAGAAAAGGCCATGAGGACCCAGGGAAGGCGGAAGTCAGAGTGGGAAAGTCTATCGTGGTGAACACGGTAATCTTGGTAGACGAAGAAATCTTCTTTTTAAAATTATTCGTAGGATTAGCTAATTGAAATTGAGGATTACTATTACAGCTCCATGTTAAGGATTTTATATTTATCTCATGTCATCCTCACAGAACCCTACAGAGTAGGAATCATCATGATTCCCATATTTCAGAAGAGGCAACTGAAGAGTAGAGAGGTTAAGGGCTGTACTCAGATTACACAGCTGGTAAGTGCTGGAGCTGGGATCCGCACCGTGACTGTGTAGACACAACCGTACCATGACCACGTAGACACAACCCTTCCGTGGCCTTGTAAACACGATGTTGCCGTGGTTGTGAATAAACAACAGTAACAAGAACAAAAGCTTCTGACTTTTCACGTCAAATCCTTCTTGAGAGCCACAGCCCACGTGCTTGCTTCGGCAGCACATGTACTAAAATTGGAACGATACAGAGAAGATTTGCATGGCCCCTGCGCAAGGAGATCCATAGCCCACTTGGTTTCAACCCCTGAGAGATGGTTTCCCCGTACCAGTCTAGACTACTTGGCGTTGAAGTAAATAGGAACACAGTCACACTCGCATTCACACACACACACACGCACACACACACACACACACACATCTGCCCCAAGTCCCGCTTTGGAATGAACGTATCCCGTTCTGAGTCCTGAACTTGTGCGTACTCAAGAACACAATGCAAAGGCAGTAAAATGATGTGGTTTCTCAAGCAATTCCTTATGGAAGAAATGGAACGAGAGTGCTGACGTGCTGGAAACTCCAGGGATATTACATGAAGGAGCCAGCTACTGTCTGGGACAGCGATCCATTCTCCTTGGAAGAATTTGAAATGGTCACTATTCATTGGCATAGCCTGGGGGAACACCAAGGGAATTAAAACAACAACAACAACAACAACAACAACAAAAGAAAATTGTAAGTTAGAGCCCTTGAGGCTTCTTATCAAGCACCACCTTTTTTTTTTTTTAATTTTTAACCTTTATTTATTTTTGAGAGACATAGAGACAGAATATGAGCAGGGGAAGGGCAGAGAGAGAGGGAGATACAGAATGGGAAGCAGATACAGAATGAGCTGTCTGCACGGAGCCCGACGCAGGGCTCGAACTCACAGACCGCGAGATCATGACCTGAGCCAAAGTCGGCCACTTAACCGACTGAGCCACTCAGGGGCCCCAAGGCACCCCCTTACAGTGAGCACGAGACTGGGTTCCCTGGGTGTTCTCAGGGCCCGTGATGCAACAAGCCCCTGGCTCTGTCCTTCCCAGAAAAAGTCCAGAAGTCACTCTTGCAGGGTGGTCTCCCTCCCGATCCCAGCAGGGCACTGACATCCAGGGCTTGGAGTGTGATTCTCCCAGTCCTGGGATGGAAAAGAGGTCTCGGGGTGGAAGGGAAAATAATGAAGGGGAACACACCATCAGGCGACCGTGTCCATCCCCTCATTCTACCACTTCCCGTATGCCTGAACTCAGCCACGGGTACAGTAGCCTTTGTCAGGAGAAAACCAAGCCTCAAGCTCTAAAGGACTGGCCGGTGATTCAAAAGAAATGTTCTACTCCTTTCATCCTGTGAGGATAGAAGTCTTCAACCAGAAGAGGGCCCTCACCCAACCAGGCTGCCACCTTGATCTTGGACTGCGAGCCTCCAGAACTGTGAGAAATAAATTTCTGTGGTTACAAACCAAAGAAAAAAAAAAAAAAAAAGGGATATTATAGGGAATATGTCAACAAGATATGCGAAGAACCAAAAAAATGGGGCAGGGGTCATGAAAAGAGACTTCTCGTCAATTATCGTTAGTGAAAGGGAAATGACAGCCCTGAGTGGGGAGGGGTCGGCTGTGGCTGATACGCCACGACCAGCCATGTCGGTGACGCCGGCACTGTGAGAATAGGCAAGTCCCCAAATCGCACTGGTTTAGCACCAACTTTAGAATTTGCTTAAAGACCAGTCTAGGGAGAATCCTTCGCAAACAGCCTTCCACACAGTGTTTCAGGGACCCAGGCTCTTCAGTATTACAGTCTCATTCCTTGGTGCCTCGGATCCTGCAGTTCCAACCAGACGATGGAGGGTGACAGAGAACTTGCAAGATCACAGGCAGGTGTTCGGGGCCAGGCCTGAGTGTCACACATCACTCTTGCCTACATTCCTGGAACTGAGCCAGCGTAGGTAGCTGGCGTCTTGGCCACACCTGCACATGTATTACAGTGTAACGAATGAACTTTAAAGGATTGTTTCAGAGGGCCCCACTCTCCAATCCCTCACTTATTTCAAGGGACTACTAACACGGCATGCGATCTACAGCGGGACCCTGCTTTATCCCAAGGGTCGAATCACAGAGAAGGAAACCTGTGAGTTTACTGTAATTTGTGAAACAAATTCTAGTTCTTGTGAATATCACTCTTTTTCATGGTGCTCTAATTCTGAAACATTTTCTGTTAGAGTCTAGGTGCCTGGAAAGGTTACTGTATTAATCACTTTCAGAATTAGCATTTTTTATGGTAAATCGAAGTTTGTCAGGAGACTTTATTACGGTATCATGGACACTTCCTTTGGTCGATGTATATTATGGAAACGTTACAAACGTTACAGTTGGGACCCATGTCCGTATCTGTGTGGTGTCTGTTTTTTTAAGACACTTCAAGGGTTTTGCATTTAATGAATCTTTCAATGATTACCTTTGTGACTGGAGATGTCACCCTGATTATTTGCTCAGTAGTTCTTGTTAAGCCGCAGAAGGAAAAGTCCTCAGACATAGAATAAAGCGGCTACCTTCTGTCTGCCTGGGATGTGTTCGTATGTGGTCATGAGGGGTCCTCTCTAAGCAGATAGTGGAGCAGGGTTAGGTATCACCAACTTTGAGGGGGTGCAAGATGCACCCTTCTCGACCCCTCTCTGCCAGGAGAGGTCTCTCCGCATAGCTGGGGAAGAGGATGCGTAGGGTCAAGTGAAGCTCAAGCATGGCACAGTGTGAACTAAGGAAACTCTTCGCACCGTCCAGGGAAAGTTATCAAAGTATTTAAATTAGGCCGATGCCCTCAAACAGCCCAACGCAAGAAAGACTCAGTAGCTCACTTCTCTCCCATGCCTCTCTCCTTCTGCCCAGCCGTGGGGAGTAAGTGAAATCATTGCCCGAGCAGAATTAGGTCAGACCAGAGCTGAATACCAAGCTGACAGAGGGGAGTTCGGTGCCAACATTGATTACATGAGAAGTGAAAAGAAAATCTCACTCTGAATCCAAATATGGGAACTTAGAAAGGAAAAGGCTAATATTAGGCTCCTTAAGAATTAGTACAAAAAGACACACTTATTATCAAAGAATCAAAGAGTTTCCATCCATGCCAATACTTTATTGTAGAGAAGCCACATTTTTTTGTTGATAAATCTTTAAAACACTGAAGCTTTAGCCATTAGGCTAAAAATTGTTCATTTTTTTTTGGAAAGTCTTAAAAAAACTGTATATATTACAGCTTTTCAAATATATATCATGACATACATTATTATTGCAGGATTATTTCTTAAGAATTTTCTAACTGCCCCCTTTCCCCCCTAGAGCTGAAAGAGTAACTCTCTGTCATAAAGGGGACAGCTTCTGACTGTCTTGCCTCCGCAGAGAAATGACAATCTCATTAATGATGCTAAGTTTATATTGTAAATATATTATCACCACTCGCATACCAACTGCTTATGTTAAAAAATAATTACTAATTAGTGCCAGCGAGTGCATTATAAAAAGGTGGCTAATTTTAACTATTTTTCTTCTCCTTATTTCAGAAAAAAATTGAGTGATTCAGAGAAAGCAATCTGTTACCTGGAGGAATTTATAATTTTTTAATGATCTGTGATCAGAGTTTTTAATAATCTCATGAAAATGGTGGTTCAGGTAACAAGAAGTGACTTGTAGTCTCCAGCTTGTGTCTTTCTCCCCAAAATTTAATGATTAAGAATAAATCATTTAAGAATAAATCATTAAACTTTTTTTAATGTTTATTTTTTGAGAGAGAGAGAGAGAGAGAGAGTGAGCAGTGGAGGGACAGAGAGGGAAGAAGACACAGAATCCGAAGCAGGTTCCAGGCCCTGAGCTGTCAGCACAGAGCCCAACTCATGGCTCGACCCTATGAACTTCGAGTCATGACCTGAGCCAAAGATGGACACTTAACCAACTGAGCCACCCAGGCGTCCCAAGAATAAATCTACTTTTGAAATCTTTGTTTCTAATTTATCTCTAGGATGTCTTATAAGACGTCATCCTACTCTCTCAGATGGCAGGCTAATATTCTTCTGGGTCTCTTCTCTTGCTTTCTGCTCTCCAGCCTCACGCAAATGTCTGGTCCCCATTACCCCTCCCCTTGCTCTCTTTAGATACACCTTCCCCCTGACTTGCAGCCCCCTCATTCAGCCTAGGTTCCAAGATGGAAGTTTTTAAACCAGCCTCCCCCAGACCATCTTGTGTTCAGCCACTTTCCAGCAAAACCCAAATCCAGGCTCAACTGACCATCCATTTTCTCCACTTTTAACCAGGACTATTAGGTACTGCTGGAGAAAATGATACGTTTCCGTATATTGGCTCTACCACAGCTTTGTGTTCTCAGTTGTTTCCTTAACACTGCCCAGAGAGCCCGTCCGTTCCCCAAGAGCTTGTATTCCTCATTGTGGGGGGCGGAACCTGACATTCCCCGGTCCCAGCTGTAGGCTGGCTCTGCCTGTAGTCTTGCCTGGACACCATTCTTGCCAAGCACGGCAGCACCTTCTCTTTGCCGAGGCTGTACTGAATGGCCACAGGTGAGGATTCTGGGCTGGACCCCTGGGGTTCGTATCCTGACTCTGTTACTTACTGGCTGAGTCATTATGGTGAGTTTCTTCACTCCTTGAAGCCTCCCTCTTTCATCTACTAAGTAGATACGAAAAGGGAAGAAATAATAAAAGAATTAAGTGAATATTAAGGATATAATTTTGAAACCGAAGTCTAATAATCTTTATGTTTTCATTGGAGTAGTCCGTTTACTAAACACTAAATTTAATCGCTGGCATACTGAGTTTAAATCTTCCGTCTCGGTGTTTGTTTTCTATTTGTCCCAACTGTTTTCTGTCCCCAACCCCCTCCCCCCTTTATCTCCTACTTGTTTCTTGCTCTCTTTCGGACTAATCAAGCATTTTCTATTATTCTAATTTTGCTTATTATCATGATGAATATTACTTTTCTTTGGGTTGAGATACTATCGGATTGTGGGATTAAGGATTTGTTTGAGGGAAACCGACAAGGATGAAATTCTTGATCTGGGCAGCAAGCTATTATTCTTTTATTTATTGAGCACCTACTGTATAACACATCCTGTTCAAGGCTCTGGGAATCGAGTAGGGAATAAAAACAATAAAAACTGCCCTCATGCAGTTTAGAATCTCAACGAAAAAGAGCACGGACTCTGAGGCCGGGCAATCCTGGGTTCAGAACGTAGTGTCGTCACTAATAGACAATTGCCTATGCAGTTCGTTCAACTGAAAAGGAAAGACGCTATCCACGGATGGTTTTTATAAAGACTAGAGACGAGGTATAGAAAGCTCCGGCACAGTTGGGGCGCCCAGGTGGTAATAAATGCTGTTGCAGTTAATCATTGTGATTATACTCACCAAACTCTACCATCTGAACGTCTTGCCACAAACGAGTATTATTTAATAAATGCCAAACGGAGGCCACTTTAATATTGCTCCCACTCTCTCCGCCCACACAATGAAACTGTGATATATGTGTCTTAAATGTTTGTGTTTTCCTGCACTCTGATTTTCAATTTCGTGAGCGTGATTTACCTCGTGGTACATGAGTTTGCAATTCTAATAGGATCTGGAATAATAATACCCATGTGTAACATATGGTGACACTTGCCATCTTCCTAGAGAAGGCAGATGTTTAAAGTTAGCGTTATACTCCTTCTAGTGATTATTATTAACTACTAAGTTTCATGTCCATGCAAAAAGGATGGGTTTGGAAAACAGGGTCACGACTTTCTAATAGTATTGTCTACAAATATATGTCCCCAGAACTGCATTATTAATTAGCAGGAAATCTCTTTTCAAATTCTCTGACTCATAACTATAGTTATTCACCTTCGGAACTACCAGAAGTTCAAACTCTTTATAATTATCATCACGTCGAAGTTATTACCGACACGTATTATATATTTATCACATTCGAGTTCACCCAGACGCCATGGACTGAATCGCCCGTGTTGTTGGATATTGCGCGGTTTCGGTTATACCTCCCAGGAAAATGCAGTTTAACCGGAAAAAAAGGGACTGATTGTTTTGCCAGGGGAGGTCGTTAGCAGTGGTTCTGGAACTCCAGGTGCCTAAGGATTGCCTGGGCGAAAGCAGGGAGTGGGGAGGGTACTTTTGAAAGTTAGAGTTGAGGATTGTTATAAATGCAGATTCCTGGGCCTCACTCCCTGTGACTCCAAGTGGCAGATTGGGCAGAATCATCTTTTCCTCTAAAGAGGGCACTCGGTGGGGATCTTTCACTTCTTGTGCCGGTGCCCAGGAAGCACGGCTACGGCAGGGATACCTGCTGAATTATTATCCTTCAAAGCTTTCCTTAGAATTTTTACCATAGTTATTCCACTCTAGAAAAGCTGACAGCTGTACCTTGACCCCATTTTAATTTAATATTTCTATAAATATTTATCTGTAAAGAAATTATATGAGCTATATTTCTTGACCTGAAAATTAAGTCTTGCCTACTGATACATTTAACTATAATTGAAGAGGAAAAGATGAAATTAGAAATATCGAACCAGCGATTGGCAAAACTAGAGGTCAAATCAATTCGATCACAAAAGAAACCTATGGCTGTCAGGAGCTCAACATCCATCAGACAAAAGAAACAGATACACAAAAACTAACCATACAATATTTTAAGCATTAAGGCACAGAGAATGATATCACGGAAACGACGACGGATGGTGAAGAAAGAAACATTCGATTTCATCTGGACGCCCAGGGAAGAAGTGGACTTCGAAAAACAGGTGGAAAGTTATTGAGTAGAGAAGGGAGAAGGTCTATCTGAGCAGAGGGAAGAGCATGAACGAGGATATGGCTGGGGAGGCTGGTTTATTCAAGTGGGCAGAGTAGTAGAAATAGATCGAACAAATAGGCCGGCCCAGTCATGAGGGGCCCTGCATGTCTGCCAGGACTCGGGACATTTCTCTGTAGAGAGCAGGGAGCCGTTAGAGGCTTTTCAGTAGAAGCATGACATGATAAGATCTGTGCTTTAGAACTGCAACTCTTGCTGTAACACATGACCAAAATGGGGCCTGGTCTGTCCTGCCCCTGGACCTTTGCACGTGCAGTTCCCTTGCCTGCATGCCTCTCTCCCACTGCGGCCCTGGTTTGTGGCTCCCAACTGTTTCATGCCACGTCTTCAAGCATCTGGCAGGTCACTCTGGTCTACTTAACTCCTGCTCATCTCCAGTTCTCAGCTTTAGCTGTCAGTGCTCCCATGAAATCTTTCCTGGTAACCCCACCGTACCCCAGAAATGACAAGCACACCTAACATGTGCTCCCCAAAGGCCCTGTGACTGCTCCATCAGAGCCTTTGTCAGATGGTAACAAATCGCTCTGCCTCTCTCAATAGACCGAAAACTTCAAGTCAGGGAATGTATCTCGTTCGTTTTTACATAGATCACGTCAGTCTCCTCCTTTGTCTGACTCACACAGACACTCTCTACTTTCCTTGAATTGATTAATTTAAAAACAAGAAAATAGGGGCCCCTGGGTGGCTCAGTTGGTTAAGCATCCTACTTCGGCTCAGTTCGTGGGTTCAAGTCCTGTATTGGGCTCCACACTTGTAAAGCCTGCTTGGGATTTCGTGCTCTCTCTCCCAAAATAAATAAGTAAACTTAAAAATATTAGAAAATCATGAGCCCTTTGCAGTGTGTATTGGATCAAGATGCATAGTGTATGAGTCTGACTTGAGTCAGACTCTGAGCTCTGATCTCGTTCTATTCACTGTTCTGTAACAGATTTGGGGGAAATTTGTTCTGTGCCTCTCGTTTTCTTGTTTCTCATATGGAGCTAAGAATAATCCCTAATTCATGTGGTGGTTGTGAGCAGTCAATGGAAGAGTAGAAGGAATGGATTCCTCTCGATGTCTGACACTTACTTCTTAAACACTCCGGAAATGCCTGAGGACACACCTAAGAGGGAGGCTTGGCAAGCTCATGGGAGTGGAGGCTGGTCTACAGACCTACCGCCACACAGTATCTAAGGATCAAGTCTGGGAATCTGGTTTTTTATCTTAACATTTATTTATTTTTGATACAGATAGAGAGCGAGTGGGGGAGGGGCAGGGAGAGAGGCAGACACTGAATCCAAAGTAGGCTCCAGGCTCTGAGCTGTCAGCACAGAGCCTGACATGGGGCTTGAACTCACGGATTGCGAGATCATGATCTGAGCTGAAGTTGGACACTTAACCGACTGAGCCACCCGGGCGCTCCTTGTTGTTGTTGTTTAATACATTTAACTTTCTTTTTTTTCTTTCAAAAGTAATTGTTGCATACTTTATAACACCTAAATGATACCGACACATATAAAATAAAAAGTGAAAATTCTGTACCTCTTAACCCCATAATCCAACCCTACCCAGAGATAAAAAGTTCTTAAAGTGTGTACACACTGTTCAAGGGTAGAAATAGATGATACAGATACAGGTGTGGATTGATAGTTAATGGAGGACATGGTAGCGCAAGCTTAGGAAGATGTTAGTGGCAGTAAGTAATGGATATACCGATGTTCACAGTAATCTGCTTTCAAATCTGCTATTTGGTTGAAATTTTCATAACAGAACATTGAAACATAACATAGGCATCCACAGGTAGAGACCTCTATATATTAAGTAGAAAAGACCAGGCCATAGAATATCACGTATGTTGTGATACAAGTTCATTAAATAGATAGATTTTTATATTTACAAGTTATTATATTATTAAAAGAATAATGACATAAATGCAGACATGGAAAAAGTTGTCGATATAGATCTATCTTTATGTCGGTATCATACTCTTACCCCTGTCCCATGAAAATCTATGTCTGGGACACAAGACACAGCTTTTATGCATGCACTTAGAAAAATTAAAAGTAAAAAGATGAAAAAATACACATCCATATCATACAAATGGTAGCCCAAAGGAAATTGGTATAGTTATAATTTTATAAACAAAGTAGGCTTTGAGGAGAAAAGCATTACCAGCAATAAAGAAAAACATTTCACGATGGTCAAATAGTCAGTTCACCAAGAATAGAATAAGTTTAGATTTGTAGGTTTCTAATAACACAACGTAAAATACACAAGAATTAAAAGGAGAAAGAGACAAAAGCCATAATTAGAAATGGATATTTTAACAAAGAGACAAAAGTCCATGAAGTGTAGAAGACCATGCATCAAGATTAGCAAACCTGACACAACGTCTGAAGAAAACATTTACCAAGACAGACCATTTGCTGAGCCATAAAGCTTTCTTTGGGAGTTCACATGATTGAAATCTTTCACAGGTTTCATGTTCACTGACTACACAGAAATTAGGGTCGAAATATATATACACACATAAAAAATAGTGAGAAAGAGGGAATTAGGAAACAGAAATCAGAAGATACTTTGGACTGGGGGGCGCCTGGGTAGCTCAGTCGATTAAGGCTCTGACTCTTTTTTTTTTTTTTTAATAATAGTTTATTTTCAAATTGGTTTACATATAACACCCAGTGTTCATCCCAACACGTGCCCTCTTTAATGTCCGTCACCCCTTCTCCCCCCTCCCTCACCTCCCTCACCCTCAGATTGTTCTTAGTCTTTGAGAGTTGCTTATGTTTTATCTCCCTCCCTCTCTGTGTCTTTTTTTCCTTTCCCCTCTTCCCCTCCCCCTGGTTTTTGCTTAGTCTCACAAAGTCCACCTATTCGTGGAAACATATGGTATCTGTCTGACTCTTGATTTTGGCTCAGGTCATGATCCCAGGGTCGTGTGGGATCAAGCCCCATGTTGGGCTCCACACCGGGCATGAAGCCTGCTCGGGATTCTCTCTCTCTCCCTCTCTCTCTCTCTGCCCCTCCCCTTCTCAAAAATTAAAAAATAGGAAAAATATTTTGAACTGAATGATAATGAGAAGACTCCAGTCAAAACTTGTATATACAACCGAAGTCATTTTTTTAAATGTTTATTTATTTTTGAGGGAGAGAGACAGACAGACAGACAGAGTGCGAGCAGGGGAGAGGCAGAGAGAGACAGAGACATAATTTGAAGCAGGCTCCAGGCTCTGAGCTGTCAGCACAGAGCAAACCCACTGACCGGGAGATCATGACCTGACCCTAGGTTAATCATTTAACCGACTGAGCCACTCCGGCATCCCTGAAGTCATTCGTAGGGAGACACTTTATACTTTTAAATAAATGCAGACAGTAAAAAAAAAAAAAGGAGGGCCGAAAAAAAAATCAATGGCCTAGGTATCCCTCTCAGTAAACAAAGAAATTTTGTTAGGATCTTACACACAATTAAAAAATAATAAGATAAATAAACATCTTTATATCAACCGACTTGAAAACATATACGAAATAGATGAATTCCTAGAAAAACACAACTTGCTAAAGCTGATTTAAAGAAAAAAAAAAGCAAAAACAAAAAACAAAACTCTAAACAGTCCAAAATAGATGTAAAAGAAATGAACCTTAATAAAGATGATAATGCTGAAGGTGACGGTATTCGGAGGGCTGGCTCCCACCTTTTGCATTGTGGGGTTTATACTAGGCTAATGTCTGAATTCCCACCTTATCTCCTGTTTATTCCTCTTGGCAGGTTATTTATTTAACCGGACAGGGGGGTTGAGGGAAGTTTCTGGGCATGCTCGGTTCAGCGTCTCCTTCCCTCAGTTCGGATCTGACTTCCTGTTGAGAGGAGGCCCTCTGGCCTTCTCTGCTCTGCAGGTGATAATCCCTTCTCTTCCCCCGGAGACTTGCAATTACCCAGTGATGTCTGGAAGTGGGAGGGCAAACAGTCTTCTGAGGAAAAAAGATTAGCAAGGTGGCACGTCTGAAGGCATCTCCTCTGACTGTATCAATAAGAAAAGTAACAGTTAGAGCTTCCTCTGCCTTTGCCCTGTGTTTGTCTCTCCATTCTTTTCCAACCTGGGGAAGGAAGAAGTTAATATTATTTATCGATCTTTTAAATTTTCAACAAGTAAGTGGCTCCATTTCCTCGTCGCTAAAAAGAGGTAATAATAGTGTTATATGGGTTGATATGTATGAAGTGATAAGGACCTTATCTCATAAATAATAAGCACTAAATGTTAGTTGTTAGTTTATCTTAAAAAATGAAACCCTTACTGCATGCCAGAACTGGGCTAAATGCGTTAGTACTGCATTATCTTGTATAAGATTTACAAGAAACCCATGAGGTAGGCACCGTAATTAATTACTCTTATGTCATACATGAGGAAGCTGAAGTTTGGGACAGTTAAGTAACTTTGTTGAAGGTCATACACTTTGTAAGGTCTGCCTTCAAATGCCCGGGTCTCCCTTGCAATGACAAGCCATTGGCAGTTACAAGCGGGTGAAACGAGAGAGAGCAAAGGAGTTACCGTGTGGGAAAAACACGTGCAGTGCAGGTCAGCTAGTAATGGCGTTGAGTCCTGAAAAAACCACAGTAAGTTCATTAGGATATTTGAAAGGACGTGGTTTAACAGGAGTAAGATTCAAAGGGACGTTATATATTCACGGAACTCCAAGGGTGTCCAAGAGTACTTACGAGCTATTTGAATATCACACTATTATAAGAAAAAAGATTTGGGTCTTATCAGATATCTCTAGCTAACCTTTGGACCCCCAACTCCATTCTCTTTGCTGTTTTACCTCCATGAGAAAGTCCGAAGGAACGCTATGCCCAGTCATTCCTGTGCAGGTTGGGTTAGATCATTCCACTCTTGCAAAGATTTCCTCTCCTCTCCTCACCCCCAAGACTGGGCTAGCCAATACCGTCTTTGTTTTCAGCATCGCAAGCTTTTCCTAACCATTCCTGAGAAGAAGGAAAAGACCTTTTCGGAAGGAATATGCGATATCTGAAGCAGATCTTTGATAGCATTTGGTGGAGGAAACATGACTTCTTTTGAGATGAAAACATCCAGGTCCCTTAAGCAGATTTAGATCTCACTAGTGTTCATGCAGGTGTTTGGAAAATCTTTACTACTGAATCCGGGCCAGGAGCTGGAGAAAGAGACGTTCCTTATGCTTCAGTGAGGGAGGATCTGGGAGCGGATTTTTAAGACTACACTCATATCAGGAGCCCAAACTCTATAAAGTTCAGAGAAGGGAGCCGTGCATTAAATTTCAAAGCGCTATTCACATTAAGTCAAGTTGTCCAAATACCTGGAGTTAATAAATTAGCAGCATTCGGAACGTGTAAAAAAAACTAGAGACACTTCAAAGTTGTTTTTTTTTTTAATGTATCTGTGTGAAGTCTTGTTTTTTTATCAAATAAATTTGACATGTAACTGTGTAAATTTAAGGTGTACAGCTGTTACTTCGACACATTTATATATTGTAATATGATTGCCGATGTAGCCATATTTACCACATTACATAATTACAGTACGATATTACTGTGTTGGTTATACTGGGCATTCGATCTATGTGGCTTATTTGTTACCAGTCACAAGTTTACAGCCTTACACACCATTAATTTTATCCTCTTCCTATCCGCGGGTAACCACTATTTTACTATGTTTTTTAGTGTTTAAACTTGTTTAGATTCTACATATAAATGATTCCATACACTCTTTGTCTTTCTTTCTCTGGCTTAGAAGTCTTGTTCTTAACGACCGATTGTGTTCTGTCTTTGGGCAAGTACGAATCTATTCTCAGGGAGCTCAGTCTCCCCGTCTTCAGTGAGGACTCTATAAGGCATAGTGACATGTCAAGAGGATTCTTCTAGAAGGCTTCTATTTCCCTTTGACTTTCTTGGATATGGCAGCTATAAAAACCACAAATACCTGAGCCAGATTTTCCTTGAGCCTGAGCTCCCTGCCCCAGGAGGATGTAAAACACTTTCGAAAGTACCATTAAGCTCTGCTGAATTGCGACTTCCTCGTATTATATGGTACCCAGGTGGCTTTTAAGTGTTCACACAACTTCCTCAGAATGGCCTCCCCGGGTCCCAAGGATTAACTAAGGTACTTGGAAAGTAAGATCTGCTCATTGTTTTAAGCTTTTCTGTATTTTTTTTATAGGGCATGTTCAGTGAGGCCACCCCCGAGTTCCCATTTTATAGGAATGCCCCTTCCCAACAAGAAAGAATATTTAGGAAGCCTTGTTGTGACTTCTCCAAAATGAAAACAATAAAAAAGAATGGTTTAAATTGCCAATCGGAAATGAATGTTACCTTTCCAATAAGAAAGAGTGTTTTTATGAAGCTTATTCTACCATCCTTTAAGCCTGCCTTTTGGCAGCGAAAGCGTCTGTGCACGCCTGAGGAAGACCCCTCCGTGCTGAGTCTCAGAAGAGCACTCTCCCCCTTCCTTCGGTGGCTTTGCCATTCCTGTGCCTTATTTTCTTCCTTAGGTAGAAATATTACCCCGAGTTCAAGGCTCATGTCCTTGAGCTAAAACTCTCTTTTAGCTTCGTAGACTTCTACAGAGATTTTCGTAGAGTGAGCATCTGTGAAAATCATAGTGAATTGGAGTCTCGAATTACCCCCCAATACTAAGCAGGAACCTGTGTGGTTCGCTGGCAAATACCACAAACCCAGGGGAAAGAGAAAACGTAACGTGTGGAAAAAGAAGACAAATAAAAGGGGGTCAATAAAAAAGTGGGTGATAGCACCAGAGGTATATTCTCCCATTTCCAGAGAAACAACTCGGTCACCAAGAACACTTAAACTTATTTCGGAATCTCTCATCAGAGGAGCAAGTAAGACTCTTTCAAAAACCACAGAAGCATTCATTACAAAACTGAGCAAAAGAGGGGCCCCCGGGGGGGCTCAGTCGGTTAAGCGTCAGACTTCAGCTCAGGTCATGATCTCACTGTGTGTTTGAGCCGCGTGTTGGGCTCTGTGCTGACAGCTCGGGGCCTGGAGCCTGCTTCCAATTCTGTGTCTCGCTCTCTCTCTGCCCCTCTCCCAGTCTTGCTCTGTCTCTCCCCAAAATAAATAAATGTTAAAAAAAATTTTTTAAAGCCTGAGCAAAACATTATTTTACTCAAGCTTATCAGAGCAAAAAAAAAAAAAAAGGAAATTCTATAAAGGGCCCTTTCTAACTGCATTTGAAGAAAATATATTCCACATTGTTGATCTATACAACGTGTAAATCAAATTTACTTTCAGAATGGTAACCTGACTAGGACTGCTGTATGTGTTTGCGCGCGCGCGCATGTGTTGGGGGAGCGGGACTGGGGGGATCGGTGACCATAAATGATACACGGCGAGTAATAATTGTGTGGGAGGCAAAACACGTCTACCTTTTTATGCTGCTATATTTGTAATTATTAAATCCCAGACTTGAGAGAGAGGAAACAATTTGTTAAACCACAGGTTTGGTCGTAAACTCCACGCGATCTGCCCAAACTTTGCAAGGCTAAAATCCGCGCGTGCCAGGGAGCTGGATGGATGAGGGAGCCTCTCACACGTCGCCCTCCAGGCTTTGCCAGGCTTCCAGGACCACGGCTGAATTACGGCTTTGAAACGCTCGGAGACGTACACTTGATTCCTGAGGTAAATTATACATGAAGCTATGCTTAAAGCTTTCTCTAAATTTACAGTTGCTTTAAATGGTATGGAATTCCAAAGTGTTTGGCCTCCAAGTAGAGGAAAAAAATTGTGCTGATTTTAAAATAACGTTCTGTTTTTATTAAAACATGTACACGCGTTATGGAAAATTCGGGAGGCACATATCGGAAAAAGAAGAAGAAACCATGCATAACTCAGCGCTTAGCAGTGAAGACCATGGTACCATCTCCTTACCGGTTTTTTTCTCCATTCATTATGGCCACGTGGTAGAATGTTGTATGGATGTACCCTAGTTATTGAACAAATTCCTTGTTCTTAGAAGCTGAGGCTGGGTTTTGAGGTCTTGTCCCGATCTTCCACAGTTAACTTTGGGCAGGAACAGACGCACACCTCACCACTCATTCCCAAAGTACTATCAGGCCTCTGTAACCTCAGCTCTTTGAGCTCGAATGTTCTTCCTCACTTTCAAAGTCTCCGTCTTTCTATAACACGTCGTGTCCTCTGTGGAACCTTCTCCAAGATTCCAGGCAGTTACCTTCTCCTCTACTCTTGTCCTCATACCAGTCCCAACCTCAGGTTGGATGTCCCCGCATTGCCTCCCCCAGGAGGCAAGAGTAAGAGTAAGAGAGTCCTTACTCTTCACGGTAAGGATTGTGTCCCTGTGTGTCTGGCTTCTTGGTGCCGAGGACAGAGTCTGACACACAAAAGGCACAGCTTTTTCGTTTCAATTTCTTTTCACATGAATGAGTTTAATGTTTAAAACTACCAAACTCAGGAATTTGCTGCTGAATTTTTTTTAAGTTTGGTTATTTATTTTGAGAGATGGCGAGCAGGGGAGGGGCAGAGAGAGAGAGAGAGAGAGGGACAGAGAGAATCCCAAGCAGGCTCGACACCGCCGGCACAGAGCCAGACACAGAGCTCAACCTCACAACACTGAGATCATGACCTGAGCTGAAATCAAGAGTCGGACACTTCACTGACTGAGCCACCCAGGCACCCCTGCGGCTAAATATTTTTAAACAGCATTAATTAGCCAATATCTACCCTTAAAATGTCCCCACACATTCCGTTATTAGAAGGCTTAGTACAGTGGAACGTTAATATAAAGATGGCAGTTGTTATCAAGTGGTTACACATCATTAATAGAAACATACAACAAATGTTTCAAAAGTAATCATAAACGAATATATTCCCTTAAATGGCTTTTAATTTTTTTCTCACTGAGTTCTTGGGAAGGGCCACCGAAATTCAGGGTGCATGAAAGGCCAGAAAGCTTCCTGTGGTGGCCATTTTAAAGAAGAAATGTAACAGTTTTAAAAGTACCCTGCAAACATTTGAATTTCATTTTGACGGTCAGGATTTGGTATAAGGAGAGTTTACCTCGGAAGTCACGCTAAGAAATGGGGTTAATTTAATACTACTAGATTTGGGATAAGGTGAGTGTCCCTGCAGAGGGTGTCAGGACAGGGAGTGCACAGAGGGATTCTGTATAGGGTTGTCCCGCACATGCTGGGGCGGCCAGAACTCCCTGTGTGGGTGAGTAATTCTGGGGACAAGGAATGCATGCATTGTGTGTAAAGGACAGTCAGGCCCCTGGACAGAGGCGACGAGGTGAACAACACCGGTTCTGAAGGGGTTTCCAAGGCAGTGTCACCCTTCAGGATTATAGAAAATGAGCTCCTGAAGGGAAAGCATCTTGCGCTTTTCTTACGATATTTCCATGCTTACATTTACATTTTATTTAAATGTGGAAGTTGTTAGTATTTTTGAGCTTTCTTCCACTTGAAAGTCATTTAAACAAGAGCCTAGATAAGAGAAAGATGGGATCGTGCCCGAGAGGCACCCAGGACGGGTTCCTTCTGGGGAAGCTCCTAGGAAATCGAAGGTTAACATAACGCAGGGGCATATGCTAAAACAAAACAAAACAACACAACAAAATCACAGTTCTTGCAAAGTATAGAGGCATCACATACAAGATAGAAGACCAGTCCTAGAGGAAACAAATTCTGACATTGTTCACAGTCTATGCCTCTAGGTAATGAAGACTTAGGGAGACTTGAACTTTTTATTTTGGGCTCTATGTCTGGATCTTTTTTTTTTTTAAAAAAAATACTATTATAGGCATGCTTTGCTTTCAGCCAAGGAAGAAAACCTTAAAATAACTGGAATGGGTATACCCTTTAAAAATGAACAGCTTTGATTTCGGGTCCTCAGGCTATGACTCAATGTGTTGAATCTTTTAAAGACGCTGCCTTCAAAGACTGTGTAGCACTAAATTGTCGCTGTTGTTTCGATTAAACATCTATTAACTGTAGCAAATGCTCTATAAAATAAAAATGAGATATTTATAGCAATTTCCTTAAAATCTAAAAACCAACCAAAGACAGAGAAGACAATGTCGGCTTAAGACAGCGCCTTATATCTTTTTCCCCATAAGTCACCTTGTTTTTACGTATCCTCGAATTCATCTAATGCATGAACATTTTCAACTTAGATTTAACATAAGCATAGTACAAATAATTCCAAATAATAGCACGCCTAAAGAAAGGCCCCAGAAGAATCAGGGTGTGTGTATTCTAGTTCATGAAAATGTAATTTTCTCCTTCATCCTTCAAGCCAGGTGAAATGCAATTGGGATTGGGTCTTAACAAAGCATTTTGCTTATTGTTCCCTATTTATTAATAGGGGACCAATAAGACCTTTGAAATGAAACGTAATTCAATCGAATTAATTCGAAAATAAAGAGAGCACATGTGGTTAACTTTGCTTTTGAAATTACCCTATCAGGTGCAGATCTCTGTAATTAAAGAATCCTAATTCACGATTCTCTGAATCACTGCATTTGGCAGGCAAATGCCCAGTAATTTTCATTTCACAACACAGCGCCTCAGACAGTAATAAGCCAGAACGAAACACATGCAGGTTTAATCAGGTAACAAAGCATGTCAAATACTTAATCCTGAAACAAGGAAGTCTGGCACATGAAGTGTGAGCCTCCGAGAAGTCCCTTGGGGGATGTTACATTCTCTGATCTGTACCTTTTCACAGCTTCTGCTGACACCTTTAAGAGCCAAAAAAAAAAAAAAAAAAAATCTCACCCAGAATGGGCATCAGTATTCAAAACAAATCACACTCAGTGGGACTTCTGGGAGCCAAAGATACAAACATAGGGGCACACACACATGTACTGATGCACACGTACGCACATAGACACATTCATTCACAGGGGGTTATCGATGCGAGTATAGATGCAGATAATAATACTGAAAAAAAAAAGTAGTTAAAGAATATCCTTTGCTGATCATCAAGTAACCTTGGCTTAAATGCCGTAGGAAGAAAAAAATGCTACATTTAACTCTAGGGAAGCAATATAAAAGTTCAACTTTTTGGTCTCTAGGGTTCCCAAGCAGCTCTTCTAGAACCCAGAAATAACCTATCCCAGTACTGTGTTTCGACGGAGAATCACGAGACAGGAGGACTTTCTATGTCTCTCTTACAGCAGCGCGGGGGTCCTGACTAGCGGCCCGACACCTGAAATCTATGGACTATGGATTGACCACGGAGCTAGTGAGGAGACAGTTTTGTGAAGTACATCTGTGTAGCCTACATTTCGAAGGTAAGTCTCATCCACCGGTGGACACGACTGCCCGCAATAATGCCTCCCTTAGACCCAGAGAGCCAGGGCCACCAGTCTGAACACTCTTGGCTGTGCCTCTCCCTGAGGAGTGAAGACTCCGTAGGGCCAGGGGGAAGAGCCCATCTGAATCCCTCTCATGAAGGTCTGGATATGTGGTCCCCAGAACACACACCCTCACCTCAAACAGCCTGTAGTCATTTCCAAGGTCCTTGCTGGCTTTTTCTGAGGTTCCTCCTCCTGAGGGCAGAGTTTATTGTGGGGTACATACTCCAGGCCCAAGGTGGTGGCCAAAGGCTGATTGTTGGAGTGGCTGTGGCTCAGACCTTGGGCTGGGGTAGCCATAGGTATGTGCTCCATGTCTTTGGTGAGGCGGATAGAGCCTAAGCAGGAGACAACTGGGAGTGAGCCCTGGGTGGAGGCGGGCAGACCTATTTATTCACTTTCTCCAGCCCCACACCATTAGGAAAGGACCTGGCCACATTCCTGCTGAGAAAACCTTATGTAGGTTAATCTGAGGCCTTGGGATCTCAACAGGATGGCGTATTTAGCTTCTTTCCAATCTCCTTTCTAGTCATGACCAAGAACCTCTCCTTGGTGGCTTTCCATGGTTATCTGAACATTCAATGACAAACTTATTTTCAATTGTAGTAAGGAAACAAAATGAAATATAAAAATGCCTAGTAAAGAAACACAGTGAAGATTTTCTTTTCCTGGCCATTATATATATATAAATAGATATAAATAAATAAATAAATATATTATATATAATATATAAAAATATATGTATTTTATAATATATATAAAATCAAGCCAGTCAGAAGTTAAAATAAAGTTTTACAGTATGAAAATATGCAAGTAATGGATCAAAACTTTATAAAGTAGTTTTTGAAAAAGAAGGGAAACATATCTACATATTTGTTACAATAGTGAGCATACATTTCAGTTTGATAACGAGTATATCAAAACTGCATGAGTAATACTTTAGAAATTTTAACATTAAAAAGTCAGATATTTCAGGCACAAACTAAGATTGGTGTATACCAAACAAAATAGTATGGTTTGCAACTTGCACCCTATTTCTCAGGTTTAAATTTTAAACACAAATGAAAGTGCCACATAGTTACAATGGATGACAGAATCAAAGTGACCAAAGTCTGTTTCTTATTCTTTACACTCACTATATATTATGGATGGAATTATGTCCCCTCCCTGTCAAATTCATATGTTGAAGTTCTAATCCCCAATGTGATTGTATATGAGATGGGGCCTTTATGGAGGTAATTAAGGATAAGTGAAGTTGTAAAGGTAGACCCTGACCTTATAAGAAGAGGAAGACACCAGAAATCTGTCTCTGGGGGTGCAGAACAAAGGCCATGTGTGGACACCATAAGAAGATGCCCACCTACAAGTGGAGGGGGGAGGTCTCAGGAGAAATCAGTTTTTCTAGCACCTTGATCTTGTACTTCTAGCCTTCAGAACTGTGAGAAAATTTTTATGTTTAAGCCCCCTAGTCTGTGCTATTTTGTTATGCAGCTCAAGCTGACTAATACAATATGATTATTTTTTATTGTTTATTTTGTATCTACTATTTAATTGTAGGAATGCATAGTATCATAGAAAATGAAGAGTGCACTGTCACTGAAAGAAGCTTGAACAATTTCAAATCGCTAGCCACAGACTCTTGAAAGATAATGTGTTACTCTCAGTTGGCGTGGGTGGGGGCCGGTGGGGAAAGTGGGTTTCTCTGCATTAACTTCTATGTCAAACCCCATGCTTTTTAAAGAATGCATAATCAAAGCATGCTAATTTGAAATAATACTTTTCTATGTGAAATCAACAAAAGCTTCAGCGATTGTTCTAAACATTAAAGATGAAAAAAGATTTTTTTTTAGGAAGGCATGTTTTATCACTGACATTTTTAGAAGTGCCAGCACATGGAGATAATAAAAAGCAGACAGACTTGTAGCTGATTTTATCACTGCTTTTAAACTCTCTACAAATCATGTACCCCCTTATCACCTGCGTTCGGAGGGACCTCTTCCACAGCTCTGCCTGTGATATTCCACTGCCCCTCCTTCTGGATCTTCTGGGAAGCAGCCCATTGGCCTCAGGGGACAGTACCTCTATTCATCTCAATGGGTCTCATATCACATGAGAGCTCAGGCTTCGTGATCCCTGAAGGAAGGGAACTGACCACCTGCCACTCTAACCTCAGGGTTGAAGTAGTATTTCCTTCACGCTACAGTGGTCCTGGATCACGTGGGAGGAGAACAAAAGGAATGGTAGAAAATACGTTGAACCTCTGTCCAGACTTCTTTGTCAGAAAATGATAAAGGAGTCTTTCTGCAGTCTATTTTCTGGTCGGTCCCTCAGATCATGTTATTATAGCAGGTGGTACTGGTAGTCAGAAGATGCATTGGCTCTGACACTAACATTCCATGTGATTTGCTACCTCTCTGAATTTTGGCATCTCTGGTGTTACATAGAGCTGGGAAGGTACCTTGAGACTGTGCTTAGTCATTGGCAAGCTATGGAGCAGAAAGGAGCTTTGGTTGGTTTTAAGAGCCACGAGGGGAAGTCTGGTTGCTACAGGGCAAGGAAGATAAGAAATCCTAGCTTTTTTTTTTTTTAATGAAGGAGCGCCAAGTAGTTCTGTTGCAGAATGCCTTACCACTCGTCTCTGATTTAATAATTACATTTTCTGAGAAGCTCCCCTCAACTACCATATCATTTATTAGCTGAGTGCCAGCTAGCTCCTCGGTGTAGAACAGAACTCCACCCCTCCGTCTCTTGGAGTAGAAAATGCCAGAAGGATTGTGCTTGGGGGGGGGGGGGGCTGGAGCACCATCTAAACGAACCATTAAACTGATGTTTAAAAAGAAAAAAAAGATCTGTCCATTTCAGAGTGAATTTCAAAATATGTATTTCAAAACAATGGACGGATCTGAAAAAAGTCTGCCAGCTGGACTTCTAAGGGGAAACAACGGCTGGTACATAGCAGGTGCTCAGTAAATAGGTATTGAGTGAAAAAGGTTCTTAGCTCCTTCGAAGAAACTAATGATTTACTTAATTTTCAACTAATTGTTTAAAATTAAGGAATACATGAATATGTCCATTTTTTTACTATCACATGGGCCAACTTTATGACTTAAAATAAACAAAAGGAAGAGGAAGAAATGAACCTTGGGTAAGTAGTGGCGTCCATGAGTTACAACAATGGAATTGGTATCAAGAAGGGAAATCCCAGAGTCTGAATCCGTGGCCTGAACCAGACTCTTGAGACATCTGGTGGGACAAACAATCCCGCAGGAGAGGTCAGGCCACAGATCAGAGCACAGAGCAGACTGCCCTGGATGGCTAGATAAGGTGACATACGGCAGAGAGACAGAGACCCTTGTAGGCCCTGTAAACAGGGCAAGCTCAAGTGGCGGCCACAGATGTTTGGGCAGCTAAGGGGCTTGCAGAACATTGGGCTTTCCTCCCACCTCATCTGGAGCTCTCCTTCTTGCCAAATGGACTGGCAAGTCAATAAGTCTTCCGAGACCTAACGATGGAAGGCGTAACTCAGCATTCTGATGAATGATCTAATCAGATCATCGACAAAATGCCTGAGGTCAGAAATTCATCACCCACTGCCAAAGCATTTAGGTTTCCAAAAGGTGGCAGGATACTCCTGAGTAAATTGGATCCTTCTGAGGACAGTGATAGCCACACTCAGAGTGTGCTGTCTTATTCACTTTTTATTATAACTAGACACCTGTTAACAGCTTGGCAGAGACAGTATAGACTAATTTCAACTGCAGATAACTGGGTAGAAGTACTTTAAAGTCCTTTCTTAGGCTGAGATTCTATTGTGTGATTGCTTTATATTCTTACCTTACATTCCCATATTCCACTCCAATAACTGATGCTGGGATCGAGCAGGTATAAATGGATGATGTTTGAGTCAGTCATGGAGGGAAGAAGCATCCAACCACCCCCTTCATCAATCTATGCCCCTCTTCCTTTGAGAAAAAAGTCATATCGGTAACAAAAGTTCAAGGTAAGTATCCAATAGTGTCACTTACTGGTGCTTTATTTTCGGTGAGTTAGGCTTCCGTAAAGTATAATTCAGAGCTAAATCCAGAATGTCATGACCCTCGAAGCTCTTTTCTAGATAAGGGATATAAACAAATTGCCATTTTCTATCCAGCTGTACAGGTCGCCAGATTTCTCCAAGTCCAGAGACCTTGAAGCAGAAAACAAAAATGGGGTAATCTTAATCATGTGACCTCGTGGAAGGCACAGTGCCGGCTTTGCCTCACAAAGAGTGAAGAAACCACAGAGTCCATTATGCAGAGTATCTCCAACATGAAGCTACCCCAAAGAATGTGTTAAGTTTTTTCTTTCAGCAAGATTTTGAGTAAGAAAAACAATCTGATATGGTTTCCCAAACAACAAATTTTTAACAACAAGTTGTGGTGAAGACTAGTGCTTATTTCCTTTGACCTTGACTGTGGCCAACATGCACCATCAAAATAGACCTTGGCTTACCGGGCCAAGCATAGGCTTGGAAAGAAACAATAACAGCAAGCACTTGGTAAAAACAGTAAGAAGAATAAGATGGAAGAAAGGCAATGAACTGCACCAAAATGGAATGTTCCATTCAGGAAAAAAATCCTCATGGATTTTTTTTTTTTTAGATCCACTATTTTGGACTTTCAAAAGTGAAGGCAACATGTTCTAAAATGCTTGGATTTAGCTCAAACAGACTGTGTCATTTCATCTTGACAGAGATCTCTTCCAAAAAAGACTCACTGAACTACTCTGGATATGAATTAAATTCCTTCTGTTGAACAATCTCAACTTTTAAATATTTGGGAGAAAACTCGAGTTGACCAAAAATGCCTTTTTTTTTTTTTTTTGCTTGATGTTCCTTCTGTATGATGCATTGTTATTAATGAGAGTTTAACATTTACCTTTAACTTACCAATTGCTTATTGGAGAAAAATATGATGTCAGCTCATAAACAGGAAAGTTCTACAAATTAAGTTGTTTTGTTTTGTTTTTTGCCCAGTAAACTTTAGACTTCATTCTTTCTTTTCCTTTTTTTTTTTTTTTTTTTACATTCTATTACATGGTTCTGCATTGGAAAATTTCCTTATTTATGTGACAAAAACTTGTTATGTATCTAACATATACCAATTGCTAAGTAGCAGTAATTCAAACAGAAAGGAAGGAGACTCCTTCATTTCAAGGGATCCCTGGCCTCTTGAGGGAGATGCATTTACAAGCCAGGGATGACACTACAGGTTAATAACTGCCTCTTTAAAAGACATGTACAAGAGAGGGAGACAAGTGAGCCTGTACTCTGTGGGGAATAGAGACATCAGGGACCACCATGAAAATGTGATTTCTCCATAAAAATCACTGTGGTGACGATTATAAAAGAAATGATCCAAAAGCCCATGCTCAAACATCTTATGAAGTGATACTATTACATAAATTTTCAATGTGTCATGCTATGGATAATTTTTAAAAAGTTAGTAAAGTATTCATTCATTTGCCATTAGTGTATTTACATTCTTCCTTCTTAATAAAATTGAAGAGAAAAAGAACATATTCATAAAAAAGGACATATTCATGTGTATGCAAAGTCACTTCAGCTCAAAATAATACTCATTCCTCAATGAACAGAAGGAGCAGACCCTGAGCAGCCTGCAGAAGGCACTAGAGTTTCTGTTACATTCAGCCATTTTACACATTCGGCCATTTTACATGCCCATTTTCCAGAGAACTGTCTTATTAGATTTCCAAGAGTGAGTTTCTTATCGTGCATGTTCACTGCTCCTCCAAGACAGATGCATTTTGGGTCAAACGTTTCTCCATCGGACAAGGAGTTGTCTTCACGAAGCCCTGCTCATAATGGCTGGGCGGGCGATCAGGGGCTATGGCATCACTAGACTAAGTGAACACCATAGGGCACCAATCAAATGCCTGGATGTTAAATGAATGTCTCCTTATTGTTTCACAAGGGGTGTTGGTGACGTTTCTAGAGGAGGCACAGTTCTTGGCACTTTTCTTTCAAAAGTGCCCTCTGTTAACTCGATAAGGGAGAACTTCCCATCTGATTAACAAGCCAGGAAGCAGCAGGAGAACAGGCTGGGAGGCTAGAGAAATGAATCTGCCTTCTCTGTGGCTGCTTTGTGGGTGGGTGTGCCCTGACGTCATGATGTTCTCAGCTAGAGCTATTGGGAAAATGGGCAGTGTGAATCTCCTAGGTTTACCTATAAGTTCCACTGGAGAGGAGTCAAATTACATTTTCATTTTCCTAATAACTCCCCTTCTTCTGTAGGTAAATACGATTAGTTGTTGGCACCTACAGAAAAATGGAACCTGTAGGTATCAATTTGGAAGTCTCATCTCTCTTGAGAAGTTGCAGGATGGAACATCATTTTTGATACTAATCTCTCGTGACAGAGTCACTGGAGGGAAAGGGGACCTTTGTGGTCGGTCCGATATGTGGTTTACGTACCAGAGCTTGTGACACCTAAGTGTATGCCTTTAGAGAAAGTTTGATTGACTCTTGAATTTTCATGGGGCATTCACCCACGTTTAGGAAAGTCAGTCACTGTGGAGGGGATGATGGAATTTGAAAATAGAGTCTCTGCTCCAAAGAGTTTCTAGCATAAGGAAAAGGGCCATTCATTTTTAGACCTTAAAGAAACCTTAAAGGTGATGTAGTCTAACACCCACATTTTAAATATAAGGAAATCTAGGCTCAGGGAAGCCAACGATTTGCCCAAGGACACGTACCAGGTGTTAGAACTAGGATTCGGCTCTTTATCTATGATCTTTTAAAGACAGTGCACTGGCCTTTCTATGAAAGGGGATAGGGTTGGGGGGAGATGTACTCTTTGATGACATGATGAGCTAGGTATCAGAAAGGAAAGCTCTCCACCTACAGGTCTGGGACTACTTATGAGTAAATGCTGTGCTTTGCTTCCCACCATAACCAGCCTCCAGTTGAGCAAATCTTGATGGTTGAATAGGGTTTCACTTTCAACCTCAGGCTGACAGAAATGGTCATGATTCACCCAAATTCCCTGTGAACAGAAAGAACTTGACTTCTCACACCTCCAGTGAAGGCCGGACGGTGATGATAGATGGCTTCTGGTCTCGGTTCCAGATTTTTCTGGCCTGTTTGATATTCTTGAGACCCTATTTTAGATTGACCATCGGTGCTGTGTGAATGATATCCACATTTCACCCACTGACTTGGGGCAGCCATGGCTGGCTGCCGAAGCCAGAATTCCACCTGCGTGCGGACAAATCCACTGTGTGTTGTCTAGGAGTTGAAACGCAGCTTGGCTGTGGAGTGGCTCAAGACTGGTCATCTTTCAATGCTCTAATAAAAATAAAAACTCTACAAATAGCTGAGTTCTGGGCTCTGTTTAGAGTTGTACTCCGTTGTATGTTGAGGTTGAGCACATGGACTCAACCTTGACAGACAAGAATGCCCAGGAAAAAACGGGGAGCTCGTATTTTCTTCTGAAGGGTTTTAAAGAAATCTGCTTGTCTTATAAAAAGTCTGGTTGAGGATCCTTATATGGTCAATGTCAATGACATTGCTAGCTTGTCCAAGACCAGAAACTCAGAGCAGGAATCATTTGGTTCCAGGTTATAGACTCACTTCAACTCGCATAAGCTAAAATGCAAAATTTGTTGGACGGATATGAGATTATCCCTTGGAGACCGAGGGCGGAATGAGGAGGCATGGAGCGTGAGGGCCCGAATAAGGAACCAGAGGAGAATCAGGAACAAGCATCTTCTCTGAGGAGCCTCTGTTGTTCATCTACTTCTCTCTGTGGATCGGTATCATCTCCGTCTTTATAGACTGGCTTTTCCTGTTTTTCCGGAACCTTGCTCTGCATCACTTCCAAGTCTCAGGGCTCTCAGCTGACCGATCGGGGCCTAGGTCCCCTTTCCAAATTTCTGAGAAAAAGACACTAATGGTTTCAGCTTAACTAGAGAGATCGTCTCCCCCTGTTCACCTTTGGTTCAACTAACCCTGGCCAGGAACTCAATGGAATGATTGATCTTCTGGGACCAGTCCCGGGGGTGGGAGAGGTGATTCTCAGAGGAGGAGGATTTGAGCCAGGCAATCGCCCTTAAAGCAGCTCCCAAGAGTTGTCATTCTAGGAAGGAGCTCAGAGTGACTCATAGATGCTATAGCTGTCAAATTCAATCTCTCGACATCTTCTTAAATTTAGCAGGGTGAGCAAAACTGTTTTACGGATAGGAAAATGAAGGCAAAGAGTTGTCTGTAAATGGCTTCAGTCAATGTGAAACCCAAGTTGCTGGCTCTTGACTCAGGCTTTGCAATGTTAAATATTTGGCTCTTGCACTGTGAGGGCTGGCTAGCTGCGGAGGCTCTGTGACTTTCAGAGAGGGGTAGGGAAGTCTGTCCCGATAATCTGCAGTGAAACCAGGCAGAAAATCAAGTAGGCCCATGGTTTATGCTATGTTATTTCTTATGTGCGCGCGCGCATGCGCGTGCGCGCACCCATCTCTTCCCCAAAATGCAGCCTGGCTCACCAGGGAGTATCTTCCTACCTGGAGGAAGTGTGGCCCCAGGTCCAATGGTGGTGGCTCAGCTCAGTCTGGTTGAGCCTGGCACTTTTCATCAGTAAAAAAAAAGAAAAAAAAACTTGTTAAAATTCATGTTGAAATATTCTTCCATCATTCTGAAAGTATGCACTTTGCTCATCTGAAAAATATAACCGACTTGCCAGTTTCTAAGTTGAAATTTATGTGTACTGCCCAGAATAACATTGACTCAGTATTCTTTTCAACATCAAGCTTCAGTAGTGTTTCCCTCCCCTTTCGGCTTATCCTTTTTATGATCTTTTACACGAAGGTGCGCGTGCACACAGGCACGTGAGTGTGAGTACATGGGCATGTACACAGACAGACGTACCCACACTTTTTCACTCCTACGTGTCACAAATGATGAGGAATTAGTGCATACAGAGTTTTCGGAGTGAAAAATCTCTGAAGCTTAACATCTTCACGTCAGAGGTGAACAAGTCAAGGTTTAGATGAGACAGTCCCTTCCTCCACTGGGTACCTCTCTCCTCCACTGTAGAGTTTGAGTCCCACCGATAGATGGCTACGTGATGGTTTGGTATAGAAAAGTTCTGGCAGCCCATTGGAGTGAGATTTCAGCCAGAAGAGGTACGTACACTTTTCTTAGAAAAGAAACATTAACTTCAAGCGGAATTAGTACAATGCTCCCTTATTTCAGAATATAGTTTATGAAAGACCCTTGGATGGGCTGAAGGGAATTCTGAGGCCAGAACACAGGTCCTGTTCTTCATTATTTTTTGATTCAAAACACCTGCGGAGTGGTTAATCTTTATGAGACTGTCTCCCAAGCACACATTACAAGAATAAAAACACCGAACCCCTCCCCCCACCCCAGGACCTCCAGATGTGGAGACATTACCTGAGCCAGAACCTTCTCTAACAGTATATCTACCGCTCACAGCTGCTATTTCTTCCTTTGCCCCAGCCCTTTCTGGGCCCCGCACCCAACCTCATTCCCACCCTACCTCAAGCCGCTGAGAGGGCAAATGCGTTTCTTTCTGGCACGCCTACCTGGCACACAAATAATACACGAGAGAGCAATAGCGACAATTAAGATTCCCGAACCCTTTCTATGGGGCAGTCACAGTGCTGGGGCCACAGCAGACGCCGCCTCCTCCTTGCTCAGCCCCGGGACATAGGCTTAATTCCCAGGCTAGACATAAGATTTGCCTGACGTTAAGCCCCCATGCTTTCAACCATTAAACTGATGGTTTGGAAAGAGAGAGAGAGAGGGAGAGCATGAGCAGGGGAGGAGTAGAGGGAGAGAGAGAGACAGACAGACAGAGAATCCCAAGCAGGCTCCGCACTGGGAGTGGAGCGCCCAACATGGGGCTCGAATCCACGAGCCGTGAGATCATGACCTGCGCAGAAACCAAGAGTCAGACGCTTAACTGACTGAGCCCCCAGGCGCCCCACCGCAATGTGTTTAGTAGTTATTCTGAGTATTTAATTCTTCAGTACTCTGTTCCAAAGATGTCAGCGTGAAGCAGAACATCGGTGAGAACTCCAGAAGGACCACAGAGCGGCTGACATTTCTGGGCCCAGACAAAATGTCTGGAACGGACCGTGACAGAGAATGCCAGCCTCGAAGGTACAAAGAACCATAAAACAAACCTAAGATTGGCACAGCTTCTCCCTCAGGGTGGATTACTTTTTGTTTCTACTTTTCCATTCCCAGCAAAAACAGGTGTGCCTTCCTGAAGAGACAAGGTAAATCCCAGAACACGTGTTAAAGAGAATTAAAGAGAATATCAATGCTCTTTAGATTCATAGGAGACGGATTCCCTGCTTGAGATTTTTTTTTCTCTCTCTCTCTCCCTTTCTCTCTGGCCCTCCCCTGCTTGTTCTCTCTCTAAATCAACTTAAAAAAAAAGATTCATATGAGAAAAATAAATAGGAGACCAGAACCCCAGAATCATGGAGTCTTTAAGTTGAGGCGATTTTAAACCTCCTTTAGTCTAATTGCTTTTATTTTAGAGGCAAAGAAACCTAACAGAGAAGAAAAATATCTTCACTTGCCAACTCTGCCCTATTCCATGAGGTTGGATATAATCAAAACACATTTGGAAATGCAGAGCACAGCTTGATAATCAGCCTTTGAGGAAAAAAGGATAGCTTTCGATAAAATTATAGTAAAATGCAAATTTTTATTGGTACTCAAAATATTACTAGTACCACGATATACTACTGAGGCCTAATAATCAAATGAAATTACGGAAAGAGACTATTCGATTGAAAAGACACTCTCTCAGGGTAGGCTTCATTCAACTTTGGCTCCACAAAGACTTATTGAACATCTACTATGTGTCAGGCACAGAACAAGGTGCTATGACTTCAGATATGAAGGCATAGTTCTTTCCTGTTAAGAATCTATAATCTAGTGGACAATCACCAGCTTTGAAATGTAAGTGATGGGGACAGCCTTTTTAAAAAATTAGTAATTTTGCTAGTTCATCAAAAGTTCCAAACCACCTCACTTCATTTACATGGAAGGTTACGCGCCGCGCGCGCGCACACACACACACCACACTACTATACACTACCTTTCCAATACACATAGCGTCAAAACGGAAAGGTCTGAGGTTTTACCCCACCTGCAGGCTAAGAAGTCAGCCTGTCAGTCTCATGGATGCTGGTAAAAGATACGAGACACAAGAATCAGAGACAGAAGATTTTATTACAGCAGTAGGACAAGGCCGAGCTGCTTATTTTATCAGGAGTGGGACTGTGCTGGATTATTAGATAGCTACGGTGCCCAGGCTACCGAGATTTTGCCCCACGTTTCAATGACATGATGAAGAGCACAGCGTCTTTAAATTATGGCTATTCTGAAACCTTTTCAATGACACGGGTTCAGAAAAGCACCTTTGGAATGCCTTGACTGGTAACTTTGAGACCGACAAGAGGGACAGACGGATGGGGGGCTCGACTTCTGTAACTCAGAAGGGTACTGAGTGCCTACTACATGGCAGAAGTTTGATAGCAACCCTTTCGCTTCCTTATATTAGGCCTTTAAGGCAGAGATTTTAATATCCATCTCAGAGGCCGGGGAGCTGAGACTTACACAGATTAAAAAGCACGCCCCGCAACGAACAGCTGGCAAGTCTCTGATCTTCTTCATTTGCCGTTACTCCTTCCCTTCCCACCTGCAAACAGCCACACCAACAAAGATGCATCGTATCTCGCCTCCTATGGAACCATGCGACGATCAGTTGGACTCCACAGGTTTGTGTGGGAATAAATGCCTATAACAACCATAACATGTACATTTATACCCAGATGCATGGCATGTATAACTTTCAGCAACTACCGTGAAGAATGTTTCCTTCCAGATTGTTCCATGGTTTGCTCGCTCATTTTCTTGGTCTTTATTCAGGGCTATCTTTCAGGCCCTTTGTTCCCTTTGGTACCTAGCACTAGCTACCTTACTCAATATTTTCCTTTTTTATTTTGTTTATTATCTGTCCTGTCTTCGCTAAAATCCAAGCCCCATGAGGACAGGAAGTTTTGTCTGTTTACTGTTGAAAGTAGCTTCCAGCAAGCTGTAGGAGATCAAAAATATTAAGTGAAGGAATCATGCCCGTAAGCTCTGCCCTACCGTCTGAACGCACTGTAGATGGGAGGCTCAGCCTTCAGAAAAGGGGCGGGGACTCTGGCCTGTAATCACAAGAGTTAAGAAGTGCTTCCGCCGAGTAAATACCACCAAAGAAAACATCCAGTACAGCTTCTGTCCTTGAGAGATTGCAAACTAACCGGAAGACAAAACATAATGCATGAAAAAAAAATAGACTAGACCCACAGAATAATATGTGAACATCAACAGTTAATTCCAGCAAGGGCTGATTCCAAAAAGTGGTAAGTCAAGGAGCTTTGACAGAAAGCCTTCGGTATGGGCCGCCTGGATGGTTCAGTCGGTTAAGCTGACTCGGTTTCCGCTCTCGGGTCACGATCTCACGGTTTGTGAGTTCCAGCCCCACATCGGGCTCTGCCCTGACGGTGTGAACCTGCTGGGGATTCTCTCTCTCTCCCTCTCTCTCTCTGTTCCTCCCCCTTCCCCCCAAATAAATAAATATACTTTAAAAAAAAAGTGTTTGTTATATAGAAGCAGATCAGTACATACCTGAACGCTAGGAAGCATTTTTACATACATTCGGAAAAGGGCCTGCCCATACACACCTTATACAATCAGTACATTTGCAGAATATTTGTGAGAAGGTCTCCAGCACACGTAGTGGAACTATTCAGTCTGTAATGTGAGCACGCAAAACATATTTCTCAGCAAATACTTTGTCCCTTGTATAAACACATACCACCAAGTGGCAACTTAAAACAGCATCTTAAAAAAAAAAAAATAGCGAAAGCGGAAACTCCCAGGAACACTCTGAACAGGCAGAAGGTAATCCCCAAATTGGAATCTGGACACCACCTGATGGAAACCAATTAAATTTTGTAGAGGCGAAGTGAGGGAGGAAGTCGAGTTAACTGCGAAAAGCCTGCGATACGATCATTGCTTCTAATCTTTCTGCTGTTCTGTATATTTCTCTCCTTTTAATTTTTTTCCTTTTCCCATTAAAGCTTTCTCTCTCATTTCTTAGAAGAGTAATTAAACCCTGACCTCAGGTATAAGTCCCAAAGGCAGCTATCAATAAAAGCCAACCGGCTAACTAATGGGAGGTAATGTCTGTTTCAATGCTGATTCACCACGTGGTCTTAAGTTGTCTATAAATTCTCTGGAAGAAACGCACTGTACAAGGCAGGCAATATTATGGAGCAGATACTACTATTATTTGTCTAAAAATATCCCAGTTTCACTTTTGATGTCTAAAGCTTCTATTTTTCTCTTTCTTCCTCTCCCTACTCATTGAACCTTCCAGTAAAACATTAAACAAGTTCATGGGGGGTTAAATTCAAGATTCGAAAGGAAAAACCACATCGATGTACATCTACACAGTTGTGGACATTTGAGAACCTTTTATTAAGTGTCCACCACACTGAGACAGTCAGGGAATGTGCAAAAGTCTAGAAGAATATTCCCCAAAGGTGTGTTCACTACATTATAGTGTATATTCGTTTAAATGTAATGCACATGACATCTAGCCAAGTTCCAGAAGCATAGTCCCAAGACAAGACAGCTTCTTGAGACCAAACTACACATGTCATTAGGACATAATGAACTTGATCTCATGGTAGAAATGTCTCCTAAGTTCATTGCTCTTCACTTTGCAATACAGAAAAAAGAGCCCCCGGGTGGCTCAGTCAGTTAAGCATCTGACATCGGCTCAGGTCATGATCTCACGATGTGTGGGTTCGAGCCCCATGTTGGGTTCTGTGTTGACAGCTCAGAAGCTCTGCTTCAGATTCTGTGTCTCCCTCTCTGTCTGCCCCTCTCCTGCTGGTGCTCTCTCTCAAAAAAAATTAAAAATTAAAAAAGAAACAAGAAGTACTTCATAGTGGAGAGTACACACAGAAAGAGCTTAGTGTGGCATTATGCTAGATAGTTCACCCTTGTGGTAAAATAGTTGAATACCTCCAACAGATATACAGAATAAGTACATTTCAAGGATATTTATGAGAAGGTCTCAAGCACATGTATTGGGGATGTCCTGTCTGTGATATGAGCATGCAAAATATATTTCTTGCAAGTACTTTGTCCCATGAATAATTTATAAATTACTTGACATATGAAATAGCATGTAAATCAAAACATACAAAAATAGAACAAATATTTCTAAAAATAGAACATTTTAAAGAATGGCTTAAAGATAAAACAGGCAATATTTTTTTATAAATACATTTTTAGATTGTTTTAAATCCTTATTTATTTTTGAGAGAGAGACAGAGTGTGAGTAGGGGAGGAGCAGAGAGAGGGAGACACAGAATCTGAAGCAGGCTCCAGGCACAGAGCCCGATACGGGGCTTGAACTCACAGACCGTAAGATCATGACCTGAGCTGACATAGGATGCTTAACTGACTGAGTCACCTCAGGCGCCCCTAAAACAGGCAATATTTTTAAACGTCTTGCTGACCATGATGGCTTCGTTTTCTCATTAGCTAACAGCTCAAGGCTCAACATAAGCTTCGGCCAAGGTTCGTCTTTAATGATAATAAAATAAGTCCATATTTCAAATAGTCCTACGGATAATGCCGAATGCTTTCCGCCCAGAAAGGGCAGGTGTGACGAGGCCATCAGTGTCTTGCTCACAGTGAGGTGGGCAAAGAGCCTTTAACTAAGAGAAGGAGAAGGGACAGCTCTGCCATCTTCCTTCCTTGGGCTGATGTCACTGTGTTATCTTTCATCAGGGGCTCTTTGCAGGGTTACTTTCAAGCCAGCATTTTGTGATGGTTGATTTAATGAAAACTAGATCATATAATCCACACGTCTTTTCAATAGGGGCACACGTAAATGCCGTATGTTGTGATATGGAAAGTGACAGAAGCACGGAAGCAGCTGTGTTTCTGGCTGGTGGACCTCCTCCCTCACCTGCCTTCTGATTATTGACTCAAGGGGCCATGCCAATCCGTATCACGAACGGTAACAAAGTTCAGGATCTTTCTTTCTTTCTCTCTTTCTTTCTTTCTTTCTTTCTTTCTTTCTTTCTTTCTTTCTTTCTTTCTTTCTTTCTTTCCTTCTTTCTTTTTTTTTGGATAAATAGAAAAGATCTAATATATGGCTTTACAATCATTTGTGTGAGGCGTGCACACTGGACACCCACTGCTGTAGGAATTTTTCCAATATGAGTTCCCCTTAATTTTGTAAACACATGTAAGGCATTTCATGACCCTGGTAACATGCAATTTTGATTTTCAGACATTCACAGGAAAATATCAGACTAGGATAAAGCTACCAAGTCAGGACCAGTCTAGCTTTTCCCCACTGCGGTGACAGTGTAGCCAAATGCCAGATTTTACTGTCCTCATGTTTCATTCTTAGCCCTGTCACCAGCTGTTAATAGTTCTTCCTCAGCAATCCTGGGTCTATAATCACTATTATTTCTTTTTAAACAGTTACTAACGTAAGCTATTTCTCTGGTATGTGACTTATGGAAAAAGTGCAGTCAGTAATCTTTGGAGCAAGCAACTAAGCGCATTAAGAAATAAACTGCCAACACATGCAATGACTTGGGTAAATTTCAAAGGCATTGTGCTGAGTGAAAAAAAAAATCATCTGCGGAAGAGTACACATTCTAGGATTCCACTCATCTGAAATTCCAGAAAAGGGCAGTCTTAGCCCTCATGATGGAAATCAGCATGGTGCTTGTCCCTCTGGGCACAGAAAGATGGGACTGACCGCGAAAGGACATGTGGGAACTTTCCCTCTCTTGACGGAGAATTGGGTTAAAGGAGCATATGCATGTTTCAGAACTCACTTACCTGGACAGTTAACACCCATGCATTCGATTGTATGTAAATTGTGTCAATAAAAAATTCAGGTGCCTTGGAAAGCAGTTTCTTATGATGCCATCTTATTCTTATTCAGCACCTGAACAGTAACTGGTTCGTTTAGTGAAGTTAGTTCCAAAGTGAAGAGGCTGCAACTGGTAAAATCCGCACATTAGACATCAGACTCTATAATAATAATGGATGTTACTTTGCTGCCTAGTGACTCGATGCCAAATACTGTGCTGCTGCCGTCGCTATTGAAGAAAACATGAAATGACAACAACAACATATCTTGAGTAATTTTGAGAACTTGGAACTTGGATTTCTCTCCTTATGAAGTCCCTGCCTTCAATGACTAGGAACAAACGTGTCCTCTTAGAGAAGAATACGGGCATTTTAAGTCTTTTCAGGGATGCAAAAAAACAAAAAACGAAAAACAAAAAACAAACAAACAAAAAAACACCAAAAAACAGAACACATTTATTGAGTGTGCACTTTGTGCCAGGAACCATGCCAGGTGCTTCCAATGATTGCCTCTGTAGAATTACTATTATTATCTCCTTTATTTTCCACAGAGGATGAATTTGGAGTTCAGAGAGGTTAAGCAACTGGCTCAAGGTCACACAGTACATGGAAGATCTCTGATTCCATTCCAGAGCCATGAAATCGAAATCTAGCTTTTTCTACTTTCAGCGGTTCTTAACTAGAAGGTACATCAGAATCGATGGTAGCAATTTTTTAAAATTGCACACTTCGGAGCCGACCTTGGCTACTTTTATTCTGTAGAGTAAAGGAGGACTTGGGTATTAGTTTCTTTATAGAGCCCACCAGTGATGCTCAGGAAAATCCTACCTGAGGACCACTGTGCCAAGTTGTCATTGGTTTCTCAACAAGACCTACCCCCTTTAAAATGTCTAGGCATTTATTTTATTTTAAAATTTAATACAGGGGCACCTGGGTGGCTCAGTCGGATAAGTGTCCAAATCTTGATTTTGACTCAGGTCATAATCTCACAGTTTGTGAGTTTGAGCCTTACATCGGGTTGGATATTGCTTGAGATTCCCTCTATCCTCTCTCCCTGCGTCCCCACCCCCGCCCCTGTGGGGTTCTCTCTCTCTCTCTAAAAAAACCTAATACAGACAGGGCCCTCTGTCATGATAAACAGAGAGGACTAAACATCAGTAGATCTTGGTTTCAGACTCACTTCTGCCATTAGCTGGCTGTTGGGGTTTTAGGCAAAATCATCGAGATCCTTTGGGCCAGTTTTCTCCTTTAAAATATTAAAGATGGGGTGGCTCTGCTCCCAACTTCGGCTCAGGTCATGATCTCACAGCTCCTGAGTTCGAGCTCCACATCGGGCTCTGTGCTGATGGCTCGGAGCCTGGAGCCTGCTTCAGATTCTGTGTCTCCCTCTCTCTCTGCCCCCTCCCCTGCTCACGCTCTGTCTCTCTCTCTCAAAGATAAATAAAACATTAAAAAAATTATATTAAAGCGTTGAACATACTTATCTTTAAAATTCCATCTTGCTCTAACATTCAATCAATTAAAACTAATCCTATTTTTTTTTAATGCTGTAACCTCCTTTGAAGTACTGGAAGGGGCCTTGGGGTGTCTCTCAGACAAGTAGGTGTGAATTTGTTGAAATACTGATTATCGACCTATAAAATAGCTTAGTGTAGTGATAGCCTCTAGGGGAACCTAGAGATACCATTGGTTTCTAACAGACTGACTTGACAGAGAATTCCAAATCTTCATCACTTCAAGAAAAATTAAATAAAAGCCACAATTCTGTATTTCACACCTACTGTGTCTCGCTTCCAGGACCATCTGGGTATAAAGAGGTTAAGCGGAGCAGAGCACTCTACTGCAAGTAGAGCTTCGGGGATGCGCGGGAGGACAGAAGCAATTGCCAAGTGAGATGCGACCACAGTCGGTGGTGACGCTGATGCCTGGGGAGCAGCAGAGTTGCAGGATGGTGCCACTGGGCCGCCAGTCGGCTGGTCGGCACAGCAAATACAGCTCAGGGTTATTCACTCGCTGTGTTAGGAGTAGGAGGCTAGCCGCAGACAGAGAGGCCAGAGCTTGAGAAGAAAGACAAAAGCTGTAAGAACAAGAACGAACGCGGGTTGGCAAGAGCTGGAGGAACGAAGAGAGGGCGCCCCCCGTGGTGGCCGGATGTGGAGTGCGGGAGTGTCTGAGCGCCTGTGCACGGCGCCCCAAAAGACAGGTGTTGTGGAGGGTAAGCAAGCACCCACTTCGGCTATCTATCCAGCCCCACTTCCGTGTCCACTTCTGCTTCTCCTCTGAGGCCCTACTCTGATCCCGCTGTTCTCTAGTCTCCCTTCGCGCCCGCCGATGTGCCCGCTGCCTCCCCTCTCCTGCTGGGTCAGGGCTTGTGCTGCCCCCTGGGGGCGGGCAAGCCTAAAGAAGAGATCGCACTTGGGACTCCTTTCTTCTTACTGTTCGCTCTTCCCCACCGCTCCCACTTGTCTCTATGGTCATGGTTTTGATAGCCTTTGATGCAAAGTTGAAGAGGCGCGTCTTTGTGGGGAATGAACTTAGAGGGCCATCTCTCTCCCTTTGGGCTTGTGCTCTATGTATTTTGTGGGGTTGTTTTGTTCTCGAACATAGAGCGGTGTATTTAGGAAGAGCTTTTGGTCAAATCCTACCACGTGGGCCACAGGCCGAACCGGCAGATCTCTGCCCACGACAGAGACTGATCTCCTGCCTATCAACTGTGTCTAGGATTGCAGTTACCCTACTTGGTGCAGGACAGCCTATGAACAAAAACAACATCAACGATTCCTTTGATCATTTTGTTGTAGAAGGTAACGCTAGATAGAGCGTTCAGTTAGAGTTTCGTGGGCCTTTCAGATACAACTAGATTCCCCCGTAGTCGCAGGTCATTGAAACAAACAGAATAATATGTTTCTCTTCGATTAAGCTTTTCTATTTTCAAACGCTAAGTGTAAGTTTTCAGGAAAACACGATTCAAATACAAAGCAAAGTTGAAAACAACGTCTACAAAAATATACATAATAAGGTCTCTAAAGCAGTGGCTTTTTATTGGAATAAAATATATGTATAATAAAGTTATTCACCAGTTTTAAGAGTACGATCTGATGAGTTTCACGAATGCATATAGTAGTTCCCTTTGATCTGCAGGGGCATGTCCCAAGACCCCCAGTGGATGCCTGAAACTGTGTATCGTACCAAACCCTATATACTCTGTTTTTTCCTATACATACATGCCAATGATAAAATTTAATTGGTAAATTAGGCACAGTAAGAGATTAACATCATCAAAAAAAATAAAACAATTATAACAATATATTTTGATACAAGTTATGTGAATGTGGTCTCTTGCTCAAAATATCTAATTGTACTATACTCACTCTTCTTGTGCCCAGGTGAGATGATCAAATGCCTACGCGATGGGGTGAAACGAGGCTTTGGACGTAGCCATTGTGACGTAGCCTTAGGCTACGAACGACCTGAGGATGCGCAGAGCGCAGAGCGAGGATACTGTGCTTTCACACCGAAGTTGACCGCCAGGACCTGAGACCCCAGAAGGCAACACTGCAGCTGAAGGCGGACTACAGTGACGTGACCACCACCACCATCCTGATACACGATGTCTCTATCACCTTAAAACTCTATCACACTAGTCCTTGGCAGCCATTCATCTTCTTCCTGACACTGTACTTCTGTCTTTTCTAAAACTTCCTTTAAATGGCATCATGTAGTATGTAGTCTTATGTTTCTGGCTTCTTTCAATTAGCATAAATCTTTTGAGATTCATCCATGTTGCTGTTTAAAATAGCGTTAGGGCTGTATACAGCTTTGGCTCTGGCATTCAAGGTCAATATGACATTAACAGTCCTTGTAAGCTTTGTTTGATGATGCAGATTATTTTTTCTATCAACAAAGTGTGAAGTACCTCCAGATCGTTAGACAACAGATTTCCGTTTGTCTTCTCCATTTGCCCTGTCCTCATTCACTCGCTTTTTCTCCCAACAAGGAATAAGGAGAAAGTGTGTGAGTGAGACACATTGACCCGTGTATCAATTCTTTTCTCATACTGGACCAGCTTCTGTCTCCTTCGAAGTTAGGACACTCACCCACGTGAACTTTTTGGCCAGTGAAATGGGAGCAGAAGTGACGTCCGCTCCTTCCAGGTATAAGCTGGAATCGCTGTTGCCCTAGTAATTATTGCAGCTTGTATGGAGAAAGATCCTGGCTCTCTCAGTGACTATAACCAACAGAGACCTCTGTCAACTGTGTGGAACATAAAGCAAGAGCAAGAACAGCACAAGAGCAAGAAATAGCAAACTGTAGCCACTGAGTAATTTTAGGGGGGACTGTTACTGAGGCAGGGTAGCACGCTAGTCCTTCCTGACTTTAAAAAAGGAAGCAAATGACCTGGATGTATGAATGACATACCCAATTATTGATTGTCGTCTTTCCATCCGAAGACTATTATTCTTTTCTTTCTGGCTGACTCAGCAGCTCCAAAATCAACTTCTTCCTTTATGATCAATTGTAATGAAAGATGAAATATGTTTATGAAATATTCAGTGCAGTGTGTTCGACTTGGTCTCTGACACAGATGGTCGTTCCTCGAAGAGATCATGTCCTTTCTACACGGCATTCGATTTTAAACAGAGTGTAATAGGCATAGAACAGTTCCCCCACGGATAGTACAGTCGTCAGCAGTGTCAGGCTCTGGAGCAGGGGTTTGTAGAGCTCGCCAGCACCTGTGATTCCTCTTCTGCATGAACACAGCGAGACTACATCTTCCAACCCCTCTGCATGTGAGTCACTTTCAAGGTCAGAAATCTAAGAGCAGGTACGTTTGTCCATACTCTTCATTGGAATGGCTGAATGCAGAGGAGGTCGAGGCCCTAGGATCAATGGGAAAGAGGGAGCCCAGACTTCTAAGTGGCAGCATGGAGCCAAGTCTACCCACTCCCTTACCATTCCGTCAACCTGCATTGGGCAACGTTGCCAGCAAGAAATATACCTTTACTTTCTTAAGCCCCTGAGGTTGGAGATTTGTTTGTTACATAAGCAAATGTTAGTTACCCTCATACAGGAGCAAATTGACAATGCTACCTCACCACTGTGTGAAAGCATAAGTTCCTCTCTTCCCCCCCCCCCCACACACAACCCTGTGAGCCCCACTACGTTTGTGAAGAAGTTACTTGCGTGGCTTATCCAAACCGTATACATGTTAAATGGCAAGTATCAAAATTCATTCTGTGTCCTGAACCTGGCGCTCCCCCACCCCGTGGAACAGCAATAGAAGGCTGCAGTGTCTTGGCAATTTACTGTCTCAACTTTGGCAAAAATTTATAATGATTAATATATACGCGTACGTACATTTCGTAGCTTAGATAGTTGTGGCTTTGGTTTAGCCATCTCTTTAAGGCTTGGTCTCCGCCTCTGATGTGGTGTGGTCAAGAGGAGAAGATTAAGAGCAAGAAAAATTGGGACCCCACAGGAACAGACTGACCCTCCGTGGCGGTTGTGGCCTCTGACTCCGGCGGTGAGGCTATCCCGCAGACGTTAGTCCTTCATTGCAGAGCCGAATGTGCGCACACCTGACGCGGGAGTCGGAGAGCCTGAAGGAAGACCCGGGCAGGTGCAGCAGCCGTAGGCCCGGGCGCTGCTTCACACCGTGAGGCCAACCAGCGGATCCGTCCTACCGCACGTGAGCTTCAGAATGGTCACTGATTCCTTTTTGGCTTTCTCACTCCCCAGGAAATCTTTCTATGACGCACTCTAGCCAGAAATTTGCAAGAAAGGGAATTTGGGGGAAATGGATGCCAGCCTGGTCAAATCATCACTTTGCAAAGCCACCGCGGCAGCATTTAATATTTCACTCTGTTACTATTGAGCAGTCTGCAAGCTCTGACTGATTGGCCAGTGACATGAAAGATTCCTGCTTTGAGCGCTCTGGCTCGAGGCAGAGTTGCTAAACAGGTGCTGTTTATCTGAGCTGTTTGCTCCCAACCTCCAGTTTCCGGTGACCTTTCCATTCTACTGGCCTCCAAGCCCTCCTCGCTGGTGGTTATTTCGCTTTTTCAAAACCATCTTTCAGGGGAGGTGACAATACTGCTCCTAAACACCTTGCAATAGCTTGAAGTCAAAGCCACCTGTTGGGGACACTCACTTTTTAAGCCTCTTCTCCATTTGGAGACCACGGGCCCCTGCCACAGGGGGCCACAGCCATGTGGTCTTTGGAAACCATGCCTGGAGACAGTGTTTCCCCAAGAGCAGAACAGGCAGGCCTGGTGGATGTAAAGTCATTGTAGACAATACAGGTACGTGTTCCTTGTAATAGACATGTCCTTTTAATGTGCAAGGGAAAACCGATCAAGAGATATAACAAAGCAAAAATTTTAAAGTAAACAAGTGATTTAAAGCTTGCTTCTGAAATAGTTTTGCCTTGTAAAAGTGAGCCTTTTTTTAGATTTGCTAAGTCAACAATAGTGAGTTGATATTTGAAAATAGTAAGTAAACGCCATTGCAAATGATCGGCTGAGATGTCAAAAATTATGAAAGTAAAATTCAAACTGTTGAGCCTTGAAAATACTCCCACGTGAGAGAGTTTAAAGCCCTGACCTTTTTGACAGTCCAATGAGAATCCTTAAATCTACAAACCAGCTGATTAACACCCTTTCCTCTGAAGCCCCCAACCCAATTTCTGCAGTCTCATCTTGTGTGGAGTTCAAGTTCTCATGATCCTGTGTAGTATAATCTCCTGAAGGCTCTGATTGCGTCACATTCTTCAATTTGTACCGAACTAAACAGAGTGTTGCCCAGACACCAACTCCGGGACGGCCCATTCATTGCAGCAGCCGCACCTGGCTGTTCGAGAAGGGTTGGAACCGTTGACTACGTGATGTCTTCCAAGTAATCAGGGAGTAAAGCAGAAATGCCCACACACTTGAACCCCACCCTTCTCCCATCCCCTCGTACGTGCAAAACTCAAGATGAATTCTCCTTTTCTAATATTCTTAGTCAGCTCTTAAAAAAAAAATGAAATGTCTTTGTTCCAAGACTGTGGGTGCCAGAGTCTGAAATGCCAAAAAAGGAGGCCTTCCAAAAAGGGAGTGTGCTTTTTGATATCAGCCTTTCTGCGGATGTACCCGAAGGGCGACCTTGGCTGGTTGGCTTTAGGGGAGCAGAAAACAGACTCCCATTGACATTCATTCTTACGATTCAGTCGTCTTGGGTCACTATTCATGGGTTTCTATTCCTTTGCCTCTACGGCCCTGCCATTATGGAGAGTTTAGGGGTGTGGGACACCTAGGTGCGCCAGGGGCTCTCTGCAGCTCACTGCCCCAGCCTGGTGGTCAGTCACATCTCAGAAGCAGCCAGCTCAGCCTCCCTCCCCACCTGGGAAAGAGTTTTCCTGATGGATCAACCACATCTCAACACAGTTCTTGCTCTTCTCGGTGCTGGCACGGCATCGTTCGAGGAGGTCAGCTGCCTTGATTAACGGCAGGAGAGGGTGGCGGATGCATATAAACGGGCCTTGTCTCGTTTCTAAACCGGATCAAATGTTTCTTTAAAAAGATTATTGCCGAAAGTAGACTGGAAGCAATTGGGCAAGATGGCCCAGATTGGGTTTCTTGAATGTGTTCTGGTGCGTGTGCATGTGAGTGAGCAGGAAGGACGGTGACTCAGGCTTGAGGGTAATGCGTTGGTGCACACGGAACTGGTGATGGATCTGGAAAGGGAAGGACTGAGGAAGAGAAAATTAGTCTCCCCAAATTTATAGTAGACCCAAAACTTGTTGACCAATGAGATCTTACCTAAGATTTAGAGATTTCAGTGGTCTCATGAAAAATTTGCTGTTACGAGTGTGCAGCGGGCTAGGACCCAGTCCCGAGTTTCCACAGCTCCAGGCTCGTCCAGAAGTCTGTTGCCATTGCTTCCGCGGCTTTTTCCCATTTCACTTCCCACACCGCTCCCCGCATCCACCTCTGAACAAGAGCAGGAGGCGGACAGTCAACTCTGCCTAAATACACCTGGTCCAGGTCCATCCCTCTGCCCAGTTTACAAGTGCTTCTTGCCAATGGGCCATTTGGCAACCACAAATCATGGGGATTATTAAGTGAGTGATGGGAGTTTTTGATGACAGATTCCTACATTTCAGTCTTCAACTTATAAAAGAGATTTACCTTTCAGTTCAAATTTTACTGGAATAATTGAGTGACGGTCAGAACCCACGGGTAACCACACCCCAGCATGTCGAATTTAGAATGGGCTTAGACATCAACTCCAGAACATCTAATTCAACTCTTCACTAAATTAATGCTTAGATCATTTGGAATAACGTGCATTCATATTTAGATCATTTGAAATAATGCACATACGCGTCAGAGGAGTCTTTACCCATTTGATAAAAACTCCTAATTTTTACCCCTAACAAGTCTTGCCACACATGGTAAAACCATACCTAGAAGGATTGATCCTGGGGAAAGATCTACAAGACCCGATACCAAGGAAGCATCATGAACATTATTAAGTTACTGGCAGCGAACTTCTAAAACAAACTCCATCTCCGCTGCACATTGCTGAGGAAGTTGCTTTCTTTTCATTTCAATCTACTACCAAATAACTGCGTGCGTGTTGTCGTTTGAAGCATTTAGGCTTCCCATGATTTCACTAATGACATTTAGGACCAAGAGAACTCATTAGTACACATGTTTGTGGACTATTTTAAAAGAAACCACAAGGTCAAATGTGATTTGGGGCTAGCAGAGTATTTCAAAGGCAATGCTGTAAAGGGAATGTAAAGGGAATGATTCACACAATCTTGACTCCACAAATCCCACAGCGCCACCCCTGCCCCCGAGGAGTTACTTATTTGCAGGGGAAAATGTCATATTTGTGTAAGATTCTGATCTCGAACTCAGCAAAGATCGTCTCCTTGGCTAAATATTTCCATTTTTATGTGAATCATGATTCCAATGACATCATGCTTGGTAAATATTACATAAGGAATTAGACATTAGTTTTGGTCAATCTCCTTGAATGGAGGTGGAATCATCTTGATTAAAATTATGAAACTACAATGTGCTTTTCCACCTCATATTTTGGTTTTAGCTTTCACCAACATTCCAGATCATTTTTATTATGAAAGCTATTAACTGTAGGTCTTGTTCATTTCAGGAGGTGTAGATTCTGATTCATGTATAACATGTTTTTCAACACGTTACATGCCAACAGAGTTTTAGCGTCTTTTTGAAACTCTCGTATTAGCAAAAGCATCTTCTCTTGCCATCCCTCAGAGCAATTCACCCTGCATGTCATGAGGCCACTGCTCTCCAAAGTGAAAGAGCCCAGGGTATGTTCTATTGGTCTCTCCTAATAAATCATTAGTCAGACAAATTCTCCTTGAACCCAGATAAGGTGTCTCAGCTTTGGGTTTTCCTCATTGCTCAGCCAGTGTTCAGCACATCACAAAAATAAAGGCACAGTAAGGATGAAATGAGGGGCTAGGGAATGTTTGAGTGTTTGAATGTGTTTCTAACTTTTTCATTCTGTGTTATAATTATCCATTTATATATATTGCTACCAGAAGGTGCATTTTATAAACTGGGGTCGTATCTCTTTCACCTTTTAATCATGGTGTACAAGCACAGAGCCTGATCAATTCCATGGCTAAAATATATATCAGGGTAATATTTTTCAATTATTTCTCCTTTTTCACTTCCAAAACTTTCTTTTGGTGTCAGCCCAAGATATTATCTGCAGGGCTGGTAAGCTGGGAATGCAAAGATATAGAAAAAAATTGGTGCTTTTTCTCTTCTTTTCTCTTCTTTCATTTTTTTCCCAATTACCCAAATAAGATCTTGCGTCAAGTCCTGGGAGCTGGGATTTTCTAGGAAGTTTCCCTGGGCCTTGGGTAGGGTTTCTGAAGGTAGCTAATGGTGCTGATCTACAGGATTGCCATTGGGTTCACTATGGTGACACAGAGGGTCCCATTAGCCCCCCAGCTAGAGGGCTGACCACCAGAGGCCGGAATTGGCTGCAGCCACATTTCAGGAGAATTGTCATCAGCAAAGTGGAAATGGACTGAGACAAAAGGAGGGGTCCTTTTGAGGTGTCATGTGTGAAAAGAACTATCTCTGTAAATCTCAAAAATAGTGATAACTGTATAAATAGCGATAGCTAACAAATTCCTTCATTTCTCTATCTTTCTCGGTTGCTGATTAAAGATGACAAGTTCTATGAACTTTCGAAGTAATGAAAGCTGTAAACTGAAGCATCTCTCCCCATCTTTTCATTGATTATGTAAGATACAGTGTGGGTAAGGATCTGGATTTAGCTATAGATAGTATAGGCACGGATATAAACAATATATGGGGGCATGCCAGGCGGAGCCAGGAAGAACGAGAGATGCTCAATTCGTGATCTACTTAATGTTCTCAAAATGTGTTTAGTAACAGTAGCAAAATGCCTACCTTCTCTGTGTCTTTTTCCCCCCCATAGTTCAGGAATATGTGATCAGGAGTGGGCTTGCTTTTTGCTATTTTTTTTCATCATATGGATGTGATCATTCATTTATTTTTTAAGAAAACATTTACGCTTATTATATGCCAAGAGTTATGTTTGGAAGACACTGAGGGATTTAAACAGAGGAGTGACATGATATTTCTGCCTGTGGAATATGAGACATGACTTTGTTTTTCTCCCAGGGCTGCCTTCAGAAGTGCTCCGCCAGGTCCTTTCTTTCTCAGCCTTTGACAATGTCAAGATCCTGTAGGTTTCCAGTCACGCTCAGCTCTAAGAACAGTCTTACTCTGACAATGGACTCATTTACAGATAGGAGAAATCCAGTAGAAACTAAATCAAAACACCAGTCTCGCATTCAATCAAAACACCAGTCTCACATTCAAGCCTCTTCTCTTCCTTCGGCCCAGTCCTGACCTGGGGCTTGGAGCCTGCAGTTGGGATCTACGCTATCATCCCTGTTTCTGGGTCCTCAGGACTAGATTGAAAGGAAAGAAGGATTAAAGGAAAGGGGGAGAGGTTCTTTTGTGGGTGCGTTTTTAGATTTCTTCAGAAGACTCCGTAAAATCTCTGTGCTGTATACTTCTCTGACGTAGGCGATGTATTCTAGAGATCAACTCTAGTGATATCTCCCTAGCCCCTGCCTTTAAGAGTATACCCCCATTCCCTCACTCCTGGTAGGTCAGGATACCTTAAAGATGGCTATAGTCCAGCGTCCTTTCTGTGGTGCACATTTTCCCATGAAAATTTGTATATGCCTGCCAGGAGCTCAGGCCTATGCACTATTTTGTGTCTTCCCCTCTTTGAGTTGTCTGTCACCTGCCTGTATCTCACATGTGCCGGCAGACTCCAGGGAGTACAAATCAAGTTCTCTCTAGAACTCTCTATTGTGCTCTGCTCCAGGTCACTCGCTCCTAATTAATTTCATTCATGAGCTGGGGAGTGAGGTTCCAGTATCCTTCTTCATAGTCACCTCTATTCTTCATGAAAAATTCTCTTCCTTCCCATATCCTTGACTTGAGAGGCAGAGCCTTCTCTTCTCCCTGTGAGGAAGAGAGCAGAAAAGTCAAAGCATTCTTTCCCTTCACCCCAGTCCTCGGGGATCCCCTGTTCCCCAGTGAACTAATGAGCCCCAGTCTTCTGTGGATGTATGCTGGATATACTGGTGGGAGTGCAGAACTTAATCCCATCTGGCCACTGCTCCGGAAGGGAGTGCCTGGTATTTCTATGGCTCCTCAGAGCCTATTGTTCTCAGCAGTGGGGCTCTAGAAGAAATTCCCAAGACAAGAGCAAAATCCCTCTTACCCAGTATGTTTAATCTTGTATACATAATACCGTGCTGATGCTGTGAAGAACTGACTGGAAGGAGATGAGACCAGAGATGGGGATTTCAGATAGCCATCCAGGTGAGAGAGGTATGGGGTTTGAGCTGAAGTCATGGTAATGAGAAAAGAGGGGAGGACATGGGTTTATTCAGGTTTCTGGCCTGGGTGAGTGATCACGCTGTTGACAAAGACACGACATGAAGAAAGAAGAGGCGGGCTTTGAGAACAAGCTTGTACAAAACTGGTGAGTTGTCTTCTTCTTGTTGAGTATGATGTCTCGGGGGGACTCAGGCAGTCGAGCCCACTTAGGTGTATAGCATGAGGCTCAAGAGAAGGGTCTGACTTAGGTTTGTATTTGGAGGAATCCTCAGCATTCAGGCAGCTATGACACCATAGAAGTATTGGGGGTCCCCCAGGAAGAGTGTATAACGTGAAAAGGAAAGGGGGCCCAGTCAAGCCCCAAGAAGCACCTGCATTGAAAGGCTATGTTGATTTGTATGGAAAACTTAGAAGGGCCCCAAAAGGCAGGAGGAAAAAGTCCTCCGAAAGATACTGAAAAGAGAATGCACCCCTCCTTCCTTAAACCTTTAGTATGCATGTCCCTAGTCACCGGAAATTCTGCCACTCGCACTTCTTTTTCTTGTCCTATTGTCCTTTTCATCTGTCCCTAAAGTGACTCCTTCCTTGATTAGCTATTTCATAAGTTCTCAAAACGAAAGACTTAATCACTTTGTTCTGGGGCTTTGACTGCTTCCCCAAGACATAAGCTCCTTGACAAAGGCTTCTAAGATGATAGACAACTAATTGGAGGCATGTTGTTTCCATTCCTCGGGTACGCTGCCAGCTTCTTGCGCTGGTGGCTGGGTGCCACCATTCTTCTGCAGTTCTCTGCCCTTCTCCCCCCCACACTTTGCAGCTACCCCTTCATAGTGGGCGCTGGTGCTTTCTGTTCCTCGGCAACCTAGAAGGTTTCGAAAGGCTGAGCTGTCAGCGTCCCTCAGGTTTGACAAGCAAATGGAATTGAGTGGACCTGGCTGATTCTTCGCATTGCTGAGAAACATCTCGACGTTACTGGCAGAAGAGGAAGACAATCATCAGATGCTACAAGTGAAACTTTGTCATGGGGTTCCTAGCGCTCTCTTCAGAGAGGATTATCACAAGGCCCTTATTACTCTTCAAATAGAAAGAGACTTCTATTCTCACCAATGGATTGCTATTTGGTGGACGGAGAAATGGAGGGGAGAATCATAAAGAGGACCAAAAAAAGAGTGCTTCTCAAGACACCCCAAGCCAAATCAACACACTTGGGAGGAGAGAATGCAGTATGTGAGGTCCGGTTCACTTTCTAAAGGCGTCGGATCAGCAAACCATCTACTTTGAGTAGTCGTATACTTTGCTTAAAATAAAATGAGTATTTCTCCCTCTCCTGCATGCTTGCCTCTCCCAACTCCCAGAGCGTAGGTCAAAACTCACATCTGCTTTTGTTTTCCAGTTCTTTTGAAGTAGCGTGCCAATACACAACCCCACTCTCATGCCAGGATCGCCATGCTATCATGTGGGCAAGCTTTTGGGTCCACGCCCTGTGCGGCTCTGCCAAAGTCATGGAGGAGGTTGCTGGGGAGGCCAGGAGGGCCTCCCGGCTTCAGACTTCCAGGCCCCTCCGGGCAGCTGCAGGCATCTACACTGCTTCTTGCTCTCCATGCTCTGCACGCGTCCCCTGCTCTGGTGGGGAGTAATTTCTCTCTTTCACATGGAACACATAGATAATTCCTTAAAAATACCTTGCAAATATGTGTCCGTGAGCGTGTACATAGATTTAGAGGCATGACATGCGAATTCCTAACACCCTCTTCAAGACAGGAGCCTCTGCTACTTTCAGAAATATCCATGAAATTCTGGAATTGGAAAAACATCGCAATTTATGATGATAAAGATTATCAGGTGCTTAGAATTTTTTAGGGCAAGGAAGTGTTTTCACATGTAAGCTGCGTGCTCTGAAAAAGTTGATCTATAACACAGGTTATAGCTACAGTAAGTGACAGAAGGTGCAGGCAAGATGCTGTGTATCGCTCCAGAAGTGCCGTGGACCAGAGAATATGCTGGAAGAAGGGCAGATATTTCCCGAGCCCTTGCTGTGTGTCACAGGCTCCGAATCTCATCACTTAGCTCTTGAAACAGCTGTGAGGTAGAACTATGATTACCACCATTTAAAAAATTTTTTTGGAGTTTTTATTTATTTATTTTGAGAGAGAGAGAGAGAGAGAGAGAGAGAGAGAGTGCACACTCACAGACAGACAGAATCCTAAGCAGGCTGCACACCAATAGTGCAAAGCCTGATGCAGGGCTCGAACCCATGAACTGTGAGATCGTGACCTGAGCCGAGATCAAGAGCCGGAGGGTTATCCGATTGTGCCACCCAGGTGCCCCTGGTTACTACCATGTTAAGAATGAACAAACTGAACTTGAGTTGGCCTTAACAACTTGTACAAAGTCACGCACCTCAGGAGACGGTGGTGGGAATAAAAGAAATGGCTATTAAATTGGTAGACTAGAAATTTTTCCCCCTACTAGAGGAAGATGTGTCATCCAAACGTTCTCACACGCCTCATTTTACCTGAGAGCCCGCCACAAAATGAAGTTTCTTTGTTCATAAAGCCTAATGCACTTTGTCTTAGACCTAAAAAATTATAATCAATATTGCATATTTTACAACAAATATTGCCTGTTAATGACATTACCATACCACTTTAATAATTGTCATGAAAAGCGTTTGTAGAATGCATTCGCTCCCTTCCTAATCTTAATAAGCGTGATACAGTAAAAACGCTCAAAAAATTGACTTCACATTTTGCAGTGTCTCAAGTAGTTTTTCTGGACACAGAATTGCTGGAACACATCCTAGAAAATATTAAGCTCTGATTGTTTTCTTGTGATGTATCTCTTTCTCCTGTAAATGTAGTTAAAAACAAAAGGAATTTGTCATGATCTTAACCCCGTATTTTTCAGCAGAATAACACATCAACCATTGGGCTCATTTTCCTTCCCATGCCTTCTTCCCTTTTTTTAAAAAAAAAAAGTTTATTTGTTTATTTTGAGAGAGACAGAGACAGCACGAGTGGAGGAGAAGCTGAGAAAAGGAGAGAGAGAGAGAGAATCCCAAGCAGGTTCTGCCAGTGCAGAGCCTGACATGGGGCTCGAACTCACGAAACTGTGAGAACATGACCTGAGCAGACACCTAGAGTCGGATGCTTGACCAACGGAGCCACCAAGGCGCCCCATTCCCATACCTTTATCTTGACAGAAATTGTTTTGATCTGACCCACTTCTTTTTTTTTTTAATGTTTATTTATTTACTTTCGAGAGAGACGGAGAAGGCAGGAGAGAGTGTGCACGCAGGGGAGGGCAAGGGGGTGGGGGGAGAGAGAATCCTAAGCAGCACAGAGTTGTCAGTGGGGCTCCAACTCATGAACCTGGGAGATCATGACCTGAGCCTAAATCGAGAGTCAGATACTTAACCTCTTGAGCCACCCAGGTGCCCCGATCTATCCCATTTCTAAGTATATCCTAATTCATTGATCTGAGGCCCCCCCCCCCACTTTATTGGCCAACTTTCTCTGCCCATTGGTTTTGGAGCCTCTTCGGGCCACAGATTCCAAGGCTTCATTCCTCTGCTCTCAGTTTGTCTCCTGGCCACCAGGCTGCTGCTTCTGCTCGTGAGCACAGACACGGTCACCAATCCACCAGCCATGGCGGCACGACCCCACTCCTCCCCTTCTCTCTCATACTCGATGCCAAGCTGGAGACAGGCCGCTTCTTAGAAATACCTTCCTTACAACAGAAGCGAGACTGTAACTTCTGACAAGGTTTTACTGAGGATTCAGAGCTAAAGGAAAAGCGTGCTGTATAGATACTATTATTAATGCAAATAATAATATGGATATTATAACACAGATATTCACTATACGAGTCTTACCAATCCTCAGGGTCACTCATCGAACCACCTCCCTGCTTGGCGCCCGGCTCACTCCACACGGCATAGGTAACGTCCCTTCCCCTCGCCCAGCATTTGAACACAGAGTGCTGGCCAAAATTAGTTTAAAGAAAGGAGAGAGCTGTGTCTTGACCCACTCTAAAGCCGGCTTCCTCATTTCCTTCTTAGGGTCGTCTTGTCCAGGATGATCGACTATATAAATACTCCTTGCTTTTAGGAACTATCCCACCCTTTCCACAGGTGTGTCAGACCTAAAGCCTCAAGAAAATGCTATTATATCTCCCTATCAATAGATTGACCAAAACCCTGGGCTATTCGCTTTTAAATAACATCAGCTGTGAGAGAACAACAATCCAATCCACAGCGAGCTTCCCCGAATTCTTCCAGGTTCATTTTCAAGTTCTCGGCCACCAAGAAGGAATGCTGAGCTCACCTCTGTATCGGCGCTCTGTCGCTCCTGCAAACAAACACTCAGTGAAGAAGCCACAAGGCAGTGAGCTCCAGGGACAGAACAGGGCATGGTCAAAATGACCAACTGGTTAGTCTGTACCATTCATCCAAACTTAGAAACTTTTCCGTCTTTGCAAGAGACACAGATGTGCTAAAAGACAACACATACCTGCCGACCAATACGGACCTGCTCATCGCCCTTCAGACATTCCCCCAAGGTTACACGTGCCTCACTGAGGAGGCTACTCGGCTGTCTTTTCCTAGAACAAAGGGACAGTGAACCTCAAGGGTAATTTTAAGATCCCACTTCTTAGAAGGCTTGAAAAGTGCTTGAAACTCCCATGAAGAATTCAAAAACATTTAAACCTTACACACAATCAGGTTCAGCCTGCGGCATAAGCAAACCCGAAAAACACAAGTCACGTCAGGTGCACCTAAGAAGCCATGTGACTCAGTCCCGCCCTAGATCCTCCACTGGTAGGTGTCCCTTGCTCCCCGGCCTTGGGCCACCATGCTGCAAGGATCCCGCCAAGAGACTGGACCCAACAGCCCACAGATGTGGGGAACCAAGGGGATTCTTCTGGTCCTCCTGACCACTCCCTACTTCCACTCAACTTCTGCTCCAGCAGGAGGTGGGGCTCAATGGAGCCCCCACTCTGACGCCTCATTTCTGCCAATGTGCCTACAACAGGAAGTGAACAGTATCCACAGCCTCTCATTTTCTTTACTGCAGCCAGAACTAATAATTTAACCTACCCCAGACATTTGTTGGAAGATATAAATGGCACGATACGTTTCTTTTCTTACAAAATGCTACACAAGTGTTAATTGTAATTATTATCTTCTATAATAAAAAATCATGGGTTTATTTCAGTTCACTCTTTTAAGTACTAAACTGCTGTGTCTATCACAGCATTATGAAATTCTACTCGTGGTCGTGATTTCTTAGGCTGTTGCTTCCATTTTCTCCATTTTCTCTCCCCTGAGTTTTGCAGGCACTTAAGAAGGGAAGTCTGCGGACCTAACATCAGGGCTGTTGGCAAGAGCCGCTGTATTTTTCCAATTACAAAGCTTCATGATACCTGAAGATCATCTCTGAAATGTCTTGATTCCATAATGATTTTGTTGCTTTTGAAACATTCCCCGCGACTGTGCCGTATCCAGGACTCACATCTACAGTTGCTTTGAAACTGTATAGCTGATCAAAATATTTGGGGGAACCACTGAGAAGTAAGTATAATTTTTAAAATCGGTATGGTGTCCGAGTCAGTGTCCTGGCCCCTGATCTGATACCTAAACCGAAGGTTTGCCTGTGGGAACTCAGTCTACACAATTGTTTCATTGTTATTGAACACAATGACTATGATGATCTTGAAAATTCAAACAGTCTTCCCGGAGTTAATCTCTTTAGACCTCCGCCTTAGTTTTCTAACTGAAATGTCTAAGGTTTCTTCTTTGCTCTTTATGAAGCATGAGAATCTCGAAAGGTCAATCTCTGAGGCTTTCTTCCACCCATTTTCATGTCTAGGGAATCTTTGTAAAAGTCCGTTAGGTCCTCTGAGGGGTGTGTGGGACAGAGTCTCTGTCTTATCGAATTGAAGAGATCCAGCAGAAACACGTTAGAGGAAGCCACAGGTGCTCCCTTGGTCTGCCTCGCTGCAACGTAGACTAGCTTCAGCTGGACTCTGAGGGTGGCTCCAGTGAGGACAAGTTCTGTTTTGCTGCACGAGTGGCTAAACCTCAAGATGCTAGAACACAGACCTCGGTTGCGTGACGGCCAGGCCTGTTGGCTGGGCTCTCCTCCAAGCACTAACTTGGGATCCACATTCGTTCATCTTGTGACGTCACCATATCATTACGTGGCTCCCGGGGGTGCTGTGGCAGGGGAAGAGGAGGCTGAGGGTCGCACCCTGGCTGTTCACTGCCTCACCATGGAAGACAGAAGTCATTTACGGTCACCTGTTGTGGGCCGGGACTAGCCATGTGGTCTCGCCCAATCACTAGTTGGCTGGAAATTGGAGGGGAGACCCTGGAAAGTAGAGTGTGTCACTGCGGTCACATTGCTGGCTAATCCCTCTGCTCCCAGTCAAACCCGGCCCCCGTGATTTGCACACCATCTCGCTTCCGCTTCCCTGAGAGAAATCAAGTTATTATAATAATCGCTTCTTCCTTTCTCATCCCTAGTTTCCTTTTTCTTTTACAATTTCATTTTCAATGTTTATTTATTTTTGAGAGAGAGAGACAGAGCATGATTAGGGAAGGGGCAGGGGGAGAGAGAGACACAGAATCTGAAGCAGGCTCCAGGCTCTGAGTTTTCAGCACAGAGACCGACATAGAGCTCGAATTCACAGACCGTGAAATGATGACCTGAGCCGAAGTCTGACACTTAACCAACTGAGCCACCCAGGCGTCCCCCTCGTTTTCTTTTATACCTCAACAGAGACATCCCAAGGAAGTGGCTTTCCTCATTTCTAAGGTTTTTTCTGTCACTATACTTTTCATTCTTTGACATTTTGCTACCTCCAAGCCAAACCTTAATGCCATAATTATCTATTCTCACTCCAACATCTTCAAATACTCACAGCAGGTGTCTATCACAAACTCAGGAGTCTAGTTCTAGCAAGAACTAGAATTATCTTAATTTTATAATCACTTAATTTCTGAGTCCCCATTCTGTCAGGAGCATAGAAAACTTAACTTCCTTTAGGTTGTCTCTTATCAAATTAGGCTGAAGTTGTCTCTAATATTTGGCCCATTGTGGTGGATCTGTATTTTTGAGACATGGCTTTCTTCTGAGATGCCCCCTGCCCCTGTGTGTGTATGGGGAGGAGACGGGGATGGACACAGGCCCGCTCTTCCTCCCCCCTCCTCTGCTGCACGTGTAATTCTGCTCCTCACTTTTGGTCTGGGTCAGATGCAGCCTCTACTGCCGAGGTTTCTCTCAGCCCTCCTGACTAATGTTCTCCACCCTTCTCTGTGCCTCTGTCATAGCGTATATCCCTTTGTACTGTGAATTGGGGTTATCATGTTTATGTCTCTGCTCTCTTTCAAGAGAGATCAGTATCTGATCTCTCTGCTCTCTGTAGGCTTGCCTCCTAAAATAGCTGCCTCACAAGTAGGTGATGTATAAATATTTACAGAAGAGTACCTATAATGTCCATATATTTAAACGGTAAATAACTTTGACATCTTAGAATCACTGTATAGTATTCTAGAGAAAAAACAAGGGGATAGAAGGGATAGTTGAAACAAGGTTGGTGTGTCTTCACGAAGCTGGATGATGGGCAATTAGGGTTTAATTATACTGTCCTATCTACTTTTGTGTGTATGCTGGAAATTTTTCACAAAAACAGTAGAGAAAAGGATCAGATGTCTCATTTCAAAAAAAAAAAAAACTTGAATAAAATGGTTGCTTTCAGAGATAGGCACCCCATTTCGAACAGCTGAGTAGAATAGTTCATTCTAATAGGTTAATTTTAGGATACTGAAAGAATAGAATCCAAGAATATTTTTTTGGCTCTCAGCCCATAGCTCTTTAAAAACTGGGAATTATACACATTTTCATTCACGGAAAGTTTCTCAGGGTTATTTGTAAGTGAGCAAGGACTCGGTGGTGCTGCCGGGCTCTGTGACATTGCTCTCCTCACTTGAAATGCTCTATTTCCACCGGGCTATTTCTAGAACACGATTCGCTGACATAATTTCTGTAAATCTGGGTGGAATATTAATATTTCTATTCTATTTAATAGCTTTAGTCATGAGTATAACCTTTCATTGTCCCACCTCCCTTCGCTTTTCAACACCTTCTTTGTATATGAAATCATTTTTAAAAATAAACCTTTTATTTCAGAATAATTTTAGATTTGTGGAAAAGTTGGGAAGACAGTGCAGAAAGTTCCCATCCGCCCAGCATCCGATGTTCCCTGTTGTTAAAATCTTCCCTTAGTGTGCTACATTTGTCACAACTAATGAACCACAATTGATACATTGTTAGTAAGTAAAGCCCACTCTTTGTTCAGATTTCCTTGGTTCGACAGCATGTGTTTCTTCTGTTCCATGATTCCCCCTAGGATACTACAGCACATGTCGTCATATATATGAAGTAATTTTTAAAAGAACATTTGTGTTTCTGTAATCCATGGGATCGGCCCAATATATTCCCCAAATATTCGTCTTGCCTGGGAAAAGTATGGTTCCCTTTTAAAATATTTTACTGATTCAAAATCTGACTTCGCTCTGAGCATCCCATTATGAATACTGTTTTGAAATGTCAAGACAGGGGTAAAAAAGCCCCAACCCTCCGCCCCAAGTTCTCTCTTGCCTCACGGAGCGATTCGAGTTGGTCCGTGCTTCAGGCTTTGAGCTCAGGCCTTTTCTGAGCCCCACGTGATGGAAACACCCCAGAGTGCAATGAAGTGCCAGCCATTAATTTGCCTGCCTTCCCTCCTCAGTGTGAATTAGTTCTGAATCCCCTGAGCAGTTTTCGCTAATGGAGAGGGGAGAGATTACAGCTCTCCAAACCTAGGGCAAGGAGGCCTGGTGTCCACAAGCAGGAAATGATGTTCCAGGTGCAAAGCAAGTGGCACCAAAGATATCCCAGAAAGGGAAGAGGAAGGAGGAAAAGCCCCACACTGGAGGCCTCTCACCTTTGACCTCGGATATCCAATCATACCCATCCCCGCGACTGGCCACGACTCACTTCTCCCTAGAGAAACAGTGACAATGTATGTGCTGATAGGGGGGGGCAAAAGTTTTAAAATCATTACTTTAACATTTTCCTTCTTTAAATTATTGTGCCCAGGATGAACCTCTAAGGCCAGTTTCAGACAGCCGGGGCCTGGGTTTCACTGACTTTCCCTGAAAGGAAAGCCAGGCACGCAGGAAGGGACAGTTGCCCACCTCTCACTGTTCAGAGGGGCCTGCTTGGCTCAGGGCCAGGACAAACATCCCTGCCAAGGGCTCAGACGCCCAGCGGACAATCACACTTTCTCTTTGGGATGTCACCACCTCACCTCCGTTCTTGCCGCCTGGACTGCTGCTGCCCCCTAACCACTTTTGCACGTGTGGCAATACTGGGAAGTCACCAGGTGTGCTGCCAGAAGACCCCGCTGGGTAGTGTGCAGCCAAACAACACCCCAGCCTGGTAAACTTCAGCTAAGTGCATCAGAGGGTGGCTGAAATGAGCAGGACCGGGCTTCGAAGTTCTGAATGAGACCGAGCAGCGGACAGGGACCCAGGAGTCATTGGCCACTTCGCCCCTGGGAATAGTTGCCGATTCTGGGGTGGGAAGGAAGCTGAGCTTTCCCCAGGCAGAGGCTACCACGAAACAAGAGAAACCAACAGATCGCAGCCGTCATTTCAGCTGGAAATTTCTTTTATTTTTAATTTTAATGTTTATTTATTTTTGAGAGAGAGACAGAGTATGAGTGGGGAAGGAGGCAGAGAGAGAGAGAGAGTCACGGAATCCGAAGCAGGCTCCAGGCTTCGAGCTGTCAGCACAGAGTCTGACGTGGGGCTCAAACTCACGAACCATGAGATGGTGACCTGAGCCAAAGCTGGATGCTTAGCTGACTGAGCCACCCAGCCGCCCCTTGGCTGGAAATTTCAAATTAGACCTGATGAACTAAGATCCTGGTGAGAGAGTGTTCAGAGAGCTGAGCCTAGAGCATGGGTCATTTGGCCCGTGAGATATTTACCTAATCCTGAGAGCTAAGTGAGAAGTTTCTGAAAAGTGTATTTGAGTAATTGGTAATCTTGCTCTATTGAAGAGACAAGGATCAGAGTTCAGGATCAACCAGAAGGAGGTGTGCCAATGAGTAGGTCAGGCTCTCCCTGTTGGCACTGAAGGTAGAATTGGCAGAAAAAATGTAGAACAAGACCTGGTTCAATCCGAATCTCAGATAAACAGTAGACATTGTTATAAGTATGATCCAGATACTCAGTAGGACATACTTAATGCACAAAATTATTTGTTGTTGACCTGAAATTCAAATTTAACCCAAGCAGTCTATATTTGTAATTGTTAAACCTGGCAACCCTACTTGGTAGACTTGTGGTGGGCAGAACAGTGGCCTCCAAAGATGTCCACACACTAGTCCCTGAACTTATGCACATGTTACCTTCTGTGGCAAAAAGGACCTGGCCCACGTGATTAATTAAGAACTGTGAGATAAGGAGAATATCCTGGGCTGTCTGGGTGAGTCCAATTAATCACAAGTGTCCTTATAACAGATAGGCAGCAATGTCAAAAGCAGAAAAAGGCAATGTTACTACAAAGTAGAGGAATAGGGAGATTGGAGGCTGGTATGCTGCTGGTCTTGAAGCCAGAAAGTGCCATGAGCCAAGGGATGCAGGTGGCCTCGAGAAAGGAGAAAAGGCAAGGACGTGGATTCTCCCCTGGAACTTCTTGGAAGAAAGGCAACAGTATCCACACATGTATCTTAGCCCAGTGGAGGCAATGTCAGACGCCTCACATACAGAGCCTAAGATAGCAAACTGTTGTTACAAGCCAGTAAGTTTGTAGTAATTTGCTCCTGCAGCAATAGAAACAATAGGGCACAATCCTAAGGTTATCCTTTACGAGGAAAGTTACTCAGAGATCAACGGTCTTACTAAAGTTAAACTCAGCTTCTAATGATCTCATGAATACTTGGATTAAGACGCTATCTGCTGAGCAGAGGGAGAGATGACGTCCCTCTGGAGGAAGATAGCACCACTGAGAAATTTTACTAGCATTGTCCAGCATTAAATAACAAAATTACTGGACAGAACCATGTGGCCAAAAATGTGAGGGAAAATATGACAACAGAAACTGTCTCATAGGTGATTCGAATGCTGGAATTAGCAGACAAGGACCTTAGAGCTTTGAGTAAGATGATTAATTAGAAGGGTTAAACGTGGTGAAAATAGATTTTAAAAATGAAAATCTCATGAAGAAATGAAATCTTTCAAAAAGAATAATTCTTGAACTAAAAAAAAAACACAAGACAAATGACAATCATTGGAATTATGTATTCAATAGATAGGTCTAATAGCAATTGTACATAGTAGAAAAGAGGGTTAATTCATTCTAAAACATGTCAATAAGCAATATCTAAACTAAACCATGTGGGAAATGAAAAGGAGCTATAAAACCATGTGGGACAGTGTCAAAAGTTCTGACATTCATGTAATCGGAATTCCAGGACAGGAGGAGAGAATGGGATAGGAGTAATGTTTTAAGAGAGAGTGGTCAAGAATTTTCTAAAATTATGAGAAATATCATGCCACAAATTTGAGCTCAGCAGAACCCAAGGAGGTTAATACAGACCTGTGAGATGATAAATTCGAAACAGTAATGACAGATAAACAAGAAGCATTGCCCAAATTGAAAAAACATATTTTTGAATGGAAAAACTCAGCCTCATAAAGATGTAAGTTTTCTCCAGGTTAATTTATAAGTTTAATGTTATCTTGGTTAAAAGAAGATGGTATTAGGATATGAATAAACAAATAAAACAAAATAGAAAATTCAGAAATAAATTGAATGCAGGTAAAAATTTAGTATAGAAAATCTGAGGGAAAATGGTGGACGTCTTATCCAATAGTACTAGAGTAACTGGATAAAAAAGTACAAAATCGGATCCATATCTCACATGGGACACAAGGATTAATTTAAAATCAATCAAGTATCTAAATGTAGCTCTGTTGATACAAGTTCTTGAAGAAAACATGAGTGAATTTCTCTTAACCTGAAATGAGAAAGACTTTACAGACCATAACTCAATATCCAGAGGCAATAAGAGAAAGCAATAGACATATCAGATTACTTTTTAAAAAATTTTTGCATGACAAAAACACCAAAACAAAGTAAGAAAAAAAAAACACAACGCAACGACAATAAAGAAAATATTTGCAACTTCTATCACAAAGTGTAACTATCCCTAAATTTAAAGAAAATAAATCAAATGACTAACAACTCTATTGTGTGTGTGCATGTGTGTGTGTGTAAAATTATAAAGCAAAATTAAATTTTAAGAACAGGCTCGAAAACAAAATCAAAATTAACAAATGAATCTAGGTACTGAGCTGTTGCCCTAATCATGGAGAAGAATATTTCAGGTGACATTAAAACAGTAGAATGTAATAACACACCTATAGTCGGGATAGATCTTAGGGTCGAGAAGAATTATGAGGATGTTTTAAACTATTTTCAGGAATCCTATTAAGACTATTAACATTCTATTTGTTATCGGAATGATTACATTTAGGAAATGATTTTCAGCATGAGAGAAATAATACATAAATATAAAATAAAAGATGTTAACACGACAGCATCATAAATTTGATTCGGAAATATTTCAATAAGTTCTTTCATTTTTCTCTAAAAATAAAATGTATTTTCTACTTCTATTAAAAATGCTAAGAAACAGTGGTCAATCTAGTTATACCAACCACTTCTAACACTCAGGCTGCAGTCTCTAAATGTCATTTCCCAATAAAATAAGACAGGGCTGCTTGGGAGGAATGGCTTATTCCAGATCCAGGGAAGAAAATGTTCTAGATGAATCAGGAACATTTTTTAGCATCCAGAAAACAAGGAAGTTATTCACAGTTACTGGGGTCATATTAAAAGAATTTAGCACTCAACTCGTGGGCAGTTCCACCAGCCAAAGATGAGATAATTTGAATGTTAAAAACCCTTAATGGGTTGAAACATATTAAGATAAAATCCACCCATTTATAATTATGCTAAAAAAAAAAAGTACAACAACATTGTTAGTCACATTTGAAGAACCACCTCATTATTCGGAAAACTGGTAATGTGAAAAATATACATTTATATTGTCTTTCCTGCCCATGTTATACCTAAGAGTAATCAAATGCTTGATGAGTGCCAGTTTTTATTTGTGATAGAATTCCAGCCAGTAAAAAAAAAAAAAAAAACACCAAGAAATACTAGACTTAGAATATTAGTATTTTGCATACTCTCATGAAATAATGGATCTAGCAGCAATAACTAGGACTTTAAAAACCCTTAGATAAACTTTACAAAGAATAAATCAGGCTAACCATGCTCCAACCCACCGATCAATCTGAATGCCACAGAAAAAGAAACGACCACATAATATACGCCCCTTGAAGTTGCAGTGAAAAGCACACATCGGTTCCAAAGGATTCTTAACAAAATATCAAACCTGAATTTAACAAATTTCTGGGTCTACTACCACTTTACAGGAAATACAAGAGATAAAGGAAAAAGTTTAAAAATCGTAGATGTCAGTCACAAAATCCGGAAGGTAGGAGGCTCTACAGAACCAGACAACCAAAATTTAAATAACTGAAATATATTGCAATGGGAAAGAGAGAAAGATTGAGGGAGACAGACAGAGAGAGAGAGAGAGAGAGAGAGAGAGAGAGAGAAAGAAAGAAAGAAAGAAAGAAAGAAAGAAGGAAGGAAGGAAGGAAGGAAGGAAGGAAAGAAAGAAAGAAAGAAAGAAGGAAAGAAAGAAAGAAAGAAAGAAAGAAAGAAAGAAAGAAAGAAAGAAAGAAAGAAAGAAAGAAAGAAGGAAAGGAAAAGAAGAGAGAGAGAGAGCGAGCCCCTGTAGATGTGATATAAGAGACTGACTAACCGACCAGGTGCATACAGCAAGGGCCCTTGGGAGAAGGAACTCTCGGACATAGAATTTCTAAGGTACTTGGGATTGAGGACAGCCAGTATCATCTGCAAGCAAATGCCGCAGCCGGAGGGGGGCGGGGTGTGTGGTCGCAGCTGCAAAGTGGAGTGGGGAGCCTCAGAGAAGAAAGCACACAAAAAGAGGGTGAGTGAACACCCCAATGCCAAGTCCTCCTTCCTTCTACTCATGCTTAAGGCCCGCCCGACTTGAGAAATGTACACGCACATTTGGGGCACATATATCCACGTCAGCCCTGAGTAGGAATCACCCCTAATGGTAGCCCTAGGTTAAGCTCCTGCTATCGCAGACTTAAGCTCCGTATTCACTTCAAACATTATTGTCTTCCCACATAAATCAAATACTGCATTTTCACGTAGATTTTAATCCTCATTTGATATTCACATTACCCTAAAGATACAATCTCTGCTTACACATAAGAGACTCTGAGGTACTAAAGACATGTGCAAAGTAACATAGATGATGAGACACAGTCTGAATTCAGACTTTTGACTACATAATCTAAGTTCTAGTCCCTTCAGGTCCTTCTAAATGAGGAGCAATTAGCCTCTATCAGGCCTGCCTGACTAACCCCTTCTAATGAATGACGACAAATGTCACACCCTCGCTTCACCCTGATCTAACCTCCATCAGCAGGGAAGTCCTGTAGGACTCAACACCCAAAGTGGATCTCCTGGGGAAACTTTCTTTCTCCTTCTCACATCAATTTTATTTTGGAGTTGAAGCCAAAAGAGAACTTTTTTCCTCCCCAATCATTTTGAGACGTTCAGATTAAAATGACACCCTTGTCAAAGTATTCTTAATGGTGTGCTCAGAGCTACACAAATGTAGACAGATGATGGAGGGGAGAGGTGGGGTGCAGAGGAGCTGTCCCTGAATTGATGAGAGATCGCTCAAAATGGCTCATGTTCAACTGAACGATCTTCACTCTCTCCATTGTTTTCCGCTCTGGTAGAGCAGCATCTGACTGGTAGGCGGAGACTATTTTGTGTCTTTTTTTTAATGTCGTTGCCAATTTACCCCCACTCTTGTCTTGTCATTTGCAGACACAGCCTTCCCTGAGGCGATTGCATGTGTCTGTGTGGGAGGGGGGCTGTTCCAAGGAGGGGCTCCCCGGCATGGAACGCAGGCCTGCCAAGGTGAGGACTAAGTCTTCCAAAAGAGACTCTGGGCAAAAACTATCTGTTGCTCATCCTAAGAGTGATGAGACCGGAAACAGGAAAGAGTTTCATAAAGATGCACTGAACTATGTCTCAGAGGCGTCCCGCGTCCCAGCGGCTCCTACTGCATTTGGATGAAGTTAAAATCACAAGCCCATCTTTGCTGGGGAGTAGGTCACTGAGGTGCATGGAAGTGGATAGCTATTCCGTGTAAGCTCATTCCCTTTTCACGTGGGCTACTAAGTGCGTTGGGATAGGCAGTTACCTTTGTTGCTTAAGCTGTAGACCTCCACATATTACCTCTTCTTTACATGGAGGAAATCACAGCAAAAAAGTCACGAGGCACTCTGAATTCAGCCAGGCTTTGAACCCCGTCATTTCCGTTGTTTGGTTTTTTTCTGCCATGAAAAGTTGCAGGATAGATTATAAAGAGAATATTTTGTTTCCATCACTTATGGCCACATCGGTTGATATATTTATAAATGAGACAAACTTTGAGATGATATAAAAAATGAAAACCAGGAAGCTAAGTCATTAGCATATTGGTGTGTCTGTAATGACCACAGTCAATGAGCAATGCCATTCCTGTTAATGAATTCAAAATAATGGCACCCGGCTCAAGAGACCCCTTGCTGTCAGCCATTTATGCTTTGCTGGTTATTGCTTTCTTCGTCTTCACTCTGAGTACATGAACCTGAATGTAGAAGGAATTCGCTGGTTTCAAAAGCGAGTTCTTTCATAGCTAAAATGGCATTTTGTCTGGAATAAGCTGAAGATGCTTTGTGGGGATGGCTTCCAGCTGTAAAGTGGAAACACGGGTCCAGATCTATTTAACAACATGGCAGCAGTATTTTGCCCATTGGCTGCCTGTTGAGATGCCTCTAAACGCATGGCAACAGTCGGCTACCAAGACGTTAGCGGGTAATGATCTGTGTTCAGGTAAGTTCTTAACCATTCAGAGGTGTTACCGACACGATGGAGTATGCACACCACTCGGACGTGCAGGTTCAGTTTCAGACTCCCTGTTTTAGCCAGTTAACAGCAGCATCTGGTTTGTAATATTTGCTCTAAGAAGTATAGCCCCTACTTAAACAATTATCAAAAGCCAAGACAAGAGTAAAAAAAAAAAACGTTCTCATAATTCATCCAGAAAATTGTCAGTGATGCTAACCCAAATTAGAAACTGAACTGGAGCACCTGGGTGGCTCAGTGGCGGCTGATTCTTGAACTCGGCTCAGGTCATGATCTCACGGTTTCGTGAGTTCGAGTCCTGCCTCAGGCTCTGTGCTGACAGCGTGGAGCTTCCTTGGGATTCTCTCTCTCTCTCTCTCTCCTTCTCTCTCTAACTCTCCCCTGCTTACACTGTCTCGGTCTCTCTCAAAAATAAATACATAAACTTTAAAAAAAAAAAAAGAAAAGAAACCCTGAACCAATGACAAGCAATCTTACCCAGTATCTTTTGGCACAAATGATATCCATTCTTAGGTTTGGGCCTTCAGATCGCCTGAGTTTTTTTTATTGGACTCAAGACTTAACACTCTTATTTCATCGAGTGTTTCTACTCGAACGCTTTATGAAGACTTGCTCATTTATAAGAAATGAATTAGCACTGCAGTGGTCTGGAAAAGGGAGATGGGAAGGAAGAATAAAAGGTAACCAGGACAGGTATTTGTTCCTTACCAGGACATAAGTGGGTAGGCCATTTTAAAAATGCTTTGTAAGTGAGTCTGTCCTCCATTTTCGATTTAAAATCATCTCTTATTTTGGGGAAGCTTAAATCAGGAAATTCACACTCCAGTAATCCACTGTTCATGGGTAGAGTGCTTTTGTCACATTACATTTCTTAGTACATCCCAGGTATGTCGTAGGTGCTTGTTGACTCTTTGCTGTCTGTATTAACTAATTAATTAACAAATGAACTAACTGTAGGATTTCAAATCAGATGCCCTAATATCTAAGAATGTGTCATAGAAAGATAACACAACAAAGAAACACCCAGGAAACCTACACTCTGAGTTTAGAATCTACAAATATTTGATAATATTTGCTTCAAATGTTTTTATGAAATCAAATATTACAAAACACATTGAAATTCTTTACATTTCCCCTTTCAATGTCAGTCTTCTCCTTCCTTCCAGAGAGGCAATACCAGATATTCATTTTCTAAGAGACAATATTAGCTGTTACTTAGAGAAAGTCCAAGAGGAAGTATGGTCAGTGAGCTTTCTGTTGGCTGCAGTTATAATATTCAGGACACTTCCTAAGATGTAGGGCAACCCAATAGTAATCATGGAGATCATATAAAGCTCAAAAATATGAGGATATTGTGTAACTTTAAAATGTCCATGTGTGGGGGGGTGCCTGGGTGGCTCAGTCAGTTAAGCCTTTGACTTCAGCTCAGGTCATGATCTCACAGTTTGTGAGTTTGAGCTCCATGTTGAGCTCTGTGCTTGACAGTCTGGAGCCTGGAGACTGTTTCAGATTCTGTGTCTCTCTCTCTCTCTCTTTCTCTCTCTCTCTCTCTCTCTCTCTCTCTCTCTCTCTCTCTCTCTCGTGTCCCCTCCCCCACTTATGCTCTGTTTCTCTCTCTCCCTCTCTCTCTCTCAAAAATAAACAAACATTAACAAAATTTTAAAAAATTTCCATGTGTGTGTATGTTACGGTAAATGTCTCTAAAAGCTATTTCCTAGGTGCAAAGAGTCTGAAGGAAGGAAAAACTATATACTCAGAGCAATGAACATGATTTTCCCACTTTAGCTCTAAATGACCCACTTCAAGTTGAAGACTCAAAGGTGTAAAAAGTGACGAGGGCACAGAAGATTATAAACTTTTCACAAAGCATTTAGGAGCTGCATTTTATAAAACATTTATAACACTTTCTATAAGACAAATTTAGGAAGGCAATTATTATCCCGCAGACCTCCTTGAAATGTCATTTTCTGGGGTAATTTTCCCTGTTCCTTCAAATCAAATCAGGTAACCCTGTCGGTGACTCTCATTATAAACTTTTATGTAATGTACTATAACTGTAATTAAACTACTTTGTGAAATTGTTTGAAGTCAGCCTCCCATAATATTGTAACTTTCACGACAATGAAGTCACATCCGTTGTGGTCATTGGCATGTCACCAGCCACCCAGCTTAACTAATTTTAGAAAGAAAAGAAGGAAAGAAAGATGGCCGAACACTTGGTTTGGGAAGGTAGCGCCCATGGCAGGACGTCCAGTGCAAGGGCTCATTCGGCAAACACCACATTCTCATTATTTCCTCTCAGCCCAACAGTCAGGTGGTATCTTTGCTCCGAGATAAGTGACATGGATTCAAATCTCTATATTTACACTCTCAGCTCAACCTGCTAACTTAATATATCTTATATTTCAGGCCGATACCCTCTGCTCCCCTGTAAGTACCATATTCTCGAAGGCCCAGGAAAATAATTCTCTATCCAAACATGTACCCATTTTAAGGATAGAAGTGTAGGAGGGAAACTGAGAGCTTCAGGAAGTGGGAAAGCTAGGATTAACCGAAAAAAGGGAACCCAGTGACCCAGGTGGATTGGCGAGAATTCGCTGTGAAATAGCAGCATCTCCTCATCATCTGTCCTTCGATTTCCTTGCTCTTTTTTGTCTGGATATTTTCCCTGCGATGTAATTGACATATAGCATTGGGTAAATTGAAGGTTTCCAATGTGTTAATGCGATGCACTGATATATTGCAATATGATTACCACCATAGAGGCGGCTAACACCTCCAGCATGTTGAATAATTACCATTTCATTTTGTGGTGAGAACTTGAAGATCTAGTCTCTTAGCAACTTGGAAGTATATCATACGGTATTATTAACCGTAATGACAATATGGTGGATTAGATCTTCAGAACTAACCTGTCTTCTAACTGCAGGTTTGTGCCCTTTGACCAACATCTCCCCAATTTTCCCAGCCCCTGGCAACCACCATTCTACTCTCTGTTTCTATGAGTGTGTCTTTTTCAGATTCCAAATGTAAGTGATAGCATTCAGTATCATAAAGTATTTGTCTTCCTCTGTCTGACTTATGTTGCCCAGTGTAATGCCCTCTAGTTCCTTCCATAGTGTCAGAAATGGCAGGTTGTGATATGTATACCACATCTGTATCCATTTATCTGTTGGCAGACACTTAAGTCGTTAGGGAGGAAGAGTCAAGATGCCTCTCAATTTTCTGCTTGAAGAACTATAGTGACATTTATGAGTTTATGAGAACAGAGCTAGTTCGTGGGTGGGGCAGGTGTGAGATCTCCGAGACACATTTTTGGGATAATGAACTTGGTAGACTCACCAGTTCCTGAGAGAACACATTCCTGGCACCAAAGCATGGAGTCCGCATGACCAATGACTGTACCAGTTGGGTGTGCTGACAGCTGATGTCGAGACTCCCTTTGATGACTTCCATCTTTTCAGCTGAAAGGTCTCATAACTTTTTCCAATCTCAAGAAAACTGAGTCGGACAGGTAATTGAAAGAGAGAAAAGACAATTTCCCTTTAGCTAGCTCTTTTCATCTGTCTAAGAAGTTGTTTCCAGAAAGAGATGTTTGAGTAGGTGAACGAGATAAGGAGGCTCAAACATGTTTCTTCTCCTTTTGAGATGGGTTTCTACACAAGGCCCCAGTATGTCGGTTATTTCAAATGGTTAACTTTGAGTTCATGTTTTCTTCCAGCGACTTTAATATGGTCATTTAATATATAAATACAAAAGAACGTGTTTAAAAAAAAAACTACTGAGTTTCCTTGTTAGTATAAAAAACAATGAAGTTTCAACTGTGTCTGAAAATATTTACTTTTTGTCTTCTGCCCAGAGAGTGGCTCCTATGATGTGTAATCGAATCAAGAGAATTCACACTGTTCTATAGCATAGGACACAAATCCAATAACCTTGAGAAAGCAGCTCAAAAATGATCTGAGTTCTCTCCTGAAGCAGTATCTGAAAGCTGGGGGAGCATAAGGTCCATAGCTTACTTTTCTCATGAGCTGGAAACCTCCAAACAACACATTGGTTGGTCTCTTCAAATCCCTGCACTTTAGATTCTCTTCAAGTGAAAATAAATTGCTATCATTACTTGGGTTTAAAAACTTGTTCAACATAATTTCTATACTACCCCCAAAATACGTGGCTTAGGCCCATAAATCTGATAAATACTTAAAACTTAATGCCACTGAAACAGGGGCTTATCTTTTCAGGCTTGTCTACATAGCCTACTAAATGATAATCCTAATTAGAACCCTAATTATGTTTCTGCTCCGAGTATTTTTAGATAGACTTAACATTTGATCTGTTTAGTCTAGTTTTACAGGTGGCAATAGATTAAAAACAGGTTTTAAAATAAGATATGACTATTACATTTCTAATAATAGGCGATTGTGGTCCCAGAACCACTTTTTATTTAGTGACGCATGGAACAAGTCTTTGATGATGGTAATTGTGCCCACACGCCCTATCCCTCCACTGGGAAAAATAGGCCACCCTTTGTAGTCAGTGCCTTATTTCCACCATATAAACTTTAGCCCCTTCAATTCAGGATCTTGAGTTTCTCTCATTCTTTTCCTCTAAAATAACCTCGCTTTTCAATCTTGCCCAAATCCTCTGGTTACATGGTACCAGGGACACTTGTCCTGATATTACCTCCCTAGGTTTGCTACCCTTTAACAAAAGAAGTCACTTGCTTTCAGTGCGGCTTCTCAAGCTTGAGTGTGCCTAGGACTCACCCGGGGAGCTCATCAGACAATGCACATTCCCAGGCTGCACCCAGAGGGGTTCCACGTCTCACTTCTCTCAGGGGTCTGGGAGCCTCTATTTAAAACAACAACAACAAAAAAATCTCAGGTGTTTTTTTTGGACAAATTCTGAGAAACATTGCTTTCAAAGACTTATTTTTTATTTCCAAATACACGGTTTCAAATTTTCCATCATGCTTACAGTTGTTTTCCACGAATGACAACATCTTACAATTATAAAACATTAGACGAGGAGATAAATATAAGGTGTTATTTTTATTATTTTAAATATTTTTCTAGGGTAAACATGGCTCCACCTCAAATCAACCTGATTCTCCCCTCACTTTACAAGGTAGAAGAAAGGAAGGGATCAGCAAGACTTAAACAAAAAGACAGAAAGAGACTCCAGGCAAGTTCACTTTGGCCAGGCTTAGAGTAGACTGTCACTCCACTGTTTTCACACAAAAGACAAGCTCAATCCCGAGCATTTTGATGCCCAAATGATTCTGTTATCCATTGATCATTAAACACACCTGACAAGGCACGTAGGACCCTCAACTTTCCCGTTCGTCTGACATCTCTTAAGGTTTCGAGTTCTGTCATCCAAGAGTTCACATGATACCTAGATTAAAGCTTGAAGACATCATGCATTTATGTCTTCCACGTGGCCAGTTCTATTGTCAAAAACAGATAACTAATTCTAAAGGCAAGTTGGGGTTTCCATTATTTTTGCAAGGACAAAATCGGGACAGCTTTGGGCTGCCCAGGGTACATGTGACCTATCTGGAGAGGATGGCCTCAAGTGACCACTGGTTTGCAAAGCCAAAAGTTTGGTGGTTTAAAATGTTAAATTAAGCCATGGTAATAGGATGCTTGAGTTTAGTACTGAATGGTACTTGAGTTAATATCTGACTGTGAGTGCATTCTATAGGATGTGCCCTTGGTAATGGAACTTCTTATACTCCTATGCCTTCGGAAAGAGTGAGTCAACCATTCACTAATATTTATGCACAAACTTTTACTTAATATCTAATCTACTGTGTACTAGGCAACAAAGAGACGGAGAGTAGTAAGAAACAACCATGACCCTCAAAAAACAAAGCCTGTAGTTGGGGAAAATCCCATCTGAGTATGATATGTGCTACAATAGAAGAAAGCGTGGGTTACCAACAGGTGTAGGGAAGGAGAGGCAGAGAGGAGAAAGTGACCAGAAAGGGCTTCCCAGAAGAAGGGACACTTGAATTGAGTTTTAAAGGACAAATGGAACTTAGCCAAGAGGATCATGTATAGGGGAGGTAGTGGCCGACATTCTAGGCAAACATTTCATGTGCAACAAAGAGAGGCTAAAAAGAATATGGCTTAATTTGAAATGCAAGTAATTTTTTAATGTTAGAGAAGGGAGGAAGACTCACGTCCAGATGACAGGCAAAGAATCTAGCATTTCTCTAATAGGCAATGACAGCTTTTGAAAGACTTTAGGTAAGGGATAAATATGGTAGAATTTGGGTTAGTTCATTCACTTATTTGCTTCAACAAATATTTGTTACAAACCAACCATGTGCTTGGCATTGTGTCATGCTGAGCACTGAGAGTATAATGCTGAAGAATACAGAACCATCCCTGGCCTCAAGGAGTTTAAATTCTGATGGAAAAGACATACAAAAAGCAGGTAAACGACAATAGAAAAAAATAATAACAATTGTGATAAGTACTAAAAGGACAACAAAGATGGATATGTGACAACAATGGGGGGATTTGACAGGGAAAGACCTTCTCTTAGAATGTGACATTTAAGTATGACAAAGAGCAAAGTAGGATTTGGATTCACATGTTGGCTTACTTCACTAAGTATTTCTAACATACCGTCTTTGGAGTGATTTGGGAGACCAACGAAGCGAAGTGCATTCTAGAAAGAGGTAAGAAGAAAGGAGGTAAGAACAAGGTTGGTCTAAGGGCTGACAGAAGACCAGACTGTTAGGGTTGTGGTGGACAGACAGGGGACAGCATGAGATGAAGTGGGGAAGGGGCAGTGAGAACCCATGGGAGTTTTAAGCAGAGAGTGACATGCCTTGATTTTCTTCTGTGAGTGTATTCTGACAACCGTGTGGGAAGGAATGAGTTGAAGCCCATGAGTGTGAAGCAGGCCTACTTAGCTGGGCCTGGGCCGTTTCAGTGCCCGCAGAGGAGAGGTGAACATGACTCAGACAAGATAATGGTTATGGAGTTGGGGGGGGGCAGTTTTAGAGTTTGCCTTGGACACAGTAGGAAGAAGAGAGCCTTGCAAAAATCACACCGCTATTTATAACCGTGTCGGTTCATTACTGCCAGAGCCCAAACTGGAAACCGGGTCTTTCCACTCTTCGGCAGTGATTTTTCCACTACACGATGCAAACTCTGAAAGATCTATAAAGTTGGGGAAAAATCCTTGTTTTTTTCTCTCAGTCAAATTGTTTTGATTTGAAGTGCTGTCAGGAAGTATAACCCATCAGCGACATGGACATTCCAGGTACAATGAGGGGAGAAAGAGTGAGCAATGAGCATCTACGTGTTGTAGTTTTCATTTTATCATTCACTCATTTATTTATAGATGGTTTTAATTTGCAACATATTTACTGTGATGGTTTGGTTAGAAAAGAATGTGCAATAAGTTATTCGTACGCTTGAATGTTTTCCTTTTAATGCCCACCAGGATGTTAGCCGTGCCCTGAAAAGGGGACACAAGATTGGCTTGGTGGCAGTTCTCTGCATGAGTCTTCACGGGATGAGAAGCAAAGGGGCAGAGGAAGCACAGCCGTGTCCTGTGCTAATTCGAACAGCTCCAGGAGGTTTGAAGGATGGCGTTTTTTGTTTTTGTGTTTTTCTAGTCTGTTCATCCTGGGCATAAGGACACCCAGACTTGAGCAGGTGGGGGAAGGACCCAATTCCCTCTTGAGCAGTCTGGGCATTCGTACTTGCTCCATAGTCACTTAGCATCGGGCTCGGCTTTTTCTATACCCTTTGCTCTCCCAAGGCAGTGTTTCCGCTCACTTGCTGCTTTCACTCTTCCTTTCTCTCCCACACCCACTCGCAATAGTCCTTAACAATACATGAGGGGAGGAAAAGACAAGATAAAACGTTTCAAGGAAAAAGATGGCAGAAGCCAGTTGCTGTTACAATCACCACATGTAAGTGCCATTCATTAACGTATTGTTCCTTCAAATTAGTAGCTTCGTCTAATTGAGCTATGCTGCTCTCTTGAAAGCTCTCTATCAATGTCAAAATCAAAGATAGAGGGTGGAGGAAAGACTAAGTTTGGGAAGATGGTATTTTAAATGTGGATTTGTCTGAAGAAACGCTGTTCTTCCATCTCTCTTTGTAAGCCTTGGTTCTTAGTGCGTTAAGAACTCCACTAAAGTTCTTGCTTTGAACACAAATCCCAAGAAGAATTCTGTCTGGGAGTGAGACACACGAACTGGTGAGTTGGGGCTCATTGTGTGATGTGGAGGAAGCCAGGGATCTGGATTCAGAGTTCAAAGAGCTCAGTAACTTGGGGTATATCAGATTAGAGAGAAGTCCTAGACCCCATCCTCACTGGGTACATCGAGTCACTCCATGTCTCTGGGCCTCACCTTTGTCACCCACCACGAGAAGAGCGAAAGAACATCGACTGACCAGGCGTTGAACTGAGTGTCTGTGCCATTTAGAACCCATGAGCTAAGGATTATTATTCCAATTTTACGATGAGGAAACCAAGTCTCCAGAAGTTAGTCTAATTTTAAGAGCTGGGCTCTTTCCACTCCATGTGTCATCTTCCATGATTTCCATAAACATTTCACATAAAATTGACTTTGAAAGTCTGTATTTATAGTTTACACTGTAACAAACCCAAGAAGTACACTCAACGGTGTTTTTTTTAATGTTTTTATTTTATTTTTTTAATGTTTATTTATTTTAGAGAGAAAGAGAGAGTGCACGCTAGCAGGGGAAGGGCAGAGAGAGAGGGAGACATAGACTCTGAAGCAGGCTCCAGGTTCTAAGCCATCAGCACAGAGCTGGACCCAGAGCCCGATGTGGGGCTTGAACTCGTGAACCTCGAGATCATGACCTGAGCTGAAGTTGGACACTTAACCAACTGAGCCACCCAGGCGCCCCTCAAGGGTGTTTTATTACATAGGCTACAACATTGGAGATGTTACACTCGTCGCTTTCTGCTGTTGAGTTTATTGACTTTACGGGGAAAATGTACTAATGCTTCCCCTGCCTACCATCTCTGCCAAATTCAAAGGAGTCCACTGACAGCAAAGGGAGTTGTTAAAAAACAAAACAAAACAAAACAAAACCCCACCATTACTTTTTGCAGCTGCTTGCCAGGTGTAGTAGTTATTGATTGCTGCATAACAAATTATCCCAAAATTTAGTGGCTAAAATTACATTTTCTATCCCACAGTTTCTTTTTATTTATTTATTTATTTATTTATTTATTTATTTATTTATTTATTTATTTATTTAGAGAGACAGAGCACGAGCCGGGACAGGGCAGAGAGAGAGTGAGACACAGAATCCAACCGATAATGGATGTGAATGTGTTTTTGTAAAACCATTAAATGCTGTTTTATAATATACATTTTAATTTTTTTTTAATTATAACTCACTATTCAACCCAGGGTTTTCCAATGCTGACCCTCTATGCAACTGCCCAAACGGCCAGGTCCTCTGAATCGTCTTGAGGAAGGTGGGACAGCAGCCAGGAAGAGCCCCCTGAAGGAAAAGGTGACCACCTCCAATAGGCCACAGCGACTGGTCAGCACCTTCTGGTGGCCTGAAGTGAGGCCTGTTTCCACTGGATGCTCTGAAAATGACCGGGACCCGCAGACTGCACCTTCAGAAATTGAGTGACAGAGAGTGACTCAGAACTGGGGAGGAGGCTTCCTCCAGGTAATTTGGCTAAAAATAACACGATCGTAAGCAATTTAATTCAAAACAAGATGGCGGTGATGAAAATTAACAACTCGTGTCGGGAGGAATATTTGGTTTGGAGAGATGATTTCTTAAAACAAAATGAATGAGTCTCGAATACTGTATTTTTTCTGTGTCGATGGTTTGGGTGCGTCATCCTCCAGGGTTATTGCTATTTATGCAAATGTTAATTATTTCTGCTTTTTAAATAATTTGTTAGTAGGTAGATACATTTCTTTCTTTCTTTTTTCTTTTTTCCTGGTTTTCTCCTTCCAGTACGTATTCTGCCAATGAAATCATTTTTCTCTGTGGAGTTCACCACAGTGAAAACGTGGCAGCACTTTAAAGGTTGTTCCCCACTCCTCGACATTACGAATAGGACAAGGCAGGGACATTTGGCCGACATAATCCCCAAATTCAAAATGATAAAAGTAGAAAAAATTTCTTGAGACATAGGCATCAATTGCAGATACTTCATTCGGATCGCATTATTATTTCAACCAAATTATTGTCTTCAGTTACTTGTTTATTTGTTTGTTTTTTCCAAAACTACATTTCAAAAGTTGGCATCTCGAGGGGGTGCCAGGATGCAGGACTCTGGGCACAGAATCAACGTCTTCACCAAGGACAGTGGCCCTGGAGACAGTGGCGAAGCAACTTCCTGAGTGACGGCCTCAGGGAGAAGGAGGACTCGGAGGGGAGCTTGAGAAGATGACTTGTAAATACTTGAAAGATTCCCCAGGAAAACCCAGAAACTAGTTACTGGGGCTTTAGGAAAATTGGATGCCTGGCAACAGGTAGGGAAGTTCAAAATGAGAGTGAAACTGAAAATGTCACTGTTAATGGTCTTTTTTGTGAGGCTTAGGGAGAGTCTGATTGTAGAGCTGTAAGAAGGCATTGTTTTCCTCTCGCTACCCCCCTCCCACACCCCCCCCCCCCGCTCTTCATTTAAAATCGTGATTGTCAAGGTGGGAGGCAAAGATTGTCCGATGAGCCTAAAACTGTTTTAAAAAAATAGTTTATATTTTCAAAGATTATCCATTGAGGTATGGGAAAAATATTTGCACTTCTATTTAAAAAAATTTTTTTTAATATTTATTTATTTTTGAGACAGAGAGAGAGAGAGAAAGGGGGAGAGACAAAGAGAAAATGAGACACAGAATCTGAAGCAGGCTCCAGGCTCTGAACTGTCAGCACAGAGCCCCACGTGGGGCTTGAACTCATGAACCGTGAGATCATGACCTGAGCCAGAGTCGGACGTCTAACCGACTGAGCCACCCAGGTGCCCCTTTGTGCTTCTATTTTATGTATCATCAAATATAAAAGATAAAGGAGATGAAATATAGTAATATGTGATGTAAGGATTACCACCGGCTTCCTCACTCCATCCCTAGGTCTAGTCGTCCCAGGTCACCAAATGCAAGTGAGGAGTGAAGTCACTCACCAGCCTGCATTCTGTGAATTGTGACCTGTTGCAGTCGCTGTCATTAAATGGGTTATGCCATTTAATTCCCACTACCCTAATACTCCTTCAAATATGCAAGTAGTTTAAAAAGCTTCTACAAATTCAACGTAGATAGCATTGAACATAACTCTCACAATGAAAGAGGGAGTCATACATAAGTAAGAAAATTGTAGGGCTTCTCCTTCGAATACATACTTTTATTAGATATAAATGTAAACTTTCCCTTCAGGGTAAAGGTGACATTACAACGGTGAATACAAAAACCATTCCCTTTTCGTAAGAAATCCCAGCAATAGAGAGAACACTCTGGAAGCAAGTGTCTAGAAATGTTACCATCGTTTTATTATTGCAGTGCCCGAGCAGTGTATTCCCCCTGAACAACTTGTCATGTGCACATTTAGGAAACTTGAAAACTTTTTTCTAGCATGTTTAAAAATTCTCCAAAAAAAGGGTTCAGTGATTTTTAAACCCATTTGTCAAAAATGTTCCAATGTAGCAAGTACTGATTAGTTTTAAAGAACATCTGATTGACAGCAGAGAAGATGGAAAATTACTAGCCCCATTTCAGCTGAAACTTTTATAGAAGTATTGGAAGGGCTGGCTAATGGCACGTCATGAGTGAGCAGAGACAGCTCGAGAGGTATGCCCCCCACCTAGAACTGCTCAGACCTTGGGGTGTCTTTCCCCGCTCTGACAGGTTTAAACCGAGTATGCAAATAAATCCAGTTTATATCCTGAGCTTCGGATCATTGTATCCGGGGTGGTAAACCAAGATTGAAACAGTTCTAAAGCATATCTATTCTTCTTCTTATCATTAAAGTATGATATTTAACAAAAGAAAAGGCATAATTATAAATAAACATACCTATCTAGAGGAGGGTGTGCAAGTATTTTGTTGGTAGGAGCGCAAAACGAAACGTCCTTGTATCATATATTTAAGGGAAGAGGGAGAGCTCATAAATTTGGAATCCAAATGCCAGAAAAAAGAAAACTCTGGCCTCTTCGAAGCACCCAACATTCATCTTAGTAAAAGTCACTTCTTTTGTCCTCACGCTGCGTCTTCCTGCCATGCGGGTACCTGGAGGGAGAGACGTTTCGGCTCCCATGCAGACCTAGAGAGCATGCCAGGGCTCAGGGGTGGTGTTGAAAGGAAAGATAAGAAAAGAACACTTACAAGTTTGTTCAGGAGTGCTCTTCTAGACTAAATTCGCCAAGAAAGGGTATGCACTCACCATCTGACTTGAGTGAAGTTAACAAACTATTCCGCCAAGTGGACAACTCTCTGCCACTCTAGTCCCGGCCCGTTATCGCAGCACATGTGGAGCCCTGTGACCATTGTCTCCTGGGTTCTCTGGTGGTGGCTACTCCAGTTACTTCCGGTCCTAATGTGAGAGCTGGAGAGCATCTACCCATCCACGCGGGGCAACGCTCCCGCCGGGATCGCCCTCCATGCCATCCCCTTGTTCTGCGTATGGAACAGAGGGTGTCGAAGATGACTGCCAAGGCTTTCTATCAAATGGCCCACCCTTTCTTCTGGCTTTATTTCTTCTGACTTCTCAGTAGCATCCCTGTCACATTCAATAGACCAGTTGCTTCGACATTCCAAAGACACATTGTCCTGACTGCTCTTTTCAGAAGGCTGATTGCTGGCAAAACAAACTAACAAAATGCACCAGCTTCTCTTCCCTCACTGTAATTCATCAATATGCCCACTTCAGATTCTGTTCTTCTAGGAATCTTCTGTCTCTTCAAGCCCTCAGTGACTGTCGTCTCTTCTGAGTTTCTACAGTGCTGAAAATATGTTAGACATGAGGCAGGATTCTCTTGAATCGTTTGCTGTTATATCTTTCTATTATTCCAATATTTTCAACTAGATTGAATCTTCAACTAGAAAATAAGTAGACCGTTTTTTAAGCTTTATTTATTTTTTTGTTTTTGATAGCATCTATATAAAGTAGTTGATCAACAAATACTACTGATGCATTGATTTCTCTGATCCAGTATAATTTCTTTTCTCTCTATCTCTATCTTATTGAGCTCATTTCCCTCATCTGACACATTCTTCAGATAATTGAAACATCACCCTTTCTCTGAAGGTTAAAGGCCAAACTCCAATTCCATCCGGGCTTTGCTCTTTCGGACAGTATCTCCTTCCCAGGCAGACAGAGCTCTGATCCTACGAACGAGACCATTGTTTGTTTAACAAACAAGTAAGTAAATACATTTTCAAATCCCCTCTGGGAACTTTATTATTCTAGAAGGAATTACCTAAAACATAAAAGATAACCACCATATAGGGCCTTGAGTAAACATGAATTTTCATTAAACTAGGCTCAGAAATAATAGTTTTCAGATTCCAAAGTCTGACATTGTCATCAAAGTATCTATGTGCTCAAACATACTCATTACCAGCTGAAAGCTTCTGATCACATTTTCATTCAAGAAGTTAATTTAAAAAATTAAGATTTTACGGATTCGCCTGAGGTCCTGACTCATGAAAATATTGCCGGATTGGCCTCTCTGCTATGAAATGCAAGACGGAGGAAACTCAGACAAATGAGTGAAATAAAAGCACAGTTTCAGTTACTAATGGATTAAGCAAGCCAGAATCTGTGTAAGGAGCTTCGTTAATAGATATTAAAGAGAAACAGAAATCATGCATCTACTGGAATTTTCCTCTCATTCGGTGGGCATCACTATTTATTTGCTTGCTGGTGACAGTGTGTTCAGGGCCAGAATGAGCAGAATGAACCTCACGCGTGATGCAGGAACACAAATCTCATATTTTAATGCTCCCACAATTGCACTTTTTGCCTTTGCCACTCTTCCTGACTTTTATTTTGATTCTGTGCATAGCAACTTCGTAATTAACATTTTAGATGAGAACGTCAAAAACAGGGAGATGACAGACTGCTACTATTCTTGGTCTTGCTGACACTTTCCCCGTGGCAGAATGACAGTCACAGCTGCAAGTCACTGCAAGGAATCTGCCTGAAATCAGTATTAAGGTTGGGGCAGAAAAGCTTCAAGTTTCTGAAGCAGTTTCGCTGTCCCCCTGAGTAGGGAGCCAAAAAAGAAAGTCACGCTGCGGAAAGGGTTTGTGTGCAAGCCTCTTTTGAGGGCCACGGAGCCATGGGAAGACCACAAACCAAACTGCATTTCTCACCTCACGGTTATGGGAGCCTCTGTATTCGTGGCATGGTGGATACCAAGAAGTATAGAAAATGGTTTCTGCCTACCAGTGGTTCGCCAGCGTAGTGGGTTAAGTGAGGCAGTCCACAACTCCAGACTTTAATGAAGGCTCAGCATTCCCCGTGTTGTTCCCGCCCAGCTGCATAAAACGGCATCACGTGAGTTGTTCTATGAGGAAAAAGTTGACAATTAGGCAGTTATTTATGGTGAGAACTTAAACAATAAAATCAGCCAACTCAGTGAACATGCATAGTGAGAGGGTGAGGTGGGGTAAGAGAAGACTCATTCCTTGGTGACAGGTCTGGATGGAGCCACCACCAGGCCGTTGGTTGCTGTCCTCTTGGCTTCTCTTCTCCTGTATAGACAGTGATGTCGGGTCACGCAGTGGTCATGACCCTGGACCTGGAGATCCCATGAGCACCCAGGGCTCAATGGATGGTGCTGACTGTTTCCGGTCTGCTTAGAAGTGCGGGCTGGTGGCTACACAAAAGGAGCTGCTGTAGGAAGAGGCAGACCGACATGACTCATCCTGCTCTCACCCTGCAGATTGGATTCTTTTCTATTGAGAGATGCACTCACTGGCTTTTAGTTTACTCTTCTGTCCATTTCTGGACTGGATTTTGGAGTGCGAGAGATTTTCAGCAGGAATCTTTTGTAACCTGCTTTCAATACTCATCCACTCTGTGATCGACAGTACCTGTTGCTTTCTCCAAATAAAGTGATCATCAAGTAATATTTTATCAGAGATGAAAACATTCGTCGTGGCTTTGTGCGTGTGCGTGTGTGACCATGAATCTTGCCTGACTGATTGCTAAGATAAAACCCAACTTAATGCTTAGTGGAATGGGAAATAATGGCTCAGCATCTAGCTTTGCCTAGCACTAATACTTCCAGACTTTTCGAAATCAGCGATCCCTTTCAAAGATCTTTAAAATAGTTTGAAACGACAGCTGATTCTCCTTCTTCCTCCAAAGCCATCCTTAAAAGTGCTTAGAAAGAAGATTCTGCTGTCTGTTAGGCATCCCAAGATGCCAAATCAGGTCAACCAGTGGGCATACTGCTTCCTGCCACATTCAGACGAAGCACATCGAAGTGTTTAGAAGCATTAGTTACAAGCAATTCATTCATCGGCGCGAGCATGGGTTTAACTGTGTATGAACAGGAGCCTCTGTTCCACACAGCCCACATAACCCGTCCAGAAAGTCTACTCCAGTACACACTCTCATGTACCGGAAAGGAAGGAGCTGCCTTTTAACCCTGTTCCCCCCCACACCCTTCCAGTTATTTCCTGCCCTCCTTAATTGTATCCCTTCTCTCATCAAAGTCTCTCCCCTCTTCCCGGAAAGCAAAAAGCAGTAACATGAGGCCCCAAGTGAGGTAGGAGTCATCTCCTCAAACCACAGAAACAGTGTTTGAGCTCGCTGCTTGTAGCTGACTTCGAACTAGCTGTAAAGTTCATCCGCCTTCCTCGTCATCTCACCACCTCAATCCTCAGGCCACCGTTATCTCTTATGTGCACCGGGTATCGGCTTTCTAACTGGCACCAGTCCGATAACTCCTGACTGGACTCCTTCTCACAGTGAAGGGAGCTTACAAACGCACACGCGTGGGCCCGTCACTCCCATGTTAAGAACCTGGAAATAGCATCCCATTGTTTTAGGTTTTGCCAAGTCCAGACTTCTCGGCAAGTTTGCCACCCTTTGCACGCATCCGAAGTGTCATCTCCCATCATTTTCCACCTTTCATTCTTCCACCTTTCATCTTCCAGACACTCTGAATATTTTCCACGCCTCTCTCATGTCGGGGCATTTGTCCAAGCTTGTCCCTCTCTTGAAATATTCTCTGCTCCTCCAACTTTCCCACACCCGTCCAACTTGGCTAATTTATTATTGAACCTTTGGGTTTCAGCTTAAACACCATATACTCAGTTCTAGACTACTTGACAATTTGGGATCTGTTACTCTCCGTTCTCTTGTCACTCTTCTCCTTTCAAAACAATCAGCACGCTCTTACAACCGCATGCTTAGTGACTTCCCTCCTAGACTGGGGCTCAGCAAACTATGACCCACAAGCCAAATTTGGACCTGCACCCGTCTTTGTAAATAAAGGTTCACCGAAACATAGCCACGCCGTTCATCTATGTGCTGTATAGGACCACTTCCACGCTACGAAGGTGGAGTTGAGTAGTTGCTAAAGCGACCACAAAATATTTAGTGTCTGTGCCTTTACAATGTTTGCCAGCACCTGTCCTTGATTATGAGCTCCATGACTGCAGAGACTGTGTCTGCCTTGAGTACCAGTATATCCTTAGTACTTGACACAGTACCTGGAGATACATGAGTATTCAATAAACATGTGTTAAATGAAAAAAAAAAAAAAAAAAAAAAAGAATGACTAGATGAAGTTGATAAGCTTCAGATTTGATGAAAGCCCTAGGGAGTCTTGTCTCGCCCCATCCCGAGGAGGCCATTTACTAAGCAAAGTAGGAAAATGAAGGAGAGGTGAACAGCCTGATCCTCGCTGCGGTTTTTAACTGTTTTGGTTTGAGTGGGCCTAAAGGAGGTTTAGGTTTTATATCTCTCCGAATCAACTCGTCGTCCCTCCACCTCCCACCCACCTCTTCCTGCAGACTACCCCTCAGTTCAGTTTCCTCAGCCGCTGCTTCAGAGCCTCCCTGCGTAGATATTTAACACACGCGTTGCCTGAATTGCAGAGTCCGCAATGGTTCCCCGGTGGTTGCTTGGTCTAGTCCCAGATCCTCTCATGATTCCCCAGGCCCTTCAGGCCACACCCAACCGTACGTCTTGGGGTGAAACTTTCCCCCTGATGGGTTAATTTCCTCCATTTCCTTCCAAAGAGACATGCTACCTTGGGTCACCCTGCTGCTGTTGTCATGTTGTACCTCCCATAAGACTCAGCAGAGCTTTCCAGCTAATCCGGAAGGGGAGTAGCCCCATGGAGCCAAGCCAATTACAGGCAACTGAGTCAACAAGCAAACTACTCAGGGAATTCCCTCTAGATCTCCCCTGGTAGAACCGACTTCTTCTTTGAAACCTGATTTACGTTCTCTGCTTTCTGACCCAGCTCTCACGCTGGACTGTGGGATTCTGACTCCCTCGTGGTGTTTTTTAGTGTCTTCTGGAATGGACGCCCGCCATTAGCCCTGCCACCTGTCATCACAGGCATGTGCACACTCCGCTACCTTCTGTGACAGCTCCTGCCGGCCGTGGTGCCCTCCGTGGTCACATCCCATCGAGATGCCACCCCTCCTCAAATATTCAATCTGGATCTGACCTCCTGCACGAAGACTTCCCCATCTACATCAGACTACTTTAGACAGCATTTGGTGTTTACTTCTAGGGAGACTGAGAGGATCTGGTGTCAGAGAATGAAAAATGAGTCTCCAAGCTCCGCAGGAAGCAAATCTGTCCATAGCCATTGGCCTCAAACCACAGAAACAATTTTGAGCTTGTCACTTACTCTAGTGATGTCCCAGGGCTGTTGAAAGCATATGGGACCCAAGAGAGAGGGACAAGGGAGTCTGTTACTAGAGTGATAGTTTCCTAAGAAGGGCTGCGAAGTCTAACACGTGTCTCACTGCTACTCCAGTCTCAATGGGGTTTCATGGCAAAACATGTGACACATGCGACAAAGGCAAAGGCATGTTGGGACATCTTAGTTAAGACATTAAAAGAAGGTAAATTCACCCATCGTTCAAAGGAAGGATTCTGAAATGCTAGTGGTGACTTCGCAAGAGTTTTAGGGACAAAAGCATGTCACAAAAGACTGCAAGAGAGGGGGATATGTCTCTCTATCTCTATCTCTATTTCCAATCTATTTCTTTCTATCTATATCCATCTCTCTCTATATATATCTGTATCTATCTATGTTTATATCTATCCATATCTATATCTCTGTATCATGTCTGTATCTATCTCTATCTATCTCTATCTGCATCTATCTACATCTAGAGAGAATGCAAATATGATCATCTTATTTGGTGTTGCGGAAGGAATCTTCTGAGAAAGACCAATAAAGCTGGCTGGAGGAGCGTGAATTGGAAGTTGCCCTAGGAGAGGGAAGTCAATGGACTTCCGATGACCAGTGTAGGCTGCAGCTGACGCGGACTCCAGTCATTCAAAAGTATTGAACACCTACTATGTTGCTGACCTGGACATGACATCAGAAAACAAAGTAGGTGTGACTTCTATCCCCGAGCTTTCAATTCAGTCCAAGAAAATTGACCAAGTTGACAATCAACAAAGCCCCCACCAAGTGGCTTCCAGCAATGAGATTGATTCTTCTATGCAGTGTAGACATGAAGGAAGCATTCTGCATCAGCATTTGAGTCAAAAGGAGTGTGGTCATGACCTCACTCCACCATGGGGTCCCAGCATCACTTGACAACTGAGGGCCACCCCTCAGAACGTGAAGGTTTGTGAGATGCGGTCAGGATTCCTCTCTCAGCGTAATGAGAAGAAGGGCTCCTTTGGAAGGGCTATTTTGCAAGTCAGCTGGAGAACAAACACAATGCCTTTGCTACACCCAGGTTCGTGTGGGCTGAAGGAAATACCTGTTCGACTCGTGTGGTGCTTGGAACACAGAAGACCCAGGTAGGCTTGGCCATTTCCCCTCAATCCTATCCAACTTTATTAAGGATTCTTTTTATTAATATTTATGGTAACTTATGCAGGATGTAGGTGACAGTACATAACAGTATGAAACTCCTCTGGAGGATGCTAAAAATATTAAGGCATGATCAAATCCAGTGATGTCCTCAAGTGATATTTGGAATAAGGAAAGTTTAGACAGAGGACGGCCACTCCTGCATTTAGTACATTGTTGAACAACTTTTCACAAACCGACCATGACTTTTGAGGGAATATAGGAAAAATCACAGATCTGAGGAGCCCTAACCTGAGAAGAGGAATTCTGACTTCTGTGGCAAAACCATCTTTTTCTTTTTTTCTAATGTTTATTTATTTCGAGAGAGAAAGACAGCATGAGTAAGGGAGGGGCAGAGAGAGAGGGAGAGAGAGAATCCCAAGCAGGCTCCGCGCTGTCAGCACAGAGCGTGCCACAGGGCTCGATCCCACGAACCATGAGATCATGACCTGAGCCGATATCAAGAGTTGGACACTTAACTGACTGAGCCTTGCAGGTGCCCTATGGGCAAAACTATCTTAATGACGATGCCGGAAAATCCAGATGGTCTGATTTTAGATTGTGGGCCAAGGAGCTGACCCCAGGGTCTCGGATTTTAAGGCAATACAATTTGCGAGGAGACCCTGGGGAGGAAAAGAACTCGCTTTAATCCTTCATCCTAAGGCTTTTTTGTCCACGTGGCTGATGCGTGTGATCACGAAGCCATGTCCGGGTGGGTCTCTCTCAAACGGCACGAGTGTGAGCCCGGGCCCCTGCACTGTCAAACAGCTCTGAGACGTTGGGTCAGTGACATCCGGGCCTTCCATAATGACGGCTTCCGTGTGCTAATCAGACAGCTTAAGGAAAAACATAAAATGGATTTCTGTTTTTATTATTTTTTTAACGAAACTTGAAAATGATCGGATCTCAAACTGTACAGACTATCGGTACCTATGAAGGAAGTCCAGCCTCTGCTGGGCGTCTCCAGGAGTCTTCGGTTCTGTGTTTGGGCTGTGCGGCCACCTCCGCTTTCTGCAGCCTGCTTCCCTCTTCTCTGGCATCAGGCTTTCCTTGCTTCCTGCTGATACCATCTCTCTGTGTGGAGAGCCTTTTCAGGCCCGAGTTCTGGACGGGGAGGAGTTTTGGCAGGTAGTCTCTTCCCTTCGCCTCGCTGGCATCTGGTGGCGGTGGGGTGGCCTCCCAGGGCTCTGGCTGAAGAATGTGCGGCTGTCGGAGATTTGCCTCCTGTCTTCCCGTTCTCACATTCGACGTGCACACGTTGCTGGTTAACAAGATTGTGCTGCATGTGGGAAGAGCTGAAGGTGATTGCGCCCCCCCCACCCCCGCCACCCTGGTCTTGGTCTTGTGTCTTCTTTCTTCCCTTCAGAGACTGAAGCTGGGGGAGAGACTTTACAGTTGCCTTCCAGACCGCCTTCGTGGAGCTGAGGAGTGATGTGCTCCTTTGTCTGGGCCTTTGCCTCTCCCACAGAGGGCGGTCCTGGGTTTTAGCTACCTAAGGGGCTGTTCCAGTGCTTAAGGTAATAACTGCCTAATCTTTCTCTCTTGTTCCCAAGACAACTCATGACTGTAGGCTGCCCTGAGAGTTTGAACTCGTAGATTACTAAGGTTCCCTTCTAATACAGAACACAGATCTTCCTGGGTGGGCAAAGGCCAAGGAGACTGCCCCGGACTCTGGCCCCTGGGGTGAGTTCAGAAGGAACCATGGACTGATGACGGCTTCCAACAGAACATTCCCTGGTTTCTGAGGCTGTGCGTCTTCCTGTTCTGACTTCTGCCCCGAGTGGCCCTCAGTCCTGTCTTCCCCTGGTTTCCTCTTCCAGCCTGCCATCCAGAAGAACCCACTCCAGGCTTTTCCACCCCAAGTCCCGCCCCCACACCACCGTCCTCCTCCTCCCGCCCCCCCCCCCCCCCCCCCCGGCCTGGGCTGATTATCAGACCCCTCCCTGATGTTATCGTCAGCAGGAAATCAAAACACCATGTGTGTGAACATAAAATTCTGTCATTTATTTATGCTACGGACTTCAGGAAGGAAAAAAAATTACAGCTCTCTTTTCATTTAAAAAAAAAATTGGCACAACGTTTAAGCATTGGTGGCCTTAAATCAGCCTGTTGTTAACAGCCAGGAAATGCCTGACCCCAAAGGTCCTCACTGCTATTATAAACTGTGAAAATTATAAAAATGGAAATAAAAAATAAGGTAATTACCCCTTCATGTGTTAAAAAGTTAAGTTGAATGGCCCGTTGCCATGGAGATGACTTCCTGTTTACTGGACTGGTCTTCCCTCGCAGTTAAAGACCATTCACCAGCCAATGGGAAAACAGCATTTAGCTTCCCATGTTCCATTAACATTTGTCATAGTAACTCAATGTAGTCTGTAATTACCAGTGAGTAAAATTTGGTAAATTGTATTTTTCAGATGTATCAGAGGTTTTTAATTTTTATTTGTTGTATGAAATTACTATCACGGCCAAAAGCAATACTTTGTATTCTGAGGCAACTGGATGGCCCTATGTTTCAAATACCCTAGTACTTCCTTTTAAAAACCTGATACTATCTTTCTGCCACAGCAGAAGGACCTGCCTAGTGAAAGACCCTCTTATCTCCTCAGTGCTTTTAAGGACGCCTGTATTGTTACGATAGTAATATACTGATAATATTCACCTTAACAATAGCAAGAACCCAAGCAGCCATGCCTGTTAACTGTGTATTGGTTCTTTCGGCTTTATTGCTTGAAAGATCCCAGGATTCTAAAATAAATGACTTGGAGCATGATAACAGCTAAAATTATTTGAAAACCAAGGTATTCTTTGGTTTTCTTTGCCTAAATGTAAAACTAAAACCCAATACAAAGGTATCAAATGCCTCTTGGGAGATAGAACCGCAGATCTGAGAGTCTTTAGAAGCGAGCTGTGTTGACTTGTTAAAAGTTTCAGGTACCATACAAACACAAACCGTGGGGATAAACAGGACAGGGAATCGTGTGCTTTCTCTGGCACACTGGGCTGATCCAAAGGCCGCTTGAAGCGGTTTGACCAAAAGCTGCAACGTGTTCCATTTCCATAGTTGGCCCTGCACCATGGCTCCCCGGGAGCACCACCCTCTGCTCTCAGCTTTCTGTCTCCTTAATGGCCCTGCCTGTGCTCTGAGGAACCCCAAAGCTTCCGTCTTACCCACTCCGCTTTGCCACCATTCCCTTCCCCGCCCAGTGCTGCCTCCAGCTGGCTGGCTCCCACCCCAGCCCTCTCGACCTCTCCTTCCTGCCCCTCCCCTGCCACCCACCTGGCTTTCACAGCTGGCCCTCTGCAGCACCTGTGGCTTCTAGACCCACCCCGCCCTGCAGGCACAAAATATTGGCAACGGTGTGACACGGAGACGGCTGTGGCGGGACTTGCAGTGGGCTTGAATTTTATCCCAAATAATTACAGCATTTCTTGCATTTTAAAGAGTTTTAATTAGCAATAGATATGGGTTCAACGTTAGAAACTGAAACTGTGGAGTGGGATTCTAAAGAACCGTTGATGTGTGTGCACCCCGGGCACCCGCACATCGTGTGGTTCCCGTAGCTGTGTCCATGTTCCGTTCTGGTTTCTGCACCACCTGCCCCTCGGGGGCAGCAATTCTTCTCCGTTGACCCTTGTATCTCTCCGAGTTTCTACCGCAAGTTCTTGGGCAGAGTAGAGACTGGATATTAATTGATGGAAGAACTAGTCACGATCTAAACAGGACGAAGAAACATGTTTTACAAGCTTAACTTACGTACGTCTTAAATTCTTTGGATGAATTCCCCTTAGCACTTCGTGTCTGGCGAGCAAGTTTGCAGCCAGCGTTTTTGGGAACTGAACTGGGGTTGAAAGGCAGGTACAAAAAGAGGTGAGCTATCACTTCGGTAGGTCTGAAAAAAATGTCTGAAAAACCTCAAACAAAGAGACAAAATGAGCTTTGCATTTGTTTTGAAAGGGGTTGTGAGAAACAAGCCCACTGACCCAATCAAGGGAGGGATTCGGAGACCGGGAGCCCAGGGAAATGAGGCTTTAATCAACGTTCTTGCAGGAGCAGGTGTCTGATGGATAGGCACACTTGGGGTAGTTACAGCAGACAATTTATCTCCCAGTGTGAAGTCCCTCCCCTGGTTCCTCATTGGCTGAGCACCACGGAGGTTACAGCCTTACCCGGAAGTCGCCTATGCTCACGTGAGGCCAAAAAGCAGTCTTATTGGAACAAATGTACGTTCCCTGAGGTGACGCAGAGACCTCACTTCTCTGGCACATGCTCAGGGCAAAGCCTGGAAAAAGTAAGCCAGGGAAACGGAGAGGGGAAGAAGAACCAGGATGTGAAGTGTCTAAGCATTTGGGACTCCGTTGCAGGGGGAGGGGGTTTGTACATACGGCCAATAAGTTGTAAACCTATTGTTAACTAGACAGCACAGCTTTTATTTGGTACTTCTGAGAAATGAATCATCTCACTTCCTTCTCCCAGGGATGAAATGGAGTTCAGGCAAAAAGGAGTGCAATGTAGGGAAGAGAGATACGCGTGCAGTGAAGGCAGGGCTGACATCTGCCAGACGTATTGCGACTTGTCTGGTGGGTGAAGGAGGTCCCCTTTAGAGTTGGAGCGTGTTTGAGGCATGGGTGGTTTTAAAATCAGCCCTTGAAACTGCTGCTGAAAGATACACCTGGTTCTGTTGTGTGTGTTCCGGAATGAAACCCAGTTCCTTGTCAAATGACTGCCAACCCTACCTTTCTTAAAGAGAAGTACATTTTTATTACCATTGCTAATGACAGAATAAAAAGGTTTACCAACTTTGATTGGCAGGTGGAAAAGGCCTGGTTTCTTCGGGAAAGTTGGAGGGGAGAGGTAGAGGGAAGAAGTGCCCTAAGGGGTGGCCTCGGCGGTGTCTTTGGGGTCAAATGTGGACCTCTGTCATGGGGGCGGGAGGTGAGAAAGTAAAGAGGCCACAGGGAGGCCAGAGACTTACTCCGGAAGCAGAACTTTGGATACTGACACTAGTAGCTCTTGCTGCTTTGGGAGCCTACGGGATGCTCACATCGACGCCCGAGGAATTAGAATCGAAAGTCACCCTTTGTCCATCTCTTGCATGACTGCTTCCATTTCTGTTTGCTTTGATCCTTCACCCTGGCCTTGGCCAAACCTTTTGGGAAACCTCTGCTTTAAAAGCCTATATTATTCATCTGTCTTCAGCAAGTTACCTACAAAGTATTGAAAGTAAAGAAGTTCTGCCTTCTGAAAGAGGAAGAGGCTGGAAGATTTCCATTGTGTTGCTCTGAAAAAGGCGATGACGCACAACATACTTATCTGTCTGACACATGCCAGGCAGTGACAGGTGATGTTAACAGAAAGGTCAGATGTTTCTGCCTCTCAAGAGACAGATCACCCAGCCAGCAGGATTTCATGAAAGTTCATTTTCCCAATCTCGAAACGCTAAATGGTCGAACACTTCTCTCCTGGAAAAAAAAAAAAGAAAAAGAAAAGATAAATCCATGTGTAGGATGGTCTCCCCCCCCCACTCCCTGCCCTGTAATGTCTGGTTGACATTACTCATCTGTTCTGATTCACACAGAAACTCTGGAGCAACCATGGAAAGCATTTCAGATGCTGGGTGTTGAGTTTAATCTGACACATAGAATTTTTTAATGGTGCAATTTTGGACAGGTTCATCAGGCATGAGGCTTTGTACCTGAGGACAGGGATCCGTAGACACGTGAAATCAGAAACGAGTGTGGTGCCAGGAGCGTCCAGCGAAGTGGCTGCTTTTCAGCAGTGCCCGGAGAGACGTAGGTGGCTCCTGACTGAGGCCCGACCATTTCATTAAGGGACAGTCACTGTCTCGAGGTTGACGCAATGAAACTTGTTAGGGAGCTCCTGCTGTGGCACCCTCTTACCCTCCCCCTCTCCGCACCCCTTACCCCCCCCACCAGGACCATGTGGGAAGGGTCTCCATAAACTGTCTCCAGCATTTCCCCAGGGGTCCTCAGCCTGACTGGCTTTCTGCCGCATGCTCCCAGTCCAACAGGTTACTCTTTCTCTCTAGTGAGGACTTGGCGGCAGCACCAGCCGGGAGAAATCTCATGTGAGTCACAGACATACGCAATTTAAAATTTCTTTGAAGTAAAGAGTATGAAATGAGTGATCTGAATTTTAAGAATGTATTTTATTTAGCCCAATATATTCAGAAAATTACAATGTCAACACATAATCGGTAGAGAAATGTGGGGACATCGTGCATTCTTTCCTTTCGTGCGAAACCTTCGCCATCCAGTGCGTTTCTGGCACTGCGGGCGCGTCTCCATTTGAACTAGCCACATATCACGTGCTCCATACCCACACCTGGTTCGTGGCTACTTACTGGACCGCGCAGATGTAACTGCTCTGAGTGTTGTCCTCCCGGGGGACTGATATGTTGCCTCCAGGAGCTGCACCAGCCTTTCCCTCCCTGAGCCGCTTGCCCTCCAATCAGTGACCAGGGCTCCGCCGGCAGGACAAGGCCGGCACCACCTTTCCCGGCTCCGCCTCTAGAGGGCAGCTCGCAAAGGTGTCCCCGTGAGCCCTCTAGTGACCGCTGTCAGAATGCACGGGGATATGCAAAAAACCATTCTTGAGGAACTTAAAAAAAAAAAAAATCCACGAGGTGACCATCACAGGAGCTGTGCAAGGGTCACACTCCTGCACGGTTCTTTTCAGTCACTGCGTGAAATAGGATCCGGTCCTGTAAAGGCCTTGGAGCAAGGCAGCTGCGCTCGGGGGACGTCCCTTCGGAAGTACTGCCAAGTGGAGCTCCTGGTCACCCCTTATGCCACCCACAGAATTCAGCAGTCTAGAAAGCTGCCAAGCAGCGGGCTCTTCTTCATTTGCACCGCCCCCCACCCCCCTACACCGTGCCCCTCAGCGCGTAAGCTGCCCCAAATCCATTTTGCCCCTCTCTCCTGCCTAAGGGAACCCCAGCTTTGGGCTGGTACCCACCCTTCTTCATTCACAGAGCTCATGGGCCTGGGAAAAGCTGCCCAACCTCAGGACTAGGAGCACACCTGGCTGGTCTCCGCCATCCCCATCCCTCCTTGGTTCGTTGACTTGATGGGACTAAGCCAATCAATGGAGTCCCCTGGGCCAAGCGACTTTGGACCAATTCGATGCTAGAGGAAGCGTGATACAAGCTCCCAGAAAGTTCCTCTCTGTTAAGACTGGGCCGCTGGTGGGGCACCTGGGTGGCTCGGTCAGTTGAGCTTATCTCATGGTGGGTGAGATCAAGCCCCGTGTTGGACTCTATGCTGAGCATGGAGACTGCTTGGGATTCTCTCTCTCCTCTCTGTCCCCCTCTCTCTCTGCCCCTCCTCCCCTCTCAAAATAAATAAATAAACATTAAAAAAAATAAAGACTGAGCCACTGGAAGAGATAAGTACTTTTTCTCCCTCTGGACATTGCAGCCTGTGGGTGTGAAGTCAGACTCTGCTGTAGCAACTTCTGCTACCACAGGGGAGCTGGGTGGAGGAGGCCAGCAGCCGAGAAGGGAGAGGCCCGGGAACCTTGGGTTGATGGAGTCGGGGCTACCAGATTAAACTAACTCTGAAGTCAGTTTGCTTTCTGTACTTCCGGTTACATGGTCAATACATTTCCTATTGTTTAGACAGTCTGGGCAGGTCATCCACGACTTGTCGGAAAGTGTCCCTTACAGAAACAGGCACCAGCAGAAACCGGACCTTAGAAATTTCCCTGCATAGTCTTCAGCTCCTGAAAGCAGGTGAGCAAATGAAAATTTCTTGGCATAATTTATGTCTATACATCTACACACACACACACACACACACACACACACACACACACACATACATATATATGTAAACAGAGATAGAAAGAGAGAGAGTGTGTGTGTCAGGCTAATGTCGTACACCCCGAAAGTCAGGATTGACGTGTTGCCTACATGCCAAACTTAAGGTAAATGAAGTGGACTATGCTCACTTCTCCTAGGATGGGGTCACGGGTTCAACTTGATACTTACTACCATCCAAAAACAATAGAGAGATCCTAACCACTCCACAGACTGAGATTTCTGTTAGAAATTAGAGGGGGGCATCTGAGCGGCTAAGTCGGTTGAGCATCTGACTCTTGACTTCGACTCAGGTCGTGATCTCACAGTTCATAGGATTGAGCCCCTTGTCGGGTTCTGCCAAGCGTGGAGCCTGTTTGAGATTCTCTCTCTCCCTCTTTGTCTGCCCTTCCTCCACTCTGCTGTTCTGTCTCTCCCTCTGTCTCTCTCTCTGTCTTTTTCTCTCTCTCTCTCAAAATAAATAAACTTAAAAAAAAAAAGAAATTAGAGGAAATAACAGTGTCAAAGTAATAAATCTTTGGGAACTTTTCTGTTGAAAGGACTTTCTCCAGTCCCGTGGTGTAGGTGACACGCCTCACCTTGCCCTGCAGGTGACCACCTCAGCGCTGAGCATGAAGAGGATGGGACAAGCCCACACAAGTCCCACCTCCCCGCCGACCAGTCACCTCTCCCTGCTCCAGTCACAGGCTCTTCCCTTCCCATCCCCGTCATCTGCTTCACAACCTCGTGTCTGTGGGAAGGGGAGGTAGAGGCAGGTGGCCCAGCACAGACTCACCTCTGAGACGGGATCAGCAGCCCTTGGCCTCGACCCTGTGACAATGGTTACCTCCCTGCAACCCAGCTGGCCTAGGAAAAGTGGAGTCCGTGGCAGCTCCGTTGGTTTCCTGGTGGTTCCTTGTTGGCCTGTCCCGTGGGGACTGCTTCATTTACCTTCCACGACTCGCAGGCTTCCAGTTCTAACCCCACCTCCTCCTTCTGATTGGAGCCTTGTCCTCCCCCTTCGTCAGGGACATCTAAAGCATCCAATGCACGTCTGCACAACCTCTGGCCCCTATCACTTTGAATTCAGAGGAAGGCTTGCCTTGCCAGTATTGCCTCTTCCTGAAAGTTCAATTTAACCAAATCTCTAGCCTTTGGCTTCTTCCTTTTCCAGAAGCTTGCCTAAGAAAGACAGTATATCACAGAGATTATAAGTCTGAGGCTCTAGATTATACTCCCTGGTTTCGAGTCCTGGCCTTGCCACTCACTAGCTGGGTAACCTTGAGAACGTTCACCTAGTTAGTCTCCTTTTGTAAGCCGTAAGAATAATGCTTCTGACACATGAGAATCAAAGTAGTTGATGCAGGCAAAAGCATTACGATATTCAATGCACTGAAGGTTAAAACATAATCTGTCACATAATAAGCACTCAATAAATGTGGTTGTTATGAAGTCTATGTCACAAAGGACCTAAATGCTGCTCCTCCTAGCATAATATTTCAGTAACTGCTAGCCGTTATTTTATCGTTGTCACTGCTATGGTACGTACGCCATTCCTCCTGACCACTTTTCAACCAAAGGGCTTGTGGCGGGGGAGGGGGGGTTGCAAAGGGAACAGGAAGGATTTCTGATACCCCAGATACGGTTTCCACTATTATCTCCGCCACTTACAAGTGTGTGATCTTTGTCGAGTCGTTTGTAGTCTCAGATTCTCAGTTTTGTCATCCAGAGAATCGAGTTATGAACATCTTAACTGGAAGCGTTTTGGTCAGGATGGGTAATAGTCTCAGTACGTGGGACTTGGTAGGTGTTGAACATTATCCCCATCGTTATGACCTTCCTGGTGAGCACTGCTGATAAAATGGCTCAGTAAGGGACGGTGTCATATTCCTCACTACTTTATAGTGTGGATTATCAACCGATTTTATTTATCTGCAGTGATGCTGACTCTATCAACATTAGTAATGGAGACAATTGTATACATACCAATTTGTAGACTTTCCATTACTTAAAAGGTATACTTTTTAAAATCTTTATTTATTTATTATAAGAGAGAGAAAGAGAGAGAGAATAAGGGCAGAGGGAAAGAGAGAGAATCCAAAGCAGTCTCCACACCCAGCACGGAGCCCAACGCAGGACTTGATCTCACAAACCATGAGATCATGACCTGATCCGAAATCAAGAGTCGGATGCTTATCCGACTGAGCCGCCCAGATGTCCCAGAAGCGCAAACATCTTTATATTGCATTTCGAAGTGCTTTTAGTCTCAGAACTTGGTGAGGCTTTGAAAAGCTATGCGTATTTTTACACATTTCATTATTGTCGTTGAGAGGTTTTCCCAAGGAGCTGCAAATACTCACCATAATACAAAGCAAGCAAATACACAGACCCAGAGGTGGGCTGCCAGCGTTAGAGGAGAGATACCAGAGCTGCACCGAACAGCGGGAAGGGTCCCCTCTCATGTGAGAAACCATCTGGGAGGCTTGATAAGTCTTTCCTCAAAGATTTTTCTCGAAGAGGTCCTCTTCGTTTCAAAACATTTTATCACACCAGACAAGAATAGATGAGCCATGTCCTGCTCCCCTGGAACAAGTCGTAAGTTGACAGTGAGGGATACGCTGACCCAGTGGTATTTGGGCTAGACAAATGTTCCAATTGTTATTTTCCAATGTTTGGGTTTTTATAAACCAAAAACACGTTTCGCCCTAAGCTCTTTCCCCTGGATTTTAACAAGTCATGTGTATTTGAAGGGAAATTCAATCCAGATGTGTCCAATCTAGTTACACTTAAATCATTAAAGTGTTGTTCTGTACGATGATTTAGGTGACCAGGAAACCTTTCCAGTGTCTTTAGAACTCTGCTTCGTCCACCACAGAAGTCCTCATTCTATGAAGAGGTCACATTTGCCCACAGGCCCTCCAGCCCGACCTTATTACGCGTTCATAAATCAGATTCCTGAGACCGTTCTAGTTTCGTGCGCTGGTGCCGCCTGATTTCCCAATCCCAAGAAAGGAAATACGCTTGGATGTGCGCTACCAAAAAAACAAACAGCTCCAAAGGCCCTGAGACAGCAACAACAATACCTTGTCTAAAGTTGGGGTGAGATAAGAGTGGCTGGAAGAGGAATCAAAATATACCCTATGGACGCGAAACAGAAGGAGAGCCGAAAGCTTGCAGGAGCGATGCTTGGGATTGCCAGAAATGCGGAGGGAGAGAAGTAGAAAGAAATCCCAGTCGGTAGGCCACACAATGAATCAGGCACCCGAAGGGCTTGTTCCCACAGGTTCTTGCAATGATAGTTCTAAAACACAGTTGTGGGAGAGAAACCTAGGCAGGTCATTTCGTCACACTTTGCAAAGATGGTATTTTGTGCAGGGCCGATGCAGGAAGCAATAACAGTCATTAATGCCGAGGTACTCTGCAAAGACTTCCCATCGGACCTCTACTGAGCTCGCACAACGGGAATCTATTACTTTGACCACGCGGGGGCAAAGGAAGGTGTCGGGATCGAGCTTATGTTTTGCACATCCCAGGAAAACCATTCTTTCCAGCGAGGCTAAATCCAATCACAACTCAACATACCACATTATAAAAGTTAAAATCAGTTCTAGTGGTGGCAGACTTTATACCTAGAGAATTTTACCAAAGCCGTTTTCAAATACACCAAGTTTAATGAGTCCGCTTACAAAAGGAGTCTCATCTTGTAATGGACACGGACGGCTCAGCGGGATGTCCCAGGGTCTCCCTGAAAACACGCTGCAGATGTAGACAAGACGTGCATTGAGCTGCACTGGGGAGAGCCTGGCTCAGGGCCAGACCAACTACAAAATATTGGCCAGAGCCTAGAATGATCTCTGGTTTTCATGCAGCTGCCCTTTTCTGAATATCAGCAAGACAGCGCTAAACCCGTGTTAAAGAGAACAGTAGGTAGAAGCTTAATACACACACACACTCACACACACACACACCATCATGTTGTAATTTCTTCACCACATTTCAACTCACTGCATCCCGGTACAAAAATGCCAGTGTGTGCTGGGGTAAAACCTTGGCACTTCTGAACACAGACAAGAGGTAGAAGTGCCAGGGTCTGAAGGTATGATGGCGAGGACCGCGTGCCAAGCTCGGACAAGCTGCTTTGTATACAACTAGCTCTCAAAATAATCCTGTGTGGGAGGGAAAACTAACACACATCGAATGTCTTCTTCATCAGTGACTTGACAGATTAATTAAGTCATTTAATCCACCCAAAGAGCCCGGGATGATGTTTTGAAGCTTGGCTGTTTTACTTTCCACAGTGAAATAAATCTGTCAAATATTCTACAGCTTTGTCGTGGTTATATGGTATTGCGCTGAATTACTATACTGTATTTTATTTATTGGTCTATTATTTTGTTGTGCATTCCCAAAATGTCTAATGCTTTGCTCTTATAGATAATGTAACGATAAACTCCCTTTTAAATAAGTTTTTGTTCACCTCTATAATAATTTCATCAAGCAATGACTAGAAACGAATTTCTGGGTCAAAGAGTTGGTACATTTTAAAGGATTCTGATTTGTCTATCAAATTCTTTCCTAATGTATAGAGTCATAAATATTCCTTGCCTAGAGCACATAAATTTTCTTACAAACCTATGCTCTCTTTTGGGTCTCTGATTTAAACTGCTTCCTCATGACTATAGATTAATACTTATTATTATTTCATTGCTACTCATTTCTATACAAATTTTATTAATTTGTGGGGGGTTTTTTCTTTTAAAAGTAAATTTCTGGAATTTTGTCCAACTCATTGGTTCTTATTTGTTCATTTTCTAACTCAGCAAAGCCTGAATTCTTTCATTTATCAATTGTAATACTTTTCATTTCTTTTACTTTCTCTCTAGAATTTTCCCTTTTGTGAGTTAAATTTTTTCTGATTTCTAAAAGAGAACGGAATTTTGTTCGTTTTTTTAAAAATTCTCACTTCTTAAAGGAAGTAACCGAGGTTATGATTGCTATGTAATTTTTAAATTTTCAGCCAGGCTACGAGGGTACTTTGATTCACTTTGAATCAACAATGAGCTAGAAGAGTAATTTCAATGTCCCAACGGCCAGAGGGTCTTGTTTTTCTTTGAATGTTTGTTACTAATTTCTGGTATCACTTCGTGGTAGTTTGAGAATTGGGTCTGTCCACCCTATGTCAACGCTCAGGAATGTATTAACTTCTAAGGCAGCAATTTGCATTCTGTTGTTATTGCTCAACCAGTGCGACACTTCTAAAAAATTAAACCTTAATTGAAACCACGTGTAAAAAGATAAAAAGCAAAACATTTTTAGTTGCACAGAGATTCGAGAGCCTTGCAAACGCACTGATAGTAGGGACCCCTTGGTGTTAACCAAGGCAATCCCAAGGATCTTCTGAAATTTTACGGCTTGGCAAAACTCAATCTGCATTAGTATGTGACCAACAGATGTGCTTCACGGGTCTTTGAAAAGAAAGAAAATGATCTTTCCCTACATATGAATACATTATGAATTGAAGTTTATCAATAATGATTCAAGTCACGTAGGTACTTACGTAAATGTCAGGATGCTTATATTAAACGTCAGAATCGGAATGCTTTTCTGTGTCCTCTATATTTGTTTTTATTTTCCATCATTATTTTTTGTCTCTTTTCTTTCCCCAGAAACCTTGGGAGAACTTTTCAAGCCTATCCTCTGTGTTATTGATTAGCTTTTTCATCACCCATCGTGATTTTTTTACCATTTCCAGTGAAGATTTGAATTCTACCATTGCATTTTACTTTGTTATGTGCTAGGCACTGTTGGAATTACTTTAATTTTTGCAAAAAGTCAACGAAACAGGTCTTATATTAATCCCCACTATCTATACAGGAAACCAAGGCTCAGCAAGGTCAAATGACTTGCTCAAGGTTATGCAACTAAGAAGCTAGGTTTTGAAGGATTTGGTTCCAGACTTTCTCAGGTATACTTTATAAGAACTCTATATCATAAATCATTTTCATGTTGCTTTATTATTTGTATTTCTTCAGGAGCTTATTCTCTTGTTTGTTTTTATCCTTTGTATTTGTTTTTCTTTAAATTTTTAAACATTTATTTATTTATGAGAGACAGAGAGAGACTAAGCATGAAGAGGGGAGGGGCAGAGAGAGGGAGACACAGAATCTGAAGCAGGTTCCAGGCTCTAAGCTGTCAGCAAGAGCCCGACGCGGGGCTTGAACTCACGAACCATGAGATCATGACCTGAGTCGAAGTTGGATGCTTAACCAACTGAGCCACCAGGCACCTGTATTGTTTATATTTGTTAATAGTTGTTTTATCTCGTTTCTCTCCCTCTCTCTCTCTCTCTCCCTTCCATATCTAGCAGTATAACCAGACCCAGGTTTTGGACTAGTGCTTAGATTTCTTTCTGTAATGAGATGGGGGAACATCGGAGACCCAGCCCCAGAGCCTGCAGCAAGTGGCCCAATGCCTGGCTCCCTACTTGAGCCCTTGTAAGTAGATTTAGGCAAGCCAATGCTCCCAGCAGCAGTTGTAACTTTTTCCACTTCCTTTTAGAGTTGGGGGGTCCCCCCGCCTCCAGCAACCCAAGATTCAGGCAGGGGGCTAGTTCTGGACTGCTGACACGTATGGGCACTCTGTGTTTCTAATATCCTAAAGGACTCCGCCCCCAGTGGCTTCGATCTATTCCAGCCGGCAGGCTTAAGCAGCTCCTGCCTGCTTTCTGATTTCTGGTCCACAGAGAGGTGCATCTCTGCGTGGCGACAACCGTGACTTTCCAATTTTTAAACATATTGTTTTTCTCTCCTGCTATGTTATTGCAACAGTGTGCGTAAAACGTGAAATCTCGATACCACCTTCACCGAATGTCTAGTAAATCATTTTGAGATGTTTTGAGAGACTTTCTCATATGCTTCCATTTTATTATTCTACAGTATTTTTTTCTCGTATGCTCCTCGTGCTATTGTGGTTTTTCCTATTTACTTATCTGAGAAGAAAATAAGATTGATGGAGTAAGCGTTTTCCAGCTGACAAGGCCAGTGACCTGTCCTTGGCCTTGTGTGTGGTTCATTTACAACTGGAAATGATTTACAATTGGAGGGCAGATTGAGGTACACAACTTCTAGCCTAATTCCCTGTGTTTGGCCCAGACCCCTCTAGTGCAACTGTCCCGAACTTAGACTTTCTTTTACACTCAATGCCTGGTTCCTGGTCCTGATAAACCACTCCCGGCATGCCCTTCCCATATCTGCTCTCATTCTAACTTTTTCTTGTTACGACTGAAGCTCCCAGAATGCAACACGCCACTGCCAGGCCTTCTCTTTCCTTCTTAGCTTCTCATCTCCTTCCATACACACCTCCTGCGACATGTTATGCTGGAAGTTAAAATCTCCAAGTAAATGAGGACGAGAAATTGCCAGTGGGGTCAGGGGTACGTGAAGGGATCAGCTCTGTGAACCAAGAAGTATCCAGACCACTGCGTGGTGGCCATGCTGTTTTCTCCTTAGATCTGTGAGCCAGAATACAGGCACTGAGACAAACCGCCCTACCTTAGCTAAAACAATTCAATTCACATAGGCTGGAGAAGCACGCCTGGTCCACTATTCTAATTTCTATTTGTACCTCACATATGTCATCTCTGGTGGGACTCCTTCCGGAATTCTGGCACTATGTTGGTTATCGGTTTTCCTTTTTATGGTTATTTGAGTCAGAAGTAAGAAGAGATGGTGGCAGTATCTGTTGGCCTCGAGACTTTAAACCAGAAATCTGCCATTGATTTTATTTTCTCAGTACACTTTTGTCTGTGACTATTACTAATTAGTAAGGTCTGATTTCACCATGTTGGCGAGGAAATTTTGCTTCGAATCTTGAGCGGCCCACCTGCTGAAACTCTCCATTCGCCTGGCATTGTGAGACTCTGCTTGGTCTGCGTTTGGAAGTCAGTGTGGTCCAACTTAAACTGGAAGACTCAGAATACCTTCAGAATCACAAGTCTCCGTTCAAATTCCTTATTCAGAAGTGGCATTACTCCATATGACTCCTTGCGTGAATTGAGAGAAAAGGTAACCCTTCGTGAAAACACTGTACTTCTACTTATTAAATAATTGCAATATTATGCTCATTTTTTGCATGACAAGACTCTTTACTATAATTTGCCAGAAACTTGTCAGAATAAATGTAGAACGTACAGCACTTACGACAGGGATGTTTTTCTTAGAGTTGTACACTGTGCACCCCACACAACTGCACAAGACAAGCCAGCCCTTGTGGTCTTGCTCCCGAGAAAACTACTTTTGGAGATAACAGGAGAACTTATGGTTAAAGATAGCAGGTTGAGCAACTGCTCACTCTCCTGAGGCCTCTACCTGGCTTATTTCACTTAGCACAGTGCTCTCGAGGTCCATCCATGTTGCAAATAGCAAGATTTCATTCTTTTTTATGGCTGAGTAATATTCCAGTGTGTGTGTGTGTGTGTGTGTGTGTGTGTGTGTGTATCTCACATTTTTCTTTATCTGTTCATCTGTGATGGACGCTTCAATCGTTTCCATATCTTGACTATTGTAAATAATGTTTCAGTCAATATGGAGATGCATATACTATTTTGAGTTAGTATGCTTGTTTTCTTTGGATAAATACCCAGAAGTAAAAATGCTGGATTGTAGGGCAGTTCTGGTTTGAATTTCCTGAGGAGACTTCATCCCGTTTTCCGCAGAGGCTGCCACCATTTATGCATTCCCACCAACAGTGCACGAGGTTCCCTTTCCTCCACGAGCTCACCACCACTTGCTATTTCTTGTCTTTTCGATTCTGGCTTTCGATTATAAAATAAATAAGCCACGGGGATGGAGCGTACAGCCTGGTGGTTACAGTTAATAATACCGTATTGCATTTTCGAAAGTTGCTAAGAGAGTAGATCATAAAAGTCCTCATCCCAAGGAAAAAGAATTCTGTAATTATGTGTGGTGACAGAGGTTACCTACACTTATTGTGGTGGGCGTTTTGCAAGTATTGAATACGTCTGTTGTGCACTCGCGACTAATATAATGTTGTAGGTCAGTTGCACCTCAATAAAAAAAACCATCGTGTACAGTTCTCTGCAACAAACTTACGTATATGGATCTAATTAAAATTACTTCCGACCATAGAAAAAATGAATACTATACTGTGAGGGGCAGAAGGTAGGAAGACCATGATGTATGACACGGAGCCCCCCCACCTTTGTCCATTTAGCTACCAAATGTTGGCACTGTAAATCATGTATTATCACTCAGCTTCCAGGCACCGGTAGCTAAGCACACACTCTATGGAGAACAGAAGGCCCTTCACTTAGAATCTGACCATCCCAAGAGGAAATGTCCGAAAAGATTGCCCTTAAGAGGTCACCCCCTTGTGCGCCTCAAAAGTGGGAGGGGCCAACCACACAAAGGGTGGTTATAGCCTTTCCAGGCCACTTTTTAAAATATAATCAGACAGCTGGGGATCTCATGTATCTGAAGAAAGTCTCAGACATGCGTAACCGAGACTAACACTCGAAAACAGGAAAAAGCAACTTGGGGAAAACAGGACCTATGCAGAGCGTTGTAAAAGAAAACCATGGGTGTTCTCAGAAAGCTCAGGGGCGCCTGGGTGGCTCAGTTGGTTCGGCATCGGACTTCAGCTCAGGAGATGATCTCATGGTGCACGAGTTCAAGCCCTGCGCTGGGCTCTGTGCTGACAGCTCAGAGCCTGGAGCCTGCTTCAGATTCTGTGTCTCCTTCTCTCTCTGCTCCTCCCCCACTCATACTCTGTCTCTCACTCTCTCAAAAATAAATAAAAATTAAGAAAATTTCTAAAAAAAAAAAGATCAGAGAAGATCTTAGTTCCATAAAACACAATAAAAGGATATTGTTTTTTAAAAAGAACGCTCTTGGGGGAAATAAAAGAACTCCTATGGACTAAGAGTGTGCTGGAAGAAATGAAAAGCGCCACGGAGATGCCGGCTAACAAAGCCGGGAAATCTCTGAGAAGGAAGAGAGAAGAGAAAAGAGAAGAAAATCTGGATGGGTCTAGGATGACCAATATGCTTGCTTTAGGGGCTCTAGAACAGATGGTAGAAAAACCGGAGGGGGTTTGGGGGTGAGTGGTAATGAGGACACAAAAATCGAAGGAAGCAAACCCAAGGCAATTCTTGATCCCAAAGAGAATATAAAGTTGCCCACGGTAAGTTCTACCTCTCACGCGACTCACTTCGGAGCAGCATTTATAACAATAACTATGTGATCGCTGAGATGTAGGACGTGTGCAGGGATGGCGGCAGCCTGGCAGAAAGGGAGTAAATCCTCCCCAAACACAGGAGGGCGAAATCTGTCCCAAACTGAAAAGGTTTGGAGACGTAGGTTTAAATACTTTCAAAGTCGAAAATAGTGAACTCTCAGAAAGGGGAAAAGAAAATATCGGGGGTGGGGGGGGGGGTGGAACACAGTTGTTTTTTTGAAAATAAGCCTTGGAAACTATATAGTCTGAATGTAAATTACGTAATATGTAATCTTGATCTTTTTATTTGTGAGTACTTGACACACAGTGTTGAGTTAGTTTCGGGTGCACAACCTAGTGATGGGACCAGTCCATGCGGTATATGAGGCTCATCACCAGTGTAGCTGCGGCTGTCCCAAACATGGTACATTTCTATCACAATATCATTGGCTATCCTCCTTATGCTCTGCTTTTTAATATAACCTTGATTTTTTAATAATCTATGTAAATAGGACCGTGGAAAGAAAACCATGGACAGGTAAAAGGGGGAGACAAATTAGGAGGTATTAAAGAATGAAAGAAGATTGGATGAAGACAAAATTGAGAAAGGGACAACCCTCACTCTACCCCATCCCTCCAAATTATGCTGGGGAGGAGGGGGCAGTGGAAATGGAGCACACTGGACACTGAAATGCAGGAGGAGGCTACTAAACACCCTCAGCCTATCTGATCCTGACAGGAGGGAAACCTCGACTAACACGTGATGGGTGCTAGTTTCGTTTTGTTTCACATAGTTGTAAAGTATAGTTGACACACATGAATTTCAGGGGTACAACTTGGGGATTCAATGAGTCTACGTGTATGTTATATTCACCGCAAGTGTTAACTACCATCTGTCACCATACCATTAAATACCATTGACTGTACAATGTGCGTTATTTTCCTTTAAGTTTATTTAATTATTTTTTTGAGAGAGAGAAAGCGCAAGTGGAGGTGGGGGGCAGAGAGAGGGGAGACAGCAGGAATTCCCAAGCAGGCTTCATGTGCACTGGCAGCACGGAGTCTCACACAGGGCTGGAACTCAGGAACTGTGAGAGCATGTCCTGAGCTGAAATCAAGAGACGGACACTTGACTGACTGAGCTACCCAGGTGCCCCAGCGTGTGTTGTTTCTCACTGGATGGGAAAGTAGAAAGGGTACACACCATGCAGTGCACCTGCATTTGAGGTCTCAGAAGAGGAGGTAACACATCCACCTGTGCCTGCCTGTGCCAGTCCTGGCTTCTTACTTCCTGTCCGGCTGGCCCCGCCATCTCCTCGCTCCAGGGGCTCGCCTTCCATTCGGAGCCGCTTGTCTGCTGCTCCGCACCTGGCAGTAAAACCGAGAACTATTCTGGACAGAGTGTGGGGAAATCCCCTTTCTCTTAGTTTCAATAGAGTTGAGGTTCATTTTTCAAGAATCTATACTGAGTAAACACACTAAAAAGGCCAAAACAAACTCCCAAGGCCCACACGCCTTCCTCACGCGTCTGGGCACAGACTGACACCCTTTAGAGTGTCACCATCTTTTTCGGTTTTGAGCCCCGTCTCACAGCCCACATCACACGTTCACGGAGATGACAAGAATGAGTATTGGGATTATGGGATTCTATCCCAGGAAAGGAGCTGCTGGAAATGGAATGAAAATGGAAACAGGAAGGAAAATACAGAAATCCATGATTATTTAAGGAGTCCTGAACTGTTCAAGGAAAAATATAAAAATAAGGCATTACTTTAAAAAGTCTGAATTATTTGTCTCAGGCTATAAGAAGAGTATTTTTCCCATCCACTTCTTTCTGGAAGGCCAGCAGAAGACTGGCTTAGGCGGGAAAGCAGACATGTCATAGATAGCCACAGAGAAGTGGTCGTGGACAGACGTACACCTTTCTCCAGCACCTTGATGGGCAGAAAGGCCAACTCACTGAATGTTCTTCCTGATCCTTTCGGATGCATGCCAGGATTATTTTCCCACAGCAGAACCTACTGATTCCGTCACAGAGACATGACTGAGATATTCATTGCACAAGGGAAAGAATTGAGTAACTTTCAGCTAACCATAAGAACATTATCTGTTACGTGAATTATTCATAAAGACACAAGGCCTACTCAAACTGACAGGACGGACTTTCGGAGATACGTCCGAGACAAGATGGAATTGTGCTAAACGCAATAAGAAATAATATGAGTTTATAATTGTATGTCTTATATAGAATGTGAATTTTTGATGGGATTCTAAAGACCATATCAGCATGTTAGTCGTCTTTCTTTATATTACTTACACTTCTTCCTCCCATCAGCATGAAAAATTTTTACATCAGTTACATTTATCTACCACTGACCTGATAGAAACAAACACGCAGTCTGGGCTGGCACTCACTTCAGTCCCCTTGCCATTCAATATATGATCGTACCAGCAGATTTGGCTAAAAAGTATCCAAAATGCACAGTCAGGCAGGCAAGCTATAGTGCAGTGGGGTCCCAGACTTCTTTAAAGAATAGATTAAAAGCATGGATCTTTGTCTCAGAAAAATGCAGAGAAGAAGTTATGCTTCAAATTTCACCGGCTCGTGGACTCCCTACAAACCATTCATCCGTGGCCCCTTAAGTATTGAATGTGAACTCTGTATTTCCAAAACAAAGCATAGGCAACTTTATGGTAATTTGCAAACTCGTATCTGACTTGAAGAAACTTCTAAAGGCTTCTGCTCCTGGGAATGTTCTGGGCAAGGAGACAGCATGGCATTTGACACGAGGCCCCCAGGTTTTCACACAATAGTTATTGGTCAGTCCTGAGGCTTGATGCATTTACTGGGGAAAATCTTCATGCCTCGAATTATTGCTTCAAAGATTGTAAAGTCAGATTAATAGGCAGAGAAAAGTTGTAAAGAGGGAAAAAAAAGGAGAATGTCCTTTAAATAGAAGGGTATGGCTGTCGCCTAATTTTACAATTTATAGCTATGTCAACAAACAGGATGTCAGGCTGGGTCCCTCTCAGAGGGCGTATAAATCAAGGGAAGTGCTGTTGCTACACTGAGCCGCAGCCAAGACCGACCCGCTTGCATCACTGCTCATTGAACAGCACTAGACGGCTATTATCCTTGAAACTTAAAGCATGCAAGATTATATTCATCAAGGCCAAGGGGATTCCAACTCTCCACCCGATGACCAACATCGGGCTGGAATTGTTGGAGATCTTAGACACCGTGCAACTCTTGACTCTTTTACCCGATTTTTTCTCATTGTTTGTATGTCCGTTGGTGTAGCCGTGTGTGCAGCACAGTCTGGCTAGAACGTTTATATACTTTTGAAGTTCAAATTCTTTGGTTCCTCTTCAAGTTATCATCCCTTCATTTACGATTCTCTTTATTCTTGTCTTAGTTTGGATTCCTGCGGCTTCAGTCTCCGGTGATGCTCTTGGGTCCAATTTTATAGGCACTTTTAGTCTAGAGGACAAGATGACAGTCACAAAAGGCTGATGTGTATAAATAGAGCCAGGATACTATGGTGTCACTGCTCTCGCACTGATTTGGAAGAGCATATTAAAAAGAGCAAATTGCGTTTTCTCTACCAAGGACATCATCAGGTAATAAGTTTTTAAAAAATGATCAAATGAGTAATTAGCATTAAATGTTTCTGACTTCACACCACAAGGGAATGATCCCGGAAAAGAGCTTTATGCTTGCTTCTAAACCTGGTCTTAAAAGAAAGCTATTTTTAAAAATCCTATTAATTAAATTAAACCTTAGTTATTATCTAGCCAGAGGCCGTACGTTTGAAATTGAAAGTCTCCGACTTCTAATCACCATGCAGCCAGGAGCTTGTTTTGTGACTTTAGGCAAGTCATCTAACTTCTTAGCTGGTCAAATTTCCTTACCTGCAAAATATACACATCAGCCTTAGCTGGCATGAAATTATCATGAAACACTTGCAAATACTGATGTAAAATAATGCTGTCCTTCTTTCAGAAGATGTGGTTCTGATCTGAAGCTTGGCGCATAGTAGGCAACTCACTGTCTATCGTGTGTAGTAATGAATGCATGGCTGATCCAAAGGTGCTTTGCCATATTTTTTTTCATTAGAAAACCCTGGAACTCCTTAGAGCCGATCTATATATTCCTGCGATGCTGCGTAATCATCCCGCTGGGTGGCCTTTGGATTACTGTTCCCTCTCACTTCTACTCTTGACTTTCCCTTCCAATCAACTCTTCCTTTCCGATCTCTTGTTCCCCAAACCACTCCCATCTACCGTTCCTTCCTCAGTCCAGTGCTAATCCAAACTAGTTCAGGGCTGGTCTGTAATGACAAGATAGATAAAAGTAGATGGACACTCAAATGTCCACCCGCGGATGAATGGGTAAAGAAGATGTGGTTTGGATAGACAATGGAGTATTACTCAACAGTCAAAAAGAATGAAGTCTTGCCATTTACAACAATGTGGATGGAACTAGAGTGCCTTATGCTAAGCGACATCAGTCAGAGAAAGACAAACATCATATGACTTCACTCATATGTGAAATTTAAGGCACAAAACAAATGAACAGAAGGGAACCGAAATAAAAATAAAAACAGGGAAGGGGGCAAAACATAAGAGACTTTTAAATATAGAGAACAAACTGAGGGTTGCAGGAGGGGTTGTGGGTGGAAGATGAGCTAAGTGGACAAGGGGCATTAAAGAGCACCCTTGCTGGGATGAGCCCTGGGTGTTATACGTAGGGGATGAATCCCTGGATTCTGCTCCTGAAGTCATTATTGCACTACATGCTAGCTAACTTGGATGTAAATTTAAAAAATAAAACAACAGGGGCACCTGAGTGGCTCAGTCGGTTTAGTGTCTGACTTTGGCCCAGGTCATGATCTCGTGGTTCATGAGTTCCAGCCCTGCATCGGGCTCTGTGCTGATGGCTCAGAGCCTGGAGCCTGCTTCGGGTTCTGTGTCTCCCCCTCTCTCTGCCCCTTCCCTGCTCTCTCTCTCTCTCTCTCTCTCTCTCTTTCTCTTAAATAAATAAATAAATAAATAAATAAATAAATAAATAAACATGAAAAAAATAAAAAATAAATAAGATAAAATAAATGGATAGGCACTGATCCAAAGAACAAGGGAAAGAGAACCAGCATCAAGCAATGCTGCTCCAACCGTCTGCCTGTCTTTTAATAATAACCCAATTACAAACAACTGACTCCGTGGAGAAGAAAAAATATTTCTCAAGCATACAATATTCGTGACCTGCAGGGATGCTTCTGGAACGGGCGATCACATGGACAATATAAAAGAGAAAAGTTCTCCTGGCTCCGGGGGACCTGTAATTTGCTGCCTCATAAAGCTTAACAAATACTCCGCGGCTCTGGCGTCTACAGGGCAAGTTGGCCGGTGGCAGTGTATGGACTCATCCTCAAATTCTGTATAGGCTCTGTAAGGTGTTCTCAAACCTAACATTTCCAGATCAAAACAATAGGATTATTGTTATCTCCAAACAATTGAAACGTTTTTTCTCTTTTTGTGGCTAAGTGATTAATTCGTACTCGAAAGGTTAAATATTCTCTGAGCCTCCCGGGTACAGTCATAGATCCCACAGCCCGCGGAGTTTAAATTTCAAATTCACATACACTGTATTTAAAAAAAGTATTTTTTTAATGTTTATTTATTTTTGAGAGAGACAGACAGACAGAGCGTGAACAGGGGAGAGGCAGAGAGAGGGAGACAGAATCCGAAGCAGGCTCCAGGCTCTTAGCTGTCAGCACAGAGCCCAGTGCAGGGCTCGAACTCACAAACCACGAGATCATGACCCGAGCTGAAGTCAGACGCTTAACCGACTGAGCCACCCAGGTGCCCCTCACATACACCTCAAAGAAAGAAGGAAAATGGCTGAACAGCATGGGCTTAACAGAGGTGGCTTTACTGACAACGTGATGTGACTACGCTCAGACAGAAAGCCTACAATCTACGGAAGCCTGTCCATTGTGCTCTTTGGCTCCAATGCAGCCGGGACCGGAATGCCTCATGGAAAGTGATAGGCTCATGGTTCCGAGAGTTCCAATAAGGCAACCAGATGACGGAGTCAGGGATGCAGGACTGGAAGGAAACTTTGAGATTCTCTGTGTGATGACCAAACCAAATGCTTTACTTGTGAGTAACAGAACAGCCACACCTGGAAAGTAAAGTTTTAATGCTTGGCACTCAGGTAATGGGGACGTGGCTTCATGTGCCATCTCATTGTCATTGCCATTAAGCAGATTTGATTATTACTTTTAATCAAAAAGGGTATAAACATTCAGTGCCGAGATTTAAAAAAAATGCCTCGTTCATACTAGTTTAGTCTTTTCGTTTGTTTATTTGTGACTTTTTATAATGTTTATTCATTTATTTGGAGAGAGAGAGTGTGTGTGTGCATGGCAGAGAGGGGGGAGAGAGAGAGAATTCCAAGCAGTGTCCACGCTGTCAGCGAAGAGCCCATCGCAAACTTGACCTCAGGTACTTGATCTCACAAACCCCGAGACCAGGACCTGAGCCGAGATCAAGAGTCGGATGCTTAACTGACTAAACCACTAAAGTGCCCCCTAACACTAGTTCCGTCTTAAATTCATTTGCATTTAAGACTAATAAGCAGCAGTCTACTCCATTTTCTATAGATTTTAAATAAAAATGCCCTTGAGACTGTTGGAGCCTAGCCAACTAAAGAGGGCAAGAGAGGTTGGAGAGGGCTTCTCCAGTTCTTAACTGCCTCAACTCTAACGGGACATACTTCATTAAACTCGTACAATGTCACATGTCAATTACATCTCAATAAACCTGGGGACAAATGGCCATCAATATTAACAGGATGATTCAGATGGAACCTCAAAAGGTTTACAAAAAGTCAAGCCTATTCATAGAAAATAAACACATAAAGGAACACACTTCTTTCCCACTATCATCTCACTTGCAAAGCCAAGTCATATGTCCCCATCTAGATGCCAAGGGCTGGGAAATAAATGTACTCCTTGACGGACAGCCACTGCTCAGTGACAATTCCACATCGTGGAAGAAGTAAGAGCATTCATTTTTAGGAACATCTAGCCATTTCTGTCATCTTCCCCTCCACGCATACTCTGTCGCATCACGTAGCTCCCAGCCTAGTTTGTATTACAATCTAAAGATGGGGGTAATCCAAGAGTAGACTGAGTCGCAAGCACTCAGAATCCAGGGGCCTAAACAGCAAATCATGTGCCTCCCTTCCATTTCTTGCCTTTGCTTTACTCTCCTCTTTGTTGGCTTCCTTCTCAACCAGGCTGTCACCACACAGTGGCCAAGATGGCCATTAGGACCTCAGGGTGTATTGTCTTCAGAACCAGTAACCTCAGAAGAAAAATGAAATAACAAAATCACTCCCCCCCCGAAATCCATAGCAATCCATGAAAATAAATCGGACTGCTCTTACTTGAGATGTGTGCTCACTGTTGAAGCAATCGCTGTGTCTAGCAGTGGGGAGGGGGGTACCCCGGTCAGCCTCTCCCATGCGAGAAGAGGCGTGGTCATGGGATTTATTGCTCAGCAGGACTTCGGGAAGGAGCAGTTTCTGAAAGGAAAAGCTGTTGGCCTACGAGGAAGTCCCGAGAGTTATCGCGGTTGGCACCAAGAATGGGATGTAAACAGATACGCAACTTGTGAATTTGCTTATTATTATTTCTTCCTGTCTTTGTTAGTTTTTCTTTTAGTCCTCAAGATCACATATCTTCTACATTTTTGATATTTGCTTACAAGAAAAAAGCTGTAATTCTCCTTTTCTCTCATTAGACTATAGAATTTTCCAGGTTAAGGATCATGTTACTCCTTTAAAAACAGCTTTAAAGTAACTAGGCTGCCATTCCATAAAAAATAAATTTTGACAAATGTCTTGATGAAAGGACCCCTTAACCTCCTTGTAAAAGCAGATTATATTTTTATTTATTTTCATTTTAGGGAGTGGTGTTCTTTGGGCTCTCAAAGTGGCTTGCCGGATGTAAGCATTTTGTCTACTAGAAATACTGCAAGCTTCTTAAGATACTAAGAAGGTCAGAACTATGGCATTTGTAGGGGCCAGACCTCCAGTGTTTCTCAAATCTATACCATTGGGATAGTGCCTAGATTGAAACATTAACTGACTGACTCTTTGTTAAGGAAAAGTTATTAACAATATTGGTTTTATTTTATTTTATTTTAATTCCAGTGTAGTTAATATACAATGTTGTACGTTGTTTCAGGTATACAACAGGTTGTACGTTGTTCAGGTATTGTTAACATTAAATGTGAGTACTGGCGATAGGCCACTGGCACTGGGCTAGGCGTTGGGGATATAGCTATGACCTTGAATTGCATCCACAAGGATCTTTCTTCTGAATAAGGTAATTGTCACAGGTCCCATGGATTGAGACATGGACATGTCTTCTTGAGGGCCACACTCAGCCTCCTGCAGAGGGCTAGACTTCCTGAAGCTAGTTGACATTAAAGTTGAGGCCCAGAAGATGAGTCAATGTCTGGGGAGTTGAGGTTGGAGAGTATTCCAGGCTGGGAACAGCATGTTCAAAGCCTAGAGGCAAGAGTGTGGTGCAATCAGGGAACTGAAAGAAGCTCCCCTCTGGCCCCTGCTCAGAGCATTGGGAAAATAAAATAGGGGAAACAAGGCTAGAGCCAGATTGTGTGTAAGCCACATGAAGGAGTTTTAAGTATCTTTAGGCAACAGGAAGCCGTTGAATGTTGTACAAAGAGGAGAATATAATCGAATGTGCACTTTGGGAAGATCTGTGGCCGGTGTTTGGAAAATAAATTAGAAGAAACTGGAATAGGAACAAGGGACCAGTGAGGATATTACTACCACGGATCGGAGAAAGAAAGATAATGTTTAGGTAAAGATAAAAAGAAATAGCTAGATACAACATGTATTTAAGGTAGAATTGGAAGAACATTCTGATAGTTTGCACGTGGAGAGGAGAGGGAGAGGGAGGCATTGGGAATGACATCAAGGTTCCGGAGTGTCATGGACTGACTTGTGTACCCCCAAATTCCTATGTTGACGTCCTAACCTCTAGTACCTCAGAGCTGTGATCTTATTTAGAGACAGGGTCTTTTCAGAAGTTATCACGTTGAAACGAATTCATTAGGGTGAACTCTGATCTAATACGATTGGTATCCTTATAAGAAGGGGAAATTTGGAGACAGGTGTCTCCACAAGAGCACACGTGAAGATGAAGGCAGAGATCAGGATGCTCCACACCCCAAGGAATGGTGCAGGTTGACAGCAAAACACCAGAAGCTGGGAGAAAGGATGGACTAGATCTTCAGCACAGTCCCCAGAAGGAAGAAACCCCTCTGAACCTTGCTCTCAGACTTCTAGTCTCCAGGAGTATGAGACAAATTTCTAATGCCTAAGCCACTCAGTTTGTAGTACTTCCTTAAGGCAGCCTGGAAGACTAATCGCCTGAGACATTGGTAGCGCCACCTGCTGAGGTCTCTGAGCTAGAGAGCGCTGGACAGAAAGCCAGCTGGGGAGAAACAATGCTCTTAACCTACCAATGGAAGTAATTTTCCAGTCACACATCAAAAAAAAAAAAAATTATCCATTTTCATCTGAAATTGAGATAAGATGTACCGTAAAACCAAATCAGTTTCCAAATGATCAAGGAGCTGATCGTTTGAACTGAATAAAAAGTTGTTACGTCTCTTGAGAAACCGAATGGCTGAGAAACCAGGACTCTAAGCTGACATTTAAGGTTTCCTCAGCTCAAAGGCTTCACCCCTGCTCAGTCACTTTGGGCAGATTTCATGGAAGATTATACAAGAAAAAATTACATGAGAAAATTTCTCAAACTGAAGAATTCAGGTCTGCGGTCTGAAAGGGCTCTTCAAATGCTTAGCCAAAAACCCTTTGTTTTGGAAAGAGACCTACATAAAGACTCGTCAATTAGAAGTTTCAGACCTCTAAAGGTAAAGGGAAAAAAAACTAAAAGCTTCTAGGGATTAAAAAATAAAAAAGAAAAGTCAACGAAGGGATATAAAATCCAAAGGAGAAATGCCTTCAAAATCAAAAGGAAAAGACATTTTTAATTGAAATTGTACTACCCAGCCAAACAACAAATCAAGTGTAAAGGTGAAATACAGACATCTCAAATGACTAAAGATCTTTCTTTTTTAAATTAATAATAGGATTAGCCTAGAAAACAAAAGCACAGCCATGTCTTGTTTCCCCCAGGCCTTGCTTTCCTCCCTGCCCGGCCCCAGCCCCAGCCACATCCTTCCTAAGTCCCGACATTGCTCTTCTTTCCTTTAACACCCGAGGCTAAAAGGCTGCAAGAAACCAGATTGCTCCAAAGGGCCTCTGCTGGGGTCCAAAAGCCAGCGGAATAGTCAAAGTTGGCAAGAAGAAAAGAAGGAGATCTTGAAAAGATACTTTTAATTAGGTGATTCAAAACAGCTAGAGACCACTTATTGACTCCGTTCCAAAGTGGTTTCCTGTTATGGCCTCCAGATAAGTATGGTTTTACTGTATTTGGTTAGGAAATTTAAAATAAAGCAATATTAAACTGCATGAGATAATGAGGTCGCTGATAATGGTAGTGATGCTGATAGGTTTTAAAAAGAAAGAATGTAAAAGAAAAACAATGCACAGAGGTGAGTCCAGGTCTTCTAGAGTCAGTTGATACAGATACCAAGCAACTTACCTCGTTTTCTACATCACACATAGTTTTCAATGAAAATCTTGAAAAAAGATGACACGACTCCCTTTGGACAGACGACTCCTCAAAGCAAAGGTATAAATTAGCGATCCTATGCAATAATCAGAGGAATCAAGTCTATTTCTCTTGACACCCAAGTTACCCCCTGTTAGAGCATATAGCGGCACACAGAGATAAAAGTGTGGTGGAAATTTAGCAATAAAAGTTGTATTCCTACGATACCAAATGTTGGCAAAGATGTGGAAAGACAGGACTCCATGGCTGGTGGAAACGCGAAATGGCACGGCCCCTTTGGAAGACATTTTGGTGGTTTCCTACAAAGCCATGTGTACCCTTACCATATGATCCAGCAATTGTGTTCCTTGGCGTTAACCCGGAGAAGGTGAAAATATATGCTTACACTACAGCCGGCACACAGATGTTACAGCAGCTTCCTTCGTCATTGCCATAACTTGGAAGCAATCAAGATACCCTTCAGGCAGTGAATGGATAAATAAGCTGAGGTACATCCACACAGCGGAGTATTACTTGACACTAAAAAGCTATCAAGCCCCAGGAAAGACATGGAAAAACCTTAAACGTGTATTACTAGGTAAAAGAAGTCAATCTGAAAAGGCTGCACACTGTATGATTCCAACTCTATGACATTCTGGGAAAGGGAAAACTATGGAAACAGTAAAAAGATCAGGGATTGTCAGGGATCGTGAAGGTTGGGAGTGAATAGGAAAAACATAGAGAAGTTTTAGGGCCTCGAAAATATTTTGTATGGTACTATGATAGCTACATGTCATCATACGTGTGTCCAAACCCATAGAATGTACACCGCCAAGAGCGAGCTCTCAGATAAACTATGGATTTGAGATGTTACATTTGCCAGTGTAGGTTCAACAATTGTAACAAACGCGTCGTCTGGTGAGGGATACTGATGTTAAGAAACTCCGTGCCCCCACAGTGACAGGAACTACGTGGGAAATTTTTGTACCCTCCTCTCAGTTTTTCTGGGAACCCAAAAATGCTCTAAAAAAAAGTCTCAAAAAATTCTTTTAGCTTAACGCTGTGATCCTTGCTGAGATGTAGTAATTCCAGGAAATAAGAGTGCATTAAACTGAGAAGTCGCTGAAGGCTTTTGCGGAGTGGGTTTTAAGACCCTTGGGAAAAGCGGATTTTTACAGGGAAGGGACCACGGACCAGGAATTAAGTGCAAACGGAGGCACAGCAGAGGCCAACGACTCAGGCATTGCAACTGGCCTCAGCTCTGTCTGGGTGCTGTTTGTTCACTCATTCAACAGATGCTAATTCCACGCCTAGAAAGTGCCAGGTACCATTGGAGGCTCCTAGGACGTCGGTAAATCAAACAGATGAAGCCCCCTCCCAACCCCCGTCCTCCCAGAGCTTACTCTTCAGCAGGAAGGGATAGAAAAATAGATAAGAAACACATGAAATTAAATCATATAGTATTTTAGAAGGTGATTAGTGGCTATGGGGGAGAAAAAAAAAATCAGAGCCAGGGCAGGGGATCAGGGATTCCAAGGCGGTAGGGGCAGGTTCTAATTTTAACTATGGCGGGTGGTTTGCTTTTTCAAATACATAATTCAGTGAAGAGTCTACTGAGTATACAATCAGATCCCAGGCTTGAAAACCATAAGGTTCATCTGTGACAACTGCTAGACCCCGAAAATTGACTTAACGCATGGGCTTAGAGGTAGCAAAAGTATTTATTATCCTCTGTGGATATTTATAGATGTTCAAATAACATCACATTATCTCCTTTACTGTTTTGAGGATGCAAGGGATGCGCCGAGTTTCACAATCAAAAGCAAAGGCAAAATATCTGTTTGAGTGAAGACACACCTTCACCTCGTCTTCATCCGTAGGCTTCCGCAGGTACAAATCTCACCTAATTTATTGGACGTTTCTTTCATCAACACATAAAAATGTTTAAATATCTGAGTTAAATATACTTCCAAAAGATGATGATGATTATGTGTTGAGAGTGAAAGAATAAGACCAGAGAAAGGGTTGCCTTAGAATGTTGTCCTTTTCTAATAGAAGGTGGGCCCTTAATCACCAGGTTCTGTTCTCTGTCATCAGCATTCAGGGGGTTGAAAAAGCATTACTTGGGAAATGAAGCTCATTGAAAATTGCAGGGGAGAAACGATCCTGAAAGTCACACATAAGAGCAAGAATTCAAGTCAGGACGACGTTGCGTTCGCTTGACAAAACCGTGCCTTGAGACTTGCTCCGTGTTGCATTTAGCCCCTAAATCGCTCCTTCAGTAAATCAGTTCCTAACAAAGCCTAGGTGCCAGGACTGGAAAGGAAAAGAAAGAAGTTAAAGAGCTAACGGTCTGACCAGTGTAACTACTGAATGAAACTGAAGAACTGTTAGAGTCTTGTGAAGCAAGAACCTTTAAGTGGAGCCCCTGCAGCAGCTGTTCTAGGCCTAAGTTACCTGGGAACAGATGGCGTTCTGGTATGAATGTCTTGAGTCTGAGAGAGCTTTGAGAAATCTACGGTACACATTTCCTAGTGGGAGAGGGATTTGCTGCCCCACGTCCAGTCCCCTTTGCTATTGGGTGGAAATCCCCTTTAGGGGGTTGGATCAGCTAGATCCTTCCTGTGCCTGCTCCTGGAGCACAGGCAGTATGACCTAGGATCAGCCAATGGGATGTCCCAGCTGGAGACTCCGAATTCTGTGTGGGATATCCGGCTGCTGACCAGCTGGTTAGTTCACTATACATGGAGCATAGTTGGAGTGGTGAAGGCCGCAGTATCTGTGGTCATGTCGACAGAGGTAGCCTGTCAAGCAAAGGCAAACTTTCCCTCTTGTGGGACTTGTCTCTAATTCTAGCTATGTAAACTCCTGGAGGTGTCCTGTTCTAACTCTGAAGTCTGTCTCCCCAGGCTTACTAGCAATTCTAAAGTTCACAGATTGCCTGAAATAAATCACTTTCTGTTCAAGTTTCCTTCTCCAGCCGAGATCTTTGACTGATAATAGCCATGTGTAACCTGAAAGATTAACTCCTTCATCTCACAAAAGAGGAGAGGTGGTCTCAGAGAGGTTGTGACTTTTTCCGGGTTACTCAGCAACATGGTGTTCACGAGACGATGGCTTAAATATTGAAAAGATTACTGAAAATAAAGCATGAGACAGCAGAACTAAGTCAGAGATAGATTTACAGTTTAAGCCTTGGGAACGAGTGAACTCCCCATTTGAGAGCACGTGGTACCTACACCAAAGGAGAGTGGGAACTGAACCATAGGAACGTGGACTTGTAAGCAGTGATTAAAAAACAAAAACAAGCCCCAGAGTCCATACTAAGGCAGACTAAGAAGAGGTTGATAAAATACTAAGAGAAGGAACAGGTGTGTAGGGTTACAAGAGAAGAAATAGGAGTATAAAGACATTGAAACCAATGCATGAGAAATGATTCCAAAAAGAGTTAATTGGTGACATTGTCAACAGACTACTAACATTCTGGTCACCAAGTAAAATATGCAGGGGGGCCAGAGGGAGTAGTCTCTGCTGCCAAGCAACTCTCTGACACTAGCTAAGTGTCCTACAATTCCACTCCGTTTGGACACTACCTCCCCGGAGATGGCGTCAGGTCCCGCAGGTTAAAGACTGCCCCCACTTCATAGACCATCACAAGCCCAGCTTGTCGCCTGTGCCACTGAGCAACTGGCCATACATCAGAGGATCCGTTGCCTCCACCTCATGTTCGATTAATTTGCTAGAGCAGCTCACGGAACTCAGAGAGAGAGTTTACTTGTTAGATTACGAGTTGATGACAAAAGGATAGAATTCGGGAGCAGTCCGCTGGTGGAGAAGCATACAGCAAGGTGTGGAAAAAGGGTGTGGAGTTTCCATGCTTTCTGAGTTCCCCACCCAGCACCTCCATGTGTTTGCCAAGCTGGAAGCTATCCAAACCCTGTCCTTTTGGGGCTTTGATAAAGGCTTCATTATATAGGCATGAGTGATGAACTCCTTGACCATTGTCGGTTGAACTCAGTCTTCAGATCCTCTCCCCTCCCCCGAGTTTGGAGCATGGGACTAAAAGTTCCAACCCTCTGACCACAAGGCTGGCGCCCCTGGCAACCAGTCCCCTTCTGTGAGGTCCAAAAGTCACCTTGTTAACATAAAAAGACATCTTTATTGCTCTCGTTTTTATTGCTCTGTGCAAGATACCAGGAGGAAGATCACGTATATATATATTTATAATTAATCATGATATCACCAGTTTGAATTGAGAATTTTGTAATTATGAGTTTATTTATAAACTAAGATATCTTTAAGACAGAAGTCTTTAAAGAGACCAAAGACCACCTTGCAAAGGGCACAGAGTAAGTGAGGACATGATAGTGAGTGTTACCTTTACTATTGGAATGTTTTGTGTAGAAAGAAAGGCAGAAATGAGATTGTACGCTGAGCATCAGAGGAGAGCTTTTTGTACAGGACAGATGTGTTGAACACCAAAGAGAAAGAATTAATTTAAAAGAATGTAAGAGATAAAGGCAAATATGGAGATCCTGTTTCTCTTGACTGTCACTCAACTCCTTGTACGCAGCCAGGAGGATTATTTAATCAATTCAGGTTACATATTTGTTCTCTCTTTAGACCATTGATGGCTGGCTGAATATTCTTTTTTTTTTTTTTTTTTTTTTTTTGGTTTCACGTAGCTGTGGCCATAGCCTGTTGGGTGGCTAGTCACATTTTCTACATTTGACTCAATTGTTAGAACTTGTTTCCATTGCACACTACCACACAGCAAGAACTAGATGCTATTCATTTAGCAGGCAGATATATTCATTGCCGACGGGACTGTGCTACTCTTTAAAGACAATTACTTGGATAAGTCAAACCAGAGAAGGTTGGCTGCCTGGGATATCTGGTTGCTTCATGCCTGTATGTGGGGGAGTTTGGATGCACTTTGAGTGAGGGACACTATTGATTTCACAGCTGTATATTTCACACCAGACTTACACGGTGAAAACCCAGCAGCCTCACCTGCCATCCCTAGGTAACCTCTCTAGAGAAACCATGATGACATTATCAGGAAGGAAAGATCTTTTGGAAAAGTTCGCAGACCTCAGAAAAGTCGTTCTTCCAGCTGGTGCACTTCGATGGACATGGCATCCGATTCTGAGTCACTCTGGCGTAAGTGGGTACAGGTATTGATAAAACTTTCCTACCTGCCTTCTGGCTGTATCATGTACATAATAACAGGCTGAATCAGGTTGAATCCTCCACCAGTCTCCAAATTATTAGCTCAGGTTATTAGTGTCAAAAATATTCTCCACTGATTAGCTCTGTGATCTCGGGCAAGTTACTTAAGTTCTCAGAGACTCAATCTCTCATTGTAAAATAATTGTATAGACTCCCGGAGCTGTTGGGGTGATAAAATAAGACATGGAGTGATTTTTAAAAAAAAAAAAAAAAGCACAGAGCACGGAGCCTAGCATATGATAAACGCTCAATAGATGGAGGTCTTTTTTTTTTTCACTTTCTCTGAACTTCTTGCGGTAATTTTTTTTTTCCACAAATAATCTTTACAGAGCATTCGCGTACACCCTAGCGAGTGACCTTTAGGTTAATTCATATCCCTTAACGTGTTCCTACTAAAACACTATGTGACCTTGTTAATACTAAATATGAAAGTTTACGTTGAAAATACACTTAGATATTAGCTCTAATACATGTGCTCAAAAATAAGCCTAACCGATGTTTGATCCCTGGACTTTCAAACAATGTTGGGTTATGACTGCTTTGGCTTTGTCGGCTTTGCACACAACATTTATCTCTTGCTTTCCATGAGGTATCCTAAATCCCCAGCATCCCCCCCAACACAATACATGAGCCTTTGGGGAGCCACCTCATTGCAAATTCTGTCTTATATGCGTGCAGTCACCACATTTTCCGTGCCTTGAAATGTACAGAAATATGTCCATTTAGAAACTTGGATTGGTTGATCTTTGATTTCAAAATGGCATGGAAAGAACCCTTTCACTATTGTAATGGAAAAAAAATCTTGGAGTCATCCTCGATTCATCTTTTTTTTTCTCACTTCCAGCAGCGTATCTGCCAGAAAATCTTGTGGACTTTTCTTCAAAAGATAGTCAAGATCCAAGAGTAAGTATCATCCTCACAGTCCGCCTCTATTCGCCCTTGTCTCTTTACTGCCTAGTTTTCTTCACAGTAGCTGGACTAACACGCAGAAAACTTAAGTCACCCCTCTGTTCGAAAACCTGAAATGACCCCACTTCTGAGTAGCTCCCAAAAGAACTGAAAGGAAGGACTTGAGCGGGTATTTGTACACCAATGTTCACAGCAGCATTGTTCACAATAGCTGACAGGTGGATAACAACCCAGGTGGCCATCAATGGGTGAGTGGATAAACAAAATATGGGGGTACTCAGCAATGAAAAAGAAGTTCTGACACATGCTACGACATCAATGAACCTTAAAGATTTGACGAGATGAAGACATTATGCTAAATGAAATAAGGCAGTCCCGAAAGGGTAACTATGGCATGGTTCCGCTTATATGAGGCACCTGGAATGGGCAAATCGATGGAGATAAAAAGTATAATAGTGGATGCCAGGGGCCGGGAGTAGGAGGGAGTAGGGGATTATTGTTTAATGGGTACAGGGCTTCAGCTGGGGATGATGAGGAGGTGCTGGAGATGGACGGTGATAATGTAAGGTGAGGTAAATGTACTTAACGCCACTGAACTGTTCACTTAAAATGGTTACGATGATACATTTAATGTTATGTCTATTTTGCCACAATTAAAAGAGAAAAAAAGGTGGTCATCGGTCTCAGAATAAAAATCTCAATTCTTATTTGGGCCTAAAGGCTCTATGCACTCTGATTCCACATAACTCACCGGGCCCGAGTTCCTTTGTTCTCATCCTCGATCATTCCGCCGCAGCCGTGCGACCTCCTGGTTATCCTCAAAACCCCAGGGCATGGCATCTCATCAGGGGGTGCTGTTTCTTTACCTGGGAGGCTGCTCCCCCAGATTCCCCAGCAAGGGCTCACCTCCCCCTCTTCCATCCCATCTCTGCTCCGACGCTCGGGGAGGGGAGGCTTTCCTGGCCATCTCGTTTATAAAGAAAACACCTTCCTCCCAACATCCTTCACCCCCTTCCCTGCTTTGCTTTCCTCCATATAACTTATTAGCATTTGATATGCTACGTGATTTACATATTTATTTGTTTCCCCTACTCTAACGTAAGTTCCACAAAGGGATGATTTTTTCCTGTTTTGTCCACTTCTGCTTCCCCAGGGCTGAGACCAGTACCTGACCCCTGGTAGTCACCCCATGAATATTTGTTGATAAAAAGCCAAAAGGTGCAGTTTCATAAAGCAATCAAAAAGACAGAAAAATATATTTGAAACATCTCTTTTAAGTCCAAGTCTTTATCTTCATCGATTAGATATTTCTCAGAAATTTCCTGTAGATGAATCGCTGATTGGAAATCAAATCATTGAAGCTTTAATATCTTTTTTAAAGTTTACTTATTTATTTTGAGAGAGAGAGACAGAGACAGAGAGTACACATGTAGGGGAGGGGCAGAGAGAGAGGGAGAGCGCGAATCCCAAGCAGGCTCCACACTGTCAGCATAGGCAATGCGGGACTTGAACTCGTGAACCACGAGATCATGACCTGAATGGAAATCAAGAGGCTGACCGAGCCACCCAGGTGCCCCGAAGCTTTCATCTTTAATTATTTGCTTAATAATATTTGGCTCTTTAATTTTTGATCTTGAATATTCGATGGTAGTTTTTATTTCCAAATTACCTTGCCTGACTTACACTCAGGTTTAATTTAACAAGCATTTACTGAGGAGCTCCTCTGTACTGGGCACCACTTGTCCAACTGGATCTTTAGCACCTTTCCTGTCACGGCTCTATAATCAGCTAGTAAATACTTTTGCTTTTTAAAATTTCAAATTTGCATAGAAGCAGATTTTTACTATCTGGGAATACAAGATGGAGATTTGGATTATTTTTCTCCCATAACCATGATTCTTTTCTTTACGCCACATACACTTAAGTAATCAATTAATTAATTAATTAATTTAATGCCATGTAGACTTCACCTGCTCAAAATTAGTAGCAGTGCCCCACTGGGCGCTGGAATCACAGATCACAGAGATACCTGCACCGCGATCATCCTTCTCATCCATCTTTCTGCCCCTGGACAGAAACGATTTTCCACCATTTTGCTAAGAAAGAATATATTTGGGGGTCATTCTTCCAGGAATGTACACTTCCACCATAATATTGCAAGAATGAATCTTGTATTATACCATACTTCTTATTTTACGGATGAAGAAATTAAGATGGACGATTTAATAAATTTCCTGAGCTACCAAGCCGAGTTTATGATAGAACTTGGATTGAACTTCATTCGAAGCTCGTATGGTCAACGTTTGAGTAGCTTTCTCAAGCTCCCTGATATTTATTAGTATGGAATTTCTTTTCTAAAAATAAATAGCATTATTTTCCACAAATCAGTATCTTGTAAAGGAATAAAATTATACACCTTTTGACTCTAGAGATGACTCCATTTGAACTTCTCCCTCAAAACTGGTTTTTAATTTCTAAAGGCAATAGTACAATTTTCAGAGATGCAGTTAAAATCCCATTATAACTAACTCTTTGGGATGTGCTAATTAATCTTGAAGTGGAATTTTGCTATAGTGAATATTAAACGTAGGCATCAAATTCCTAAACAGTAAGAGTAGGAGAGAACACAAGGCTGGTGTGTGATTGCTCTGAAATAAATTTATAAGAGACGAATAGCAAAGTCAAAGAGGTTATACTGCTAATAATAGTTACCATTTACTAAACATCTAAAATGTATCAGACCCTGTACTAAGCCAATTATTTATTCTCACCCCCTTTCTCCTTCAAGGTCTTAGAACTTGGATTTCTTAGAAATTCCTACTTTGGGTGAGGTTGGGTCAATAATAAGGGGGTTAAACTCTTTTGGTTGCTGTATTGCTTTTAGCTGGTGATGAGAATCCTAAGTGGGAAAGAGTAGAAAAAGTAAGGTCCGGTTTATATCCATCTCCTGAAAATTGATTAAAAGATTCTCTTTTGCCATCTGGTTTCCAGATAGCTCTAAACACTTGAGTATCAGCTTTAGTAAATCAGTAAATTAAGATCCTAGCCCCATTGGCTGCTGCTGCTCACCAAGTAACAGGAGGAACACGGAGGGTAACTTGGGAAGAACAAATAGTCTTTACCAAGGGCAGTCAAATATTGGAGGTGCAGCCAGCTCGCTCTCCACGGCGCTTTCTCAGTTATACGGTTGATACGGAAGGGAATAATACAAAGAAGAAGAATCACCTGGGCTGAGAACTAATCTTTCCAAATCTTACTCTGTGCAAAGAAAATGCTTGTTAAATTTATATGCGAGGGTTTATATACGATTCATTTTTGGGACGGTGTGTGAACCACAAGACCACTTACACTTATTTTATAATCAATAACTATGAGGCTTTGCAAATAGATTTTTCAAACTCACTAGTCCACAGAGACGGTCACAGTCCTGTCCCACTAAGAGCAGTTTCGGTAGTTTTTAAACCTCCGAGGCTGCAACCATGACTCAGAGGTGTGATAGGCTGGCATCACGACCAGGAAGAATGATCACATCCATTGTTAATTAAATCTAAGACAGCGATAAGGAGAAAATGGTCACATTAATCATGTATTAAGAGACTAAAAATAGCTCCCCCAAATAGGCTGCTGAAATTCACATCAGGGCATAGCATGGTGAGCACTTTAAAGCCCTCACTACCCACTGCCCAACAAACAAAGGCTGAAAATCAGCTGAACGAGAGGAAAATTCCCTTATCTGGCACAGAAGGATAATGAAAACTTGAGTTGTTATGTTGCCAGCACCAAGGTCACTGTAAGTCAATTATTTCATAGGCTCTTGCCAAGAGCATGTGTTTATAACAGTTAAGTACCAACCCAGCTATGTCAAGGTTACAATATTTAGTTGAAGAGAATGCTTCAAACACCAAAAAACTAAATATTTTTAACCACAAGATCAAAAGGAGATGCTCTCTGCTCCTTATAGTGTACAAGGCAGCACCTAAACAGTTTGGGGCAGAAGAAGCTGACAGAGGACAAAATTCCATATCAATGCACAACACTGTTCTCTAGGCCAACGGGAGGGTGGCAGAATTTCAGGAGGGGGCTTCAGAGGTGACCCGATTCAACCCCCTCGTGTTCCAAGGGAGGAAACTGCAGCCCCAGGGATGGGTAAGGAGCCCTCGCGGGGTCATGATCAGACCAGAATCCAGGCCCCCGGGCTTCCACCTGCTTCTCCTTCCTGGGGAGATGTTCTCCCTTGTGGAAAGTGCGGAGTCCTTCCCAGGGCACAAGGCTAGCCCGGTGCCATGCCACGTGCAAACCACGTAACCTCCCTTTGTCAATATGCTGTGTCTTCCTTGCCCGGATACTGCAAATTCTGGAGCCCACTTCAGACACAGTACATCTAGAACAGTCGACATTTGGTACGAGTTTGTTTCTGCAATAATCCAGCCGGTAATTCAAGGACCTCCTTCTCCCTATTAAACTATTTCTCTTTCTGATGCCATTCCTACTAAGAGTTTCATCAAACAATAAATAAATATCGAGGCCTTCCTATTCGAGCGCTAGACTTTTTGCTTTCAATGCATTAGCCTCTTATTATTCTCCTTAAGTTCCTAGAAGGATTGACAAGTGTCTTTCTCATGCCAATATGTTCATCATTGTACAATATGTCAGAATCTTCCCCAAGGTTCTGCCAGTAGTTACCATAGTTTTACAACAGAAGTCACAAAAAGTTTGGAGCTTTGTTGTTTAGGTTTGAAATACTCCAAATACTTCTTCCAAATTTCATTTGAAACTTCATTTTCCAACTCTCCCATTTTCTATCACGATTTCTCTTTTTTAAAAAATTTTGTTTAATGTTTATTTGTGTGTGTGTGTGTGTGTGAGAGAGAGAGAGAGAGAGAGAGAGCGTGCATGAACAGAGAGAGAGGGAGACACAACATGAAGCAGTCTCCAGGCTCTGAGCTGTCAAGCATAGAGTCCAGTGCAGGATTTGAACCCTCAGACCACAAGATCATGACCTGAGCCAAAGTTGGATGCTCAACCGACTAAGCCACTTAGGTGCCCCAAAATCACAATTTCTCAATACCCAAACCACAATACTCAATTTTCGTCCTCCAATCTAGTGTCAGAAGTAAGCTTACCTGGTGGGCTGATACAGGTTTAAAAGTAAATACAATGCTTTTTATAAATAAATTTCAAGATTATATATCTCCCGGCTGATAGGATTCTCTCTGGCTCTCTATTTCCCTCTGTTTCAAGAAAAACAAAAAACAAAAAACAAAAACATGTCTTCTCTTTCTTTCTTCTTCCGTCTTTTTTCTCTTCCTTCCTATTTCCTTGGAAAGTGTGTTTCATCACCTACTACTCACCAGACACTTGAAAAGTTGTTACGGAGCCAGAGAGTAATAATTCATAGTTTATGACCTCAAGGATCCCAGTGTCCAGTGAGAGAGAAAAATGTGTTAAAGTCTTTCTTTACAAGTATCCTTTTCACATTTTTGTTGTTGTGAACATGAGGAACAAATTGTATACCAAAAAGACATTTGAGTCGAAGAATACTGTAGAAACACCTTTACACATTAGTGCTGGTGTTTCGATCTCTAATTTGCCAATTTTTTTCTTAAGCCATGTCTTCAGTTTCTTCTTTCCTGGAGTTTGAGTACCACTGTCCATGTATTCTAGAGGTGGGTAATGGGCGTTGAGAGACATGAATTTCAAGAAAACCGCCCAGTGAGCGGGTTCTTATAACAATCCAAAACGCTGAGGCTCCAAGCTTTTAGAGCTGCAAACACATAAGAAAAAATGCCCCAAAAATGACTGGAAGAAGACGGTGCCTAGCTGTGAACCACCTGTCCCTCTGCCAAAGTTACGCACTAATCAAATGCCCCGCATGAGAAACATTCTAAAGAAAATCAGGTCTAATTAGATTGAATGCTTCACTCAATGTATTAGTTTCCTAATGTGCAATAGAAAAATTACCATAAGACGAGTGGCTTAAAACAACACGAGTCCATTTCCATATCAGGAGATCAGAAGTCAGAAATCAGTTTCACTTGGCTAAAGTCCAGGTGCCCTTGGGGCTGATTCCTTCTGGAAGGTGTAGAGGAGAATCCCATTCCTTGCCTTTCCCAGCTTCTAAAGTCTGGTGTGTTCCCCCGCATGTGAACCGTTCCTCATATCCCTGTAGCTTCTTACTTCTGCGGTCATCATCTCTCCTCGTTCTTCCTTTTAACCTTCTTGCCTCCCCCTTCTAAAGACAGTTGTGATTACGTTGAGCCCCTGGATTTCCCTGTATTGAAACGTATGTTAATCATATCTGCAGAGTCCCTTTTGTCATATAAGGTAAACAGTCACAGGTTCCAAGGACCAGGACATAAATATTTTGGTGGAGTCCTTATTCAGCTAGAAGTCAGCTCAACCAAGGGAAAAATTCTGATTCACTCAAACACGTGGGCTGGAAACAAGGCTGAAATGTGGACCTTACGATGACCATTGCTCATTCTCTAGATTGTTTTCTCATTGCTCAATACGAGGGGTTTTGTTTCTGGGTAAACAGAGACATAGACTCTGGTTATTTGTTTTGCCATTTCCTGCTAAATCACGTTCCCGAGTCTGATGTAGTTTGGTGTACACTCTGACCCCAACATTGCTTTTGGAACTTGTTCCTGACCAATTTTCTCCTATCTATCATGTAGGTCATTGAATCTTACGGGTATTGATATTCGACTTGAGAGATGTTTCCTATTTCCTCCCCTTCCTCTTTTTAAAACTTTCTGGGGTTTTCGCAAAATGTTGTCATTGACTACCAGCTGTAAGTTTCATTGTCGGGACAATTTCTTTAAATATTGGAATGAACCCGTCTAATAAGATGACATCGAATTTTGATGTCCTTCATAAAACTCCTATGAAATAAATAATCAGCCTTCAGATTATAATCTATGCATAGTTCAATATAGTTAATATAGTAGTTTTTTATTTCAACATCGTTCAACATTTTTTTATGGGAAGAGAGAGTCAAAGTCACGTTCTGTTTAAGGACATCTATGGTCACACTATTACATTCACATTATCACTTGTACAGAGAGAGCACTGAACAACGAACAAATATTTGCTGGCCTTTCCCCCCCGAACTGGATTATTAGTTCTTAATAGGAACAAAACCTTTGACTTTAGCATCCTCAATGATAACTAGTATCAGATTGGCCACGTAATTGGCAATCAAATTATTTTTGGTTGATTGACTAGTCTTTTCTTAAAAGTCACATTTGGCTGTATGATTGGATTCCTTTTTAAACAAAGAGAATGTACAAAAGCTCGGATTTATTTTTAAAAAGGAAAAGAGCGATGGTTTAATTTCAAATAAAATATAAGCTTCTTATTAATTATAACTATCCACCATAAAATTTAAAATAGATAAATAATATATAAAATCGTACAGAAATGTATTGATTGCACAGGTAAAATCTAGTCATACACTGATTGATTGCTCTTTTTTTTATCTTTAAGTCTCTAGTGATTTTTAAAAATATCTGTGTGTCATGGGGCACCTGGGTGGCTCCGTCGATTAAGCATCTGACTCTTGATTTAGGCTCAGGTCATGATCTTTTTCGGTTGGTGAGTTTGAGCCCGGCATCGGGCTCTGTGCTGGCAGCTCGGAGGCTACTTGGGATTCTCTGTTTCCCTCTCTGTCCCTCCCTAGCTTGTGCTCTCTCTCTCTCTCTCTCTCTCAAAATAAACAAACATTAAAATATAAATAAATAAATAAATAAATAAATAAATAAATAAATAAATAAATGTATGTATGTGTCGGGGCACCTGGGGGGCTCAGTTGGTTGAGCTTGATTTCGGCTCAGGTCACGATCCCAGGGTTGTGGAACTGAGTTGCGCATTGGGCTCTGCGCTGTGTGTGGAGGAGCCTGCTTAAGATTCTCTCTCTCTTTCTCTGTGCCTCTCTCCTCCACTCGTGCTCTCTCTCTCTCTTTCAAAAAAAAAATCTATTCATTGCTCTATAATTTCATTAGTTTATCACCCCACCCTTGTCTTTGGTTTATATACCACTGTAACTTTAATATTTACCTTATTTAAAACTTCCATCTTATTTCATTTTCATTTTTAATTTTTATTCCTGTGTTAAACATACATAAGAGTGCACGGGTCACAGCGTACAACCCATCTTCATAACGAACGCCCCCCCCCACCGTCATCCGATGCAGGTGCAGAAACAGGACACCGCCAGCATCCCAGACACCCCCACCCTTCCTCTCCAAGGCTTGCCCCCTCCCCACTTCTCAGGCCCTACAGTAGCTTTGCTTGCTTTTGAACTCCTTTTATTTTAAAATTTGCTTGCTTACTAGCGGCCAATTTTTAAAAGATTCAGATTTCTACACATTCCCACCCCCACCAAAAACACACACACACACACACAAAACAACAAGAAAAAAGCAAACCAAATTCCTGGGGATGTATTTTCTTTCCTCTTTTAAAAGATGAATTTAATGATGCAGTTCATTATCTCAATAATGTCGTGTTCATCATTAAATCCATCTTCCACTGACTTGCTAATAGGCTTCCTCTGTTTCTTTTCTCTCCAAGCCTTTCAGAAAAGCCTTAAAAGTTCCTCTACCCCTTCCGCCCGCACATTCCTTCCAGGGACTGCCTTCCTTTCCTGTCCCTTGCTCTAGTCTGAATCTCCCCTCTTTCATATTCTCAGAGAGAGATCATTTGATAGCTTTCAGGATGAAACCCTCTATCTTCCTTTGTGAGTCCACAGTACAGCTGTACTTTTCCTTTCTTAAAAAAAAAATCCCATATGTATTAATTATAGAGTGTTGCTTAAATTTCTAAAGACTCCTGGGGCACTTCTAAGTATATAATAATTCTCACTTCACTTGGCCAATTAGTTTTATTCTTAAAATTCTAAGTCCGGAAATTAGGCTGTATGCTGCTTTGGGCTATGTGTTCGCCATTTTTTCCCATGCCAAATTCAAATGGTCAAGGGGCCTTCTCTTACGTGTGTCTCATCCTCGTTCACTTCCCTCCCTTTTGTGCAGAGGCAGACTGAGACCGGGGCTGGGGCTCTGTTCTCTGTCTCTAACATCCATGCTTCTCTCTCCCACCGAAGAGCCATTTGGATGATGGATATACTATGTGCTTGTTTCCCAGAAGATGACTGGAATAACTCTCCCCGAGGAAATGTTTTGAGCACTTTAAGAATTTGAGGAATTGCAAATTCCAAGTACATCTCATATTCTTGATGCACTTGAACTCCAGGGACACAGAATGTTATGGAGGATAAAGCTCTTGACTAGAGAGAGAGGAAATGTGTTCTTATCTTGGTGAGGCAGCTAACCACCTATAGGGAAGCCGCGTCTTGGCCTTTTCTTCCTCCGTGGTACTGTGCTACAGGGATCCCCAGTGGACGTGGCGAGGGAAGTACCCAGTCCCTCTTGGGGACACAAAGAACATGTAAGGATACATATTTTCATGATCCCAGATACAAGAGCAATTACTCAAAATCTGGGGTTATACAGATACCTAGGGGCTTCAATCTAAAAGCATCATGGAAGAACATGGGTTTTAAAATGTTGAAAACACTGAGCAAGAATAACTTTAGATTAAGAATCTGATATTTATGAAGAAGATCTTTAGGTTCCTCTCATTGCTGCAATTTTTGGTCGCATCGGTCATTCTCTTTTCCTGTGCCCTGCCCTCTGTGGAATTCTCTGTAAATTACACAGTCCCCACCCTGGGTTGCTGGGCTTTTCCTCCTTCAGATTTCCTAAGGAAAAGAAATAATTCCTCCTATTCAGTGAGAAATGTAATAAAAAGCCAAAGGACCAAGTCCTCCGAGCAAGAAGGTTTCCCGCCGACCCTCTGCTGATGTTCCCTGCAGCTCGGTTTTATCAGGACTTGGATGCCGGAAAGAAAACGGACTGAAAGCTCAGATCTGAGTCTTTTTGGTCCCGTGGTTCGCACTAACTGTGTGGATGGTAGATGCGCCATTTCATCTCATGGGCCTCCATCCTGAGCAAAGAGTTCTTTTGCTTCTTATATAAGGTAGTGCCAGCCTAGAGGCAGCTCTGGGATGAGGTTTTTTGTTGCAGGGAGACCAGGAGACTCTCGGGCTCTCGGCTGGCCCAAAGAACCTTCCAACTAGAGCAGCAGTTTTCCTTTGAGGAGATTCGGATTGGGGTGAGGGGCAGGGGCCCCCAGAGAACACCTCAAGGAAGAACTGGAAGGGGAGAGTAGGACTCTGGGGACCAGGGGGCTTGAACGAGGTGAGCGCCATTCCCATCTCAGAGCTGCTGGGACATCAAGAAGGAGACTAGGCTGATGGAACTTGCTAGCAGTTGCCTGGTGGTGGAGGGCACGTGGAAAACGAACTAGGGAGTCTCATTATTACCAGCCCAGGGGTAATCAGGCAGGAAGGGAAGCAGGAGGACAGAAGAGTAGGTCAGAGGACTACTGGGAAGAAGTTTGAAGATGATCACGATCGAAATTTTTTTGAACACGATTTTAAAACAAATTAAATGACACCACACCATGTACGGGTTCTTTATCAAATTTGGCCTCATGGATGAAAATCCAAAGACTGACCGTCAGCAGGCAGCCCCCCAGTGAATTTTTCCTGCCTCTGCACCCTGAATGCAAGGTTCTGGAGCCCTGCTGAAAAGGGACCTGGACGGAGGTCAGCTCCAAGCAGGTCGAAGCCCTTTTCCTGTACCTAACGGCTGCTTGCGTTGTCATGGAAAAAGGAAACTTACAAGTACCACTGCAAGGAATTAACTTGCATGAATAGTGAGTAATTGGAGTGCAGGGAGCCAAAAGAAGGTTAAGCTTTCTTACAGTCACGCACGGGTACGTGCACGCACACGTGAACATAGACACAGACACGCGCGCGCGCACACATACATAGGAGAGAAAACACCTGAGCAATGGACATTACTTCCCTAATGACCGTCAGAGGCTGACCGTGGACTCCTCCCACCAAATGGCAGGATGAGCGATGAGGTTCTTCCTCGGGCTTGGAAGCCTTTCGGTCAAAGGAATGGAAGGGCCGCGCCTGTTCCGCTGACTCCCACAGGAAGTGGTGGGCTGAGAGCTCAGCTACAGGCTTTCCTGTGCGGCGCAAAGTGGCCCGATTTGCGCAAAACATTCTTATCTGATGAAGAGCTGGAAGTGTGAGTGTGCGCTCAGATGTTGGAAATGCTGCTGGGTCTCCGCTTCGCCGCTCCCTCGGCTTGCTTTCTCCGCCATCCCCCTTCGTCTTTGGCACTCACGCTGCGCTCCGGTTTCTTTTCCAGCCTCTCACATGGTTTCCATTAGGAAGGACAAATATAACTGAGAACAGAAACGCTCCTAGTTTTTGTCATCTTCTTTGAGACAAATGCGCTTCAGTGTTAATCTTCCTGTCGCAGGTTTGGATCAGGTATGTGTATGTATATATACACATATGTATGTCAACCTAAAAGTGTCCCTTTTTATCCAATCCCGTTTAAAAAGCCGTCTTGGCAAAAGAAGTATTAATATACCATAATAGACACAACCAAACTAGGCTTGGCTAAAAACTACTCTTGGGGCGCTCGGGTGGCTCAATCGGTTAAATGTCTGACTTCGGCTTGGGTCATGATCTCACAGTTCATGGGTTCGAGCCCCGTGCCGGGCTCTGTGCTGACAGCTCGGAGCCTGAAGCCTGCTTCGGATTCTGTGTCTCCCCCTCTCTCTGCCCCTCCCCCACTCGTGCTCTGTCTCTCTCTCGAAAATAAAATAAGCATTAAGAAAATTTAAAAAAAACTATTCATAAACTGAACTGGCAATCAGACATTTTGGTTTTCAGTGCCGGCTCATCATCTAGCTAGCCGTGTGGCCTTGGAGAATTTATCTGAAGTTCCTGGTGTTAGTTTTCTCCTCTCCGAACAGGACAGAGTTGGATTAGGTACGCTCTCCCCGGCGCCTCCCAGGAGGTTTCAATTATCTGTGTCAGGCGCATTGGTACCAACTTCATGAGATAAGCCAAAATGAGACTCCTTACCTACACAGGAAAATGAAGGAAAAAGAATCCAAGTCCTTGTATTTATTTCTCTTATGAAATTAAAAATGACCAGAACATGAAGTTGATTACAATTTATCAACACCATTTTATTAATGACTTAGATGTAGCGGGAAGACAGAATTCAGAGCTATGCACAAAATCCCAGGCATCTAGAAGGCATACAGTAAGTGTTGGCTGGAGGAAGAACTGCTCTAGGTGCTGACAAGGTGGCATAACCCAGTGGCAAGAGTCCCGAATTTATAAAGCTGAGCCTTAAGTCTCTGCCCTGTCATTCTATGATTTAGAACTAGCCATCAGCCTTTTCTGAGCCTCAGTTTCCTCCAATGCAAAATGGGACACATACTGGCAGTTCACATTTTGGGGGAGAAACAAATGACGTAACATATATGAAAATGATTAACAAGGTATAGAATACTCGGAAATATTCTTGTACGAATCAAAGGTAAGCTACCTAGGCTTTAGGTGGTAAATTAAGGAAGTTGGTCTCTATGATCTATGATGTACCTTCAGCTCTGAACATCCTTCACTCCGAGACTTGGCTGGGCTTCTGCCCCCAGGCTGCAGGTGTGCCTGACACCTGCTTGGTCTGGAAATTTGGAGAGAGAGGCTGGGAGGTTCCTATTACTTCACCCTTGGACCCACCTTGCATAATGCGGGCCCTTCTTCAGAGACATCGATGGGCCTATCCACTCATCTCGTTAACCTTTATCTGCTAGTAAGACATTCCACCCTGGGGCTCCCTGTGCCGTTCTCATCGAAAATACTCTAGACCCAAAAGGCAAGACGCTTGCTTGCCCTTCTCTCAGGGTGTATGCTTGTAATCTAAGGGAGAAGGAGAAAAACATGGTTGGTAGTAAGTAGGAAAAGAAGTCAAGTGTTTCTTGCTCGGGTTTTCCCACTTATTGAAAATGAGAGAATTGCAGGTAGGAATATCCTCAGCTCGCAACGAAGTGATTGCGAGAAATGATTGTTTTCAGACTCGCCTGAAAATCTAAGTTATGTTTTGTGAAAGTGGGTTGATCGTTGCGAACTGTAAGGGAAGCGTCTTTACCAGAAGGATGTGGGCTCGCACCTCTTCCACCTTCGGAAGCCCCGCCGCGGGGACGCGCTCCTGCCCCTGCCCGGCCGTCAGACGCCTCTGAGTGCTCCCTGGGCTGTGTGTGTTCCCACGGAGTAGCCTGTTGCACAGAAGGTGCGAAAGAGGGCAGTTCTTCGGGCTTTAAGGAAGGAGGAATGAAAGGGCGGAGGAACTGATCCAGGAACACAAACCTCAGTTTACGATGAAGACATCTTTCGAGGTTCGTGATACTCATGGTTGTATTTTGGGGACAGTTTTCACTCACTGTCCCCTCTTGCTTTTCCCAAAATGGCTGTCAATACGACTGTGTATCACGCATGCGTCTGTGTATCCCCAGCACGGCAGGGGACGTCTCTGCTATCTTTAGACACGATTGCTCTACAAGCCAAAAGGACACATTCCGCTTCGGTTCTGCGCAACGCCGGCCACCCCCTGGCCCGGGGACCGTCCTGAAGCAGCGTTTTATTTGTGACTCTACACAAAGGCTTCCTTTGACAGGGGGGTGCGCCGTGGGCTGAGGGAAAACGGAGAAGAAAGGAAAGATATTCCAGATTTGAACTTGAACGAGAGTTACTGCTGACAGCCGAGTTCACTAGTGGTCAGAACTGAGAAACGCAGACAGGCGTGGCGTGGCGTGGCCGCGACCCAGGGCTGGGGGCCAGCACTCTGCAGGCAAGGACCTTGTCTCTGTCTCCCACGGCTCCCGAGAGTAGGGCGGATTTCGAAAAATCCCACGGGGCTGATCTTTGGGGACTTGCCAGTCTTCGGTTTGAAGGCTTAGTAAACATTTCGGTAGGGGAGGGAGGACACCACGGGCTTCTAATTAGCACGAGAGAGTTTCTTCCTCGCCCTCGTGGCTCACGATCAGGGAGACCTGACTTTCGGGGCTCCCCGCGAACTTGCTGCCTCCCCTGAGCCTCCCCCCACTTCTCCCCTCCACCCCCGCCACCCGAAGTTATCTTCAGAACCCGAACTACCTCGACCCGGACGCAGGACTGAAAAGAGGCCACCGGTGCCTTTGCCTGTGACCTACTTGTCCCCGCGACCTTCAGAGATGAGAAGCTGATAAGCCGCCCACACCGCGTGGCCTAGGATTCACCGGTCTGTCACTTTGGCTGGGAGACAGGACAGCTTCTGGCAAACTTAGTAAGCAGATTTTCTCAGCGATAGGAAAGTTCTTGCTTAACGCAGGCAGCCCCGTTTCCCGTGGTTAAAGTCTTCAACCTAGAGAAGAGAGCAGAAGTCAGCTGACCTGGTGTGAAATATAAAGGAAAGTTGCCTTTTTCTTGAGGGTTTTTGGTTTTTTTTTTTTTTTTTTTTTTACTTTTTTAAACGTCCATTTCCTTAAGGGAGGCGGGCTTTATCTTAAGAGAGCTTGGGTTGGAATCACGAAACTGGTGTAATATTACACCTGCTCTCCAGAGCAGCCGGCGTTGGCACCACGCATGGCATCGAAGCGCTTTAATCGCTTGAATAACACTGAGGGCGTCCCCTGTTAGCGTCACACTGATGGTCTCCGTGCGTGTTACCAGCGGTAGAGAAGGGATGTCGTCAAACTCCCGGAGAGCGGAGGGCAGGAAACGGAAACTAAGAAAAAACTAGGTCACATGCCAGCGTCTCCTCCCCCAGGCCTCGCAAATCTCTGAGTCCGAGGAAAACCCAGACTGCCAGGCTGAGCGAAGGCCCCCGCACCCCCCGACTGTCACAAAAATTGGATCCTCGTCTGCGCTTCTACTTCCCAGTCTGGAAATGTCCCTTACGAAGCGGGGACTCCCGGCCCGACAGGTACACTGCCTCCTCGGCCGCGGCGGCGCTCCAAGGTCACGGGTTGGAACGTGAGTGGAAAAGTTCAGGAGGCACAAAGGCAGAAGTCCGCGGAAGCCGATTTTGAGTCTTACTACAAAAAGGATATAATCTTAAAAGAGCTCTTTCCTTGTAAAGGTCCAAGTAAACAAATGTTTCAGGCATTTTTACAATTTAGCACGTCTGCATTTCATCAATTTGCTGGGAAATTAAACAATATACCTATTAAACTCATTTAAAAATTGGAAACTCCAATTCTGACTTTTATTTATAACTCAAGCTCAGTGACTTGGCACCAACCTTTTAGACAGACAGAGTGTGACTCTGAGTCAAGACCAAATTGATTCCAGCTTTCTCAATTTGTAAACTTCCTTTTTGTTTTCTGTCGCTTCTACAGCTGCTGCGATGCTGTTTCATTATGAGGCTGCCGGTTCCATATGAACCATCCTCGCCCTGGACGGCCGGGAAGGGGAAGCGACAACACCCAGCAGTCCGAAGTCGGTATTGGGGTGAACTGGGCCAGGCCCCCGTTTCAGGAACGAAAGTAAATACAGTCAAAATCGTAGCACTTTGTTACCGGTGGGGATGGGGACAGAGATGAAGAGCCCAAAGGCCATTTTACTAAGCCCATCAGCTGCATAGTGACTTTTGCAAATCAGCTTTATTTTGATTCTCCTTAGATACAGAAGCAAAAACCACAAACCACAGTAGAAATGCTTTAGGCTTTGTAATATGAAAATCTAGAACATACATACTGACTCTACTCCTTACTGTGTATATATGATCTTGACAAATTACTTCAGTTTTTGAAGAACGAACCTGTTTCTTCATATGTAAGAGGGATGCAATAATCTCATATTAAACACGTTAGGGTGTTGCCTTGAGGATTCAAAACATTATTAAATGCCTAATGTGGAGCTTGGCACAGAGCACATCCCAAATAAAGCGAAGTCGTCATTGTTATTTTGTCAAATGCTTTTTCTGTATCAGTTGAGATGATTGCGTGGGGAGTTTCCCCGTCGTTCTATTAATGTGGCGTCTTACATTGATTAATTCTTGTACATTGAATCATCCTTGCCTTCCAGGAACAAATCCCACTTGGCCATTAATAAACTACTGTTGAGTTCAGTGTGCTAGTATTTTGTCCAGTATTTGTGCATCAATCTTCCCAACAAGATATTGATTCTATAGTTTCTTTTCTTGTAACATCCTTGCTGCGTTTGCTATCAGGGTAATGCTGGCTTTAGAGCATGAATTAGGAAACGTTATCTCCTTCAATATTTTGGAAGGGTTGAAAATTCGTATTAACTTTTTGTTTTTTAAATGTTGGCAGACTTCTTTAGTGAAAGCATCTATCTAGGCCGTGCCTTTTCTTTTTTGGGGGGGGTTTGAATATTGATTAGTCTCCTTACGAGTTGTAAATCTGTTCGTATGTTCTGTTTATTCATGATTTGGTTTCGGTAGCTGTGCATTTCTAGGAATTTGCCCATTTTGTTCAGATTATCCAATTTGTTGGCATACAGATGTTGAGAACATTCGCTTTGATTTCTGCTTTTAGTTTTTGGAGTCTTCGCTCTCTTTTCTTCATCAGTCTAGCTACAGGCTTCTCAATTTTGTGGATTGTTCCATAGGACCAACTTTGATTTTGTCTTTTTTTCCATATCGTTATTCCATTCTCTATTTTGCGATGCTCTAATTTTGCTTATTTCCTTCCCTTTGTTAGCTTTGGGTTTAGTTGGGTTTTCTTTTTCTATTTCCATAAAGAGCAAGTCTAGTTCATTGATCTGGATCTTTCTCTTTTTTTAATGCAGACATTTAAGCTACAAGTTTCCGTCTTAGCATCGTTTTTCTGCCTCCCATCGGGTTTTGTTTTCCTTTCCATTTGTCTCAAGGTATTTTCTAATCTCCCTGTGATTTCTTCTTTGATTCATTGGTTACTTAAGAGTATGTTGTTTAATTTCCACATATTTGTGGGTTTTCCAGTTTTCCTTCAGTTTCTGATTTCCGGTCTCATTCCATTGTGATCAAAAAAGAAGCTTCATATGATTTCAATCTCTTACAGTGTATTTAGGATTTGTTTTGTGGTCTAACGTATAGTCTATTCTGGGGAGTGTTTCGTGTCCAATTGAGAAAACTGTATTCTGCTGTTGTTGGGTAGAGTGTTTTTTATATGTCTGATAGGTTCAATTGGTCTTGAGTGTTCTTCAAGTCCACAGTTTCCTTTTCGATCTTCTGTTTGGTTGTTCTGGTCATTTTTGAAAGTCTCCTACTATTCTCTTAGAGCTGTTCTCCTTTAAATTCTGTTAATGTTGCTTGATATATTTTGGAGTTCTAATAATATACATATATTTTTTTATAATTTTTATCTCTTCTTGGTGAATCGACTTTTTCATCAATATATACCCTTGTCTCTTGTAATAAGTTTTTACTCAAAGTCTATCTAGTTTAATAGTAGGATAGCCACCCCAGCTCTCTTTTGGATATCAATTGCATGAAATATCTTTCGTATCATTGAACTTCCAACCTAAATCTGACTTTAGAGCTAAAGTAAGTCTCATGTCGACAGCCTATTGTTCAATTTTTAAAAGTCTATTCTGCCAACCAATGCCTTTTGATTGGAGAGTCCGTCCATTTGCATTTGTCTCCCACATTCTGAAGTAAAGTTCAAAATTATAGAAAAGGAGAGACACAATTCCAAGCAGGCTCTGCACCATCAGCGGCAGAGCCCGATGGGGGGCTCGAACTCATGAACTGCGAGATCCTGAAAAGATCATTTCTGCCTCCTTCTGTGTTTAGTTTTTGTGATTTCGTGGCCATCCTGACCTTCAGCAACCACCACCACAATCCATCAGCAGCCATTCACATCAAGGTAAGACCCTCCACCTGGCAAAAATATTACTACTTGCTAACAACTCAGGTGATGGTTAGCATTTTTAGAAATAAGTGTTTTTAAATTAATTTTTAAATTTTTATTTATTTATTTATTTTTGAGAGAGAGAACGAGAAAGACAAATGCATACAACATAATTCTAAATCTATGTAAATGGGTATATAATGTATAAAGGTGTCATTTGTGACCTCAATAACAGAAGAGTAATGGGGCTGTTACAGGGCTGTGGTGCAATTGAAATTAAGTTTGTATCAATTCAAATGAGATCACTATAACTTTAAAAGGCTATATGTAATCACCATGGTAACAATAAGGAAAATATCTAGAGAATATACACAGAAGGAAATGAAAAGGGAATCAAAACATATCACAGCCTTGGCAGATCGTCTATGTACTGGGTTACTACTCCCTTAGTTAGGCTTGGTCTGAGCCTGGGGATTAGCCTTAGGTGAAACTTTAAAGTCTTCTCCGGTTTTCGTGAGCATATATCTTACCTGGGTAGGCATGTGGCTTTCTAGATTCTCTTATATAAAGAGCTGCTTTTGAATCTCCTGATTTCCCAGACAGTCTTCCCCACTCTGTCCTCCAGGCCTCAGAAGGTCTCTGGTAGGTCTCCGGTGAGAGTCTGTTGCCCCGGGTGTGTATGGGTGCCTTTTCCCTGGTTGCTTTTATAAACTAAGCCTGCAGCTCTTCTGGCCTGTGTTCTGTGTTACATGAGGGAGAGAGAGCGGGGGTCAGTGCTTCAGGAATCCCCAGCTGAGTTGGAACAGATGCACACAGTAATTGACAGAGAAGGCCGGCTCTCTCCCTCTGATTTAGAGAGTGCAACTGGGAGCTGACTTTGCCACTTGAGTCTAAGACCATTGCCATTCGGCCAAGGGTTTTTTGAGGTTCCCCCCCCCCCGATTGTAGGGAGGCACGTGAGCTTGGAGCTTCCTAGGCCAACGTCTTTCTGATGTCCCGTCACTATCATCGCATGCGGACTTACCGCACACCAGAACCTCAGGGCGCTGGTTATGTTCTCTTTGTCCCCCAGACACATTCCCCACCCTTCCCTGTCCGAGTCTGTGTCCGGCAGGCCGATCTGCACAAACCGCATCAGCGAGCTCTCAGCCCCCGTGGGAGGAGAGGGAGGCGACGCATTTCATTCCCTTCCTGCAGTGGGCACAGTTTGGCCACATCTTCTCATCCAGTGACCTCTCCCAATCACCACCTCCCCTGAGGTCTGTAACGGGCGCGTTTCCCTTCAGGCCTGGGAGTGATGAAGAGCTTCCCAATCACCATCACCTTCTGCTCTTTCAGTCCCAAGGCCCTTCGCCATCCTTTGTGCATGTCCCCAGATCTTTCCACACCTTTTGTAACTTACTCTTTTATTAACATTCCTCACTTACTCAGTTTGGAGTGCCATCTGTTTCCTGCTGGAACTCTGAGGGACCCTCGGCACCATTGGCTGCTGCTTCTCTTTTAGAGAAATGCTTCTTTGGAGAAATGTGCTCAGATACCAGCAGATTCTGGAAGGTACTCTGGGTCAAAAGATAAGAATTCACTTTCCCAAAGAAATTGGTAATATTCATGAGAATGATACCCAGCTTGGGGTTCAGAAAATGTGCCTTATGAAACACACAGCCTTGGTGCTGTAATCCTAAATGCGAAAACAAACTTAGGATTTGGCAAAGGACACTAAAAGGCAAGGGCACGTTGACAAGGCAAGGGCACTAAAAGAAGACCGGCCTCCTTTGCGCGTGGGCGAAGCTGTCTGCCGTCCCAGGAACCTGTCCCAGAAGCCGATCGTCCTACCTTCCCCCAACTGCCAAGTGTCGAGGCGGAACTGCATAGAAAGATATCGATTGTCTCCTGTGTCTAGAAAAGGGCTCCCTATGAGGCGAGACCATTCTTGAATCTCCAATTCATTCTCCTCACTGTTGACGGGCCTTTCCTAAGCACAGACCCAGTGAGGCCATTTTCTCTGCCAGGAGGCTCCAGTGGCTCTTGGACCACAGGACGAAGAATGACAAACGCTCAGCATGTGGGCGGCCACTCCCACTCCTGGCTTGCAGGGCACACTTGTCCCATAAAGCTGCTTTCAGCTGGGGAAACTTTCCATTGTGGCTCTCCAGGTGGCCAATACTTAGGTTGCTTTTCATGTTTAAGGCAAATGTGTTTCCCCATCTTGTCCTATAAGATCAAGTGTATTCTAAACTCAGAAGCACAGCATTGCAAATTGGCCCCAGTCTCCCATTCCAGACCCTTGGCATTTTTCTTCTTACCCTTTTTGTGCCAAACTGTTAGCCTTTTTTGCACTGTTCACAGCACATATTGGGTGTTTGAAATATCTGTTAGTCTAATATTGATACGGTCCCATGAATTGAGGTTTTCTTGAAACACACACACATACACACAAAATTTAAGTCTGAGCCAAATACGCTAAGAATATTGCAATAGCATCGGATAGTATTTGGGAATTAGTTTGCGGCATTCGCCCATACATTTATTTATATATATTTAAAGGGTGGAAAAGACTCGTGGGATGAAAAGCTGGGAAATATATTCCTTATGGAGCAAAAGCAACATGTTGAAGTCCAATGTGCTTGTCACGGACTCTTTCAGGCAGGCGGCCCGATGCCCTTGGCCTCCTCCCTGGAGAGCGGTCAGTGCGTTCACACGTGAGGTCAAATCTTTTCTTAGCTGTTCTCCAGCCGTCCGGACTGGAGCTCATTGTTCCTGAGACAAGCCCCAAAGCAAAGAACAAACGCCTGCTGTTCTCCCTAGTTGTCTCGATTTTACCTCTCCTCAGAAAAGCGGATGACGTCATTTATCTGCTGACTTTTTTTAGGCGTGAGCTTATTTAACCCTCGTTTACTGAATGCATGTTAGAATTTCAGCTTCGGTTTCTTACATAGAAGAGGAAAATAAAAACAGGATCTTTACAATGGGGGTTACAATTTTTATTTGTGTGTAGAGGAAAGACATCCCTTCTAAATACAGACCACAGTGAGCCACTACTTATCTGTGCAATGGAGATCGTGGCGGGTGCACGTTCCTACGATTTTCACGCTACCGCTGTTCACTGGGAGACTGCGCTGTGTCAGGACCAGGCTGAAAGCTGGCGAAGAGGTGAAGGCCAGAGGAGGCCACTGCGCATCCTCTCAGAACACACAGGCTTGTGGGGACAGGAGACGTGCACACAGACTGTTGTCACCCAATTAATTTTAAACTTCACTCTTTTGATAATATTTTCAGGCTCCCTTTAGTGAGCCCTTAGTGCGAGATGAGCAATCATTATTTTACCCACACTATGTCATGCGGTTCTCATGGCAGTTCTATAAAGCTGGTATTATTCTTTCCACTTCAGAGCAGATGAAAACAAAGCTCACAAAATCTGGGTAATGCGAAGCTCAATTAGCTAGTAAACCCATGCCGATAAGGAGCCAGAAATTAATGATTGGACTTCTATTTTTAGACAGACTCTGAAAACGCTGAAACATAGTTTCAGCCAAGGTTACAAATAATCCTAACGCCCAATTGTCGGCTCCTGGATAATTCAAGATATTCCAAATATGTGGTCGTTGGTAGTTGACAACCCAAAAGATATGTATATTGTTTTTTCAGAGTAATTTCTTTACCAAAATCTTTTTTAAACAAACAAACCCACTGGAAAATATTTTCAAAATCTTTTATTTAAGGCAGCAAAAATAAATTGAGACACAGCAAAAAAATAATTGTCAGTTTTGATCTCAGCAGAAGATTTATCTTCATAAATAACCCAGGGTGGTATGTGGATGTGTGGCCAAAGTGATAAGATTATAAAATATCAACGAGGAACAGTCACAATAGTGGAGTCTGGGAGTGCAGAGATGTTAGATTTGGCATATTTGGAATAGCTTTATTATTATTGTCGTTTTAACATATTTTGAAAGTGGAAACAGTGGGCGAGGACAGGATAATACCGTCGCCGTGAGGGCCTTTGGTTTTTCTGTCACTTCCACGATGGGCACAAACTCTGTAATCCAGTTACTTGCATGAAGGCGTCACAACTGTTAGAATTTGAAGGAATATGCCTCTCTTTCAGGGAAACGTCTCTGGGTGCGACAGAAGGGGCGTTCTGAGATCCTGTCACATATTGAGGGACTGGGGTTAGCTACGGGGTAGCTAGGGCTTGAGTCTTATACGCAATCTCGTTTGCATAGAGCCCAGAAGGGAGTAGAGTCAAGAAAAGCCAGTGAACAAGACCAGAACGGGCTTCCGGCAGCCCCTGGAGAAGCACCCTGTAGAGATGCCCAAAAGCAGTGTGGAGTCTTGGAAGGTGGGTCGAGAATTCCATGGTTTTCTTCCATCAGGGAAAGGCGATAAGATTGGAAGCCACGGGTACGAAGGCCCTGCAAAATGCATGGGAAGAAACAGAAAATGGGAGGAACTGACTTACACATATTAACTCAGTCGGCGGAAACTGGAGGTTTTAGTCCAGGGTTCCAGACCTGCCAGAAAGAGCACATCTCTGGGGCAGGTGTGTGCCTGCGCTTGTGAGCCTGGGGGGTGAGGCTGGGAGGTGGGGACAGGGGTTTCAGCGTGTCCAGGGGCATAACGTAGTGCGGAAGCAAACCTGTTCCAGAGGGAGGCGCTGCAGATGCAAGTAGCAAAACCCGTTAAATCTGGGAGGGAGGGGCAGGGGGGAAGCAATTATTAGTTTTAATCTTGAGACAGGGTTTATTTAACAGGATTTACCAGGTCTGTGTATGTATATATGTGGCCCGAAACGCAAAGAAAAGAGAAGAGCAACTAGCAACAAATTCAAAAATTCAAACTCTACCATCTACCAGCTGTGTGGCTGGGAGCATTTTGCTTCACTTTTGTCGGCCTCAATTTCCTCATCTGTAAAACAGAGATAGTCAATGAATCCAGTTTAGGGGCGCCTGGGGGGCTCAGTCGGTTAAGCGTCTGATTCTTGGTTTCGGCTCAGGTCCGCGATCTCTCGGTTTCGTGAGTTCAAGCCCGGCATCGGTCTCTGTGTTGATAGCACGGGGCCTGCTTGGGATTCTCTCTTTGCCCTTCCCTGACTCTTGCTGTCTCGGTCTCTCTCAAAATAAATAAATAAACTTAAAAAGCTGCTAGTTTATAGATTTCTTGTAAGGACTGAGAGAGAGATTAACATTGCCTGGTACTTAGTATTTCATCTCATTATGTATAATAATGATTGTCAAAGATCTACTTTGCATATAAACAATAAAACTTGCCCCTAACTGTACCTGATTTTCCAAAAAGTCATTGTCCCTCTCTTTCTCTCCATTCCCTCCCTAGCTATTTCCTAGCATCGAAGAATTTACCTGGAACGTCAAGAGAGTCACATTTCCTGGAACTAAAGGAAGTATGTCCCCTCCTAGGTTCCTCCTCACAGTCTCAGAAGACCCTCTCCCGAAATCCCAACAGACCCTCTCCAAGGAGGACCTACATGCACAGTCAGGTGGTACTCCAGGTTCCAATCAGGGAAAGCAACCGTACACCATTCTATGGTAGCTTCTAGAAGGCAGAGTTCTTATGGGATTCTCTTGCACAGCGCCGAGAGCCCAGCTCTCGTGGTAAGTGTGAGTGTGGGGGAAGAGGGCCAGCAGCCACGGAGGAAGGCGGGGTGGTGAGAGCATTCTCCCCGCTGGCACTCAGGGTTCTTCTCCACCTGTGCAATCGCTTCTTGATGCTCCAAGATGCAGGCCAGGAAGGCAAACAGGAAGTGGAAGACGCCATCATGCCTAGACTGCAGAAAGCTTGCATTCCCTTTGGATCGACTTGAGAGGATGCGCTCATGAAACAGGGTTTCCAGAGATCCTGGGAGGCACCGCGGGGACCGGAGCCCTGCCACGTGGCGGGAGCTTCGGCAGCTCTTCCTCCCCCGAGCAGCGCTCCACTTCACACCGTTGTCTTGGCGAGTCAGCCTCGTTCATAGCCCATCTGATCGGTCACCCTTTCCTTCCTGACATGCCCTTTCTGACATCTTGCCTCCACTGCCCTGCCTTGCTGGAGGGGGGTTCTCACCTGGGCTGTCACAGGGTCCGGCGTTCAATCAGGATGCTCCCCAGGTGTTTCCAAATCACCAGGAGGAATGCGGGCCGTGCTCCAGGCTGATTCCTCCCATTCTTTCCTCCCCCAGCTCTTTCCTCTCTCCCTTCCCCTCTTCCTTCCTTTCTCCCTTCCTGCCACTATATTTATCGACTTCCTGCTATCTGCCCGGCAAGAAGACTTTATTAATTACCTGGGGTTAGGCTGAGCTCTTAGATTTGAAGATGACAGGAAACAGTGTTGAAAGCACCTAAAGGAGAAGAAAATTGATGGGGTGCGCTGCATACATGCCCTTCGCTAATCAGAATTGTGACACGATTTGGACTAGAATAAGTCGACCAACGTAGCAGAGGGGCAGACGGCAAAGCGCCGAGAGAGTAGGCGCAGAAAGGGTGATGGCGCAAGAATACATCGGCAGCGCGTATCAAATGAATGTGTGCAGTGCCCCTCCTGTTCCTCCTGACCCGAGCCGGCGGCAAGGGGAGCCGAGGGAAAAGTGGAAAAGACGCTCCGGGGAGGCGTCGTGCTTCGGAGCTGCTGACCACCATGCTCCGTGTGGATTCCCCGGGGATTTTCAGGCGGGAGGCTGTGAAACAGGCGGAGGTTCGTGGTTTCCCAGGAAGGATTACATTTCCTGCCGTGAATCTCCCTGTGTCAAGGAGAATTTTTGTGACATCAGCGTCCAAGCAGACCATCGAGGCTTTCCCACTGAAGAGGGCGTCGGAGCATAACACCACCATGGCCCACACTTTAGTTTTTCTTTCTCGTATTTTCCAAAGGGCCATTTGGGCCAAAAGTGGCCTGTGGCCCCTGGAAACTCTGAGTAGCGGCTTGGCATCTTAGGAATCTGTCTGTCGTGCGTTTGTGGAAGAGTCTGGAAAGGCCTAGCTCTGTCTGGAAAACAAAACTCACGGCTGTCAACATGAAAGTGTAACCCCGCTTATTCCCTTTCTTCTAACACATGCTGCGAACTTGAAATAAAATGAATTAGATCTCTAGATATATTGCTCAAAATCAAGTTGCTTTTAGTGGTCTAATTATATTAACTTTGGATTTTGGATGCAAAGTTGCAGCGTTTTGCAAGTATTTTCAAATCCTCAGTATTTTACTTTTTCATTCCCACTTTTTTTTTTTTTTTCAGCGAAGCCTAATGGCTTGCAGCCCCCGGCCCGTGGGTCCACATTCATCTCTGTGACCGACCCCATAATATTTACTTATAAAGTTCATAAAAATACCCTGCGTGCCAAAAGCTGCTGGCTGCAGGAAAATGATAAAATATGAAAATATTTAATCGGCCAGTGGGAATTCCCTTCCGCGTTAAATCAAAGGCTCTCTCAGAGGGCTCGCTGTGACCTTGGAAGGCCGGCGGCCCCGAGAGCCACACTGAGGGACACCGGCAGGAGGGGACGCCTGCTGAGAAGCCACTCCAGACAGGGGCCCTTCACGTCCTCTGGAAAACGCAGCCCGAAGGAGGTTTTGGCTTCATCGTCAAGGAGCTCAGGGGCAGGTGTGTCAGGCACCCTGTGGCTCTTCCATCGGGGTTTCTGTCATGCGTCATGTCTCCCCCAGGGCCATCCCACCCTGTGGCACCTCTTCTGTTCCTCTTTCTCCCTGCCTGCAGGGCTCAGTCTGTTTCTAAAAGGGGCACTGCGAAGGCTTTCTTTTTTCGTGTTTGTTTCCAGCTTTACTGAGATGCAGTTGGCATATAACTGTGTGAGTATAAGGTGTGCTGGGGTGGTTTGCTACGCAGCCGGATTGTGAAATGTTCACCACCACAAGGTAGTTACATCCTTCAGCTCAAGTATGTGGAGGGTTTTTTTTTTTTTTTAGGTTTATTTATTTTGAGAGAGAGCAAACAAGGGAAGGGCAGAAAGTGAGAGAGAGAGAGAAGAGAATCCCAAACAGGATTCGTGCTGTCAGTGTGGAGCCCTGTCGAGGCTCAGACCCCCGACCTGCGAGATCATGACCTGAACTGAAACCAGGAGTCGGACACTTACCCGACCGAGCCGCCGGAGCCCCCGTGGAGGTTTTCTAAGAGAGAGTTGCTAGAAAAGTGGTCCGAGAAGTGACGTGGGGGGGCAACACCCCAGGGGGAGCAGCTCCGGACCCAGCAGCTAATTCCGCTGCTCATGTCCTGGCCAGGTCATCGCGCATCTCTGGGAGTCCGATATATCGGTAGTTTTCGGCTCCAGTTGTTCCAAGAAGTACCCCAAAGTTAGAGAGAGGGCGACCTGAGGCAGTTGGGCTTTTAGGCCTCTCGCCTATTCTCATGTCAATCGGCTCTGCCTTATCAATTTTATATTTGGGATTCTATGTAATATTTAATTCACAAAAAGATCTCGCTATTAAAAACGAAAGTTCAAAAACCAGTGGACCAAAAAGAGTTTCCGATTCGATATTCGTATGATTTGGGGCTCAGTAATATCTCAGACTCCAACTTCCCTCCCCGGGGCATGTGCACTAGAAGCCGGTTGTAACCGGTTAGTTAGATCCGGTGCCCACCACAGAGCCGCCTGGGAGGGAGCGCCCGGACCGGGTCCCTCCAGGAGGTGAGGCTGGGCCGCACGGTTCAAGGCTGGTGCAGATCCACGAGCTGGAAGCCGAGCCGGACAGGCCAAACGCCTTTCTCCCCTTCAGGGTTATTTTCTACAAGAATGGTGCCAAAGCAGAGTACCGTGTTTTGACTGCCTGCTAAACTTGAAACGAGTCACACTGTTCCGAAGCTCGGGGCAATCAGAAGTGTCAAGCCCACTTATGCCCTTGCAATTAGAAAGTAAATCGATTTTTATCTGTGTCACCAACTGTGACGTGGTAGTTCACGATGCCCGGACTAAATGTCACTGTGTGTTTTTAAGGAGGAGGGTTCCTTTATGTAGTGTCTTCTTGATTTATGTGTTATTTTTTCCCGATGCCTAGAGAAGCACCATCGTCCAGGTACCTCACCTACCTTTGAGTCTTCTTTCGAAATAAACCGCCGGGCTATGACTTCACCCATCACCAACAGTCTTAGTTCCTTCGAACTGCTGTGAAAATCCTGATTTTCTCCACAAGCCTCCAGTGGATGGCTTAGATGAGGACCCAAGGACGCTCGTGCATTCCGCCCACACTTCGGTAATATTGACCCTGGCCACTTCCACCAAGTTTCAGTTGCCTCTCTCATGCATGGACTCTAAAGGCTTTTTAAAATTACACTTTATTTTTAGATGAGTTTGTGATTGACGGAAAAGTGGAGAAGATCGTGCAGAGAACTCCCCTTCAAGATCTGGTTTTGAGGTGAGAATTTCTATAATCCCTCTAGGCTGGTATGTCCCTTACTTGAGTAGATACGGTGTGCCATTCACTTGTGCCGACGCTGCAGGGTGACTTACTTTTAAAACATCAGCTCCAGGGTCATCTGGGTGGCGTAGGCTGTTAAATGTCTTGGTTTCAGCTCAGCTCATGATCTCACAGTTTCGTGGGTTCAAGCCCCGCGTTGGGCTCCCTGCCGACAGCACAGAGCCTGTTTGGGATTCTCTCTCTTCTCCCTCTCTCCCTGCCCCTCCCACACTCATGCTGTCTCTGTCTCTCTCAAAATAAGTAAATAAGCTTTAAAATTTTTCAATAAAAAATAAAGATAAAACATTAGCTCCAAAAAATGATGAAATTCTCTTTCAGTGGTGCCTTGTTTTCCATTAACAGAGCTTTAATGATTTTTGCTGCGGCTGCTGACTACCGTATTTCTGCTTTTGAAGACACTCTTAAGATAATGACGCAGCAATCTCCTCCACTGCTCATCTGAAGAATTCTTTCTTTCCTACAGTTGTCTTCCTCCTTCAACGTCAAGACATTCACATGGCCTTGCTTGGTCAATTTCTTCTTCTGTTTATCTGTTTTTGGGTACCGTGTTGAAAAAGATCCTGGTGCTACCACTGCGTACATGTTATCAATTTCCATAGCGGTCGGCTATTTTTCTAAGAAGTTCCTCTTCTTAGCGCACGCTGGCATTTTATTGGAACAAATGATTTACGCAGATACACTCCTTTGTATGTCGGCTATGATACCTAAACGTGCCCCCGGGTTTGAAAGCAATTCAGAAACAATCCGCCTGTTTGTTTAATTCCAAGAGGCATAATTTGAAAATTCTGAGGTGTACGTTAAATTCAATTCTGCACCAGAATGCATAATTTCACTTTTTTTGTTAAGTGTTTCCATAGATTTTAATTTTCCTTTCAAGGTCACGTTTTAAACAAAAGTGCAGAGGAGTAATTTTACCTGTTTCCTGGTCTTGTAGTTTCATGTGTTAGTTTTAAAAATGAGTATTTTTCAGAGTGGCCCCCAAAATAACAAAGCATGCTAAGTAAGTACCTCTCTTTTCCTTTGATGAGTTTTTGTTCACTATCACAAACGTGATTTGAGGGAAAAAAGAAAAACAATTCAGCTAGCCCGGTGAATGCACGTGTGACTGAAGCATTTGAGAAGAATACTTCCTTTCAGAATGAGAGGTGACCCAACGGATCAAAGGTCATCAAAGAACCCATGAAAGGGGGTGAATAACACGGGTTAGGTGATATTTGATTCTTTAGTGCAATCTCCATCAACATTATGCTACAAAGATGTAGGAATTGGAGGGTCGCTGATAGGAAATAGTGATTTAGTGTGTCCTAAAATGAATTCACTCACTGGGAAATATGAGTCTACAACGAATCGATTGCTCAGCGTTGAATGAATTGATGTAATGCGGCCGGGCTCCAGAGAATAGGAGCGCCTGTCTTCAAAGACATGTATGTCTAGGCACTGGCTTCGAATTATAAGTAAAGGAATCCAGCATCGCCTGATAGAATTAATATCCATGACATTAAAATCATGTGAACTGAAGTATCAAGGACATATCTGCTTGTTCCCTGCCATCCCCTCATTCATCATCCAATGAACTAATGTTCAATGGGCACTTGCTGCGTGCCAGGACCTGTTCTAGGCACTGGAGTACGGCAGTGAACCGAGAGTGAAGGTTGATTAGATATGAGCAGTATTGAAACAGAAAGTATTTACTTTAAGAGAACCAAACAAGGGGCGCCTGAGTGGCTCAGGCAGTTAAGCGTCCGACTTCGGCTCAGGTCATGACCTCATGGTTCATGAGTTTGAGCCCCATGTCGGGCTGTGTGCTGATGGCTCAGAGTCTGGAGCCTACTTTGGATTCTGTGTTTCCCTCTGTCTCTGCCCCTCCCCGGCTCATGCTCTGTCTTTATCTCTCTCAAAAATAAAAAATAAACATTAAAAATTATTTTAATTAAAAAAAGAAAGAAAAGAAAACCAGGTAAGATGGAACAAAAGACTGGGAACAGAAGCTCTGAGAGCCAGAGAGCGCCATAATAGGTAGAGGTCATGTCTGGGTTGGTCATCCATGAGGAAAATTCTCTGAGCTAGACGGGAAGTATATTCTTACTCTAGGAGGCCAGGAACCATTGTCTATTTGCCTGAATATATATATAAGAGAAATATATATATGAATGCGTGTGTGTATATATGTAAATACATATATGCAAATATATATGTATATGTACATGTATATGTACATATATATATATATAATGTGCCTGCCCCCCTCTCACCCCCCTCCACCAAAGATATCCAAATTCTAATCCTTACAACCTTAGAATGTAACCTGATATAGCAAAAATGGACTTTGTGCCTGTGACCTAAATCGTGGATTTTGAGATGGGGAGGTTGACTGGGATTACCCAGGCGGGCCCTAAATGCAATCATAGATCTTCTTGTAGGAAAGAGGCAGGAGATTAGACCACGGAGGTAGGGGCTGGCCACAAAACAGTAATGCTAGCCATCAGACACTAGAAGAGGCAAGGAATGTTCTTCCCTAGAAGCTTCTAGAGGGAGCTTGTCAGCTTGATTTCAACCCACTGAAATGGATTTGAGACTCTGGCCTCCAGAACTATGTGTGAATAGATGTGGGAATTTGTTAAGGAGTATGTATTAGCTTCTCGTGTCTGTTGTAACAAATTACCATAAATGTGTGTGTTTATATAACATATCCATTTATCTACTAGACATTTCTATATAAATAGCTAATGACTTGGTTATCATTCTCAAAGCAGTCTCCATCCTAAACTTTCTCATCTTTGGAAATGGCCCAATCATGTACTACTTCCTCAGGTAGAAAACTGGGGATCATCTTGAGTTCCTCTATTCCCTTTATCCCTACCCCGCTCCCAATTCCAAGCAGTTATCAATATCTTTTGGTAATGTCTCCAAACTATATCCCGAACATGCCCACTTGCTTGTCCCCATTACTCTTACCTTAACCAAAGCACCGTTATCTCCCGCCTGGAACACCAAAGCAGACTCTGAACTGAGCTCCCAGCTCCTCTGTTGCCCCTGTGATCCGCTTCCCACAGAGTAGTTAGAAAGAACCTTTAAGACTATGAATCAGATTGAACCACTCCCTGATTAAGCTTGCACAGGTTTCCGTGGTCCTCTTTGTTAAGTCATAAGCTTTTGCAGGGTCACAAGGCCCACCCAATCTGCCCTGCTCTTTGGCCCCTCCCTCATGACGTCCCAGCCCCACTGTCTTGCTTCTTATTCCCCCCAACAAGCCCAGCTCGTGACTACAAAGCCCTCGTGGTGTGTAGTATGCTTTTCTCTACCCAGATGAGGTAAGTGCCCAGAGGTGGTACCGGTCTCATCAGTGGTCTTAAATTAAAAAGAAAGAAAGAATGAAAAAAAGAAGGAGAAGGAGGAGAAGGGGAATGATAGGAAGAAAAGGAAGAGGGAGAAGGAAAAAGACACTCTTTTTCTATATTATTAGTTTTCTATAATGTTTCTTTTGAAAAATTCCAATCTTGCCTCTAAGCTGAATGGGGAGAAAGAGGATATTCAGCGCAAAGGATGATCAAGGAGGGAAAGCAGCAGGTAACCTAGCGATCAGTTTTTTGGTGGCAACGAGACGGAAAGAACAGATGATTGGGAAAGAGTAGAGAACGCGATGTTGACCATCCCAGTTGAACATGGATACGGGCGTTCAAATGTGCTCCCCTCAAAAATTCCACCCTGTGCCAGTTTTCATATTGAAGTCATGAGTACCAGAAAACACCAACTCAACTACATTAAACAATAAGGCAAACTTGTGTCCTCATAAGAGGAAGTTTTTTTTAAGATTAAAAAAATGTTTAGTTTTGAGAGAGGAGAGAGCCAGAGTGGGAGTGGGAGAATGGCAGAGAAAGAGGGAAACACAGAATCCAAAGCAGGCTCTGAGCTGTCAGCCCAGAGCCCAACATGGGTCTTGAAACCACGAACTGCAAGATCATGATCTGAACTAAAGTCGGTTGGTCAATCACTTGAGCCATCCAGGTGCCCCTCTTAACTGTAGAGCAACTCTCGGGTCAGTTATTTCAAAGGTTGATATTATCAGGGACTCATTCCCTTCTTAACATTCTACTTGACCCTCCTCTATAGGGTTTGTCTTCGGGCACACTCCGGCTCGTGTGGCGGGCTGCAAGAGCTCTCGACATCCCATCCAGCACGCCCACCCCCAAGCGTATTGGAAGAAGAGTGGCCTGCCCCTTTCCGTGCATCTCTTTTTGTCAAAGAAGGCCTTCTCAGAATTTCTCCATCATATTTCTCTTCACATCTTGTCGTTCAGAAACAACTTCTCCCAAACAAAAGATTAGCAAGGGTACAACTTCATTGCTCGAGATTATACAGGATTTGTCCTTGAGCTAGGTGTGGGAAAACTCTCCTGAAATATGGATACCTGGACAAAATCAGAAAACTGATAGCAAGGAACAGAGAAGAGAATGGATTTTGAATAGACAACTAACATAGTCTGCCACATATCCTTCCTGTTATATTTTTCAGTTCTCACCTTCCTTCACTTTCACTTAACAGAAGATAGTGCTGATATAGTCCCATTCCTTGAGTAGGCACTAGACACATGAGTCTAGCTCAGGAGAGCACTAGGAGTTGGAGCTATAAATCCAAGAGCCGTCTGCATGAAGATGGCATGTAAAGCAAAGAGACTCAATAAGATGACCCATGAGTGTGGAAAAAGAAGGATTGAGCCTTGGGGCACTCCACTGTTTAGCGGTCAGAGATATACAGGGAAAGAACAAAGGGGACTGAAAAGAAGTAACCAGAAAGATAAACAGAAACCCAGGAGAGTGATGATGTGGAAGTCAAACGAAGAAATAGTTTCAAGGAGGAGGGAAGTGAGCAACAATATCCTGAATAGTTTAAATAATATGGTTAAGTTTTGATGATTGAATTTAGCAATAGACGGGTCACTAGTGACCTTGACAAAAGCAGTGTAGGTGGAGAAGTGAGAACGAAAGCTTAACTAGGGTGGATTTGAGAGAGAATGGGAGGGGAGAGTGAGGGGATACCAAGTAGAGGCAACCCTATTAAGGAGTTTTGTGGTGAAGGATGGCAGAAAAATGGCACAGAGATGGGACGCATAATAGCTGAAGGGAATTATTCAGTGAGCGGGGGCAGGGACACTGACTATTTAAGGAGAGGACAAGATTCCTGGGGAATCTTAATATCCTTAAGCATTCCGGGGAATGGAATTTCAGTTTCACATACAAGTGCAAGTGCTGCCCTTGGCAAGGCGCCAGGATGGTACATCCATAATAACGAGGAGGAAGGTGGACTGTAAGGTCTCAGATACAGAGTCACTTAGATAGGCAACGGACACTTGTGCAAGGTCTCCTGTGATTGCTTCGATTTTTCTCCATTAAATAGTAAGCGAGCCACTAGCTGACAGTACGGATGGGGGTGGAGTGATGAGAAGTTTGAGGAAAGTAACAAAATACGAAAAGATTGTCGAGGAATGTGGGAAACGGAATGGACTAAGGAATGATAAGATGGAAAACTCATTTACTTAGAGGTTGTTACATACAGAATTCCAGCCTAAAGATGACGTTTCAAAGGGGCTCACCCGGGCTTGTACTGTGCAATGGTAATTAAGTTGAGTTCTAAGGTTCCAGAGAAACATATTTCCATAGTATCTCAGTAGTTGGGAAACCCTCTCTCTATAAGAGAGAAGAAGCTACTGCTACCTTGATTCACAGTAGCCTCCCAGAAACATTTGTTTTATTCCTAGACAACTGATGGTATTTGTGCTAACAAGACAGGCCATGTTAGCATGATGTATTTGAAACTCACCTCCCAGGGTTGTCTGGCCTTTAATTCTGCTCTGACCACAACTCTGGAGGGACTGGTTCACTGCAAACACTTCAAAACACTGAGAACTAGGGGCTCGGGCGGAATCCTGACTCCATTTTTTTCAACTGTGTTGGTAGTTGAGTTAGTTGCCTAACTCCTCTGTGTCTGTTCCTTACCTGTGACTATGGATAAAAATAGGGTTGTTGTGAGCCTCGTAGAACAAAATAATGAAGCAAAGCATTGAGAACAGTGTGGCACAGAGGAAAGACGCATAAATATGAACTATTTTTGTGACTATTCTCATTGCTTAGGAACTGGGGGTTCCTGAAACTGGGAACATGGAAGAATATGTCAAGGACCGGCCCTGCCTAAATCCGAAGATCAGGACCGGAGTAGGAGTCATGTTGCTTGCGGCTTTTGACTCAAAGCTATTAACTTAACAATAATGATACTGACACCGAGTTAATCATACATAAATGGACATATGGTTTTTGGTAGCTATACTTACAATCGTTGATATTATTTAAGTTCCATGTGAGAGCATCTCACTGCGTAGGAACTAGCGTAATCTAGCCTCGCTGGACCAGAGACCCAGTCTCAGCCTGGTTTGGCTTTGGGCGCCTTTGGTTTCCCTCAAGGGAGGCTGCATTGGTTGACTTCTTGTTCCGCAGCCTCTGGAAGCCTGCTGGCTGCAGGCGCTCCTGACTTTCTTTCCACCTCAGAGGAAATTCTCACTTCCGAGAATTCCTGCTTTTTGCAGGACCTACTGCTTCTAATCTGCCACTACTTGCCTTTTCTCTCTCTTTTGTACTTCCTTCGTTTTGCAGTGCATTTTGCTTCTCCTCAGTGAAAGTCGCCTCTCCTCTCTTTCCAGGTCTAGGCAGGAGAACACCATTCTCATTTAATCCGTTACTCCTAGTTCCCCAAATTGGAGTACGCTCATCTCCAAGGGTAAAAGGCAATATGATCAGGAGGAGAGCCTGCCAGATGTCCAGGGTGCCCGATCTTACCAAAGGTACATCGTCTAAACTACCTTAGTATAAAAGAGACACAGATGTATTGTTGCTAAATGTTCCTAATGATGCAGGAAGACACACATGACATGATAAAATGCCACTCCATGAAGTCAGGTATTCCATAGAAGAGCCCACGTATTAGTTCACTAATTTCTGCCGTTAGACATAGGCAGGTGGATGTAAAGCCAGGGCTGACCTCTGGGGCCGCCCAGGTCACTTGGAAAATGCAATACAACGGTGGTAATTAAACCAAGAGGAGAGAATGTTACCATCGCCATTCTGCCAGACATACGCCAGGCCCGGCACAGAGACCGTTTCCCAGACCCCAGAACGGATCCGCGGAGGCAGCCAGGTCGTTACCGCGCGAGCCTACTTGTGTGCAAACTGCTTGACAATTAACACTGGGGCAGCGATAGCTTTTACAGTGAGGGAGGTTACATGTCTGAACTGCAATTGTCACCGTTTCAGACTTGGCTGCGTATCTATTAGGATACTCCTCAAAGAGACAGGATTATATTAATGACGATAAAAATAGCGTGTCACCTTTGTGCCCCACTTTAGAAGTTACACAGCCTCTTTTCATTAGCTCATATTCTCACAACGCCTCCATTTTATAACTAAAAAAAGTCGGGGGTGGGGTAGGGTCCACCAGAAAATGTTCTTGATAGGAGCTGGGATTACGTAGGTGCACACGTTTGTCAAAATTCAGCAAAATACACTTAAAATTTAGATATTTTAATGTATATGCATTTTTTATGTCAAAAGAAGAAATTGTAAACAAATATTCAATTTTTTAAGTGTTTATTTTTAGAGAGACAGAGCACGAGTGGGGGAGGGGCAGAGAGTGGGGAACAGGCAGAGAGAGAGGGAGACACAGTATCCGAAGCAGGGTCCAGGCCCTGAGCTGGGAGCCTCATGCACAGCTCAAACCCACAAACTGTGAGATCATGACCTGAGCCGAAGCTGGACATTTAACCCACTGAGCCACCCAGGCGCCCTCACAAACACTCAATTCTGATTAATGATATACATACTTAGGTATTTAAGGGGAAGTATACCAGTCTCTTCAAATCTATTTTGAAATCGATCAGAAAATAAGAGAGATTAATGGAGGGCTGGAGGAGTTGAACAGATGTGTGCTAGAGGAAGTACGATGTTCATGATCAAGTCCAGGGGATGGGGTTATGCATGTTTACTGTAAAAGTCTTTTCGCTTTGCCTCTTGTTTGAAATTTTTCATGACAAAATGTTTTGTGGAAAACAAATAGAAGCTTGGGGATATGAAATCTGCCTGCAGATTACAGCCGGAAGCTGGACTGAACCCTGAATCCAATTCACCTGGTCCCGGATCCCACGCCGAACAGGGATGTTTGAGAAAACCGTTACTGCTCAGTGTCTAAAAGAAGGCACTAGAGCAGCGAAGTACTCAATTCTGGTTCCCTAAGAGCTATGCAAAACCAGGGCATACTCTACCATAAAAGGGATGCTATTTAAATAGGGAGTCTGTGTTTTTAAATCCCGCCCTTAACCCACTCAGGGAGCGTCGCCCCTTCATAGCAGTCCCTTTGGGCTATTTGACATTTCTTGTAACGATTCTGCTTCACTCAGAGCCTTGTCGCCCCTCTTAAGGGAGTACTTTCAGAACTTAAAGCACTCCACATCTTCTCCATGACGACACACCTTTGTCCTCTCGAAAGATCCAAATGTCACCTGAAGCCGGTCAGGTGAATAAAACTCAGGGTTTCCAACCTTGTCTCTTTGTAAAGCTACCCAGCAATTACAGAGCGTAACGGGAGGCTTTCCATTTGTTTGCATCTAGTTTTTCTTTGATAAAAGGAGCTGGACCTCTACACTAACAAAACTGTTTTTCTTGAATGACACAAAAGTGATCTCTGGAACTACTCGGTGCCGGTGTTTGGGCGATGGCAGCGCCTCGTCCACGAGAGAGCCTACCGATCTTTGGAACTGCCACTTGTGAACATCCAGTCCTCCGACAGACTGGAAACTTCACAAGGGCGGGGCCCCCGAACCGGTCTCACCCCTCTGACACAGGGCCTGTGGTTTTATTTACGAAAATAACTAATAAAAGAATTAGTTAACGGATGAATAAGTGAATCCATGGACTGGTTATGTTAACTAATTTGAAAGCTAACAGGTCTTCTCTGAATTTCTTTTTCCGTCTTTTAATTACCACTAATCAGTTTTGGTGACCATCCCTGAATTGTCTAAGTGTACAAGTACAGCTTTTGTAAAAAGGTTTTTTGCATTTCTATATTGGCTTTTTTATTTCTTTCCGAGGATAAGAACTTTCCTAGGATAATAACTAGCCATTATTAGCAGTCTGCGGCACACAAGATAAGTGACTCTGGTGGCCTGGGCCCCTGGGTCTTCTCGTTTTCAACTTAGATACTAAATACTATGGTAACTCTTGGGTTAAGTATACAGTAGTGTCTATTGTATCCACAAATACATTTTTTATTAATATGTGTTTAGAATTTTATTCATAAATGGATTTTGAATATTATTGAATTCCTCTCACTGTCTTTCGAGCTGGTGACAGGCACTGGCCCGTGTTGTTGGCTACGATGAGGAAGTGATAGGAGAGGGATGCTAATACCTACCGTGCAGACTGCGGTGAAGATGGGAGAAAACAGACATGCAGAGGTCCCGGCTGTAAGGTTACATGATAGACGCCAGTAAGTGATTCCCATCGCCTTCCTTGGATCCTGCTCAGCTCTAGACTGCCGAGCTGCCTCTTCCCCGGGTGTCTCTGTTCATTCCGTTCCCAGTTCCTGCCCCTGTTTACGTGTTGTGGCTGGCTTTCCAATTCCTGGTTTGGCCTACCTCTGATCCTTGGGTTCCTCATCTTCCTTCGTCCCTGACGCAGGGTTGGCTCTTTTCTAGACCGTGGCTATGCCCGGGGCATTCTCAGATTCAGTTCCTGCCTCCTCATGGACTGTCTTCCCTCCAGACAGCGCCGTGCTGCTGTCACTTGATCCCAGGAGCCAATAATAGCTTCTTGTTAGACGTGACAACTGGTTTAACTCATTGGTTAAACTCATAAGTTTGATGATAAGAAACAAAGTCATTGTTTACATCAACAGATCAGATTAAAGTGCTTTTTGAAAAAAATGAATAATTTCTCAAGAACAGTTATAGGTAACTCCCAAAGTACACAGCTTCACTGGATACCATTTTCCAAGAACCAGCTTAGACCTGATCGAGAGGTGACAGAAGGTTGAATTCTATCGGCAAATCATCTGTGGCGCTTTAGCAAATTTCTGCAGAGTCCCGTGTTCCCCTGAAACACATACATGTCCTTGCTTCGCTAGCAAAGGTAGCTTCTTAATACCGTGCAGAGAAGTGTTGGCTCACTCTTTATCATAGCTATTATCATAGCTGCTGAGACGCTTAGATAAGTTTGTACTACAGTGAAAACAAAGAACCAAAAAACACTTTATTCACTTAGGTTCTTAATATAGTCATTTTACATCCCTCCTTCCTTTATGATTTACATCTTGTCGTTTTATTCTTGTGTCCTAACATAAAAGCGATCACTTGGGGTCTTGATTGTGTTGATGCTGTAGATACAGTTAAATAAAGAAGAAGAAAAAGGAAGTAATTTCTCCTTTTTCTGTCTTTATAGAAAGCACAGCAAAGCCTTTGGGGTCTGTATTCTTCCCTTTGGGAGAGTTTGCTTTTTTTCTCAAGGACTAAAGCTCTAAATAATCCCTCCTCTGGGTCTTTGTTTGGAAACGCTCAGCACTTTGGGGAAAGCAAACAGGGAGAAAAGCTTTAAATAGGAGAATGACAGGGACACGTGCTTTTTTGTTGTTTTGTTTTGTTTTTGTTTCTTTGTTTATTGTTTTGAGCAAGAAAGAGAGAACACTCATGTGTGAGCGGGGGAGGGGCAGAGAGAGAAGAAAACAGAACATCCCAAGCAGCCTCCGCACTGCCAGCTCAGAGCCGGACATGGGGCTCGATCCCACAAACCATGAGATCGTGACCTGAGCCGAAATCAAGAGTCAGATACTTAAGTGACTGAGCGACCCAGGGGCCCCAGGAACATGTGCTTTAACGAGGGGCTGAGGGTAAAGGGAGGAGAAGCCAGAGTGAGACCCTGCATGACCAAAGCCACGGCCCTGTGAGGGGCAGACACCTGCAAACACCCGTAGACACCAGCGACCCCTCCTGCATGTCATCCCCAAGGTGGCAGGACCTCGGAGAAGGGGAAACTGTGCATACCAAGTGGTTTGGCGTTCAAGACCATGGTAAGACTTTCCCTGGTGGTGTCTATCGCTGCAATCCTTAAGCATCACCGCCCGGCAGACACGGGTGCAGGTCTGATCGCTTCCGATACTAGTTGTTGGAGTTACAAATTCCATCCACGAAGAGCTGGTCTCTTTCCCGTGTTGCCAGGGCAATGTTCTGTATAATCTAATGAAGGTAGGGAAGATACCCGAAGTAATGTTTGATTTCGTATGGCTTACAAAATCTTGCTCAAAGACAGATGTCGTTTGATATTTGGGGGAAAAACAGTTAAGATTTCTTTCATTCAAGTGGCTAAGCAATTTACACATAACTGGATTTTCTCTCTTGTTCTGCCCATACCATATATTGTAAACTTCTACACAATCCTTTTAGGAAATACACAAATTATAAATAACTAAAGGAGAGGCATGTTTACATCTCTAAGGCATATTCAGCTTAAGAGGCTTTAACTTAAAGATATAATCTATAGTTCAGCCAATTGATTCGATGGGCAAAATTTCACTCAGACTTAAAGTTCACTTTGTCACCTGAGGGATAACAAAGCCTCATATTTCCATTTAGATCATTACTTTTTTACTCCTTATTATTGTCCAATTATCCTAGGGTTTCTCAAAACTCACCCTTAATATCTTTACCAGAGCTTCAGAGTTTATATCTGAATTAAGACATACATAATTTCTTTCCCTCTGTAGTAGCTCTTCCCCCAAAACAAAAGACAGAATACCACTTTATCCTTTTTAGATTTGGTCTTTGTTCTTAATTGATTTGTATGAAGGTTTCGTGTTGAGCAGTATCTCAAATATGGCAATTTCTAGAATTCGTCTTGGATCAAGACTCAAGTAAGCAAGTTCGACCATGTCAAGTGTACCAGTTACGTCCCAGGGATGATTATCAGACCTCCTGTTGTGATTTGAATGGAAAAGCTAACTTAGCAAAGACCACCCAGTCAAGTCCCCTGAGAGTGCCACGACCTTGCCGAATCCAGCAAACTCGTCACCATACAGGGGGCAAGGCCTGAACCCTACAGGTTTAGGAACCCGATCAATCAGAATGCGAAGAGTAGATCTCTCTTTCTGGAAAAGACTCCCACTGACGCAGGCTCCAGTTGCTGATGTATAATGGGTAGAATGGCAGTATATTAGCTTACAGCGAAACACACAGCAGCAGACCTGGCCAGCTCTTGCTGCTTGCTCACTCGCTCGCAGATCAACAAGAAAAGCCAAGTTATTATCAGAAAGAGGCTTGACAGATGAAAGCTGGCGAGAGGAGCAAGTTGAACCCTTAATGGCTGCCGTCTACCTCTGCTGGAGAGCGTCCCTGCCATTGTACTCGGCACCCCGCTCTGGCCCCCGGTCTGTGCTGGAAGCATTAGCTGGTCTTCAAGTGACATTCTTTTCTCTGAACCCATAGCTGATTAGCCTCTTTCTTTTTTTCTTCCATTTAAAATGCTTTTATTTTTATGCACTGCTTAAGCAAGAAATTCTTACAATGGTAAAGGAAATACATTTTCGCTGAGACATATAATGAAAATCATTGTGGATATCTAACACATTAAAACACTTTTCTAAAAAGCACTGAGCCAGGGGCGCCTGGGTGGCTCCGTCGGTTAAGCATCTAGCTTTGGCTCAGGTCATGATCTCGTAGTTCATGAGTTTAAAAGCCCCTGGCCGGGTTCTGTGCGGACAGCTCAGAGCCTGGAGCCTACTTCAGATTCTGCGTTTCCCTCTCGTTCTGTCCCTCCCCCACTCACACTCTGTCATTCTCTCTCTCTCAAAAATGAATAAACATTAAAAAAAAATTTTAAATAAAAAATAAATGAAAAATTAAAACGCACCAAGTCAGAACATATATTAGGGCAACTAAGTACCATGGGGTCCAAATACCATGGGGTCCAAGTATCACAGGGTCCAAGTATCATGGGGTCCAGGTATCATGAGGTCCAATTATCATGGGATCCAGGTACCATGGGGTTTAATATCATGGGGTCCAAGTACCATGGGGTCCAAGTACCATGGGATCTGAGTACCATCAGGTCCAATTACTATGGGATTCAAGGACTATGGAGTCTGAGAACAATGGGACCCACATACCATGGGGTCCACATTTCATGGGGTCCAATATCATGGGGTATCCAAGTACCATGGGAACCTAGATGAGACACAGAAGTAAACTTAGAGTTTAATGCACACAGTCCCTCATGTCTGTGGCACACCGTGTCCCCTGACTTACAGGGATCTACGATTTTTTATATACTCATGATCACCTTGGGCGACATTTCTTCTACTCCCTACTTCCCACGTGCCCAGGAAGTCTTTTTGTTGTCCAGTCCCAGTGAGCCTGCTTACTGTGGGATATTGATTGATTTTTGTCCCTTGCCATTTCTTTTGATCAATCATGTATACATGTACAAGTGTATACATCTTATACACTTGCCAACCTTCATCCCCATGGCACTGGCCCTGCGGAGGCCAGCACCTCCATCCTGCTTTGCCTACCTGCCGTTGCCGAACTTTACATAAACTTAGGGATGGCAATATTTTTTATTGAACATCTTTGTGTTTTACTGTTATTACAGTAGTAAAATTTATACTCAGTCACATAATAACAGTTTTCAACTACTAAATGAATAGCTTTTGCCTGCCTTAAAGCCTTAGCAATTTCTACTATAATTTTTCACAGGCTTAACCCTTAAAATGAATGATAAAATAATAGCAGCATATTAATGAAATATGACCTTTCCTGGAAGTGAAGTGCTTTTAAATTTCTACTTAATTCATTAATTAATCAAATACATCTAATAAATTAATGTGGAGGCCTACTGGATATAATCGCTAGTGGAACATAAGTAAAAGGAAGCTGACAACTATTGCACAAGGGTATGCGATTGTAGAACGATACATTTTCGTCTCATTGTTTTGCCAATAATTCCACTGTAGAGACAAAAATAAAAGCCAAATTTATACCATCCCATCTGAAAAATACAAAATTTTGCCTCTGAGGATCTACATGGCATGCTTAAAATAATTGTTATCAAATAACCAAATATATCCCTTGCTTGTTTATATGCTGGAGTAAACTATATTTTTTAAAAGTATGTGAGCCATAGTGATTTTATCATAAAACGACTTAGTGTCTTGAAATTCTGCAGGGGAAGTAAGCAATGTCTGTCGATATCTGGAGTAAGTCATTGATCTGATATTTTTCAAAGGAAAGTAACAGTTGGAATGCAGGAGGAATTTTGGAAAGAAAATCGCTGTCTAATTAGAATGCAGCAGCTTTGATCAGCCTCTTTCTGATGCACACATTCTTTCTTTGGATATGTTAATGTCTTAAATAAAGTCACCTTTAGGTTCTTTTAAAAGTTTTTATTTATTTATTGAGAGAGAGAGAGACTTGCATGCACACAATCAGGGGAGGGACAGAGAGAGAGGGAGAGAGGGAGAGAGGGAATCCAAAGCAGACTCCACATTGTCAGTGCAGAGCTTGATGCGGGGCTCGAACTATGAGATCATGACCTGAGCCGAAACCAAGAGTCAGGCACTTAACCGACTGAGCCACCCAGGTGCCCCAAGTCACCGTCAGATTTTAACCTGAGAATCATGTATCTGTGAAGGGGACATATGAAGTGGGCCTGTCGCCTATGTCATTTAAACTTTGGGAGAGCAATCTTATTTCTCTCCGTCCATCAGTATGGGATCGAGGAGGGGAGAAAAGAGAGCAACCTCTCGTGGGTCCCGCGAGTATCGCCCACGCATCTGTCCTGGACTTGTTCCGTTTGGCCCAGCAGATGCGCTCTCCACCCTTTGGCTTCTGCTCTCCGAGTCAAGACACTGGCTAGTGAACAGGCCCCACGCTCCCCACGCTAGGGAGATCAGAGTGGGGGACGCGTGAAATTCTTGCTGTTCCCCAGCTTCTTGCCTGTGGGGTGACCACTCACAGGTCACCTTCCCGGGCTGGGGAGGTAGAGGCTGCTAGTTCCCAAACCCCAGGGTCACCACTCCCTGGCAACACCGTGGCATCTTGTTGTTTTCTCTTTTTTCAAATTATCCGGTTTGAGTGTGTGTCCCATCCATTTCTCCTAGAACCCTGACCGATAACAACATTCTCTTCTTTGGGCTGTATGGACTCTGTGGTTGCCAGGTGTCTTCCAAACTAATGAAACTAGGGTCCCATTATCGGACTCAGCTAAAACCGTGGGTCCTCTAATGAAGAGTTAATGCCCCATTTTTTAAAGTGTAGGACTTCGGAGAAAAATGCCAATTGCTTAAAGACACTCAATTATCTTCTTTGTCCAAAGTGTAATTAAACTTTGAATAATCTTCTTCTTTGACATATGAAATCATATCTTTTTAACAGAAAAGATGTCTTAGATTGAGTGCTTTAGACCAGAGTAGAACTATAGAAGACTTCCAGATTAAGACCTGAAACCTTTAAAAACAGATGGAAGAGTCTGCTATGTCTTTCTGTTATCAGTTTTTTTGTATTGTTATTTCTAATAATAATATTAACAATAATAATGACAATAATCATTGAATGTTTATTATGCTAGGGATTGTTTCGGGTGTATGAGGTAATTAAACACCCTCAACAAATCTGTGAGGGAAGGACTGGTATTATTCTTATTCTCCAAGTGAAGAAATAAAATGTCAAGGATTGAATAGCTGCCCGAGGCAGTGCTGAATGTTGCTGCCTTCAGTGGGCTTTAGGATATACTGAACAATGCTTCCTGCTCAGAAAAATCACACGTTCTCGTACTTTTTAAAAATTAAGAACCTGGGGCACCTGGGGGGACTCAGTCAGTTAAGTGTCCAACTTCAGCTCAGGTCATGATCTCACGGTTTGTGAGTTCAAGCCCTTCGTAGGGCTCTGTGCTGACGGCTCAGAGCCTGGAGCCTGCTTCGGATTCTGTGACTCTCTCTCTCTGCCCCTCCCTCACTTGTGCTCTGTCTCTCTGTCTCTCTCTCTCTCTAAAAATAAATGAAAACATTTTTTTTAAAGTTTGAAAATTAAAAACCATTTTTATTATCACTTCTACGCAGTGGTAACTGAATTCCAAAGGTCCACAGACCCTGCTGAAATAATCATGGAGTTTCGCAACTTCTGTAACTTGGAAATTTGTTCCAGATCGTGTTGGTTAGTTTGAGAACTTCAGCAAAAGATGCCTTACATGTGTGAACATTCCTTCTGTGCGTCCACGTGTATTTGCGTTGGAGCTGCCGCTGGCACAACAGGAAAATCAAAACATACTTTTCAACATCATTTCAAAGTTAAACTACTTTTACCTCAGTTGATATGAAAAAAATCATCTTGCCTAAAACGAATTTGGGCAATGTATAGATTGATTTAACAGTGGCAGTTTGTAAATCTTTTTATTATCCCGTGTTATAAAAGTACCAAAAAAGAATATATTGAGGATATGAATCTTTGAAAGGTTGAGCTGTGAATAACTGTCTATCCCTTTAATACATTTCTGTATTTTTATTCTTATTCTCCAAGAATAAAACTTGTGTGTCAAGTTGCAGTCAGTGCTCTGAGGAGCACGGATGCTTTCGGGCAACTGTGGAAATGTCATCACCCTGCCTTTTCTATCTGTTTCAGGCAAACTGTGAGCCGAAGACTGTAAGTTGAAAATCACACCATTATCAGTAGCTCAGCTGCCCGGTGGTGAGGTTAAAAGTACACAAGCAGATCCTCTAATTTCCAGTAGTGACTGTCCCTGAAACAAGTCTTCCTACCAAAAGAGTTCTTGCTAGAACGAAAAAGTAAAAGGAATCAACTCTGAGTTCTAAGTTCCTTGTTGAGTCTCAACTAGTATAAATCTTAGTTACTAAATCTTTGCTATGTCATCAAAGTATTAAAGAACAGCAACGTATTTTGTTTTCATCCCGAAATGTTGGCCACACTGTCGCTTTCGGGACACGTCTCGTGCAAACGCATTTCTCACGACTATAGGTCCAAAGGACTATGTGCCCGAAGAGAAGAAAGCCAGAGTACGAGGGAGGACCGTAAGGATTATCTAATTTAGAAGGTGAGGTCAGTAAAGATGAAATAATTAGCAAATTTATTAAGGGCATAATGTTCTCTCTCATACTGATAACTGTAATTATTTCTTTTTTTCACTCAGCCTTCTAAATCTTTTGGTCTTTAGTGTCCTTAAACTGAGATATTACTAGTGCTTGGGAATCCCAGCCTACATCAGTGTGTGTCACATTTGTAGCCTTTTCAGTCTCCCTCAATATTGTACATAATTTTATTGGCTGCAATTAAGATGTAAAGCATCGTTTAAACTAATAAATGATTGTCATTCCTGATTTTCAATAAGCAGGATCCCCAGTTAATAATATGTTTATTGTTCTTCTCTATCTAATATTAATCTCATCTTTAGCCTAGAATAGAGTTGACTTTCATTCAGCAGTCCCAAATGGGTGAACTCGTTTATACTAATAATGCCTCCGTGAGAAGAAAATGTTTGCTTTTATCAATATTTCACCAATGATGGGACAAGAGCCAAGGCTCTCCACTTCCCCAAGGTCATGCCAAGCTTCGCCGGACAAGTCTAGGCCTCAGAACTCGTGGTCCCAGTTCCCAGTTTATCTATGATTTTGACAATAATACGAAGAACGTATCAGGCTTAGATGAAACAGAATTGCCTCTCTTTAACCCAACACATGTCCTTTGACATTTATCATCGAAACTATGTGAATCAGAGCTCTGCATTGATTGCATTAATTGATCAATTAATTTAATTAAGGAATCCCAATCTCTTCCCAGTACTTTTGTTCTTTGTACTTTCCCCTTTGCATCCTAAATAGATGGATGAACAATGAACGTTTAATCCATTCTTGCAGTGGAAAAAATGAATTCTTAGTGTCGCTTGATGAAAGGCTACTGTAGAAAACATCCGTGAAGTCACAAAATGAATTAGAAGTGTTTCCACCAGCATCACGTTAGTAGTTAACTTTAAGGTGGGAAGAAAGAGAACGGGAGTCTGGAAGAGGGACTTTACCTATATATGTGGGATGTTTTATACCTTAAAAAAAAGAAAAACAAAAAACCCAGAGATCAGAAACAATGCAGCAAATCTGTCAAATCTGATCAATGGGCTCCTTTGGTGTCGTGTTACTTTCCGAGACTTGAAATAGTTCATGTTTTAAAATTTTCGTAAAACAATGTTTCCCAATTTCAGTAATGAAAAGACAGCTTTTAAGGGAAAAAGCTTTCAAAGCTCCGAAATACGTCTGCAGACCCAGTTGGAGAAAAACTGAAATAGAATGCTATCTGGACAAAGACAATTAAAAATCGCATTTGGTTTTCTTCTGTGTGCCTTGATGATTTGTCACTGTGTTTCGAGTTTCGGATCCCAGAGATGCGTCCACATCTAGCACCTGTACTTCCGGGTCTTGACTGCCAGCTCATTTTCACTTCCTCGAGTCTTGGTGAGTCTTAGGCCTTCAGGTCTTTTTGTGGGTGCACGATTAATGTGAGTTTGCTCAATATCAAGTATAAATGAGAAAATGGTCTGCAGGAACAACAAGCCTAACTTCTTGCTGTAGCAGATGTTTTAGTTGTGGTATTTTAGATTTTTTCATACATAGTTCTAAGGAGAAGAAAGAGAAAAGGGTACAAAAAAAGGAGAATAAGGCACAGGGAGATAGAGGAGGAGAGAAATAAAAAAAAACTAAAGAAAAGAAACAGGGGCGCTTGGGTGACTAAGTCAGTTAAGCATCTGACTTCGGCTCAGGTCATGATCTCGCAGTTTGTGAGTTTGAGCCCCGCATCGGGCTCTGTGCTGACGGCCCGGAGCCTGGAGCCTGCTTCAGATTATGTGTCTCCCTCTCTCTCTCTGCCCCTCCCCTGCTTGTGCGTGCTCTCTCTCCCTCAAAAATAAACATTGAAAAAAACAATAATAAAAGAAGCAGACAGAAAAGGAGAAGGAAGGAAAAAGAAAAGGTAGTGGAGGGGAGCATAGCAGAAGAGGTAAGAAAAATAATATCAAATTTCATTATTTTCAGAGGTCAGGATATTTTATTAAAAAAAAAAAAGCCTTTCTGCTGCTCTTTATATGCATGCTGGTGTACTAAAGAATATTCTATCAGGAATTGCATATAATCTTAAAAACCAATTTTTAAAAATTCACCCACTCACACATTTTATTACTTGGACTCCCATTCCTAGAAGAATATGATAAATGAAGTCAGAATTAATTACATTTGCTCTTAGCTTAGGTAAGTGTATAGGTAGCTATTTCCTCAACTCCAGCAGGAATCCATCGTTAGCCCAAATTACTGACCATTAAGAATATGGAGCTGAAGTCCCATATTTGCTTTTGTTTCCCTTGCCTCAAGAGATATATCTAGGGAGAAGCTGGTACGGCTGAAGTCAAAGAAGTTATTGCCTGTGTTCTCCTCTAGGATTTTTATGGTTTCAGGTCTCAGTGAAGCAAACAATCAACCAAACTAAATAGCAATTTGTAGAACAGGAGAAGATATGTGCAAATGACATATGTGATAAAGGGTTAGTATCCAAGATATATAAAGAACTTATAAAACTCAATAGCCAAGAAGTGATTAATCTAGTTAAATTATGGGCAGAAGACATGAATGAACATTTTCCCAAAGAAGACATCCAGATAGAGAGATGGCCAACAGACGTGTGAAAAGATGCTCAACATCACTCATCATCAGGGAAATACAAGTGAAAACTACGATGAGATAGCACCTCATACCTGTCGGGATGGCTAACATTAACAACACAAGAAACCAGAGGATGTGGAGAAGGGGAACCCCGTGCCCTGTTCCTACCACCCCTCGTGCACTATTGGCAGCCATGCAGAGTGGGGCAGCCGCCGTGGGAAACAGTATGGAGGGCCCACAAAGAGGCAAAAATAGAACTCCCCTGCCATCCAGCAGTTGTACTACCGGGTATTCACCCAAAGAAAACAAAAATACTAATTCAAAGGGATACATGCACCCCGATGATAATAGCAGCATTATCTATAATAGCCAAACGATGGAAACAGTCCAAGTGTCCATCAACTGATGAACGGATAAAGAGGAGGTGGTGTGTGTGTGTGTGTGTGTGTGTGTGTGTGTTACCCATCCATCAAAAAGAATGAAATCTTGCCATTTGCAGTGATGTGGATGGAGCTTGAGAGCACTATGCTAAGTGAAATAAGTCAGAGAAAAACAAATATTATATGATTTTACTTTCGTGGAATTTAAGAAATAGAACAAATGAGCAATGGGAAAAAAAGAGAGAGAGAGAGAAAGAGAGAGAGGCAAACCAAGAAACAGACTTTCAACTACAGAGAACAAACTGATAGTTACCAGAGGGGATGTGTGTGTGGGATGGGTGAAATAGGTGATGGGGATTAAGGAGTGCACGTGTGATGAGCCCTGGGTGTTGTACATAAGTGTTGAATCCCTATATTGTACGCCTGAAACTAATACCACACTGTATGTTAACTAACTGGAATTTAAATTTAAAAATCTTTAAAATATTAAAAAATAAAATGTTAAAAGCTTAAAAAAAAGAGTGCAAAGCTGATAAAGTTAATGCTTCAAGGCTGATAAAGTCAAGGTTACAAGCCCCTTCCAAAACCCTGGCAGAGGACTTGGTGATGTGTTTACATGTCTTATGTTTATATAAAATTTGTCAAAGGGATTTTTGTATCCATTTTCTTCAAAAGGCACCCCCAAACTTGCATGAGCTCCAGGCCCCATGAAACCTGGATTTGCTGTGTAATAGGTTATTCAAGGAGACTGTCAAGTCTGCTTTAGGAAATTTAAAGAAGAAAATTGTGCAAAATAATTCCAGAAGCCCAGCCCTTCCTATGAAGTCCTGCCTAGATATGAGGAGTGGTTAGAAAATTAGGTAAATTCTCAAGAACTCTCCCAGATCCTTGAGACTAAGACCGGGTTTTGAAGGTCTTCTAAATCAAAAGCTTGTTTGTTATGAAGCAGTTGTTTAAAACACAAGCTTCTCTCACTTGTATCTAATTATCTAATCTCTCTCTCGTATCTTCATCTCCTACATTTTGAAAATAAATAGGCAGAGACGGATCTCCAAGACATTTTCAAATGCCCCATATTTTAAATATTAACCGTGCGATGTTTCCATCTTTGATGTCACATTGCAAACCCCAACCAACGAAAGCCTATAATCCTGTAAGGCAGTATCAGGTACCACTGTATTATGTGAACGATAACCTCATCCCCAAACTACTATAATCCCGGAGGCCAATGCACAATGGGTGGGTTATGATGAGTAATGTAGAAGATTGAATACCTCCATTTACTTGAATGCTAAATATAGTGTAATAAGCAAGTGAACTTAATATGCCTACAATAACCCTCAAACAATACACTCATTGGTTACACCTTAGGCTTAAAATAACTCACATACCTTTGGTTGGCATTGTTTTCAACATGAGGAAAGTAATACCTAAAGAAGCTGAGTTCTAGACCTGTGATGGCCAGCAAATGGCATTAATGGAACGATTCCTATTTCCTGTCCTGGTAGACATTAGTCATTAATCATCAGATTCCCTATATTCCAGGCAGCCGTTACCCACTGATCCAGGTGGACGCATCAGATAAAACCTAGTCAATAAACCCAGAATACACGACGGCCAGGAGATAACAAGGAAGCAGGATTAACACCCCCTTACCACTCCCATGCCCCCAAACTTGTCACCACGGCTTCTTATTTTGATACCCCTTCCACATGACTTCATTCTCATAAATGCTCTTCTTCAAGAAAAATAATCCATTTCTCCAGTTTCTGACTAAAATCACTCTCCTTTCCTCTTGACACTTCGCAGGGTGATGATGAGTGAGAATCCTGTCTTCATACTTGGCTCTCCCCATGACCTCACGCGGTTGGTGCAAACGTCTCCACTCGCTCTCCTGGGGCCTGGTGTTTCAGGCGTGGACTTTTGCTTTCTCTGGCTAGCATCACTGCCTGAAGCCATCTGTCTAAACATGGAATCCCTTAGCCCACATTCCCTCATTGCTCATGTTCTGCCCCTCTCCACCGTCTGCGGCTTTGGGCTTGGCAAACACCAGGGAAACTACTCAGGGCTTTACCTGTATTCTAAATCGTATTTAACCATGGAAAATTAGATGTTTCAAAACAAGAGGGCTTTTCATCTTCTTTGAGGAGGCTTCCCTTTCATCACCTTCTGCTCTCAGAGCAACGGGCGAAGACACAGAGAAAGAAATATTTTATTTTGAAGGGGGAACAAATTAAATAATAGTGATGGATGTGTAAGTCTATTTTTTAGTTAAAAAAAAAAAGCAAATGGAAAGTTCTGGGTACTGTAAAATGGTGGGTAGGGAGTAGAGATTCTTTTCTCCAGTCCCCTTGAAACTGGCCCCAGTACAGAGTCAAGTGCCCATCATCAGCTCTCTTGGGACACGTTTCGTAACACTGTAAACTTTTCTTCATACGTGCCAACAAGAATTTTGAGAAATACCTTTTTTTCCCCCCATTCGAATGGATTTGGGCTAACATGGAGAACAGTGGTCCCTAACTACTCAACCTACTAACTAATTCAAAAGTAAGTGTGAAAGGCAGGAGCCACTGCCATTCCCTCCCACCGCCCTTCCTATGCTAACACTATATAAAATCTGGACATGTGTACAAAGCGATAGGAATTTGGGTGAGGGGACCTGACTGGGGTAGAGAGAATGGAGAGTCTTCCAGAAAAACTTCCTACTCAAAGCTCTTGAGGACTCCTCCTTCTCTTGTCTTCATCAATTTACTTATTTAACATGCATTTGTTGCATCCCCTGCTAAGGGCTAAGCATTCATTACTAAGAATGTGTTTCTTATTCAACCCGGAGATAAAGGCATTATTCTTACATATATATATATTTTAACCAAGTGATAAAAAGGGAGACTGAGGGAGATTATATACTTTAACCTGTGTCTCAAGATGAAAATGTGGCCTAAATGCATTTGAACCCAACCCTGTCCTTCCACCATGTTGTCCCAACCCTCATAATGAAGCAGAAGAAACAAACACATAAGACTATGTTTACCTTCAGAGGGATTAATGTTATCAGGCAGGCGCGCGTATGATGATGCTATGGGGACACACGCTGGAGAGAAACATTCTGATCAGGGACCTCTCCCCTCACCTGGTCCTCATGAGGAGTCAAATGCAGGAGACCCTTAACATGGGAGTCAGAAGCACTGTTTTCTTTTTTTACAACGCACACGACTCTCAAAGCAACCACATCTGCCCAAGCTAATGATGAGCTGTATGTTTTAAGTTTTGTACAACTTCAGCCCAAATAACACCTTTGGGCTCCTGTAAGAAGCTTAAAAGGAATGTCGATTTAGCAAACTCCTCTGGACAGAAACGCAAAAGTTACTCAAACAGAAATCCAGTCTGACTAACCATCATCCTATCACTTTCACAGAGGCCAAGAGAGAAGCAAAAAGTATCTCCTTTTGAAACTTAATGCATTTCGGTAATCACAATCTAGTTAGTTTGCCAGGAAAAAAAATACAAATCTTAAAAAGGCTTCAAGTAATGCTTTAGGCTAAAGTACTGAATTAACGGTAGTGAATTTTCTCGGCTGTCTTCATTTAAAAAAAAATGCATCAACACCGTAAGAAAAGGGATCATAGAAATAAATGAGTAAAAATCATTTTACTCTGTCGCTGGGTATTATCATTATGAAACTCCCAACTCAGGAAGGTCTCCTGTCAGTTTGTTTTCTTTCCAACATGGAGGAATATGATAGCCAACGTGTGTTCTCTAGGGACTAGGGTGGGCCCGGCAGGCTAAGCACAGAAGTGAAAAAAAACACAGCATATTTCTATGAAAGGGGAAGCTCGAGAACCCCATAACACTGAAAAAATGAAAGAACCTAGTTCTAAAACGTTGGCTCTTCTCTGCTGACCTCACTAGGGAGCGATTCTTTACCCGTTCTCCATTCCACGTTGTCAGTTGGTCCTTTTCGACTGGCTGTATTTATTTTCACTTGAGGATTTGAAAAGTAAAGGGGGCACAATGCAGCAGAATGCAGTGGGCTCAGCACTCGCCAGTGCTAGACAAGTGGCAGAACCAAGGCGGACGACCCAGCCGTGTGGCTCACTCAAACCGCCGTGCCACAGCTAATCAGGCTCACCCACATTTTTGGTCAGTTGATTCAGCTGCAGCTGTTTAGACGCGGTCCTTCCCCACGGCAGGGCCCGGACTGGAGCCCTTTCTAAATGGCTGGAATGACCAGTAGCAAAGCCACTCATTCAGACCCCTCCTCTAGTCTAGAAAGAGCCCGTGATCACAGGCTTAAATTATGGGTTGAATTGATGCAGTGTTTCTTTTTCCAATGTGGAAAGACTGAATAGCCTGTGTTTGTTGCTTTGCTATTTTAGGTACGGCAGAATGTTTAATACTCAGTGGATTTCACAACTTTCTGCACATGTTTACACAATAGGAGTCTTTATATGGAGACTGTCTTTTTTTTTTTTTTTTTTTAATAAAAGATTTCCCCCCTAGGTATTGACGGCTGATTGCTGGGACTTTCCTACCAGCCCCACCAGTATGCTATGCATGGTTCTTCCAACCTTCCTGTTCGAACATCTCCAGGCCCGAGATTTGGGGACCTCTTCCAGAACACTCTTCAAGCGAGCCATGTACAAGTCCATGGGGCATCTTCTGGTTCTGAGAGCTCCATTAATTGGGCAGGAGACTCAGGTAGCGTCTGACCTGAGCTCTCCAGTGGAGCAATTTGATCCCAGATGATGGGGAACAATCTTCACTCAGCCTCTTCCTTTGGCACCTTTTCTCTCCTTCCCCTTGTCCCCAGCCTCCAAAAGTCAAGCACACACTCCTCTGCTTCAGCTGTGCAGATAAGCCTGACTGTGACAATATGTGACTGGCTCCTTGCAATGCAGCCATCCACTCCAGACACACAGCTCCAGCTCAGCTTTGGCAATCCCCATCCGGTGCGATTCTGCCATTTGCCCTCTGACCTACAATCATGACTAAGGGGCGTGGCACAAAAAAGCCTTGAACCCTTGAAAAATCACCCCAAATTAATATTACCCTGGAACATAAGTCCATGATTAATCAAGAATATAATATTCAATAAAGTTAAGATTGGCAAGAGGAATTACAATTGATGCTTCCTCTTTGTTACTATGGCTTTGCCATCAGAGAAAGAAATTATCTCCTCTAAGAGCTACGTCTACTTTTTCCTATAGTGGTAAATTGTATAATTTTTACTGTTTATCTGATGATATGTTCCAGTATGTTTGATTAAACAAAAACAGTGGAAGGGGACACCTGGGGGACCGAGACAGTCAAGCAGCCCACTCTTCATTTAGGCTCAGGTCATGATGTCATGGTTCATGAGTTAAAGCTCTGTGTCAGGCTCTGCGCTGACAGCACGGAGCCTGCTTGGGATTCTCTCTCTCTCCTTCCTCCAGCCCCTCCTCCACTCTCTCTCTCTTTCAAAATAAATAAATACACTTAAAAAAAAGTGGAAGGGACGTCACAGGATATTACCTGCATTACTGCCAAATGAATGGTGTATAGAATTGCTAAATCTTAAAAAAAAAAAAAAAAAAGGAAAAGGAACAAACATGTTTTGATCTTTTTTGGGTACCTGACACTAGGCTGGAAGAGTCAGGAGGGCTTAAATTCAGTCAGGAGGGCTGGAAGAGTTGGAGTGATCCACTCTTGGCTCCTGTCAATCTCTCACACCTTATACTCGATTCTCTCCATCGTCACTTCTCTCCATTTTCACCGTCACCATTTTCCTTCACCATCTCCCTCTGGACTGCTTCCACAGCCAAACGGCAGTCTCCCGTTCCTCCCTTTCTCCCATCTCGTGTCCACACACACAGCTTTGGAAACACATCAGCGCATGACACGCTGCTCATTCTGCCAGGTGCTCTGCTCCCCCTCAGTCCCAGAGGACACCCGACTTCCCCTCAGTTTTTGGGTCTTAGCGGAAATGTCACGACCCTCCCTGCGTAGGTTCTGTCTCATTGTTCATTCCTTATTATTTATTTGTTTGCTTTCCAGTTAATCATCTGCCTCCCTCAATCCGCTGTTAGCTCCACTGGGCAGAGAGCATGCTTGTTTACTCGCCAGGGGGCGGGTACCCCACACCTAGTTTGTCGATTGGTATGTACCAGGTACTCTAGCAATGTGTGCTGGGTGAATGACAAAGAGGAACCTGAATTGGATGTTGATGGCAGAAGGGAGCTGGCATTCAGAGGTTAAGGCATCGTAATTTATGTTGGTAAATGGGCAAAAGGGAAGATGAAATAATATAAGATAAAAAGGGAAGTGGGAAGGCGCCTGAGAGCACCGGGAGCAGAACAATACACAGATGGCCTGGGCGAGGGGCAGTGCGAGGTGGTTTGAAGAAAGTAGACCAGGTGTTGGGCATTGCTGCCACTGAGGCGCCCACCCTCTGGGCTGGCACGGTATGTCTCGCATGGAGGACATCAACTGGGACCTCATATAAGCTCCAGAGAGAAGGCCACGGCCAATTTTCAAAAGCATTTCACACCCACGGGATATGCTATACATTTAAAAGGCGTGTTCCTTACACCACCCCCCACAGGGCTGCTCATTAAGGGATTTATGAAGAAGTTCTGAAGAGAACATTTGGAAAGCTCTTCAGAATGCAAGCACCTCCAGTCAGAAAATGACATGAGAAGAGTAGCTCCTGGCAATGGTGGGGATACATAACCCAGCCATTTACTAGAAGTATGGAGCTGGAGGTGAGAACGAGCTGGCAGCTCGAGGTGTCGCTGAGCACCCATTTAAGGCTCTACTCCTGTTACAGACCTGGAATTATAACACCCGAGCAATAGGACACCCTGCCTATTAAAATTCTCCAGGGAGGAATAAATCACAGTGTTTATGGCAAATCTGATCTTTGTCACAGGATCCCCAGCCTTATTTCAGCACCTTAATCCTATAATAAGAAAGCCAGGTGGATGGGGCACAATCCTCATATTCACAAGCGTTCCAGATCACCGCCCAGTGTTTACTGACTTGATTAAATGTTATCTCACACCCAAGAGACTTGGCACGGACGTCGGGCAGGAAAATGAGCCTGGGGTGCCGGTGTTGGGTTGAGCTTCTTAGGCCAAAGGAAAGTCCTTGACCTTGGAAAAGAAAAGCTAACAATGAAACTGCAGAGGAACAACCTTGGCCTTTTTCCCTTTGAAATGAAAGGGCAGGTATGAGAGAGTAATGTTGGCTTCGTTCCCAAAATGTTTATTAAGCTCTTGAGGAGAATGGGATTGGAATTTTAAGTACGGCATTGTACGAATTGTTCACCTGTAGGAAATTATAGACATATCCAGCAATACCTAAATTCTTTACCCCTTTCAGCTAGCTGACTAATGGTTTACCATTCTACTCTAGTATGCTATGATGAGTGTGCCAATGTGCCACACAATAGAGTACACGCCCCAAAGATCTGGAGGGTCTGATCCAGAGAGTTATGTGAAGAAATACTAAAACACTGCCAGTAATTAAGGATTAGGCTTTGGAGCTCAATATGAGGCATTCTTGTAGTTTTTTAGAGCCAGACCAGTGCTTTGGTTGAAATAAGGGTGCTGAGAAGGTATAGGGATGGGCTTGGAATAACACGGGAGCAGAGAGAGAGAGAGGTGATCCTGGCCAAATAGGCCAAATCTCTGTTCTTGAAGTTCAGATTCAAGATTACAGATTGGAAATAGGAGCATCACACTTGACCTCAGAGAAAACTGCTCTCTAAAATGCCCACTTTCCAAGCCCAGTACCCACAGGGGGAAGATTGATTCCTCCTTGACTTCAGAGGACCAGGAAGCAGAACTGAGATCAAGGTATTCCTCATCACGTATAAACCGTTAACTGGGAAAGGGTCTTCTCATGGGCTGTAAATAGCTCACCTCCACCCGCGCAACTCTCATTCCATCCGAGATGCACAAAAGACTTAGACGACCTTCCGGGAGGCGTGCACAGCTGCTGGTTCCCGCCCTGAGCGCCTCCACAATTTTCTTCCATGGGCCAATAAACTAGCAACAGCCCCCGCCTCAAGAACTCTAGCTACAACATATTTAAAAATTTATTGGCAAAAAGAACATTAACAAATATTACATACCCTGAGGCTGATGCATTAGAGTAGATTAAGGTCCTAGAACTCGTTAAGTTCTTACGATGAACATTATCTAATGTCACTTAATCCCTTAGCAAATATTGCTGGCAGAAGTCTCAGTTTCTCCCCACAGAAGGCCAGTGATTACAGCTCTATTTGTAGAGGCAACAGCTCTAGAGAAATGGTACCAAGTAGGGAGTCCCTTCACTAAATGGTGAGTATCTGATGGGCAGAGGAGAGCATGTCCTCTAGGCAGAGCCAGCTGCCTCCTCACGTGGAGGGACTTAGGCAGCAGGGGGTCATTTTAAGATTTGTTTCCTCCATCCTTGAAAGCACGAGGCAAATACTGCCCAATGTGGTAACAGGATAGGTAATGCCGCCACATAGGTTTTTCCAGTGAAGTTCCAAATACTGGCTGCCTTGATCTTGGGCCCTAGACCTCTCCAGTGCTCAGAGGAATGAGGGAATGAGTAGTCACCAGGAAAGTACCAATCAGCATATGACCGATTATCAGTCAATACTCAGGCTAGTTGTGCAGAAACTTGGTACACTGTTTCCTTCTATGACATCTAATTTTAATTGCCTGTCTGCATTAATTTACCCCAATCAGATTTTTAAATTAACTTTGTGGGTGGGACGCAGGCTCTGCTTTTTAGGAAAAGTTTCCAAACGAACAATATCTCAGGTAATTCAGCTGCGCTCGTGTCAGCTCATAGACTGTAGGATTCTCACTCTTATTCACACGATAGCTATTTATGTAAGAGAGGCGCAATAGACAGACATCATCTTTAAGAGACGTTTCTGTTGGCTCCCATCCATACACCCTCCAAAAAACAAAAAAATCCACTCCTAAACCTATAAGTTACTTTTTCCTTTTGAAATGTCATTTTATCTAGTCTCTTCCCTAGTTTCTGTATCTGGCCCTCTTGGTTTTCCTACCACTTTGGCAACTTAAAATGGTTCTTGTCATACCCTGACTCTCAACGCTACAGTTAGAGACTTCAAACAATGATGCATAGTAGCATAAGGTCTTCCATTTTTAAAGTAAGTTGCACATCTAATGCAGCACCCAAATATCTCCAATCAGTGAGTCCCCTTTTTATGTTCACACCTGTCGCCTCTCTCCTGCTGGGATTCTCCTCCACACAACTGCCTTCTCCCCTGTTAGGAGAACCTCAATACAACTGCCTTTCTAATAGGCTACTCAGCCGTAAATTATCAGCCTGATAATTAAAATTTTTGTTTTGTTTTGTTTTTAATGTTTATTTATTTTTGAGAGGGTCAGAGTGTAAGTGGGAGAGTCAGAGAGAGAGGGAGACCCAGAATCTGAAGCAGGTTCCAGGCTCTGAGCTGTCAGCACAGAACCTGATGCAGGGCTGGAACCCACAAACTGTGAGATCATGACCTGAGCCAAAGTCGGACACTTAACCGACTGAGCCGCTCAGGTGCCCCCCCGCAATTTTTTATTGTTTATTTATTTTTGAAGGACAGAGCATGTGTGGGGGAGGAATAGAGAGAGAGGGAAACACAGAATCCAAAGCAACAGCCTGATAATTTTTAAACACAGTATCCCAAGTTTCTCTCATTTTTACTCCATTTTTCCCTAATTTCATTCAAAACTCCCCTGAAAAGTCTATGTAGATGGTTTTCCATCTTGTAGATGGTTTATCATCTTGGTAAGATGGACCTATGTGCTTCTTGAAATTGTAAACAAAAAGTAGAACCGTTTGAAGAAAAACAGCATATAATACAATATAGTGGTTTCTAAACCTCGTGGGTAATATATCACTTGGGAAATTTGTAAAGATGGACATTCCTGGGTTTTATTCCCCCCAAAATTTTGATCAAGTAGGTCTGAGATATGGTCAAGGATTCTGTATTCTTAAAACAACCTCCCCCAATAATTCTATTAGCTGGGCTTAGGATACAACCTCAGGTATCATTACATTTCTACAATAAAAACTGGCTTTCTGGGAGGGTTTGTTTCATTTTTTTAAACTTTCTATTCTGAGATAATCATAGATTGACTTGCAGTTGTGAGAAATACAAAGAGATTGCATGCATCCTTCACCTAGTTTCCCTCAACAATAAACGTCTTGCAAACCGTAGAATAATATCATAGGCAGGATGTTAACATTGATACAATCCACCTATCTTATTCAAATTTGTCCAGTTTTCTTTATACTCGTGTGTGTGTGTATGTGTGTGTGTGTGTTTAGGTCTATTTTACCTATGTGTAGATTTGTGTATGCGCCACCATAATTATGATAACAAAGCAGTTTTAATACCACAAGTATTGCCCTTTACAGCTACCCTCTCCCCACACCGTGGCAACCATTAATCTGTTCTCCAGTTCTGTAATGTTTTCATTTAAATAATATTTTATAAATCAAATCAAGAAGTATATGTGATAGACCGAGTAGTGGTTTCCCAAAGACGTCCACATCCTACTTCCTCAAACCTATGAATACGTTACCCAACATGGCAAAAGGTACTTTGCAGATGTGATTATGTTCAGGATCTGAAGAGGGGGAGACTATCCTGGATTATGTTGATGGGTCCAATATAATCACAAAAGTCCTGATAAAAGGAGGCGAGAGCTCAGAGACATCGTAGTAGGAGATGGGATGATGGAGGTTAGAGGGATTGCAGGAAGGGGCTGCAAGCCCAAGTGATATAGGCATCCTCTAGGAGCTGAAAAAGTCAAGGAAGTGGATCTTCTCATAGTCTCCAGAAGGAACCAGCCCTGTCAACACCTTGACTTTTTAAGGCCTTGGAGACTGATTTTGGATTCCTAGCTTCCAGAACCGTAAGACAATAAAATTGTGGTGTTTAAGCTGCTAAGTTTGTGGTAACTTGTTGCGGCAGCAACAGAAAACTAATATAGTATATTACCTAGTGGGATATTGATTTCTTTCCCCTTATCATAATTCCTTGAGATATATCCAAGTTATTGTCGTCTGCTTCTTCTTATTGCTGAATAGTATTCCATGGTGTGGATGAACGGCCATTTGTTTGACCGTTCACCTGCTGAAGAATATTTGGGTTGTTTCCACTTTGGGGCTTACAGGTAAAGCTGCTATAACCAACCATTCACATATGGATTTTGGTATGAACATAAATGTACATTTCTTTGGGATAAACACCAAAGACTACAACTGCTAAGCCATATGGAAATTGAATAGTTAAGTTAATTTAATTTTATTTTATTTTTTAAATTTTTTTCAGTGTTTATTTTTGAGAGGGAGAGACAGACAGAGTGACTGGAGGAGGGGCAGAGAAAGAAGGAGACACAGAATCCAAAACAGTCTCCAGGCTCTGAGCTGTCAGCACAGAGCCCGACATGGGGCTCGAACCCAGGAGCTGTAAGACCATGACCTGAGCTGAAGTTGGATACTCATTTACTGAGCCAACAAGGCGCCCCTTATTTTATTTATTTATTTTTTAATGTTTATTTATTTTTCAGAGAGAGAGAGACAGAGTGTGAGTAGGGAAGGGCAGAGAGAGAGAGAGAGAGGGGGGAGACACAGGTTCTGAAGCAGGCTCCAGGCTCTGAGCTGTCAGCAAAGAGCCCGATGTGCAGCTTGAACTTGAGAATACTGAGATCATGAACTGAGCCGAAGTTGAACACTTAACCGACTGAGCCACCCGGATGCCTTGAATAGTTCATTTTATAAGAAATTGTCAAATTATTGTTAGAGTGACTCTATCATTTTAAATTCCCACCAGTAATGTATGAATGATCTAATTGCATCTCCCTCATTTGATGCTTTTATTTTTAAAATTTTAGCCATTCCGATAAGTTTGTAGTGTTAATCTCATTAGGCTTTTAATTTTCATTTCCCTAATAGCTATGGATGCTGAGTACCTTTTCATATGTGTATTTGCTGTAAATACCCTTTAATGGACTGTCTGTTCATGTTTCTTGCCCATTTTTTATTTGGATTACTTGGGTTTTTTTACCATTGAGTCTTAAGAGTACTTACATAGTCTGCATACTAGTCCTTTGTCAATACGTGGTTTGCAAATATTCTTTCTTAGTCAATAGCTTGTCTATCTTGTTAGGAGGGTCTTTCACAGAGTAAAACTTCTACATTTTGATGAAGCCCATTTTATTATTTCTTTTCTTTTATGGATCATGCTTTTGGCATCAGATCTAAGAACTTTTTGTCTAGCTTCAGATCCTGAAGATTTTTGTCCTAAGTGTTTTTTCTGAAGGTTTTAGAATGTTACACTTTGTTTTTAAGGCTGCGATCTGTTTTGAATTAATTTTGTATAATGTGCGAGGTGTAGGGTTGAGGGTTTTCGTTTTTGTTAACCTATAGATGTCCAGTTGCTCCAGTAACATTTTCTGAAAAGGCTATCCTCCTCCACTGAAATGCTTTTGCACTTTTCTATTTTCTATTCTGTTCCATTGATGTTTGTGTCTCTCCCTCTGCTCATTATACCATGCTGTCTTCCTTCCTATAGCTCTACTACGAGCCTTAACAGCAGGCAGCATGATTCCTCTCTTTATTCTTCTTTGTCAGGATGATTGTAGCTATCTAGGGTTTGCATCTCTATATACAAATTTCAGGATAAGGTTGTCCACATCTATAAAAACTTTGGCTGGTATTAATAGGAAGTCCATTAAACCTATCGATCGATTTAGGGAGAATTGATATCTTTACTATATTAGATTTTCCCATCAGTGAGTACAGGATGTCTCTCCATTTATTTCTGTGTTCTTTGTCTTTTATCAGCATTTTATAACTTCCAATATATAGATTCTGTGCATGTTTTGCTTAATTTATACGTAAGTATTTTATTTGGAGGAGTCTTACTTTCTCCATAGAGGATCATGTTATCTGCAAATAGGAACATGAAATGATTTTTTTCAGCCAATGAGGAAATTCTCATAGAAAACATATGGGATTTGGGACTAAAAAGTGCTGCCACATCATGGTTTTGAAAGACAAGTGATTTTTATTACAGAACCAGAAGGGCAGAATTTAAAAAGAAGAGCACTTGTCTCTAGTCAACTATACAGAAAAAACTATCAGTCCCATAACACCAAATTTCCTGTTTTGAGTTGGTAACTATGTCACAAGATAAAAAGTAGGTTGGCTTTGATTCCCGTAATTGAAATTGGCCCCCTCAGGTGTGATTTATGCTGTCCTTGTTTTGTAGACAAGGAAGTAAGGGCCAACTACGAAACAGCTTTTCAGTCTGCATGGGCTAATGACTCCTCCACTTTCAAGGGCATCTTCTGCCATCGAAGGGGTCCCAGAGTATCTAAAGCTATGTTCATTTAAATAGGAGACAGATCTAGGCTCTTGAGTTCTAAGGGTGACACCAGGGAGCCAAGGACTGAGTCCCCAGGGTCATGTCGAAAACAGAAACAAGACTCCTGACATTTAGTCTGCCAATCTAACCACCAGACCGCATTTCCTCCTTTTAATTTCCACTCTGTCCTTCACATAATTACATCAACGTTTCACCGTGTTTATGACACATGGCACGGATTAAAGAGCTGAATGTGAAACGCTCTGCCTGAGAAGGCAAATTTCTTTGAGCAATTGTTTCCTTTGGATCGAAAAGCGATCTTAAGCACGCCGAATTCAGTTTTATCTCTGAGTAAGGCTCCGGGGTAGTGGCCCAGAATTAAGGGCAGGGATAACCCACGTCCCCATGAAGGCACTGGAACAGGAATTTGGAAATATATCAGGAGTCCCTTTTGATTTTTTCAAGGCTTTACTTTAGTTTCCCATCCCCCACAGCCCCACACCCCCATCTGTGTGTGTGCGCGCATGTGTGTGTGTGAGCGCGTGAGCGCATTGTCTTCTGCTCTGGAATCTATGTGATGAGAACTATGGCCCCAGAAATGTACCCATCACAGGTCTATCCACTGGAAAAGACTGCATTTCCCTCTGCCCACGACTCTCAAAGAAAAGATGATGACTGTACTGCCTTCGTAGGCGGTTCGCCCTCAGACCACAAATTGGGGCCAGGGGAGTGGGAACTTACTGTACAGAAAGACTCTAAGGAACTATTAAAGGGTAAGGTAGGAAGAAATTCAAGAGGTTCTGCACAAAATAAATAGTTGGATACTCATACTTTTTTCCATCATAAACTTGGAAATGGAGATCCCCTATCTATTAAGTCAGTTTGTGTTTGAGGCATCAAGGTTGAGTTTTACCATGCTGTCAAACCTTCCACATCTAGACTCACAACCCAACTGGTCACCATTTTGTTTCTATGCTAAAATTGCAATACTCGAAAAATCAGAATATTAGGATTTTAAGCAATGGGACTCGGGAAGCACAGACAAATTTAGTGATCTGATAAAACTCTAGCACCTAAGAAAAGTGAAAGACTAATTGACAGTTATCACAAATCAGGAGTTTTAAGTCTTCCTTTCAAGACTGTGTGCCCTAAATTAAATCCTTCAGCCTTTCTGGTGCTTCGCTTCTTTACTTATAAAATGAAAAAATAACATCTACCTGGTTTATCTTCCAGTAGTTTTGTAAACATCAAATGAATTTGTGTATGTAAAAAAGAGTGCTTTATAGCCATAGAACACTCCAGAAATATAATATACTGCAATCATACTTGTCCTGAGATTCATGGTTCTGAAAATAAAAATAATAAGCCTATAAAATATCTTGTGTTTATTTATTTTAACACAAGGAGAAAAAATAATTTATGGAAATGACCATACTGATTTTTACAAGACCCTTTTCAGGCTATTTGGGGCAGAAAATACCGTCATCACTTTGTTGGAGGCAAAAATGAGGACCAAATAAAAGTACTTGCCAAATGTCACATAAAAAGTCGTGGAACAAGACCTTTTGGCTAGGATACGATGTTAAAAGAAATCAGTCTAGGTTGCCATTCTACTTACCCATAGGGGAAAGGTGTTTGTTAGCATCACACATTCCCGTATAATGACCTTTGAACCATTTCTTCTGGCAGCCTAAGCACAGGGGTTGGGCAGTCGCTCCCTGAATTTCATTGCTGCTCTTGTCCTGTTTTTGCCTAACTAACAAACGCAAAGCTCTGTTATACTTAGTAGTTTGGCCCTCTCTAGACTGACAGCAGGATCCCCACGGCGCTCCAGCCCCCCAGGAAATGTGCAAAAGACTGCAGCTCCTAGCATTTCACTGCACGCGGGGAAGTCAAAATGTTCCCTTTGGGGCTTTCATGCTTCTCCCAATTGGCGCAAAGATTCCCTAGAGGCAGGAATCAACTATGTACTTCCCTCTCGCCCGAAATTTTATGGAGTGACGAATTTGATTTCTGAGAGAAAAGCACCCATTAGATAAGAGAGTGTTTTTGCCTATATTCTCTTAAAAGGCGAGCCAAATCACATAATGCTTTTACAAATACCTCCTCAGAGACCCCAAATCTGCAATTCTCACGCACCTTCGAAGTGAGACTGGCTTCAATTCCCCGCCTCAGAGAGTAAGGCTGAAACCGGAGCAGATTTTCCTGTAGATTTGCTCCGCCATGTTTGTCCTCGGTCGTGGTGAGCGGCCCTTGTTTACTTTTCTTCTCTTTAATAACCGAAATAGCTCTGAGAAGGTCTGAAACTGGAGAAACCAAAAGCCATTTCATGGCGATGGCATTATTAAAAGCATCTCTTGTTATTTCTTTATTAGGGTGCATCCTACAATGAAAACGCTCAAAGAATCAGCCCGTGTCCATTTATTATCAATACAGGTATCCCAGATTTACTCTGCCCTGTTAGTTTAATTGGAACATTATTGAGAAATGCAGGTTTCCAACGAGAAGGGATTGAAAGTCTAGATAAATCACCCCAAATAACATATGGCTTTTTTCTATGAAGATCATAAGCAGTTTGTATGCCATTTGTTTTCCAAGGACAGGGTTTTTTTTTTTTTTTATATATTAAACTGAAATCTAAAGTAAGGTACATTGATTTACAGGAAATTGTTCCTTTACACACAAATTCATCATTTACAAATACTGTTTCAGGGGGCTAGCTTGAAGGAAGGCATACATGTTTTGAGTCAACCATGTCAGCAACCATGTCAGTATCTGTTTATAAACAGTTTTTCCTAATTTGAGGATCCAAAGTTCACAAAAAATATTTGTTTTAAATCATTTCGAATAAGCAGCATAAACTCAGCATTAGGGCTCACTTCCAGGGAAAGTTGTATTCACTCGTATTTCTTAGAAAAAGAGAACGGGTGGGTGGGGGTTGTTAGGGGTATAAAGGGTAGCTAATGAGGAGGTGGTGACATTTTCCTAGGAATTGGGATAGGGACTTTCTTTCTTAAACTACACACACACACACACACACACACACACACACACACACACAGAAATGATGTCGTGGCCTGTCTCCTTTATTGTGAGCACGCTGAAAATTCCCCATAATTTTCCATTTGTGACTCTGAGCTTACAGACAGCCCTTTTATTGCCTAGTATAATTTATTTGCAGATCTTAAAATGTCCATATGTCATGGAAGATATGAGTTTTTGGTGAAAGGTGCCGAGATGCGTCCAAGAACTGCTTTTCCAGGGCCCAGTGCCCGCGGTCTTGATTTAAGGGTGATGCGCCCTCTGGGAGAGGTAAGCTGTGAGCGCCGCCAGGTGTTGAGACGGGGCCCCTCCACTTCTTTGTCATTCATCTGAGATAAGATTGCAGTTGAGCCAGGACATTTCTTATTTCTAATTCTTTTAATCCAAAGCCTTATGGCTCGGACAGTTTTCTTCTTTTTGCAAAGGGACTCAAAGAAGGAAAATGTGTTGAGGTCATAAAGACGTGAGGGACTTTGCCCATCTTCCCAGAACAGGTCTGCCTGTCTTGCCAACTGGGAACATGGCATTCTCAGCGCAGAAAAGGCACAGTGGCAGGAAGTAGAAGGGGAAACCTGTTTTGCTTTCTGCTAGGTCTTTCCTCTTCAGTTTCAAAGAAAATATTCAATATCCAATGCATATCTAGTCCGAACAAGCCTGAAGCCCTTCCTGGAGGCCACGAGTTACCCAAGGGCAACCAAGAAAACAAGGGTTTTGAGAATCCATGGAAGACGATCGTGAGAGGTGCTTCCTGATATTTGACCTGGCTGCCGGTGGCCACCTAGGCGAATCAGGTGCTGAAATGGAAAGAAGGAACACCACAATCGTCAACCCCAATTCTGACAGCTTAGTTTCCATTCACATTGCCTTGAAGACCAGGTTTGATCTGGATTGGTTTCCAAATCAGTCATTTGTTACATTTTTCTCCCCCTGTCGTATCTCAGCATTGGAAATTCAGGTACTGTCCTAGGCAGAAGGCAGTATTAGTTCCTTTGCTTCAGAGTACAACGAACACTCTCCTGCCCCCATCTTCTGTACAGTCCACTCCCAGCTCTACCAGAGAGAGGACAAGAACAAGGGAAGCATCCACTTCACCCTTCCTGCCGGTGTACCCCCAACGTCCCCATTATGCCTCTATCCCGATGGTTCTCACAGCAGCGAGCAAACACCTGCTTTGTCCTTCTTTCCACTGCAGACACGCTGGATGGTTCTGAGCCATGACTCACTTGGTTTTACATGGTCCTCCCCAGAATCTTATCTCGCGTATTCTGAGACCGAGTTGAAAACTGCTAATTAAGACTGTGTCTACAAGAAGCAACCAGATAACCATTTGGACTAAACTGTCTGTGAAATTCAAACAATCTATTTGGCTGGGGAGGGAAGAGAGGAGGCCTTCTTGTTTATTTTAGTTTTAGGTTTCGTTAATTTTACTCTAACTAGGCTTGCTTTCTGCTATTTTTCGAAACTAGATTTGCATAGATTCCATACACTCTACTCCCTTCCTCCTTCCTCCTTCTCCTCGCCCTTCCTGACTCTGTCACCTTTTGTTTACAGACAAACATAAATTTCTTTTGCCTCTCTCATCGATTTCCACTGCCACTCACAATCGTAGCTTTTTCCCGATCTCGTAAATTCTGCAGTTTGTAAACTACTGCCGTCCCTTGAGGTTTGCAATGCATACCTGATGTTGAGCTAGAGAGATATTCCCAGATGCCTTCTTTGACCGTTCACCCCCCTAGACCCATCCTGTGCCCCTGGGCTCTACTTCCGCAGATTTCTGTCTTCTTGCTTTATATGTTCTCTTCTTACTGGGGGAGGTGGACGCTATAGGTTTGGGTTCTGCATTCTTTCATTTCAAGCCTCATGTACTTTAATTCTCCAGCTAACTGATCTTAACTCTGGCCCAGGATATCTTTGGATGTTTCCATTTGTCCCTTCCAAATCTCTTGCATACATTGTGCTATGAAGACACCCTGGGTGGTAAATTAGTTTCTGTTTCTTTCATTTCACAAATGGGGACGCTGAATGCGGAGGGAGACTGAGTACAGAGCACCAAGTTGGAGGTAAGCAGGGATTCAAACGCCCTGTCCTCGCTTCCAGCCGCTCTCACAGGAAGGTAGCTCTCTCTCTTCGTTGTTTCTAAGTCCTTCGTGGAGCACCAGTGACTAACAATACAATCCACTGCTCACAACGTCTGACTGCATTCCTGATGGGACCCTTCCCTGTGTAGACGAGATTCCCCCACCATTTGTGCTGGAAGACGCTGTATTCCAAAGCCCTGGGCACCTGCAGCCTCTCCTTCAATGTATACTACTGTGCTGGGACCCCATTTGGGTTCAGCAAAAGTTGTTCTTCAGTTGGTCTTAGATGGTTACTGTTTCATGATCTCTGACCTCCCTCCTCCCCTTCCAGATCCCAAGAGTCAAGAGAGCATATGATCACTCCTGCATGCCATTTCTTTATTTAACCTCCCTGCCAATCAAACGCTTACAGTCTGTTTCAGGTCATGACAGAAAATCTAACTGCAGCGATTAGCCACAGCTCATCAAGAGCTATGAAAACCTGCTGGAATTTTCCTCAGAAATCAATGCACTCAACTGTGACATGCTGATTGAGATAATGAGCTGCAAGATGAAAATTAAGGAATAATAGAATGGATATCTTTTTCCCCTCCCACTAAGAAACAAAAGAAAAGCAAAATGAAAAAAGAGAAGGGAGAGGAAGCTAGGAACTAAAGTTGATTTTCTAAAACATTCCTTGCTTAATTTTTCCCACCTAAATCTGATTAAGCCCACTGCTGTCCAAGGCATTTGCAGATTTTCACCAGTTGTGGCTTTCAGGCTGAAGAATGTCTTTGGAGGAATGTAACTTGAATTGGTCTTAGGCTGTGTGGGTCTTAAAAGCCACCGTGCCAACAGCTTTTCTCCAAATCCCTTTTCCTTTCACCCCACCTCTTCTGAAAGATCGCCTTTAATATTAGCTCTTGTTTGGCACTGGTACCCTCGTATTGGATGTCTGAGCTTTAGTTGTTGGCACGCAGACACAGCCCCCAGTGCCCATTTGCCATTGTCACCCTGGAATTCCAGAGGTGTCTGGGCCACCTGGCCCTGCTGCCCCCTGAGGGGATGTGTGACCTCCGCCCAGGGGATCCGGTGTGTGGAAGCCAGTTCCCAGGGCTCCACATCCCAGCCCAGCCCCGACCTGCCTTCCTTCTCCCAAGGCAGGATGGAGTGGGGGTGAGACACGAAGACCGCCTGGAGGATTTCCTTCTCTGAAGTCACAGCCCATCTCTTAGGGAGAGCAGCAGAAGTGGCAATCGTCCCACAGGGAACTTGAGTTACGAGTTGGTAAGATGGCAGTGGAGGTTTAGGCAGCTGGTTCGTGGACACATTGTACACATGTATGTGCGTGTGCTGGTAGGGTGTGTGCTAATGAGGAAGAAACAATTTCTGATAAATACCTCAAAAAAGTTCTTTTGCAATTCCAGATCACTCACATTCAAGGCACTTTCAACAGAGAAATGACAACCCTTCTGTGACCTTCATTGACCCTGTGGCTTATTTACGAATTGTCTTTCATCTTAACAGGTAACTTTATGTAGAGGTCTACATTAAATTCTCATGGTGTTTATCGCACAAACAACTACATCACTCACCCCCCACCCACAGAATATGCATGTGTATATGCACACATATCAGGTTGAAATGAGACATAGATATAAAATCATCAATATCTTGAAACTAATTAAAAATGAGATATAAATTGATTAAACTTCACCCAAAAAATAATGTTTCCCAAGTATCATTTAAAATACATATGGAGGGACACCTGGCTGGGTTCTGTAGGTAGAACACAGCGACTCTTGATCTCAGTGTCATGAGTTCGAGCCCCACGTTGGGTGTAGAGATTATATTTTAAAAATAAAAAAAAGTAAAATACACACGCACATATAGTAAACACACATATATAGTAAATCCATACGTATAGATGTAATAAAAGAAAACCTTAACATTTGTGTGCACATTTCCCCTTGTCTCATCTAGTTTTCTGTCATTTTCTCCTTTCTTTATAAGCAATGAATATCCAGTGAATGATGCTACCAAAGAGATGAGGCAGCAGAGCTAAGGGGGGAAGGTGTTAGGTTCAGCCCAGCGGGTACACTACCGCTCGATCCCTGCCAAGGCACGGGACCTCAGCACCTCTCATTAGACTTCTGTGCCCCATTCCTATCGACATGAGAGCCTTTGCACATAACGCGGTAAGGAGATGATGGTAGGTAGCTCACAGGGTTGCAAGATCTCTCCACTGAGATCCACGTTTTCATCAATACTAAGATCTTTAACACGGCAATGTGTCTGAACTTACAGTTCACTTTACAATGGATGCATCATATTCCATAGTGGCATCTTCCCCCCCCAATGGTACATAAAACAATAGTGTTTCTTATAATTCATGATGTCTACATTTAATAAAATACGGTTTGGGTTAAAAGTGTTTTAGGTTAAAAGACTTACAGTATTATCCAGAAGTCACATTTTTCTCCTCCACACAAGACAGATCATGGAAATAATCTCCCCGACCTGTTCTGAAAAATTAAAGATATTCAATGAGTTACAAATGACCCAGCTGAACCAGAAAGAAGGACTCAATAAGTAAAAGGAAAAAAATGTCTCTCTTTAAAAAAGTCCTGCTTAGGGGGCACATGGGTGGCTCAGTCAGTTGAGCATCTGACTCTTGATTTTGGCTCAGGTCATGATCCCAGGGTCATGGGATCGAGCCCCATGTTGGGCTCCACACTGAGCATAGAGCCTGCTTAAGATTCTTTATCTCTGTCTCTCTCTCTCTCTCCTTCTTCCCTCTCTCTCTCTCTCTTCTCCCTTCCTTTTCCCTGCTCAGGTGGGCTCTCTTTCTCAAAAAAAAAAAAAAAAAAAAGTCATTCTTAGAAGAGCTCATCACTTGGTTTAATTGTCCTGAAATCCTTAATCAGTTTTACAAGGGGACCTGCATGTCCATTTTACACTGGCCTAGAAAAATTCTGTAACCTGTTCTGATGGGAAACGTATTCGGTTACAAAAAATTAAAGGCTATTGGATTCCTCTTAACATTCGCCTTCTGGCCCCTGGTATGGGAGTCTTCCAGTTTCTCGAAAAGGGTTATGAGGACTTGAATCGGAGCATTTCAGGCACACGACATTCTGTTTTCAGAGTGTGGAGCGGCTCAAGCTCACACAGGAGAACACTTACCTACTGGATTTTAAAGGTTAGAAAGTGATCAAATCTTTCAGAGCCTTCATCTTTGAAAATAAAGGGCCTTAGGGAAAGTACTGTATTTTGTTATAATCAGAGGGAGAAATCTCTCTGAAACTTCAAGATCACTTTTCATATGTCTATGTTACATATGGTAAATTAGAAAGTTTTTTTCTCTGAAGAATATAATTAAAAGTAGAGTTACTATAAGAATCTATTCTGGTTATAATTTTTCTTTCTTTTCGGTCAACACCTACTCCTTTTGTTTTTTTTGAGACCAATACGGTCCCAGCACGTGGACAATTCCCTCTGCTAAACCCAAGGGAATTAAAGCCCCTCCTTTGATAGTTGTCATCTAGAATCAAGTGTAATTCAGCAATAAATTGTGAACATGATTCTATAAAATGCATACATAACTCAGCGTTTCTGGGTGACCTGAGTGAGGATGTCATTGGGATGAATTGAATAGACTTACTTAAAACATGTGGACTTTGTAAAAATCTGCACAAACATATAAAGATTTTGTCCAAGTCCATGATTAAATATGGTCACTTTGAAGCTTGTTTCAACGTCAAATATTTCTAAAGATTTCAGAGGTGTGATTGGCCTGTCCAAAAGCTTTAGGAAACCAGAAGATATGTTAAGACTTCCCGTAAACGTCTCTGTTGCTTTTGGAGCCACAAAGATTCAACTAAGGGCACAAGACAAAGGTAATCGTGTTCAAAGGAAAATAATCAGTGAAGTTAAAAAAGTATCAGCGCAGACGGAATACCCAAGTCCCGTCCCTTCTTTCTCTTATTTCAAGGGTTAATATATCCATGGAAGTCAACGTCAAAGGACACGCTCATAACTATTAGCCTCTGGGCCCGAACCACGATGTAAACTGAAATGAATGAGACTGGATTACTCCCTTTGAAGATTTCCAAAAACAGATTCAGTAACGTCTATCTTATCTCAAAGACGGAGGCACAATCTGCATAATATTAATAACTTAAATTTCGTGTTTTTGAAAAAATTGTACAAACAACACAAAAAAGGTAAGGTGTGGTGTAGGATGAGGAGGAATTTAAAATCAGAGTTCTCAGGTTCTGGTGCTTAGTTATTTCACGTTCGTTCTTTGGATGGTTCCTCTTGATTGTTTCTTTAATGGTTCGTCACTGAGAATTATCTCCTGACACTTGAGAACATTCCTTCCTTCCAGAGCTGCATTTCTTACAGGGGGCCCATCTCGATAACTATCTCTAAAATTGTAGAGATGTGTTTGCAGCGTCTAGGGTGGGTATCTAAGTTCTTCGATGCATTCTTCCCCAAGGCAAATATAAAGAGGATGTAGTCGCCTTCTTCCGAAATGTTTAACAGTACATATCACCATCCCTCCTCCCCCCTCTTTGAAGTTAAAATTTTGTCTGACTTAGTAAATCTTCAAATTACTTTCTCTGTTTTCTTTTATATCTAACAATATCCCCAAAATGCAATCTCGTAACTTCAACCTTACAGAGGCAACAGCCACCTCTGTTTTTGGTTTGTTTGTTTTGTTTTTTGTTTTGTTTTGTTTTGTTTTGTTTTACTTTCTGTAGAAGTTCTGGAGAAATTGGGGTAGGGAAAAGAAGAGCAAGAGAAAAGTAATGGGAACAAGTATCTTGTGATAATCTGCGAACAGATCCTTAAAACAATGAGTTGTCTTTATAAGGCAGTCATTACTGTTATATGTAAAAAAAATCAGCATTAGGAAACATGTAAAACATATTGGTTGTGAAGCTTTATCATTTCCCTTTCTGAGGCAACAGGAAAGAAAATGTTTGGGAGTCAATAATTTAGAAAAGTTTCTCTTAACGAATAAAAGCATCACACATCTATTTCGGTGGTTCTCCTATAGGAGCCATTTTGCTCCCCACTCTCATCCAAGTGGCCATTTGGCAATGTCTGGAGACATTTTTTATTGTCACAACTAGGGGGGACTACTGGCATCTCATAGGGAGAGCCAAGGGCTGCTGCTAATAATTGTGTAATACCCAGGACGGCACCGCACAAAAAAGAATGGTCTGCTTTCAAATGCAAGTCGCACCGAGGTTGAGAAATCCTTCTCTACTTTATTGACAGACAACAACAACAAGAGCAAGGATGGACTCATCGGTAACCGCCTTCGCAATCCCGAAAATGGGTGCTTCGGCCCCAGGGGAGACCTCTGCTCAGGGGGTGGCCGAGTCTAGTCTTTCTGATCCTCTTCTTTTCACCCTTTGTCATTTTAATTACGCCAACTCCTAGAGACTCCATCTCCCCTAGTAATTGGACCAACCCTGCCCCCGGTCTATGATTTAAACAGCTGGAAGCCTGACTTTGACATGCAGAAATCAGAAATCCTGAAGCTCAAGAGAGCAAAAATCTGTGCAGATGCTTAAAAATAGCCTGGTTCAAAGAGTGTCAAGAGGTAGACACTCTAATCATAAACATGAGGGAGCGAATTCTAAAAATGTTCCAAGTAGAATCTGAAAATCTGACAGAAAGTCTTTTGTCGGTTTGGTTTTACCTGAAAGTCAGAGTTTGAGGCAGTCAAGGTTATAGTGCTGATATGTAAGAACTCTCAACTAGAACACTGTCTTCCCTTCCTCCTTTTAACCTTTGGCCACGGCCCCCATGGTGTTTTGGTTCTTTTATACCAATTTACGATTATCATACTTGTGCCGCTATTTTTTCTTCAATATGATGTCGGAAACTGACTTTTGTGGACATTCCTACTGTGAATATTTGCATTTTTGAACATTATCTGAATGGCACCATGTTCCTCAAACAATTGAAATCACAGAGGCTTGCAGGCAGCAATCAGAATAATTTCATACAGATAGCAATTATTATGCTGAGCAGAAAGCCCTAGTAAAAGCACTCTAAAGTCTAAAAGAAATCGACCATAGAAGCGCAATAAAAAGCAAACATTTGTCTAAAACAGTAAGAAAAAAAGATTAATTTAGAGTTTTATCGTTCTATGGGAGTCGTTTGTGTTTTTCTCGTATATAAAGGCATGTTGATATGTACATGAATATATATATGGACGCATGTATATATACACCTTTAACACACATAGATAGATCTCTTAAAGCTTTCAGTTATTAACTGATACTCATGTTCTTGTCATCAACAGTATCAAAGCAGAGTAGCGAGCATTATAAACACGAGTACCTACTAAGTGGCCCGGGAGTTGTCAGAAGCTGAACGATCCACTCCAAACTTGGCTCACCATACATCTGAAAGGGAACATGTCTCTTTTCAATGCACATGACATATTTTCATGCTAAAATTCTGTTCTTTAAATAAAATCTTTTTTCTGTCTTCCCAGAACCAAAAGAAGAGAGTGTAAGTAGTCCATTCTCAAGTTATTACTAAGTCTTCCTTATTCGATGTCAATAATAAATAAGATGACTGCCCAAAAGGAAAAGAGAAAATTCATAAGAGGGAAAGAAATAGCTGTGAGAAGGGGCTGATGTCCAGTGGGACCTAATATTAAGGGAAAGGTCACAGTATCACAGGTAGAGTTTTCGAGTATAGATTTCAAAATATCTGTATTTTACTTCAGCTTTAATTCTAGGGGGAGCAAGCCACTTCTGGGAGTCTCTTTCCTCATCTGTAAAATATGGTAAGTAATGATATGTTAAGTTTCTTTGAAAATGCCAACGAGCTGGACCCCTGGGTGGCTCAGTCAGTTAAGCGGCTGACTCTTGATTTCAGCTCAGGTCATGATATCATGGTTCAGGAGAACAAGCCGGCATTTGACTCTGGGCTCCAACAGTGTGGAGCCTGCTTGGGATTCTCTCTCTTTCTCTCCTTCTGCCCCTACCTACTTGTGAAGGCTCTCTTTCTCAAAATAAAATAAACATTAAAAAAAAATAAAATGCCAAAGAGCAACACATAGTTAGCTCAATATTTAATATAAAAGCTGTTAAAAGGAAATTCTTCTGGCTGGGGCACCCTCACAAGACATGCCTGTGGTGAAGAGTGGCCACTTGGCACCATGACTAAAATCGCGGTTGACTTCTATGAGCATTGGTGCCATGAAACTGGCTGCTCTGTCCTCCCTTCCCTCATGATTCAGAGTCAAGCAGTCATCAGTTAGAAAGGAAGTGACCCACACCGATGAGTGCTACCGTCTCGGCAGCTGTTCTAGGGTATGTACGTCACGAATGACGCACACTGCTACGAACTATGGAAATGAGAGCTAAAGCCCTTATCTCCTCCATAGCCAAAAAAGGGGTGGCGATAGCAGGTGATCATTCTAATACACAAAGAATAACTAGTATTTATTGACTATTTAACAAGTTTCAAGCACTGGGCTAAGTTCTTCACATTGATTTCTTTTTCATTTAATGCTCACAACAATGTATAAGGAAACGCTTATTATTATTCTCATTTTATATGTACAGAAACGGAGTACAAGATGAAATAACTTGTTGAGGGTCATACAGAGAGTAAGCTTTGGAGGCAAAATAAGAGAGTTCCAAAAAACAATGATGAAATTACACACTAACTATGAAATGTTAATATTCTATCCAGCATTCAGGGTAAGAAAGTAAAGAGACAGGAGAAAATAACAAAAAGGAGAGAATTTTGCAGAGGCCACTATATTTAAAGTGTTAAAGAAATGTCAGCCTCAAATGGAAAAGGGAAGAAGGGTCGGTTTTTGTAACACGTCATTGTGAGTTCTCATCCACACCTAGGTTTTCTTGGACGAACCCAATTACTAAGTCTTTGACATTGAGGAACATGTATGATGCTTTTTTTTTTTTTAAGTTTATTTATTTAGAGAGAGAGACAGAGCACAAGCGGGGAGGGGCAGAAAGAAGGAAAGACAGAGTCCCAAGCAGGCTCCATGCAGCACAGAGCCCGATGTGGAGCTTGAACTCACAAACCGTGAGATCATGATCTGAGTGGAGATCAAGAGTTAGCTACGTAACCAACTGCGCTGCCCAGTTGCCCCGTGTCCAACCCACTACGATACTAGGCACACGAGTCAACTGGAGATGAACGACGTGCATTTACATCTTGAACCTCTCTTACCTCGTACAGTAGGAGAACAAGTTCAGCCCAAAGATCGTAGACGGTGTTTACAGCCCCTGGAGCTTGTCCCTTGAGAAAACACCATTGAAATTACCCTTTGCCAAAGGGGACTATGTTAGGAGCAGACTCGAGGTGAAAAGTTAGTGTGAGCAATAACTAAGGGGAGCCCTAAGGAAGGACACTGCAGGGGATAACCAGAGAATAACCAGTGTTGCCAATCTGAGGAGAGCTTGATGGAAATGAATTGTGACGATTTGAGAAGGACCCAAGGAGAAAGACTTGACTTAAAAGTTGATTTGGGATTTTCCAATCTTTTGGAAAAGTTCAGGTTAAAAAAAAAATTTTTTTTAACGTTGATTCAATTTTGAGAGACAGAGAGAGACAGAGCACGAGCAGGGGAGGAGCAGAGAGAGGGAGACACAGATTCTAAAGCAGACTCCAGGCTCTGAGTTGTCAGCACAGAGCCCAACACAGGGCTTAAACCCACAAACCGTGAGATCTTGACCTGAGCCACCCAGGCAACCTGGAAAAGTACACTTTTCAAGAATAACATTATATGGGCAGAGGGCTTTGGGTGTATAATGAGGGGTCCACACAAAATAGCTGAGGTGGGACCAATGAAGAGATGACACATGGACAGGCCATGAGACACAGAGATGTGGGGCTGGAACAGACAGCCGAGGAATAAGTTTGCCTGCCAAGGACCTGGGAGAGACAGAAAGCAGGCATCCAGGTGACAGGAAATGTATGATGGGCTGCATCATGGGTTTCGGTGACCTGAGCTAGTGTGTGCTCGTGGCAAAGCACTCACACATTCAGGAGGAAAACTATCACCATTTCTAAGTTGGGGTTCAAACCACCAACTCAGATACTCAGGTTGAGAGTAAACGCCCAGAAGATTAATGGGACACTTTCGACCACAAACATTGACTCATACAAGTATAAAGAACAATAATTCTGTCTCCCATTTAAGTGATGGTAAAGATCAAGAATGTTGGCATTTCTTGGGTCACCTGCGTGGCTCAGTTGGTTAAGCATCCCGACTCTTGATTTCGGCTTAGGTCATGATCTCAGGGTTTGTGAGATCGAGCCCCGTGTTGAACTCTATACTGACAGTGCAGAGCCAGCTTGGGTTTCTTTCTCTCCCTCTGTCTTTCTGCCCTTCCCCCACTGGCTCTCTTTCTCTCTCCTAAAAATAAATAAACGTAAAGAAATTTAAAAATAAATACATAAATAAATAAAATGGAGTCCTATTAACATAGATGATCTTTATTTTGTGGGTTCGTGTTGACACCTGTGATTGCAGGACCTCCACTGTCCTTTAATTATAAATGGGAATCCCCAGGGCTCATTCGTTCTCAGCAACGTTCATCCGGGCTCCTCTGTGGGATGCGTGACAGTTGTGTTTCCTCTCCCATACGAGCCTTCTTTAGGACCAGTTCCCTAAAGCTGCGTGGCAGGAAGCTTCTCATCCTCGCCTCTGCTACCCAGGGTTGAGCTGTTTCCCACTGAGACTGAGGGCCACTGCTGTGACCATCACCATCCATCACGGCCTCGCCCTGCAGGAGCCTCTTCCAGGGTGCCCCAACTGCTAGATGTTTGTGTTTTTTTCCTGGGTTGAAATCCGAATCCCCATTGTGATAGTATGTCGAGGCGGGGCCCTTGGGAGGTAATTAGGTCACGAGGATGGAATCCCATGATGGGATTAATGTCCTTCTAAAAAGCTACACAAGACAGTTTCCCCTCTCCCTCTCTGCCGTGTTAGGACATAACGAGGAACAAAGCTCTCACCAGGAACTGAATCTGCCCACACCTTGATCTCAGACTTCTAGCATCTAGAACCTTGAAAACAAGTCTTTGTTGTTTAGCCACCCAGTCTGCGGTATTCCTGTTATTGTAGCCAGAAGAGACTAAGACACTGCCTTTTCTGCTTCTGCCCAGGTACAGCTGGCATGTCAGAGCCGTGTTCTCTGGGATCGTTAAAGGAAGACAGACAGAAGATGGATGCAGGAGTGGGGAACTGCCTCTCTCCCCAGAGGGTGACATTTTGGTACATGAACACAAAACTTTCATAGCAAAATTACTCTGGTGGCTGGGGGGATTGGGGTAGGTGGGGAATGGACAGACGCACGGACTGGTTTCATGCTGTGACTCATGATTGCATAATCAGTTCCACGAGGCTACATTCAGGAACCTGAGATTTCTCGAAGAATATCAAGGCATGCCTACTGGGGTCTCATAGCCATCATTAGTGTGTTTTGCTAGTTTATCTTCGTTTCACAAAATCGCCGTTTCCATTTTAACGGAAAGGGGACGTCCAATCCTGATTTTTTTGGAACTCGCATCCAACTACCTTCCAAGCCTCAAAGTCATTGGACACAGCGGGTGGTGGGGGCATCAGGGGGAAGACGCATACCTAAGGGAGGGTGGAAGGAAACGCTCTCTTCTGTCACAGACCAGGAGCGGCAAGGCCTGTGGGTGCTCCCCGGGGGCTGTCGTCTGCAACTTCTCAAAGAACGAAAGACTCGAGACATCCTTCCTCGGGGCGGCAGGAGGTGCTGGGTAGGAAGCAGAGGCGATAGAACCCTCAGCAGGCTTCCTGTCAGGAGCCAGGAACCACTGGCCTTGGAACGCCCTAAGACCCGTCACTTGGGCACGTGGGCATTCCAGTGACCTGGATGGAATTCTCTAACCTCCTTGACACATAATAATGCTGCCTCGGACGGCTGTTTGGAAGGATAGAGTGTGACAGAGGACGTGCAGCCTCTGTGCCATACTTACCACATGCATCCTCCCTTTCTGCGCTAAGCCTGTCTTCTTGCAGAGCAACTACCAGGGCGCGAAGGCACTGGGCCCACTCTTGGCTAAGGCTTGGGGGAGAGGGGCAGGAGCGAGGGGCTATCTGGGGACAAGTGAGTGCGAGAGGCAGCTATGTGTGGGTGGAAATCACCGAATCTGCCAGGGTGTCTGCAGGACAGATGGGGAGAAGAGGCTGAGCACACAGAGCCGGCCTGTCTCTGAGAAGGCTGGTGCAGCCTATACCCTCCTGGAGAACGTTCTGGATGTGGAGATACACCTTAGGTCTCTATTTACACGCTATCTAATTCTTTCTTTCACTTCCTCCTTCTTCCTTTGCTTAACCATATACCCTCTCTATGCTTGTCAAAGGATAAGTTAGAAAGAATTAAGGCACGGGGGCGCCTGGGGGGCTCAGTCGGTTGAGCGTCTGACTTCCACTCAGGTCATGATCTCGCAGTTCATGAGTTCAAGCCCCGCATCGGGCTCTATGCTCACAGCTGAGACCCTGGAGCCTGCTTGGATTCTGTGTCTCCCCCTTTCTCTCTGCCCCTCCCACATTCATGCTCTGTCTCTCTCTCAAAAAAGAAAAAAAAAAAAAAAGGATTAAGGCATGGCGAAACTCCAACCAACCTCCTGGTCTAAAGTTAGCTGCTCTGTTAAAAAGGTTTACTGAGTCAAGAAGGTCAACAGTGGCCATTTTTTAAAATGTCATTTATAAATTTCCTTCATCAATGTTTTCTCTCTCTCCTTACGTGAAAAAACGCAAAACACAAACAAAGGATGGTTTTATTCCTTCCCACGCAAAGCATCTGCAGCAAAGCAAAAGAAGGATTTTGAATGACAGATTCGCCCTGGGGTCTCTAGAATGTTTAGTTTTTGTGAACAAAATCCACTGAAGGTAAAGCATGGGAAGGCGTAGATACACGAAATTGCCAGCATCAAGGAAGAGGCACAGGCTCGTATTATCTGTGCTTATTTGTGGTATTATATAATTTATTGTACTTTTCATAAATGCGCTGGCCTTGTGAATTGTCTTCATTTCACTACAGAAGCTGCACTGAGTCATTTGCTATCTTGGTGCAGGAGTTTCTTTTCGGTTTTCATATTTATGAATTTGTCCTCCTGGAAAATATCAAGGTCAATTTCTCCCATTTGTGGCAAAATGCAGAAGGTTTAACTGAAGGTGATGTTGATTATGCATGCATCCAAACATAGACCTGAGTCTTAAATATTTATTTAAAGATTGAAAACACTTAGATGGGAACACATACAAAGGCACAAAGTAAACAAAACAAAACAAAACAAAAGCATCGTGCCGTATGAAGCAGGAGATCCAGCCTCTGCAATGACTGCTTTGGGGCTAATAATAACAGTCTAAAATGAAAATAGGAAGGTAACACATGATAGCTAACGATATAAGTTTTCAGACAAATAGGGATTTTTATTTAGTTGACGTTTTGCTTTTTGGGGGATGTACTTTTATATTTTTAGAGAGAATAAATAGCTAACCCAACTCCATAGCTATTTTGAAATGAAACAAAGTATCAGGAGGAATTTAGGACTATAGACGATTTACTACGCCCCTGTTACACAGCCAGGTTACCGCTCTGGAGTGCCGACCATTTCCTGAGCACAGCAAGGAGCAAAGGATGAAGCCGGGAGGTAAACATCGGTGAATGATATTTACCAATTATCTTGCTGATTTTACAAAAACATGCAGAGGGAGACAATCTTTAATGGAAATCAGATTCGATAAAACCTAAAAAATAGAGATCAACTGCAGAGGCTGGGGTGCAAATGACAAAGGCGCCGTGGGCGGCTACGAAGCACGAACTCGGACGCTGGAAGCGAGTGGGAAACGCCTTGAGTATTCGGAGGAAAACTGAACTGCAGTTCAGCAAAGTGCAAGATAAAGACAGCCCAGAACACGTAAGGACTCAGAAGATTTAATACCCATGCATCCTTTCCCCGAGAATACTGACCACCAAAACAAGGGAATAAATCAAGACACAGATTAGGGAAACAGTGGCTCCAACAATAGAGCCGGGAAGGGAAATCCTTGGACGACCACTGGGTCCCTGGAGATCAATGAATCCACATTAGAGAAGGCAGAGGCCACCAGGAGTGAGGTTTCCAGGAGAAAAAAAGAAAGCTGTTGGGTCATCTAACTTAATGAATTCTTTTCTTTTTTTAGATTTGACTCTTTGGGGGGGCAATTTTATTTTTTATGGTAAAATCCGCATAACATAAAATGTAACCTTTTAGCCATTTTCAAGTGTACATTTCTGTGGCATTAAGTCCATTCACAATTTTGGATAACCATCCGTCACCCTCCATCTCCGTAACTTTTTCAACTTCTCCAACTGAAACTCCCTACACGTTAAACAGTAACATCCCATTCACCCCCCTACTCAACCCAAGGTAACCGCCAAAATAGTTTCTGTTTCTCTGAGATCGACTCCTCCAGGTACAACCTACAAATCTCATATTTGTCCTTCTGTGTCTGGCTTATTTCACTAAGCATAATGTCTTCAAGATTCATCCATGTTGTAGCAAGTGTCAGAGTTTTGTTTTCCTCTTTAAGGCTGAATGATATTTCATCATATGTAGTGCTCGCGTTTTGTGGCCTCTTGTTTGGCTACTGTGCGTAATGCTGCTGTGAACACTGGTGTACAAACATCTGTTCGTGCCCTTGATTTTATTATTTATTATTTTATTTTTATTTCTTTTGCATATATACTGGGTGGAATTACTGGACCACTTGGCAATTCTATGTTTAATTTTTTGAAGAATCGCTATAACTTTTCCCACACAAAATCCACCTTATCACATTCCACTGGCAATGCACAAGGGTTCCAATTGCTCCACAAGCTAACCAACGCTTATTTTCTGTTTTTTCAGTAATAGCCAATCTGCTGGGAATGGAGATGTATCTCATTGTGATTTCGACTTGCATTTACCTAATAATTAGCGATGTTGACCATGTTTTTATGTGCTTATTGGCCATTTGCATTCCTTCTTTGGGGTGATGTCCATTTAAGTCCTATGTGCAGTTTTTAATTGTTTCGTTGTTGAGTTGTGAAAAATTTTTATGTATACTGGATAATAATCCTTTATCAGACATGATTTGCAAACGTTTTCTCCATTCTGTGGGTTACCTTTTCACAATGATGGTATCTTCTGATGCACAAGATTTTAATTCTGAAGAAGTCCAACTTACCTAATTTTTCTTTTGCTGCCTGGTTTTTGGCCTGATATCCAAGAAATCCTTGCCGAATCCAAAGACATAAAGTTTTTTTTCCATGTTTTCTATGAGTTTTATGCCTTTAGATCTTGTATTTATACCCATTTTCAGTTAATTTTTATGTATGGTATAAGGTAAGCATCTAACTTCATTCATTTGTATGTAGGTATACAGTTTTCCCAACACCACTGAAAGTCTGTCTTTTCCCTATTGAATGACTTTTTCATCCTTGTTGAAAACCATTGGACCATATATGTCAGGGTTTACTTCTGGGCTCTCTATTCTATTCCATTGGTCCATTTGTCTATCATTATGATAGTTTTATGCCATTTTTATTGCTGTAGCATGGTAGTAAATTTTGAAATCAGGAAGTGTGAGACCTCCAACTTTGTTCTTTTTCAAGATTGTTTGACTATTTGGGGTCCCTTGAGATTTCATACGAATTCTAGCATAGATTTTTCTATATTTGCAAAAAGCATCCTAGGGATTTTGGTAGGGACTGGAGACCGCTCAGGGTCATAATAATATCCTAACAATATCGTCTTCCAGTCCATGAACACAAGATGCCTTTCTTTTCTATTTATTGAGGCCTTGAAACTTTCAGCAATGTTTTGTAGTTTTCAGTGGGCAAGTCTTTTGCCTCTTTTGGCTAAGTTTATTCTCAAGTAATTTGTTCTTTTTGATGCTATTTTAAATGGAATTTTTTTTTAAATTTCTTATTCAGATTGTTCATTGTTAGTATATACAAATGCAACTGATTATCACGTATTGATTTTGTATCTGGAAACTTTGCTGAATTTGTTTATTAGTTCCAACAACTTTTTGTGGACTCTTTCTTTAGGGTTTTACATATAAGATTATCTCATCTGTGAACAAAGATAAATTTACTTGTCCCTTTCCAACTTGGATTTATTTTATTTCTTTTCCTTGCCCAGTTTCTCTGGTTAGCACTCCCAATACTATGTTGGACATTATACAAGCAGGCAGTCTTGTCTCCTCCCTGATATTAGAGTAAAAGTTCTTGGTCTTTTAAAGTTGAGTGTGATGTTAATTGTGTGTTTTTCAAATATGGTGCTTATGATGTTGAGATAGTTTCTTCTATTCCTACTTTGCTTAGTGTTTTTATCAAGAACAGGTGTTGAATTTTTCAAATGCTTTTTCTGCATAATTGAAATGATCATGTAACTTTTATCTTTCATTCAATTAATGTAATGTATTATATTGATTTATTTTGAAATGTGGAAGCACCCTAATATTGTAGGAATAAATTGTAATTGATCATGGTGTTGACCATCTTTTTAATGTCCTCCTAAATTCATGAGGATTTTTGTATCGATATTCATCAGGAATATTGTTAGTTTATAGTTTTCCTTTCTGTAGTGTCATTATCTTGTTTCAACATCAAGATAATGATGGCCTCAGGAAATGAATTAGGAATTGTTCCCTCCTCTCCAATTATTTGAAAGAGTTTGACAAGGACTGGTGTTAATTCTTGAAATATTTGATAGAATTTATCAGTGAAGCCATCTGGTCTTAGGGTTTTCATTTGGGTGAGGTTTTTGATTACTGATTCAATCTACTTACCAGTTTAGGTCTACTCAAATGTTCTATTTCTTCACAATTCAGTCTTGGTAGGTTGTGTTTTTCTAGAAATTTTCAATTCCATCTAGGTTATTCAATTTGTTGGCATACAGTTGTTCATAATATTTGCTTGGAATTCTTTTTACTTTTCTAAACTCTATAGTAATATCCCCTTTCATTTCTGGTTTTAATTATTTAACCCTTCTCTATTTTTTTCTTAGGCAGTCTAGCTAAAGGATTGCCAATTTTGTCAATATTTTCAAAGAACTAACTCTTGGTTGGATTAATTTTTCTCTTCTGTTTTCCTGCTCTCTGTTTTACTTCTCTCTGCTTTAATTTCTATAACTTCTTCCTTCTATGAGCTTTGGAATTAGTGTGCTCTTCTTTTTCTAGTTCCCTAGGGTATAAAGTTAGGTTGCTGATTTGAGACTTTTCTTCTTCTTTAATGTATTTACAGCTATAGATTTTCCCTTTAGTGTTGCTTTTGCTGCATTCCATAACTTTTAGTATCCTGTTTTGCATTTTTATTTGTCTCAAGATATTTTCTTATTCCCTTTGTAATTTCTTCTTTGACCCATTTATTGTTTAAGGGTGTGTTGTTTGATTTCCATATGTTTATGAATTTTTTAGTTTTTTTTCTGCTATTGATTTCTAGTTTCATTCGACCGTGATAAGAAAAGATACTTGGGCGGTGCCTGGGTGGCTCAGTCCACTGAGTGTCTGATTCATGATTTTGGCTCAGGTCATGATTCCATGGTTATAGGATTGAGCCTCATGTGGGGCTCTGTACTGAGAGTGAAGCCTGCTTGAGATTCTCTCTCCCCCTTAGCCTTTCTCCCCTGCTGTCTCTGAAATAAAAAAAAGAAAGAAAAGAAAAGATACTTGGTATGATTTCAATCTTTTACATTTCTTGAGAGTTGCTTTGTAGCCCACAATATTGGAAAATAATCCTTGTCCAGTTGAAAAAAAAAATATGTGTATTCTGTTGTCATTGGGTGGAGTGTTCTGTACATTTTTATTAGGTCTAATTGGTCTACATGATGAGTCATTTTTCTCTTACTGCTTTCAAGACTCTCTCTGTCTCTGGCTTTTGACAGTTGGATTATGTCTCCATTTGGGTCTCTTTGGGTTTATCCTCCATGAATTTCACTGAGATTCTTGGATTACTACATCTATGTCTCTTCTCTAATTTTAGAACTTTTCAGCCACTGATTTTTAAAATAATCTCTCTCTCCCTTTCTCTCTCTCTCACTTGCTCTTTCTCTCCTTCTGTGGTTCCTATATGTATATCTTCATCTTTTTTATGGTATTCACTTTTCTTTATTCTTTTTTCCCCTTATTCCTAAGATCTGATTATGTCAAATGACTTGTCTTCACATCTGGTGACTCATACTTATGCCTGTTTGTCTTTGAACACGCCTAGTTAATTTTCCAATTCGGTTATTGTATTTTTCAGCTCTAGAATCTGGTGGTTTTTTTTTTTTATAGTTTCTTTTTGTCGATATTCTCATTTCATTTATATATGGTTTTCCTAATTTTCTTTAGTTCTTTGAACATACTTAAGACAGTTGTTTTAAAGTAAGTCTGAACCATGTACTTCTTAAAAAACTGCTTTTGGATATTTTGTTCTTTTGAATGGGTCATGTCTCCCTGTTTCTTAGCATGCCTATGAGCTTTTGTTGAAAATTATTCATTTGCCAAAACAGCTACCTTTCCCAGTCTGTGTAGACTTTGTCATGGAAGACTTTTACTGATTTGCAGGTCCCTAAACCTTGATATCAGTCTAGATAACTTCGGTCCTTCTCACATCTTTTCTGAGCATGCATGCTGTCTGGATCTGTGTATTTTTTTTTTTCCTGTTCTATAACCTCTACTAAATAAATCAAACAACGATTCTAATTCACTTAAAGATGCGCTTACTAGGATCCTATCTAATATATGTATTAGGCTACATATGCATGTTAGATGCCTAGACCTTTTCATTAAAAATGTATGATTAAGGCTTTGGTTGTCAACCTTGGGAGTTTTTAAAAAATACCAGTTCAAGCCCCCATCCAAATCAATTTAGGATCTCTGGAAGTTAATATTGTTTTAAAACCTCAATAGATGATTCTAATGTGCAGCTATGATTGAAACTCATTGAATTAAGAAGGCAGGATAAAAGTAACAGAAGCCCAAAGTAGAAGAAGTGTGCACAGAGGGTCACTATTGCTTGGTAGTGTCAGATGGGCCAGGTTAGATACTTGGCACTGTGAACCAGCTATAGATCTTGTATAATGTGCTTATCCTCTCTCATCTCCGATTTCCTTAAACTGGAAATTAAATTTCCAAAAATTGGGTTAACAATGGTCCCATCTTTATAGAGCTGTTCTGAGGATTAAATTAAGTAAAGCACAGAAAACACAACTCCTGGGACCTGGTAAATGTTCATTAAATTATTATAGCAGTATTAATTGCACTGCAGAATAACACCAGATAAGGTGTGAAGGAAGCAAGTCTTGCAGGGTAGAAGGTAGGGTGGAAACACTTCATATGAATGTTGGAGAAAGATAAGATTATTTTGAAGGCAATGACTACTCTAGCCTCTACATAAATTGGCTTAACACAGTTCAGGAGTGTGACTCAATAGAATGTTTTTGTGTTTGTGTTTGTTTCTTTAATCCTTGATGGAGAAAAGGACCCAAACTAGTAGATTTGGCTGAACAGAAAGGGTTTTTGGCTACTGTTGATGGATTCTGAAAGGGTTTATTGATCTCTAACACTAGATCTTTCATGTCTTGAGAAAAGGGCTCCCCTGAAACCATAACAAGCCAGGCTGGCTATACTGCATAAACAGTCCAGTTTACTGTTAGTATATAAACATTGCTTTGGCATTAATATAGAAAATATGAATCAGAGGGTCCTATTCATAAATAAAATATTTGGATAAGAAGTGAAGCCACCACAGCATTAATTTGTCTGTAAAGTCAAAAAGAAACAAGAAGAATAAATAGAAAAGTTAGTGTCAGCATCAGGTAATACTTCGGATATATGGCAATTACCTGGTTAATTTAGTCAGTGCGGAAAAATTTAGAGCTCTTCCAAATTGGCTATTCACATTGACTGAAGTATTCAGACAATGAACAAATCTCTGCTTTGTGTTAGGTAGAAGGTTATGTTCAAAATATGTAACAAAATGGTAAAGTATGAAACTCAACAATCAGAACAAATACTTGCCCAATCAGAATGGATGTCATCTGTAAATATGTGTTTCATCTGTACCTGCGTGTACTCACTAACTGTCAGCTCTGGGGTAAGACCGTCTCTTGTTTTTTTTTTTTCCTACCACTCCTCCATGATGTTTTACCTGAAATTTCAATGATCCCAGTCGCCCCTCTGCACTCATTAGTTCAACCACTTAGCAACAACAAAAACTTCTCCATTTTTTGTTGCAGAGATATCTAAGAGAGGAAGAAAGATTTTTTAAAAAATATTAATGTTCACTGAATCTTTCAAAATAGATCTTTTCAAATACCGTTGGAGTTGTACAAAAACAGCAGAGTAAAACGACAAGGAGAAGAAACAGAAATGTAAGCTCCATCTACGGCAAACCAGGAAGTATATCTAATCATGAATATAGTACATAAGAAAAGCTGACAAAAGCAGTAAAGATAAAGATACCAAGAAGAAATGCTCTTAGCCGCAGATGTCAGAGTATCAACGGAGTAGTGTTCTCTGGGGTTTGGCCCTTTGAGGGCCAAAATCAGCCATCTCTTGCTTGAAACAAGAGAGCAGAGATACTCTTGGCAGCTTCAGGAAGCCTGGGAGGTAACACTGAATGAGGAATCACAGAGAGAAGCCAGTTTGCAAGAAACAGTCTACCAATGAGACTAGGAAGCAGATTCTGGGTTCAGTTGATAGAGAGATATAAGATCACAAACACACACAATCCCAGATATTAAGAAGAATTTCTACTAGCCTGAAACACGGCACCGATTCTTCTTTCACATAAACTTATTACAAATAGCTGGTCCAGAAAGAATTTATCTTCTTCAAAGATAGCAGAAAGGGGTTAAGGGATTAAATAGAAATTTAAAATATACAGAAAGCACTTACATTTAACAAATGAGAATTTTAACTAAATGCATTGCTGCAAAATTTTTAAATCTTCAAGAAGCAACCACTTCTCTAAACGAAGAGCACAGAGCAGAAATGTGAGAGCTCAGAGTAGCTGTGACAGGACAAAAGAAGGAGATGAAACATGAGCTGATCTCCTGAGCTGAACTTAGAAAAAAGTGAAAGTAAAAACTAAAATTCTTCCATAAAACAAAGGCTAAACTAGAAGCACATAAATGAGAAATACAGTAAGGGTTATAGAGAAGAGAACTGAGAAAAGCAAGTATAATGAAGTGAAAATAGTTGATACGGAGTAGAAAATCTATATCTATATAAAATATAGATATACAAAACAGGAAAGAGTCAAAGGGCATAACTAAAGTCCCTAAAGAAGGGAAAACTCATGGAAATGGAAAATATGATATAAATTTTTTTTAACTTTCCAGAATTAAGTGAAGGGTTGATTCCACAAATTAAGGTGATATCTGCCCCAGGAAAAACTGACATAGAAGAATCAATGTTGGGACAGCCTAGTAAGATTATTGATTTCAAAGATAAAGTATCCAGTCACCTATGGTAGAGAGACAAACTCATGCTGTTCTCAGACGATTTTACTACCATATTCGCTGCTTAAGGACAGTCAGCAAGGCCTACAATGAAAAGACAGTAACCTATGAATTTTATCCTTAGATAGAGGGACCTAGTCCTAGTTTACTTAGGGCAGCCTTAGTTTTTCCACAGTAGATATTACATCCCAGGAAGCCTCTCGGTCTCAGGCAAAAATCTTCATGTCAAGTGTCCACGCAACACTTACTACAATTCTATGTATTAGGCCACAATGAGAAAATCTATTAATTCCAAGATGTAGAAATAATACAGATAACATTCTCTGAATATGAGAAATAAATTTAGAAATTAGTACAAAAAATAAAAAATAAAAAAATCTCTGCCACCCGCCAATTTGAAAGGGAAAGTCAAAATATGAATTGCAGAATATTTAGAAAGTAAAGACATAAAAGCACCATATAGAGAACCTATTACTCATAGGTAAAATAGGAGAATATTTAAAATAATAATTTAACAACTCTCATAAACATGGATGCAAAAACATTTAATAAAATATTAGTGAAATGTGTTTTATAATATATACATCAAAACCAAAGTAGAATTTATCTCAGGATTGTAAAATTGGTTTAAGATTTAAATATCAACCAATGTGAGCCTGGGCGCCTGGGTGGCTCAGGCAGTTAAGTGTCCAGCTCTTGGTTTCAGCTCAGGTCGTGATCTCACAGTTCAGTTCATGAGATTGAGCCCTAATTTGGGTTCTGTCTTCTCCCCTGCTCACAAGGGCACGCATACCTGTGTGCATGCTTTCTCTCTCTGTCTCAAAAATAAATCAATAAAAACATTTAAAAAATAAAATAAAAATGCAAAAAAAAGGCACTAGACAAAATTTAACACCCATTCAAGATTAAACAAACAAACAAAATGGCTCTTAGCTAACTGAGACCTTAAGAAGTTAACTTCCTTAATTGCTCATTCTGATAAAGGATATTTAACAAAACCTATAGGTAATGTCACAGCTAATAGGAAATTTCAAAACATTTTTTCCCATAATATTGAGAACAAGGCAAGGATTTCAACTTTCACCATTTTGATTCAACTTTGCACTGGTGGCCCTAATGTTTACAATACAACAGACAGACGAAGGCATAACACCAGAAAGGAAGAAGAAAAACTAACGTATTTTCGGGTGGCATCGTTTGCACGGAAAATGCTTAAAAATCTATAAAACTATTACTAAAAATAATAATATTAAAAATTACTTTTAATCAGAAAATAAGATAAAATAAAACTCCATTTTATAATAACACCGAAGGAAAACCTCACAAAATACTTGGGAACAAATTTACAAAAGGCAAGCCAGATCTCTACAATAAAAATTACAAACAAAAATAATATTGTTGAGAGAAGATAAAAATGGATAAATGACTTGAGCATACACTTACCAGAAAAGATATATAAAAGATCAGTAATTACATGGAAAGTTCTCAACATTATTAGTCATCAGGGGGTGCAAATTAAAACAACAGTGAGATAACATGACTTCCTACCAGAATCACCAAAGTTAAAAACACTGACCACAAATGTTAGTAAGGATGTAGAACTGAACTTTTCGTATTTTATTGATAAGATTATGGCAAATCTACTTTGGAAAAATTTCTGGCACTGTGTCGTACAACGAAACATGTACCTACCCTATGACCTACGAATCCCATTCCTAAGTATTTACCTAGGAAAAAGGATAACTTACATTCACACGAAGACTTAGACAACACCAATGTTCAGTATGGCTTTATTCACAATAGCCCCCCACTGGGTAAAGCTCAAGTGTTTGATAATAATGGAATATTTATACAATGGAGTACTACTAATCAATAGCAAGGGAAAAACTACTGACACATGAACTGATACAGATAAATCTCAAAGATATGCTGAGCAAAAGAAACCATATACGAAAGCATGTATACTATATGATCACATTTATATCAGGTTCTAAAATAGGCAAAACTAGTCTATGCTGTAAAAAAAAAAAAATCGGAATAGCGTTTGTCTCTGGAAGGGGTGGAAGATGGGGATTGACTTGGAAAAGTAGGAGAAGAAATTCTGGGGCCATGTTAATGTTCTATATCTTGATGGGTTTGAGTTGCACACATGTATACATTTGGCAAAATCCAGCAGATGTACACTTAAAATTTGTGTATTTCGTTGTGTGTAATCTACATCAAAAGGAAAATTGGTAGCAAATATTTAACTATTTTATGATACGTAGCTGAAATAAAGGAAGTGAATTGATCCCTGCAATTTACTTTGAAATGAGTCAACAAAGTAAGATAGATAGCTGGACAGACTGACAGATAAATATCCTACCACATTATTAAACAAACATAGTAAAATGTTATTGGTAGCATCTGCAAGATGAGTAAATCTGTGTGTTCCTTGTAAAACCATTTCAACTTTGTTCTGTTTAAAATTTTTCATAGTAAAATGTTGGGAAAAAATATCTCAAGAAGCTAGAAAGTAAATGACAAAAGTAAAACAATCAGATTTGGTAAGTAGGAAAACTGAAATTGACCATCTCAAAACAGAAAGATGACCAAGTTAGTAAGTTCAAGAGCTACTTCTTTAAAACAAAATAAAAGGGGTGATCTGCCTAATTTCTATTACTACGTATGAAGTAGAAATACACAAAATAAAAAAGTAATAGAAAATTATTATAGATGCAAAGGCTTCAACAGAATCATAAGAGAGTATTTCAACTCTCTGCAAATCAGTTTTGAAACTGAGATGTAATGCCTGGTTGTTTATTAAAATAAAAATTTCCAAAAATGACACTAAGAGAGATAGAAACCTGATTAATTTAAAAATGTTTCCATTATCTTATTCAACATTTTTATGTGCTCTCTAACGAGAAGGTGTTTTCAGATACAAATAATCCACCGTATTTTCCTAACTAGCAGTCTGTAAAAATTTCTTGCAAAGCTAAAGTATAAAAATTCCACGAAGGCAATAGACCACAAAAGGAAATCACAGCTCGTGCTCGCGGGTGAATACTGATGCAAAATATTCAATAAAAGCAAACAGAGTCCTCCAATAATGTCTCTATAATTCGGTATTAGGAAATCCATTACTATATTACCATAGAACGTCATAGTAATCAGTTAAAAGAGAAAAGTTATTTTATCCTCTCCATTGATATTTAAAGGCTTTTCATATAATACCTATTCCAGGAAAAAAAAAATGTTAAATACTGAATACTAAAATAGGTATCTCATAACACGAATTACACACACACACACACCTATGTTTAATATCTACTTAAATATAGATGGTGTATGTATCTGGATACGGAGAGGGAGAGAAAATGAGAGGGAGGATGTATGCATGCCAGCCTTCTGCTAAAGCACTATCTTCACAATCTGGAGCCAAATAAGATGTTCCCTGCCAGCAATATTGTTTATATTGCCTCATAGCTACCAGTCACTGTGATAGACAATAGAAATAATAGAGGTATAAGACTTGAGGCAAAATTATTTTTTAATTATTATTATTAAAATTATTACTTGATATGATTGCTTCTCTGGAAACTGTTGTTATCTCTGGGACACCGAAAGGATTCAACTAAAAATGTATTGTAAATAATAAGAAAATTCAGTAAAAGAGCTAAGTGAAAAAAACAACAGTCTTCATCTATACAAACCACAACCAGGCAGGTGATATATTAACAAAAAGTAACTAGAAATAAACCTATTCCTTAAAACGGTGAGGAGCATAACCAAAAATTTAAATATGGACCAACAGTCAAATCTTAAATAGGGAGAGTCAATATTAGAAAGATTTTTAGTTCTCTCGAAGTCAATATACGTGAATTTAATTTATTCTCGACAAAAATACAAACAACATTTTTTTAACAACACAAGTTAATTCTTAGTTCGTGAAAAATTTCTCAAGGAGAAATGTAATGAGAAAGGAGAGAACCTGGCAGATACTAAAACATATTGAAAAGCTATATTAATTAATCAATCCATAGATTCATGAATACTAGAGTCATGATTCATGAAGAGTAAAAAGAACAAGGGAAAAATATTACGAAGGCCAGAAATAATAATATGTAGAGAAACCATAATAGCTGTTCTTATTTAGAGTTTATAACATACCAGGAATATTCTAAGCCCTGTACAATATTTGCCTTGCATTATATCTTCAATAATCCTATGAAATTGTTTTTATTCTCATTCATTGGATGAGGATATTGAAGTAAAGAGATTAAATAATTTGCTCAAGTTGATACCATTAGTGGAAGAGCTATAGTTCAAACCCAGACTAACTGCTGAATGCACACTCTTCAACTTTGTGTTTTACTGCCTGACCGCATGGACCAACTGAATGTATGATAATGGTATACTTTAAAGCATTAGGGGAAGGCAGATTATTCAACACATCATATCTGGTTAAAAAATAAGGCTGGGTCCCTGTCTCATACCTATTAGGTAAATCAAATACCAGGTAGATAAAACATTTAATATCTAAATGATGAAAAATTAGAAGTAAAGAACAAGTATATCATTGCAGCATTATCTGTAATGACAAAACCGAAATATCCATTAAAAGACTGGATTATAAATTAGAGTAAATCTATACTATGGAATACTATTCAATCGTTTAAGATATTGGGCAGTATTATACATACAGCTAAGGGATATTATGCAAAATACATCCTGAGTATAGGAAGGAAGGAACAGAAGGAATATGGGGTATACATTACGTTGTCATTTGTTTTCAGTGTTGTGTGTGAGTGGCCGGAGTGCGCATGCGTGTATTCTAAAGCGTGCACGAGAACCAGGTGCCGGCATTGCCTTTGGGGAAGAGAATTTGGATAGGTAAGGTCATGGGGGAGAGACTAAATTTTCACTGTATATCCTCTTGTGTCTGTTGAATATTTTACAGTATACTGTACATGTTATTCATAAATAACAACGTTTAAAATCTACAACTATGTGTATATTTTAATCATCGCCTGCATCACACTATCTCTGCCCATTGATGCAAACAGTCTTGGTGAAAACACAAGAGGAAATCATGAGGTTTAAGAGAAAAGGAAAGAATGGCAGAGAAAAAAAAATCGTCCAATGAGTAGATCTTTAGGGCTGAATTTTCTTCAGGTCATTCTATCTTTTAACAATCTACAAAAACGGAAGTCATTTAGAAAATAACACAAAGTAAAGAAAACGGTATCAATAACAACCACAACAACAGTAACAACTAACATTAGATTAGTGCTTCCAGTTTGTCAGACACTATTTTAAGTACTGTGTGTATATTTCACTCCCTTAACCGCCTGCAGGAACCCTATGCGGTGTGTGTGTGTGCATATTATTGCCTGCATTTTTCCAAAGAGTAGATTCGAGTTTCCATTGGGTTCATTTCCATCAAATGAAGAACGGTAGAGCACAGCGTGGACACGGGCAGACGACAAAACCATCTGGCCATGTTTCTACAAGCCAGGCCGCTGGGCCCAGTTTTCCGAGACATCACCTCCTCCCACACCTGGAACGGTTCCAGAAGCACAAGGTCTCACACAGGTCACCAAATGATGATGATGGCCCCTGGGGTGGCCTGACCCCGAGCAAGGGTCAACATTCAAAGACAATGTTGCTGATGGTGCGATTTCCTGCTTCGAATGCTCCACATTCCTGAGCGGGCCCAGGGGAGGCTAATTGGAAGATTTATCCCGGAGCACACACTGAGTGCTGTGTGGTGGGGGGCTCGTGAAGATGAGAGGGCAGTCGGGCACTATGCTTACAGCTGACCGTTGCACGGTGCTGGCAGGTGTCACCCAGGGAAAGCTTTAAGCATGGCACTTTGAGAAAATCTCAATCAGTAATATCATTTCTCCACACCTCTGTCCCAAGTGCCTGAAGTTCCACAAGAAGCATTGCTGTCTGCTGTCTGCCAACTCTACTTTTTAAATGAAAATCCAATGGAGATTTTCACTAAACAGAAGAGTGAACTATTTTAAAAGTGCAAAGGATAGAAGTCAGTGTCAGATACGTGTTCTAAATTTCATTCTGCCTTTTCATACGCCATGCTACCAGGCAGCTTACTTAATCTGGGTTTGTTTCCTCGTCTGTAAAATGGGGCCACTCCTTCTCATTTCATAGGGTTGTCGTGAGGATTAAATACAGACACACACACTCTACTGGACCCAGAATCCACTTAAATGCGAAAGCATTCAGTTAAATGTTCCACTAACATCAGTTTCCTCCTACACTTTCCTACCCAATTAACCCCGTCTTCTTGGCAGGCGATGCGAGAGCCTGGTGCCGAAACCAGATTTGACCATCTGCCTGGAACCGGCCCTTTGTGCAGCAACCGCCCAGCGCCCTTTTGTTCGCGCCACTCCCCTGACCCCGACCCAGTCTGCTCACCGCAGTTCATAGCGTGGTAAGCCAATCTCACAATGAAAAGGGACATTTCCTACCTTTGAAAAAAAAAAAAAAATGGGCAGGGAACCAGCAGACTTGTGGTGCCTTCCATTTCCCATGTGTAAATTTCTCAAAATACTTTCCAGTAAGCCATCTCTCAGGGCTCATAACGTGATTAATAATGTTCAGTGTCTTGGTCACTTTTACTATTTCAGATAGAACAGTGTCTTAGGAATGCATAGTTGTTGAATTATGAAAGGGAGGTGGTTTGATGTGTCTTCTTCCTATTCATACACAGGCTAGGCTCTCACAGGGACTACAGGAATCAAGCAAGCAATCATTTAACAAGTAAAAATTTTGCTTGAAATCCAGCAGTAAATTCATAGGGTTCCTGGGGGTAAAATACAGAGTCGCCTCGGGGATCCGGAGACCTCAGATCAGCAGGACTGAAGAGACTGGACACCTCGGAGTGGCTCTTCCTGGGAGCACTTTAAAACATGCTTCTCAGGGCGCCTGGGTGGCTCAGTTGGTTGGGCGTCCGACCAGCTCAGGTCATGATCTCACAGTTTGTGAGTTCGAGCTCCACGTCAGGTTCTGTGCTGATGGCTCAGAGCCTGGAGCCTGCTTCAGATTCTGTGTCTCCTTCTCTCTCTGCCCCTCCCCTGCTCATGCTCTGTCTCTCTCTTGAAAATAAACATTAAAAAAAAAAAAACCCAAACCAAAAAAAACCATGCTTCTCAGGTTCACATTTGTCTGCAATTCATCACTGTAAAGCTGAATCTCACCAGTGCAAGTGTGACCGAGTATGAGTTTCTCCCTGCAAAACCTGTTTCAGTATCACTCACCCTATTGGGGTGGTTGTGTTCTAGAAACGCGCTTCCTAAACTGGCCAGTCCTAACAGCCAGGCCTCCCCGCCTCCCCTCACCGCCCACCACAGCGAAAGCTGCAGGCTCCTACTATCACCAGCAGAGCGCCACGGCCTTTTCCGGGCTTCCATTCTTCTTCCAGTCCATGGCAGACAAATTAAAATACAAGCAGAGCCTGTGTTCCAGCCACCCTCTTTATCTGCCTTCGCATCCCTTCCTCTGCCTATTCCTGCTGTCGCAGAGGCCTGGACCGGCTTCCTGTCATCTCGGAGGGGAAAATCTCTCCCTTCGGTGCGGGCTTCTGAGCCTGGTTGTTTTGGGTAACCCATTTCCTCCCCTCCTCACTTCGGTGCATATAGCTTCCTTTGCTCAGCCTGTCAACCCTCTTCTGACGGTGAGGGGTGTCTTCTAAGCCCGAGGATTTCAGTGTGCTTCTCTGTTTCCTGCTGTCAGAGTGCAGGATTTCCTGAGCCAGGGGTATGTCCAGAGTGGAGGCCCTGCCGGGCTCTATCCTGACCGCACCACCTAGGGATCATCCAACTGCGTACAGCACGTTATATTTATACCTCAGGGCACGGAGGTCAGTCCCTCCTTTGATATATCATTTCCTTCATTCCCCAAAGCTGAGCGAAGTGGAAAATCCTTTCTCCTCAAGTACTTTAGCTCCTTCCCTCTCCCTGATTGGATTTGGGTGTGGTCTTTCTTCCTCAATCCCTAAGCTGAAGGATTTAATTAAGATGAAAGATAAATTAATAGCTAGAAAAGCAAAATGTTGCATCGTGAGAGGTAATCTTCCCGCTGAAATCTCTTCTGAGTATCCTGAATATTTAAAGCACTGAATAATTTGAAAATAAAGGGACTGGTCGGTATCCCTGAATTAGGGTCAGTTCTCTGATCCTTTCTATTTCTAACGGAGGAGTAGAAATGGACGCTTCTAACAATTTAAAATATGGATTGCATAAATGAGGAAACTCTTGAATAGTAATTAGAAAATGACCATAGAGATAGGCACTATTTTAAGTCTGGGAAGGTAACATTTACCAGTGGAGATGCAAAATCCAATACTACCTTTCCCAGTTGGTTCTATAGGAGGAAAACCAGCCCTTTCACTGCCTCCCGTCCCAACTTCCGGTTGCCCATCTCCTTCCTAGATACCTGATTTGGCCCAGAGTTCCCAAGTGTGTTCTGCAATCCAAAGGCAATTCCCAGTTTCCCAGCCCTATGGCTGGAGCAGGGACTCAGATGCACATCCGAGGTCACCTTCGGCGCTGCTGCAAAGCAGCCGTGCTGCCGCCAGATGGTCCCAAGAGGGCTTCCTGCGGCTGTGACCAAGTGTTTTGCCGTTGATCCTGAGGGAGGCCTTGAACCTGAGTGCAGGCCTCTGCTCCCAATGCCTCACCAGCCCAAGAGGTTTGTCTAGTTCAATGTATTCTCTCCAGTACAGTGCTCGCCTACAGCGACACACAACCAACATGGCGCTCTCAAACCCATTTTCTCAAGCACTTCCTGGGCCCCCAGACTGCCCGAGGGTACCTCCCCAGCATTCACGCTCTGGGGGCTTCCTGAACCTTCAACAGCCAGGTCAGGGGAGGAGCCCCAGCCGAGGTTTCTCTTTCTTTTCCCTCGGAGAATCTATCTGAGGAGCCTCACTGTTCTCCCCGGTCCCTTGGCCTTGGTTAAGAACATCGTCTTCATCCAGACAGGTTTCCCTAGCTTTGAATCTAAGAGAAAAGGGGTTGGTTGGAGCTCTCTTTGTAGGCACATAGACGACTGCTCTATGAATCGTTTTCTCACAGTATGCATAAAGCCCTCGTTATCTGCACTCGTTATTTGACTAACTTCGGTTACTCAACTTCAGTTACTCAGTGAGCAGCCTGCTGTGTTCTAGACCAGAGACTTGCTTCGTGTCCAATACTCACACCCCCTGCTACAGGATCATGTCCACTAAATACTGGCCGTTTAGACCTGGTGCCCAGAGGCCACCTTCTCCTTCCAGGTGGCTGTGGTCTCCTCCAAGTCCTGTTGGGAGTCTCCCCAGTAATCCAACCATTCGCCTCTGGATCCGGGCACTTATGTCTCATAACTGTTCTAAGAAGCACCCTGGTCCTGGAGACATGCTCCCTTGGAGGTCCTGCACCCGAGTCACTCTTTGCAAGTAAAGTCAGGTGGGCTGTACTTGGTCCTCAGCAGACTGATGCTCACAAGTATCTCCTATGGGTTCTAGGAATATGGGCTCTCGGTTCAGCCTGAAGGGGATGACAGTTTTTCTAGGGGCAGCCTTCATGCTACCTTCTGAATGTTAGATGTCCCTGCTTGAAGTGGACCAGATTGCACCAGGCCTGAGTCAAGCCACACTGCAACCACCTTGCCTTGCCGCTCGCCATGCTAACGCTCCCCAGGCTGCCTGCTGTTTGGGACCACCTCCAGCCCAGCCTCTACGTCCTCTAGGACGGTATGAAAAATTACCTCACGTGGCTTGAGGTTACCTGGATCTCCAAAGAGGTTCAAAAAGATAGGAATGAAAAACTCATCTTCCTAAACTCAGAAGTTGAATTTGTATATGAGAATTGAGTCACAATTGTGTCTGGCTACTCCTGGCTCGAGGGCCACCCAGACCCACAGCTAAATGGTGGTCGGATGTCCTGGGATCAAACCGAGGCAGATTCTGGGTCATTTGCTGGTGTGGAGTCAGAGGCCAAATTGGGGACTGTATTTCATGATATTGAATATGTGATCACTTAGCATTGGTTTGAATTGGGGAGTGTGGTCTCGGAAAACTCTGGAAAGTATTGCCTTTTCAGTCTCGAGCACGTGAGTAACGCTGACAACTGCCATCATTGTGAAACAAAAAAGATAATTCCTGATGCCAAGAGTCTTATGCTAAACTCAGAAGACAGCAAAACAAGTCTCAGCTAAGATACTGTGTTCACTTACGGCCTTAAGAACAGAAAAAGGAAAGCTCAAACAAACAAACAAACAAACATTAGTCATGCAGTAATTGTAAAAGCCAGGCTTTTATATGTTCCTGAGCGTCGGTAAGCTTCTAAGTGATGCCATCTGACTAGCCCAATGGCCACCGTGCTGTTGTCAGTGAGAACATTTATTCCTGCTTGAGAAGTAAAGGTTTCCTAACAAAGGGCATAGGCTTGAACGATACAGCTTTGTCTCCACCTGCAGGAAAGAGGAGACTGAATTCCTTCTTAAAGTTATTTGAAAATATGCAAAGCCTCCAGGATTACCACTAAAAATATCAGGTATAATTAGCATCCAAGCTTTAACTACACATTCTCCTGTAATAAAATAGTAATTGGATGAAAACAGAGTCAATTACAAGACGTCATGCACGTGGACCGCCATGCTTACTTTTATCACCTTTCATTGAACTCTAATATACATAGAGAAAAGTTCGCGGGCCTCCACGTAGAGCTGGATGAAATGTCACAAAGGAAACACACTGGTAAGCGTCATCCAGATGAAGAAATGGGACATGAGCAGCCCCCAGAAGCTCACTCACCAACTGCACTTATTTTTTAAACCAGGACTTAAAACCTTAGTCTTTGACCTCTCCATCAGTACATCTAAGGGAGGAAGGAAGCCATAGGCTGGGAGGTGGACTCTCACCCTCTAAGCGGCACGGGCCTGGCGCTGCCCCGAGAAAGGCCATTGGCAGCCCTGCTGAGACGGAGAGAAGGCAGCAGCTCTTTCTCTGGCTCCTGTCTCGCACAGAGCCCCAGACGAGATCAGCTCACACTCCTATTCTAGGATAGGGCGAGGCCTCGTTTTCCATAGCTAGGTTTCCTTTCTAAGACTCAAATGAAAATGAAGTAGTTTGCAAGTCGTCCTCACCAAACCCCGTCCTGTATTCCTTGCAGAACCCTGGCCCACGGTACTCAGGGACCTAGCTAAGAGCGGAGGTGCCTGCTGTTCATGACAGGTCAGCACATCTGACATTGGACACCCACGCCAAGTGAGAATTAGACCCTGACAGTACTCTGGGCTCTGGAGAAGAACACGGTTTCTAGGAATACAAAGCATTTTGATTATTCTTATGCTTTGCTATTTGGTGGGAACTGTTTTTCCTTTTACCATATATGTGCGGTTGCTTGTTTTGTGATCCCAAAGTCTGTAAAATCTCCAGGCTCCATTTTAAAAGCAGTGAACAATCCCATCGCCTGCTGATTCAGCTGGGGAAGAACCAATCCACATTTTAATGTTAAGAACCCAAGGGAAAAGGAGACAATGTGGAGGAAGAATAGAAGGGAACTGATAAAACGTAACAAAATATAACGGGCTTCGTCTTCTTTTCAGTTTTTAAAGTGTATGTTAAAACGGTTTGTTAGACTGTGTCTAATATTTGTTAAAATCACTGTGAAAACATATTTGGATATTTGTCACTCAAAGAGTTAAGTCGGACTTCCCGGGGGAGACTCGGGGGCTGGTGGCCCTGCCAGGTGCTTTTGGTAACAATGTGTCTAGTGCATATTGTGGGCACACTTCAGCTATTCAAGCCCAGACAGAGGAAATGGGGCAGTGGGGCTGTGGGGAAGGATGGGGCTTAGAAAATGAATAAAGAGAGAAAATGGCCCCAAACTCTCTGCTGTGGCTCTTCATGTGATGAAAGCCTGCATTGTGTGAAGCTGTGAGTCCAAATAAGAAGGTTATTCAGTTATCGCAGACTGCATCTGAAATATGAAATCGTTCTATTCCAGCCCTTTAGCTTCTCATCCTATCAAAAAAAAAAAAAAAAAAGTCCTTCTCATTAGCTACCACTTTTATTTTCTTCTGCACAAAGTCATTTCATATTTTTAAGGGAAAAAATTAATTTTTTAAAAGCCTTTCTTCTCTAACCTGTCAAATGAATTCACACATTCCAGTGGACTGGGGTGAGTGTTTGGATCTAACCTGAAGTTTGCCAAAAGAGCCCTCCGACCCCCTGATAAGCATCTGAGCGGTATGTGGGGAGCAACCCTCGCCACCCCCCTTCTCTTCGCTCAGACAAGCTTCCTTCTGCGTCCCTGTCCCCACCCCCCAGGTCCTTCACCGCCATCTATTTTCCTTGGATGAGAGCCTCACAGTGAATAGGAAACATTTTTAAGAGAGGGGAGGAGGGGTTGTGAAAGAGATTTAGAGGCCAAATGGGGCCTTCGGAGGAAAAAGAATTCAGAATCGCTGATATAACTCAATGGCATTCACTGTTGCAGAAAGTAATGAACGTTTTCTTTAGCAGCAGTTCATCCAGGGTCCTAGACTAATTGGAGACCATTTTCCCAGAAGAAAAGAAGGGTGTGTGGTTCACAGCCACGCATCTGTGCGCGGTGCGGGGAGCCATCCGCCTTGCCTTGTGCAGACTTTTGTGTGAGGAAAAGACTCATCTTTGTCCCTCTGCCTGGTTTCTTGTGTGGCATTCTCTCATGGGAAGAAACAAGGGGGAAATTCGATGGTTTGTAATCCACTTCAAAAAGGCACATTTTGTCTGAAGATTATCTGCTGCAGCTTGAACCTAATATTCTAAGCCCGAGTATCCTCAGACCGCCTGGAGAAATGGAGTGTATATAAAATATCCAAATATTGATCCCAAAGCTGAGACTTCTCCTAAGTGAGCTGAAGATGTAATACGCTGAGAAACAATGGGGTATCCTTTCTCATTTCTTCCATACTGATAAGCATACCTGACCAGAAATGGTCATTTTCATTCATCGTATTAAAAATCTCTAAATTACTTCACCCTCCGTACGGCCTCTGAGTCGAAGGGAAATTTCTTTCAGAGAAGGGTCAGTCAGCAGGGCATGCATGCAGAAGGGTGACTTTTATGCTTCCTGCTGGTCTCGGCTTCCATGGAACCAGCCATTGTGCTGCTTTATATATTCAAAATCAAAGTTGTGAACTTTTAACTTTCATTTGGTTAGGTATCAGGCCATGGGGAATTTGGACACCCTATCAAATTTCTTCTCTTTTTTTTGAAGGCTCTTTCTGTTTTGAGAGCTGAAACCATGAAGAGTGAGGAATGATTTTGGTTTAGTTTGAACTCAATGCATTTGTAAGTAAAGAGTTCAAAACTCTCCTTATTCAACTTCCTGACACTTTTTTTTTTTTTTTTTTTTTGGAATATCACTGAATTTTGATTGCAGTCAAAATGGGGATAGATATCTCTAAGATCCTACAGGGATTAAAATTCTCTTCATTCCTTGGCGGGTGGAAAGTTTCTTCCAATTTAGGGAGTACTGTGAATGTCCTCATAGTAGGTACCTAATAAATATTTATTAATTTGATTTAATCTATGATAATGTCTCTGAGGACTATTTGGTAGCCAGATTCTTGAACATTCCTGCAATATTTGTTCCTGATAGTTCAGTTCTTAGAGGTGGAACTGAGGTGGGTGATTTTGAAGTGATACTCATCTCCGGCTCCTTCTCCTATGACTTAGAGACACAGCGTTCTGAGGTGACTTGAGGACAGAGCCCTGGATAGGCCCTCACTCAGTGAAGCCACCCTAAAAATCTGAAAGGATTCATTCAAGGTTCTTGGATGGCTCCTGATGGCTCAACTGAGACTTGTACCTCTGAGTGCAACAGGACCCCCTCCCCCCCGTGCCATTTGATCTTCTTCCCCTCCATGCCACTGAACCTGAGAAGTCACATAGTCAGGCTGGCACCTTTCCAGACCACTTCCTCCAGTGAGAAAAGAATAAGGAGGCTTTATGACAATGAAGAAAATACGCTGCCCGTCTTGGATCCCTAGCCCAGGCAAGAACAGGATCTAGGTTCATCAAAGCCCAACAAGAGGGCATGGAGATAACTCTGCTGCACACAGGAATGACTGACCTGACGGGAACCCATGGCTGATGCCAGAAGACATGGTTCTTGCCTCTAGATTAGCTACGTCACAGGCGTAAGAAGTCTGGGAAAGAACTGGTGGCCAGCATCGCAACTTGTAATACCCATCAAGCTCTTACCATATACCCTGTACTGTTTTAAGGTCTACATTAATTCCCTTTCTTCTTACGAGAACTCTGTAAGGCCGATATTAAATTCTTCCTCTTTTACTGATGAAGAAACTGGAGCAGAGAGATTGTAGGTAAGTTGCCCAAGGTTACACATTTTGATGGTATAAAATTGTCTGAAAATTCTTTGCAACTTTTCTCTTCAAGAAGTGGAGTGTCGATCTCCTCCTCCCTTGATTTCAATCAGACTCAGGACCCAATTCTAATGAATGGAATGTGCTGGAAGTGATGGCAGTGCTTGCCATGCTGGGATAAAAAACATTGCTCCTTCTTGCTGGCTCTCCCTTGGACCGCTCACTCTGGGGAAAGTTGTTATCATGCCTTGAGGACTGCTTAGCAGCCTGTAGAGAGGCCCATGTGGAGGACCAATAACCAGTGTGGCACCTATGTACGTGAGTCACTCTGGAAGTGGGTTTTCCTGCCCCAGTCAGACCTTCTGATGACAGCAACCCATGATAGACCCTGAGCCAGAAATGTCCAGCTAAGTCACTTCTAAATCTCTGAACAGCAGAAACTGTGATATAAAGGTTTATGGTTTTGAACCACTTGGTTTGGGGTAATTTATTATGTATTGATAGACAACTAATACACACACTAATATCTAAGTGTCAGGGCCAAGATACCAACCCAGAGGGTCTGAAAATAGAGCCCACAGTTTACCACTACACCATTCTGCCTCTGTTGATACAAAGGAGATTGTTTAATGAGCTTAGATTCTGACAAAAAATATCCGAGGGGTGCCTAGGTGGCTTGGTTGGTTAAGCGCCCGACTTTGGCTCAGGTCATGATCTCAGTTTGTGAATTTGAGCCCCAATCAGTCTCTCTGCTGTTAGCGCAGAGCTTGCTCCAGATCCTCTGTCTCCCCTCTCTGCCCCTCCTCCACTCTGTCTCTCTCTCTCAAAAAATAAGTAAACTTAAAAAAGAAGGTCCAATAATTTGGAAGACTATTTTTTCCAAGCTGTAGGAAATTCTAAGACGTTTTTAGACATTTAGAAACCCAGTGAAGGCAATGCACACATTAGCTACATAGTCGCTCCTTTCCACGGATATTGAATAAAGGTTGGTTGAGGCCTGTTGTCCTATCCCGCTTTTTCTAGACTCCCAGCAGATACTATCTTTCAGTATCTTTTTGTACTTCAGACAAGCCTGTTACAATATAATTAATCAGATTACTGCTTATTTTTGTGTCATTTCTATCCTATAGATACACCACAATCACCTTAGCCAAATTAGATCTGTAGCAAATCTATGGACCTCAAGTATTAACCTTCTTTTTATCATCTATCATTTTTAGGCTGGGAGGAAAATATAAACAATTCATCTCTTAGACGGGATCACTTCTGCCTGTGGTCATTTCCCGTCATGTGCTGGTGAGGGCTGCTTCGGTGTCAGAAGGTTGACTCTCTGCTGCCACCTTGCTGACAGGATAAATGCTAGCACCCACGGCACTGGGCTTCGTACAGAGTGAATGCTCCGTAAATGGTAGTAGTTCTCATCTCTCTGCCAACACTCCCCACAGAAATTGTTAAACAGCTGTCCATAAATAACCATCACTTGACATAAGTCCACTGTTGGCAGCAAACATGTTCCCCACTAACCATTTTTCAGCATCGAGGTACCGGAAAATCTGCTCAGAGATTCAGAAGGCACTTGGTAAGTAACTTCTTAATTTCTTAGAGTCAAGGGAGACAGATGGCCTTAATGACGTTCCAACCAGGAAGCGCTAACCCGACTCTGGGATCCTGACACTCACTGTCTCTCTCCAGGACAGATGCCACAACCACAGTCTCTCTGCTTCCTGTGTGTTTTCCACGTGGCCGCCGTGTCACTCACTCCTCTGCTTGAAACCCAGAGCAAAGTCCAGGTGTCCCACCGGGTAATACCATAGCTTTTCACAACCTGAGCCTGGCCTAGCTTCTCTCTCAACAGTCTTTTGCGGTTTTTGATTTAATAACATTGAACTCCATGTAATTCCTTGAGCGACCCTCCTCTCCAGCTCCACACACCCTTTCTAACTCTGAGGATTCAGCCTGAAGTTTGTCTCCTCTGGACTACCCTTGTCCCATCCCTGCCTTTGCCGCTGCCCCTTCACCACTAGAGTGACCCCTCACCATCCAGGCTCCTGCAGTACTCTGAAGACAGTCCCGTGGCCTGAGATCCCGTGACCGCATCATCTGAATGCTTGCTCCTCCAGTACGGTCTCAGCTCTTTGACAGCAACCTGCGGGATTCCATTTAACTTTGCCTTCCTGGTATCTGACAAAGAGCAGGTACTTAATAAACGAGATAATGTACGTCAAATATTTAGCACATCACCTGACAACAGTAAGTGATCGATTCGGGTTGTTGTTGTGGTTATTGTTCATTTGCTGAATGAAACCCAAAGGTTGCTGCTCACATATCCACAGCCACACACACACACACACACGCACACACACACACAAAAAAAAAAAAAAAAGAGAGAGAAAAAAAAAGGATTTGCTTTCTTCTTGGTAACAACTAAAGACAGGAAGGCCGAATGAAAAGAAAGAAGCATAAGACACGCGTCGAAACAATGAAGAATCTAAAGACACGAGAGGGAAACAATGAAATAAGCTAAATAATATGAAGTTAGTGAGAAGATTAAACAAAGCAGGGGAAATCTGACAAACTTTCCTAGCTGGCCAGATAGTCTCCACTAGGAACGTGGCTCTGAGGGAAGAGGTAAATTCCCTATAACCTGAGTCATTAAAAACTAGACCAGCGACACCACTTAAAAGTACACGGTAGCAGACATCAGGGAACCAGCTGAGTTAGTGGGCTTTTTCATCCTTAACTTCTCTGATTCATTCATAAAGTATTTGTAAAAAGGCTGCAAAACATTCTTTACATCTTTTCCCATTTGTTCGCCTTCATTTTTCCGAGGGAAAGGTGCCCAGCATTAGTGTTTACTTAGCTAACATTACCCAGCAAGGGGACTGTTCAAGCCCACGGTGGCGAATACTTAACAATAACACAGAGACGACCATTTTACGGGAAACACTGACACGACCTGATTGCTTTGATTAGGTCTGTTGGGGAAAAAATAAATCTTGGGGCAGATTGCTACTGGGTGTTTGTTGATGTCGTCTTTGAATAAAATTGGTCAGAACACATTTTCTTAAAATAACAACCACACGACACGCCAGTTGTATTTTATTGCTCTAGCTCCCTTACTCCTTCCCTCGTCCTTCTTCCTCTGTTTTTTTTTTACCCGATAGTTCCTAGAAACAAAGCCAGACACCAGAATAAAAGAGCTGATACTACTATTCTCTTCAGTTGTTTCCTTTAGTTGTTTAAATGTAGTCATATTTTTCTGACTCTGTTGAGTCAAATTTTGCCTAAACAACATCTTTCCCAAGTATCTCTGAAAAGATTGTTTTAGAGTATTTCCAGCTTTCACTTGAGCTGGCATCTGGATGCTTTATTTTGTTTTGGAGTATTAAAATGTAATAGTACATTAAAAAATAACTACCTAATCAGGGTTTTTTTTTTGAGCCACTTGAGCAAGATCTGGGTGAAGGCAGGGAGGCTCTGGTAGGACCCTCTCATTTTAGTGACGAGTGAGTCAAGCTCACAAAGCTAGTGGGAGTCAAAGCCTAGATTAGAACCCGGATGTCCTCATTTTTCATCTAGAACTTTTCCCATGATACAAAGGATTAAGTGAGTAGAGACAACTGAGTTGTGTGCCTTTTTTTCTTTTTCTCCAATCTAAATTTCAGCAATATGACCATAATAAAGATAAGAACTTCTAACATCCAATCAATGCTCATTTCATACTTAGTCCCCAACCACAGATCAAACAGGGGAGCAACTGAGCATAACGTAAGTGGTACTGAACACTAAACACGGTTCTCAGATTTTTTCAAAAACATGTTTAACGAATATCCTACATTCTGTTCTAAACGCCAGAAACAACTGGCCGAACAATTTATTTAAGAAAAAAAAAGACTTTCAATTAGCAAAAAGAAGTCTTTAGTGTACAGCCCACTTGACTTTAGCCAATAGATATATCATGGACCAAACAAAAAGGTCAAAAGATAAACAATTTCCGTTGCCATCAGGACTAGTTTGAGAACAGTATGACGAGTTTACATAGGCTGACACAGAGTTTCTTATGCTAAGGAACGTGTCTATGTTTCAATAATAAGAAGTTGACTATTAGGTGGATGGACCTTAAGTCACAGGAAAGAGTTAGCCTGTTTCCACAAAACTACCAGTCTTGAAAGAGTCCTGACTGGAGTCAGGCGAGTGCCGAGTTCCTACATTCCAATGACTGGTACTCTCTGGAGAACTACTTCTTTTAGTGACTGGGAACCGCCAACTGACGATCGGACAACCTTCAGTTCAAAGCTTTTGTTTTGTTTTGTTTTCCTCCTGTTCGACTCAAAGCAGGGGTGGACAGAGATAATTAGCTTCTACTTATTGAAAATCATGGCGCCCTGGCCTCTTTGGTTGTGAGCAGAAAACTACATTCTCTTCCTCGTGTCTGTCAGGAGCCTCACAAACAATCTCCAGTGCTCAGGGCTCCCACTATTAGGGAAATGCAGATCACATCTCTCCCTTCAAACAGCCCAGGAAGTCCATTTGTTAAAAGCTCACTGCTGCTTCAAGCCAGGCCGAAGCCTCTTCCCGAGAAACGAGTCTACGTAAATACCCCCAATGAGAGACACCCTCGGAAGACCAGTCTCCTTCCGCTGGTTACCTGTGAGACAGATTTGCTCTTTTCCCTGGCTGATGTCGGGAGGGAGGGAGGGAGGCTGGAGAGGGAAGGAGAGCACAGGGGGGACAGAACTGTCATTGATCCCTGTTCTGCCACCGGGGAAGGTCCTTCAACCTCTCGGACCTCCCTGATTCTCATCTGGAAAACAGTGACACCGATGTCTGCTTTGCGGGGTTGATGTGAGGGCGAGAACGTAAAATATGCCAAGTGCCTGGCCCCAAACTGCGATCCCGAATGGGAGGCGTATGGAAGGAGGCGGTGCCTGGGCCAGTGACAGGAGGGCAGTCACTGTTCGGACTAGAGCCTGCAGCTGGAGTACGTGCCTGCTTTGGAAGAAACCTTCAGCTCCTTAACAGGGGCAAGAGAGCACGAGGTGACTGGAAGAAGGATGTTTTTGTCTGTTTTCCAAAGAGACGATATGGTAAGTCAAGTACTTGTTTACTTCAAGCGCCCATAAGAGATCAAGAATTGAGCTTTGGGGCCAGGAAGTGGAGTCTGAGAAGAGTCTCTGAGCCAGGAAATGGATGATAACTGATGAGACCCCAGTAGCAGGGAGTAACTTTAGGAAAGTCTTTGGCAGGTGTTTATCCAGTGAGAACTCCTGTGACTTCCAATGACCAAGTCATTTCAACTAATATTCAGGGGCCGGTGTCCCTGCAAAGAACACAAGGTAAAGCCCAGCTCCAGCCACCAAACAACAGGGGTCTGAGGAAATAGAGACTAGAAGCTCCCCTAGGGCAGGAGTCGTGTTTGTAGGAAAGAAAGGGCCAATGGGGTTAAATCACTCTCCCAAGGAAGCAGCCCAAGTAAGGGTTCAATAATGCCCGTCTTCCCGCAGAGACCAAACCCTGGGCCAACACACTTCCTCGACACTGTGCTCCAGCTGGCTGTGATGGCCACCCAACGGGACTGAGCAGCAGGTCAGGGTCTCGCTGGGGGAATCCGGGGAGAGGCTGAGGCTCACCGCATCCCATAGCTCTCTGTCCCAAAACAATGCACGACGAAGTGCCCGAAAGTCTTGTAGTGTGACCCGAGCGGGGAGATTTCAGAATCTGCGGGAAATAAGCCAGAGAGACTGTTGGCTCTGTTACCTGCTGAGTGATATTCCGGGGACAGGTCCTGAGTTGTGAGGAGTCGGGGTGGTCCTCATCCCTCAGCCTTGTATGGAACGACCCCAAGTGGTGGGGGGCTCTCCCCATGCTCCCCTGAGTGGCGGTTGTGCACGGCTGTGCCTGCTTCTACCTATGACATGAGGAGCGGTTCATGCTGGAGCCCCAGAGAAGGCAGAACTTTTCCTTAGTGAGAATGAACACTAAAAAAATGATTAATATTATCAAGTGAGGTCTTGCAGAAACAAGAAGAGAAGACAAAGAAGAACAAAGCGGGCAGTAACTACACGCTTCAGTTGTTACCAAACTTTTCAGTAATTAAAACTTGATTGGGAGAAATGAAAGCCCGTGATCCTAAGCCTTTTTCATTATGAATAAGCCTTTTACAATTAATTCTCGAACTGTTCCTCTGAAAGCAAATTTGACAGCGAGCTTTGTTCACTAGTCTGACTAATGGCTACAGCCAACCCTGGAAACACAAATGAATTTCTTTTTATTTTTAATATAATCAAGTAGATTACTAAATAACATAGAAAGGAAAAAACGAATAAACACACACAATGGAACATAATACAGTTAGACCGGGGAGGCAATGGGACAAAAAGCATTGGGTCCAGTGACCAAAGACTTGGGCTTCAGTCCAGCTTCTGTCACTTATGTAAGACAAGTCACTTAATTGTCTCTAAGTTTCGGTTTCTTTATCTGTAAGAGCAGGAACAGAAATAACATTGCACTCTGAGGACCTCAGTGGAGAGATGAATGACGGGCCGTGCAGGAATAATGCTTTGTAAGAGCCCTCTGCTAATGTTACGGCTCTTAGCATCACTGTTGGCCTCTGAGGACAGCTCCGTCAGTGAGAGGGAGATTTGGGGTGGCTCATGTCGCCTTATGGGGCTCTGAGGGCAGTGATATTCCACTGACAGCCCAAAGGGAAAATGCAGCTAATATGTACAAGATAACAGCAGTGGTGGTGGGTGTTAATTAGATAAATTACCAAATTACCACCTGTGATACAAACCAGAAAATGTTCCTTCTGGTAGCTTACTGATCTTTCATTTTCTTTGCAGGATGGATTGAAATTGTGAAAAGTACCAAGTAGAAAACATCTTAGACAACAGCACAAGGAATTTTGGTTTAGTTAGCGACACTTGGCAACGTGAAGGCGGGGAATTGCTGGGAGATGTTGCATTTTCCTAAGGCAAGGACGTTTGCCAATGTGATCCACTAGACGGTAAGGTACCCTGCTCGAGCGTTTCCTCCAGCTTCACAGATGGGAAAACTGAGGCTTAGAGAAAGCAACGAGTCTGTCCAAGTTCCCACAGATCCAAATAATGCTCTTAACCATGACGTCACACTGGACGGAATCTGGAAAACTGCAAAAGACACCACCTGACAGGAGGTGCCATGCGTTGGTTCAACCACTTCGGAAAGCAAAGCTCTCTCTTAAGGTCTTGAACGTTCTTATTCTCTACAATCCAGAAATGCCACGCCAAGGTAGAGAAATTCTCACATATCTGTACTAGTTTGTGTACCCAGGAATATCACGGAAACCTTGTTCATAAAGCAAAACAAACAAAAAATCTAGAAAACCTGAAGGTTCATTTGACGGGGGGATGGATTTAAATAAGTTGTCCCACAGTATCGTACGGCTGTCGATATAAATGAGCCAGAACTCTGCCGAGCTGCAGAGATGAACACGTGACGCTACGTGAAGGAGGAAGGAACGGAAGGCTACCTATGGAATGACACCACTTCAGCAAAGCTCAAAGCAAGTAAGACTAACACGATGCACGGGGATACATGTGTACGTGACAGAACTTTTAAAAAAACGAAGCGACGGGTCAGGACAGAATTCAAGCAAATGGTGCCTCCGAGGGCAAGGGTGAAACGAACACCCACCAGTAGATGCAAACACGTCGGGTACATTCCAGTTAGTTGGGTGACAAGTCCTCGGGTGACGGTTTGTCCTGCTTTGTGCTCCCATGGACTCTGCATGCAGTACATACCTCATCATTAAAGCTCCGTTTTAAAGTTACCATGGGTAGGATGGGCGTATAGAGGCCTCCGCCCTTCGTCCCCACCCCGAGGCGCCTAGAGCCTAGACGACTAAAAAGGAAAAACATTAGGCCCAGGTGCATGGCTCCGATTACCTGAGTTTGTTTTCCTGGCCCCTGCAAGCTAGAGGGCTACCTAGCTAGGGCTCTGGGTCTGGATAAACAACACCGCCAGCACAGCAAAGCAGATGACAAAGTTCTAGGCCACCCACACAGCAATCAAGCGCTCCGCCGGGTGGGCCAGAAATTGCCAATGTCCCTGCCCCTTGGTGGCAGTAAGCCACCTGTGGAGAGCAGCGGGGGCAGCCGGAGCGGCAGTGTTCCCGTGCTGGAGGCCAGCTGCCCCCGGGGGCCAGCGACTGAGTGCCAGCCAGTGAGACACGGACACCAGGCGCTCCAGCTGGGGCAATTTCTGTGAGTGGATAATTGCACATAATAGAGTTAAAATATAATTGCCTCATTAAAATGGGTTACTACATCTCATTGTGTGTGAGCGTGAAAGAGACAGACAGAGACACGTGTGTTAAACTGCGAGAAAACAGAATTGCATAAATGAAGGTGAGCGGGAGCGTTCGGGGGGCTTGACTGAGCCGCCCCGACGGAAGGAGACCGTGGTGCCGAACGGAGCCCGCTGAAGGCCTTGGGAAACCCACCACCCATGGCTGCGCTTGTGACGGCGGCTCAGGGTTGGGCCTGCTGGGAGCCAGGTCCTATTCCCTGCTGGGGAGTCTCCAGTTTGCAAGATACAGCTCGAGACCTGGGTGGCAGAGGTCTGCTCTGTCCCTTCCCCGTCTCCAGAGTCCATCCGGGCCTGGCCGTCCGAGCAAGCGAGCAGTGGGGTCGGCGATCTTCACGCCTGTTCCCCTCGAGGCAGAACTCCGAGCCGGGATGGAAGCCGTCTGCCTGTGGGACGGGTAAATCTAGGGACCAGAGAATAAGGGCCACAAGTCCTCGCCAACCTGCGAGGGAGCCCGTGCGAGTGACACTGCCTCCTCCTCCCCGGCAAGACTTCACGCCAGCTGGTTCAGCAAATGTTCCCACGGTTCGCACACACGGGGAGAACGCTCTTCCGTCCTCGCAGGTGGCGCGCCAATGCTGCCAGCCACCGCCACCTCCGTTTCTGACACCCGAGTCACCAAGACCCCATGTAAGAGTTCCTAAAGGGAGAAAAAGCCAGCTACTCACCTCCTTTGGATTATTTTTTTAAAAATCTACTTTTAAAATTAACTCCGAGCTCTTACGACCCAAAGAGCCACAAATGATCATGCCTCACTTTGTTCTCGAGTTTCTAACGTGCGTTCAATCTGGGAACTAATGCAACTCAGCCTGGAAGGAGCAAAGTTAAGTTTTGTCTCAGAACACTCACACATTAAAATGTCAAGGCTAATGAGTTATTTTCTTTTCAGTATTAGAAAGCAGATAAACATAAACAATCTGGCCTTAGCAAGTGTCACTGACAAAACCCCAAACCTGCTTCGGAACCCCACGTCCAGGGGTGCTGACTGTAGCCACAGCTGAGGCAAGGAAATGGAAACAGGAAATAGCGGAAGAAGCGGGGAGGAGGGAGGGCTGGACACCCGGACCCAATCTGGGCACAGGACACTGACTGGGGCCATCACCCTAACCAGCCTGCGTGACTCACCTCCACAGCTAAGTCCATGACTTCAGATGCAGATTTTCACTTATATGAACAGATTTGTTTCTATGCATGATTAAATACTCTCTTGATTCGTCAGAGAAGTTCAGAAGTGCAAAAAAGGAGGAGGATGAGCGTTTTAATTACAGGCAATTCAGCCTGGCAAATAGAACTCTCGACTTGCCAAGTCCTGGACTCCTAAAGCTCGCCCAGATCCCCATCTGCTTCTACGGGGGATCAGGGAGGGGTGCTGATTCAAGTTCCCACAGAAAGAAGGAGAAAATCTTGGACCAAACGCTTAGCTCTAACAAATAAAGAGCCTCAGTTCTGGATAAAAGTCAAATTGTGAAGATACCGCACAGCTCTGTTGTTTTGGGTTTTTGCAGTGGGAGCAGGAGGGGCTATAGAACAGGCTGAGACGGGGAAGAGCCAGAGCCGGATTTCAGCTCGTCCCGATGAAATTTTGGAGTTACAAAGGCTACTCTTGTTCCCTCTGGTTTTTCTGGGTGCGGGCCAGGGGTGCCTGGATGTCCAGAATCCCTGAACGGCCCTCCCCAGCCTGCCCCTGGGCCCGGTTTCCTTGAGTGCCCGGACACTCCAGAAGCCTCGGAATGGAGCCCCTGAAATGTTATGAAACAGGAATTGGCAACCCTTTCCTCTTCGGCTGCCAGACTGGAGAAAGAGCGTAGAGGCACAGGAGAGGTGGATGCAGTGTGCCAGCTGGGTGTCATGACTCGGCTTGTAAGGTGGCCCCAGCTGTGCGCCCGCCACGCAAGTGGCAGGCAGATGGAGGGCAGATGGGCGAGAAGGGTGGGCACGGGGGCAGCATCGGGGAGAGTGCCTGGAAGCCAGCGGTGGCCGGGAGGCAGCCGCGGAGTCGCAGCCAGGCTGGCACTGCTATCAGGAAGCTTAGAGTGCCACCCTCTGGTAACTGAGCCAGGGCTTGGTTGCTAAATCCTGTACCGGCACCCTCCCTACAGGCACTTGGCATTTGAGCCTTAATGGTTTTGGCACGTGGCCTAATTGCTCAGAATATGTGCATGGCTAGAGAGTAATTCCTTCATCGCACTCAGTAAGTATCTGCACACAGCACAGAAGCCGCGATATTTTTATTGCAATAATTCCTTTGCCGACCACCAGACTTCTATGAAAAAGTCCCAGAAGCTATCAGAAATAAACCAAACAGAGTTTCACATTAAGTTTATGCTTCAGATTATGGATAGTTTATATACACCTCAGAACGTCCACCAAGCCAGAAAATTGCCTCATTTTGTTCAAGAAACCATCTACAAAGAACGTTGCCACATTCCGAGATAAAAGGCATTCGCGTTGTACCATCTCCAAACACGGAAAGCTGACATTCTTGCTTATGCTTGTTAATGCGATTATGCACCATAACTCATTTGAGATACGGTCATTTTGGTTAATGAAACCAAATGAAAATTTTGGTTTATCAATTATCTTATCAGATTGATCTCTTAGAGATTCAAGTCAGATGCTGGTATTCAAAAAAAACAAACAAAAAAAAAAAAAACAGTCAGAGTCAACAGAATCCAAGTCACCCACCCCAGGGTTCGAGAGAAGTGAACAGTATGAATGGTAACTCAATTTGCTCTGCGAATTTAGTTTAATTTACCATGAGATCAAAGTGACTGGCGCTGCCAGCAGTTCATATACCAATGACTGGCTTGACTGAAAAGTCTACAGTTTAGTTTTATAACTGAAGCAGGACACAGAGAGAGGGACATAAAAGGGGTACGGCAGAAGGAAATCTATTGTCATCGTCAATGGTTCTTTTCACGAAATAAACTTTATTGCCTCACTCCCTTGTTAAAAATTTTAATAGTAAAAATGCTGATAACATGCTTCTAAGAAAGTAATGGTTCAAAGAAAAAATCATCATAGATAAAATGGAAATGTCTAGAAATAGCCTCAAAACATGTAAGGAGGGGCACCTGGATGGCTCAGTTAAGCATCTGACTTCGACTCAGGTCATGATCTCACGGTTCGTGGGTTCAAGCCCCATGTCGGGCTCTGTGCTGACAGCTCAGAGCTTGGAGCTTGCTTAGGATTCTGTGTCTCCCTCTCTTGCTCTCTTTCTCTCTCTCTCTCTCTGCCCCTCCCCTACTCACACTGTCTCTCTCTTTCCCACAAACAAATAAAACATTAAAAAAATTATTAAAAAATGTAAGGAAAAAAAACTGAAATAACTAATACAATAAGCCAATTCCCAACCTTAGTTAAAATTTTTAACAAATATCTCTTGGCAGCTGATATAACATGCAGATAAAAAATCTGAATCCAATAGATGATTTGAACAAGATTCACAATATATATCCCCTTACATGTATAGAGCACTGCGCCCAAGAACTACAGAACACATCACTTCCAAATATAAAGGAGACATCCTTCACGAAAACAGTATGCTGGGGGCGCCTGCATGGTTCAGTCGGTTAAGTGTTGGACTCTGGCTCAGGTTTCGATCTCACGGTTTGTGCAGAGCCTGTTTGGGATTCTCTTTCCTTCCCTCTCTCTCTGTCCCTTCTGGGCGCTCTCTCTTTTCCTCTCAAAATAAATGAATAAACTTAAAAAAAAAGTAGTATGCTGGACCATAAAACAACTATGAACAAATATATAAAGCCTGATATACAATATATTGACTGGCTACAGTGGAATTAACCTTGAAATCGAAAATGAAAAGATGACTTAGGGAATTTTCATATGTTTGGAAATACATTTTTTTAATATTTTAATGTTTATTTATTTTTGAGACAGAGAGGGACAGAGCATGAGTGGGGGAGGAGCAGAGAGAGAGGGAGACACAGAATGTGAAGCAGGCTCCAGGCTCTGAGCTGTCAGCACAGAGCCCGACGCGGGGTTCGAACTCACAGACTGCGAGATCATGACCTGAGCCGAAGTCAGACGCTCAACCGACTGAGCCAGTCAGGCGCCCCTGGAAATACATTTTTAAATAGTCCAGGAGTCAAAGAAGAAATCACAATGAAAATTAGAAAATATTTTGAAGTGAAAAATAATGAAAATATGACATATAAAAACATGGATATAGCTAAGTCTATGTTTACATGGCAATACAGATGATATTTAAATGAATATATTACAAAAAAGTTTGAAAACTGATACTAATTTTCCTTGATTTACAGTAGGCTTGTCTCATTAAATCCACTTTAAGTTGAAATAAATTGAAAATGCATATAACATACCTAACCTACCGAACATAATAGCTTCGCCTTGCTAGCCTACCTTAAATGTGCTCAGAACACTACGGTGGGCAAAATCATCTAATAAAAGGCTATTTTAGAATAAAGTGTTGAATATCCCATTTATTAAATACTGTGCTGAAAGTAAAAGACAGAATGGTTGTATGGGTACAGAATGGTTGTAAGTGTATCAGTTGTTTACCCTTGTGATTGCGAGGCTGACTGGAAGCCTTGACTCCCTGCTGCTGTCCAGTATCACGAGAGAGGATCCTACTGCATAGTACTAGCCCAGGAAAAGGTCAAAATTCAAAATCTGAAGTACAGTTCCAACTGAATGCATATTGCTTTTGCAACACTGTAAAGTAAAAAAACTATAAGCTGCACTATAGTAAGTCAGGAACCATCTGTATAAGCTTCTACTTCAAGAAGGTAGAAAATGAAGCACAAATAAAATAACAAGAAAGTAGAGGGAAGGAAATAATAAAAATAGAGCAAAAAAAATCAATGTAACATAAAATAAAGATAATCAACCACATCAAAACCAGACTCTTCGAAAAGACTAACAACTCTTAGCAAGACTAATTAAAAAAGAAAACACAAATTATTAATACCATGTCCACAGACATTAAAAAAGATAAAGGGGGGGGGTGCCTGGATGACTTAGTTGGTTAAGCCACCTACTCTTGATTTTGGCTCAGGTCATGATGTCACAATTTCGTGAGATTGAGCCCAGCGTTGTTGGATTCAGGCTCTTGCACTGATGGCATAGAGCCTGCTTAGGATTCTCTCTCTCTTTCTCTCAAAATAGGTAAACTATTTTTTTTAAGATAAAAGAACATTATGGCAAATTTAGATGAAATGGACATATATCTTGAAAAGCAGAATTCGTCAAAACTGACACAAGAGGAAATGGATTGTATGAACAGTCTTAAATCTATTTAAAATAGTGAATCCAAAAGTTTAAACCTTCCCACAAAGACATCTCTAGACAAGGTGGCTGCTCTGGGAATTCTTCCAAGTACTTAAGGAAGAAGTAACACCAATTGTACACAAACTATTCCAGATAAGAGAAAAAGAGATTATGTGCTAATCTGTTTTATGAGGTCAGTATAATCTTGTTACCAAAACCTGACAAAGATATTAAAAGAAAGTAAAATTACAGGGCAATTGGCCATGAACATAAAAGGAAAAATTCTAAATAAAGTATAAATAAATCAAGAGGTATACAAAAAACCATTGAGTTTATTCCAAAAATGCAAAGTTGTTTTGACACTTGAAATTCTCCACATTAAGCAAATAAAGGGGGATAAAAACTACATAGTTACCTAAAAACAAGCCAAAAACCAAAACCAAAAACAAAAACAAAAAAAACCAAAAACCTAAACCCCCACATTTGATAAAATTCAATACTCATTATGATTTAAAGTAATCATAATAAACTAGGGACAGAAGAGGACTTTCTTAATTTGATAAAGCTTATCTACACAATATCGGCCCAGTAAAAGCTTTCCCTCCTTCCTCACATTTTGGAAAAAGACACAGGTGATCACTATCACCACTTCTATTCAACACTGTACCTGTGGTACTGGTTGGACACTGCACAATGTCATAAAGCCAGAAAGACTAACAAGAAGGAATAAAACTGTCATTCATCACAGACTATGTGATTGAATTCATAAAGTTTACAAAAGCATTTACAAATAAAGGTTAGAATTACTAGTAAATTTAGCAAGGTCACAAGTCAATATACAAAATAAAACTAAATCCAGTGGTTTGCACAAAAAAAGAAAATAATATTATCAGTATAGGATTATCCCAGGAATGCAAGAGTGGTTTATGATCAGAAAAACTATACATGTCATTTACCACATTAACATTTAAAAAGAGAGGAGCCATATGATCATTTGATGCTCTCTGATTAATCTACTCAAAACCTACAACAAATGTAATTCTTATTTATTTATTTTAATGTTTATTTATTTTTGAGAGAGAGAGACAGAGTATGAGCAGAGGAGGGTCAGAGAGAGAGAGAGGGAGACACAGAATCTGAAGCTGGCTCTGGGCTCCGAGCTGTCAGCACAGAGCCCGACTCGGGGCTTGAACTCACAAACCGTGAGATCATGACCTGAGCTGAAGTCAGACGCTTAACCGAGTGAGCCAGCCAGGCGTCCCACAAATGTAATTCTTAATGGTGAGATGCTGGGAACATCACCTTTAACTTCTGAATTACAAAAAGTGTCCATAATCATTGCCCTTAGTCAACATTGTGCTGGAGGTCCCGGTCAGGATATTAAGACAACAAAGAAACAAAGGGCATAAAGATTGTAAAGAAGGAAACAAAACTGTCATCTAGTTTCAAACGATACAAATGTCTATATAGAAATCCCCCCCAAATCATTAGATATAAGTGACTTAAGTGCTGAGATCTAATGTAATCAATATATTAAAATCAATTCCGTTTCTATACAAAGCAACAGATAAGTTTAAAATGTAATTAAAAAATAGAAAACATGTACACTATGAACAAGAACTTTAAGTCCCTTAGGTATGAATATTACAAAGTTTTCACAGTTTTATATGAAGAAACAAATTTTGAAGGACACTAAAGCTACTGCAATTCAATAGGGAAAATTTAACATGTTCATGATTTGGGTTATTTAACTTCATAAAGATATTAATTGTACCCAAATTGATATATAGATTTAAAGTAATGCCAACCATATTCCCAATTGCTGTTTGAGAAGTAGAAGTTGATTTTAAAACCTAAATGAAACAGCAAAGAGCCAAGAACACCTGAGGCATTCTAAATGAAAAAGACAAAATGGAACATCCTACCAAATACCAAGATTATGAAGTTACAATATTAAAATATTCATTACTGGTGCAGGAATAAGTAAACCTATGGAAAGAATGCAAAAAAGATCCAGAAGTGTATCCACATATATAAAATTTCATTCACGACAGAGACGGCTAGTCTCATCTCACTGTACCACACACAAAGTAGGAAGCAGTACTAATTCTGCACCATCTCCTGATAACTGCGGTTACCAAGAGCGACACCATGGCTAACGATTTACCACTCGCTAGGAGAATCACGGGAGTGTATCTGCACATTCTGGGGTTTCTGCAAATTCCGTTATGATTTATTATTGTCTGATTCATTACATGAACCTGTTAATACTCAGTGGGTAAGTGATTTCTTCTTTGTAAGATTGAGAATGAAGTCGGGGTAACTGGACACGGTGTTTTTGTTTTTGTTGTGTTTAATGGCCGCCTTTTGGCTTCTGAATGCTTGCTTTGCTGACGTCTTTGTTTACGAAAAGGAACTAATACAGTTTTCAAGCAAGAGAAATTCCTGGTCTTCTATCAAATACATACTGCAAGTCTGTCAAATACTAACCAAATCGTTGGTTTCCTTTTTAAGCCCTGGCTTCCTAAGCAAATGCATTTTTCTGCTTCAGTTTACTCCTCGTAACCATTTTATATTCCATCTAAGGCCTGGCTTGCAAATAGCGGCCTGCTCTTTTCTGAATTCTCCGAACTAGGATCATACGTAGGATACCCCTGGAAAGGCCCATGGCATCTCAACACATGAGACCTAACTTTAAGCTGGCTCGCACAAGAAAAATCGCTCTTGTTCCTCATCGTTCTGCTTTTAGTAGGCAAAAAACCAACGTTTGCTCCAGTGGGATTTCAGATCTTGACACTGATGGAAGTAAAGAGAATATTCAAGTAAATTAATTTCCTGCTGGCAAAGCTATAACCTTTCAAAATCCTAGATCGGCTGGGACTTTAACTGTTTAAAATATACAATGAAAAAAACACTTTGTCAAAACATGATATATCCTCTCAAAGCATGCAAATATTTCATATGGATATTTTCAGACCTATCAAATAGTTTCCCCAATTCACCTTATCTTCATAAGTTTAGTACCATTTGTTTTTACTCACTAAATTATCAGTTCTAGGAAAGTTTTTTTTTTAAGTGCTAGTAAAGTTTTTACTTTTAACATTAATGTTAGTTGAATTTGATAGACTTATTAAATGATTTTTATATTTATTTCTTAGCCAATTTATAGTAACTTCATATGTGGATCTGAAAAGATATAATTATATCATCTATTTCCAGAAGCACATTCTAGGGGGAAATAAATTCATATTTTTAAGATAGTTGTGTTTACATATAATTATAGCCCCCAAGTAACCATATGTAGATCTGTGTATTTATATTATCTAAGCAGTATATTTAACTAAATGAGAAAAATAAACTGGTCTGCTCCAAGTATTCAACATTATTATGTGACTCTGCATTTTACCATTTATCTTAAGATCTATATTTTATGGGAGGTGAAAACTTGTTGCCTAACATAAAGTCACAAAGATTTACACCTCTGTTCCCTTTTGAGTGCTTTAGTTCTTAACTTTTACATTGAGATCTTTGACCCATTTTGAGTTAATTTTTGTATATGGCACGAGATATGGGTCCAGCTTCAATCTTTTTTTTTTTTTTTTTTTAAGATTTTAAGTAATCTCTACAAACCAACGTAGGTCTCAACTCCAAAACCCCAAGATCAAGAGTTGCATGCTTCGCTGACTGAGACAGCCAGGCGCCCCAGCTTCAATCTTTTTGCATGTGGGTTTCCAGTTGTTCTGGTGTCATTTGCTAAAAATAGTATTCTTTCCCCATTGATGGGTTTTGGCAGCCTTGTGAAAAAATCAATTGACGACGGATGTAGGAGTTTACTTCTGAACTCTAAATTCTAACCCATTTATGACTACCCTTATGCCAGAATCACTTTTTGATTACTGTGGAATTGTAATAAGTTTTAGAATTTGGAAGATTCAAGAGTGTTTTGGTTATTAATGGTCCTCTGCATGTCCATATAAATTTTGGGATCAGCTTGTCTATTTCTAGACAAAAAAAAAAAAAGGCAAATGACATTTTGTTAGGAACTGCATTGAATCTATAATTTATTTTCAAATAGGTTTCCATATAACACCAGTGCTCATCCCAGCAAGTGCCCTCCTCAATGCCCGTCACCCACTCTCCCTCCTCCCACACCCCTCTCACCCTCAGTTTGTTCTTAGTCTTTGAGAGTCTCTTATGTTTTGTCTCCCTCCCTCTCTTGTGTCTCTTTTCCTTTCCCTTCTTCCCCCTCCCCCATGGTTTTCTGCTAAGTCTCTCAAAATCCACCTATGTGTGGACACATATGGTAGAAACATCTGGTATCTGTCTTTCTCTGCCTGACTTATTTCACTCAGCATAATATCCTCCAGTTCCATCCATGTTGCCACACATGATGATTTCATTCTTTCTCATTGCCACGTAGTATTCCATTGTGTGTGTGTACCACATCTTCTTTATCCATTCATTAGTTGATGCTCACTTAGTCTCTTTACATGATTTGGCTATTGTCAAAAGTGCTGCCATGAACATTGGGGTACATGTGCCCCTATGCATCAGCACTCCTGTGTCTCTTGGGTAGATTCCTAGCAGTGCTATTGCTGGGTCATAGGGTAGCTCTATTTTCATTTTTTTGAGGAACCTCCACACCGTTTTCCAGAGCGGCTGCACCAGTTTGCATTCCCACCAACAGTGTAGGAGGGTGCCTGCTTCTCCACATCCTTGCCAGCATCTATAGTTTCCTGATTTGTTAATTTTAGCCACTCTAATCGGTGTGAGGTGGTATCTCAGTGTGGTTTTTGATTTGTATTTCCCTGATGATGAGTGACATTGAGTTTTCATGTATCTGTTGGCCATCTGGGTGTCATCTTTGGAGCAGTGTCTATTCATATCTTCTGCCCATTTCTTCACTGGATTCTTTGTTTTTCAGGTGTGGAGTTTGGTAAGTTCTTTATAGATTTTAGATACTAGTCCTTTATCTGATGTCATTTGCAATTATCCTTTCCCATTCCGTCAGATGTCTATTAGTTTTGTTGGTTGTTTCCTTTGCTGTGCAGAAGCTTTTTATCTTGATGAGATCCCAAAAGTTCATTTTTGCTTTTAATTCCCTTGCCTTTGGAGATGTGCCATGTAGGAAATTGCTGCGGCTCAGGTCAAAAAGGTTTTTTCCTGCTTTATCCTCTAGGATTTTGATGGTTTCCTGTCTCACATTCAGGTCCTTCATCCATTTTGAGTTTATTTTTGTGAGTGGTGAAAGAAAGTGGTCTAGTTTCATTCTTCTGCATATTGGCTGTCCAGTTCTCCCAGCACCATTTGTTAAAGAGGCTTTCTTTTTTCCATTGGATACTCTTTCCTGCTTTGACAAAGATTAGTTGGTCATATGCTTGTGGGTCCATTTCTGGGTTCTCTATTCTATTCCATTGGTCTATGTGTCTGTTCTTATGCCAATACCATGCTGTCTTGATGACTACCGCTTTGTAGTAGAGGTTAAAATCTGGGATTATGATGCCTCCCACTTTGGTTTTCTTCTTCAATATTACTTTGGCTATTCGGGGTCTTTTGTGGTTCCATACAAATTTTAGGATTGTTTGCTCTAGCTTTGAGAAGAATGCTGGGCAATTTTGATTGAGATTGCATTGAATGTGTAGATTGCTTTGGGTAGTATTGCCATTTTAACAATATTTATTCTTCCAATCCATGAGCATGGGATGTTTTTCCATTTCCTTGTGTCTTCCTCAATTTCCTTTGTAAGTATTTTATAGTTTTCAGCATAGAGATCTTTTACATCTTTGGTTAGGTTTATTCCTAGGTATTTTGGTGCAGAATATTGCCATCTTAATATTGAGTCTTCGTCCATGAATATGAAATGTCTTCCCATCTATTTAGGCCATCTTTAATTTTTTTTCAAGTGTTTTGTAGTTTGCAGTGGATAAGTATTTCACTTCCTTTGTTGAATCTATTCCTAAGTATTTTATTCTTTGTGGTGCTACTGTAAATGGAATTGTTTTCTTACTTTAATTTTCAGATTGTTGATTACTAATGTATTGCAATACAACAGATTTATGCATACTAGTCTCATACACTGCAATGTTGCTATACTTGCTTATTAGTTCTAATACATATATATGTATGTATATAACCTTATATAGATAATAATATATGTAACATATAATAGATATACATTGATCATTATCACCTTCAAAAAAATAGTTTTACTTCTTCCTTTCCAATCTGAGTGCCTTTTATTTATTTTTTCTTGCCTATTTCTCCTGGCATGATTTCTAGTACATGTGGAATAGAAGCGGCAAGAATATACAACCTTAACTTGTTCATGATCTTAGGGAGCAAAAGCTTTCAGTTTTTCACTACCAAGTATAATATTAGATGTGTTTTCCTAAGTATCCTTTATCTGACACTTGTTTGAGTAAATTCCCTTCTATTCCTAAATTGTTGAGTGCTTTTTATTTTATCATGAAAGGTGCTGGATTTTATCAAAGGCTTTCCCTGCATCTACTGAGGTAATCATGTTTATTATTTATTCTATTTATTCTATTAATATGTTGCAGCACATTGATTGACTTTTGTATGTTAAACTGACCTTGCATTCCAGGGACAAATTCACTTAGTCATAGCATATGATCTTTTAATATGTTATTGGATTTTGTTAGTATTTTGTTGAGGAATTTGCATTAATATTCATAAGGGATATTGGACTGTAGTTTTCTTATGTGCCTTTTCTGGCTTTATTATGCTAATAACAAATTAGTGTTAATTCTTTAAACATTTGATAGAATTCATCAGTGAGGTCATTTGGTCCTGGGCTTTTTTAAAATTGGAATTGGTTTTTTTTTTTTCTTTTAATGTTTATTTTTGAGACAGAGAGAGACAGAGGATGAACAAGGGAAGGCAGAGAGAGAGGGAAGCAGGCTCCAGGCTCTGAGCTGTCAGCAAGAACCCGACATGGAGCTTGAACTCACAAACTGCGAGATCATGACCTGAGCCAAAGTTCGACGTTTAACAGACTGAGCCACCCAGGCGCCCCTAAAATTGGAATTGTTTTGACTAAACAAATTGGGTAATCAAATTGAGTTAGATTGAGTCAGACTCCATCTCTTTGCTACAGGTCTACCCGGATTTTCTATTTCTTCTTGTGTCAGTTTAGATTGTGTTTTTCTGTATTTCTCCATTTCATCTATATTATCTAATTATTAACATACAATTATTTGTATTCTGTTACACTCTTTATTTCTGTGGTTTTTTTTCTGTAGATCAGTAGTAATGCCCCCTTTTTCATACCCGATTTTAGTAATCTGAGTCTTTTTCTTTTTCTTTTTTTTTTTGGTCGATCTAGCCAAAAGTTGGCCAATCTTTTTTTTATCTTTTCAAGAAACCAAATCATCTATTTTTCATTTCTCTATTCTCTCTTTCCATACATATATGTTTATAAAATCTCTACATGCAGTGCTGAATGGTCAGCACATAAAATAACTGAAATAACATATATGCATATAACATTTTGCAACATGTGGAGCAAGAAACACTCCCGGAAACATCTTACATGTTTCTTTAAACCCATGTAATGCATACATTACATTATGGTCAGCACATACATTCTCAGAAATAACACTTCTCAACATGCCATGCAATAAACTATTTTTTTTCCTTTGAGAGAGAGAAAGAACATGAGGAGGGGAGAAGGGCAGAGAGAGAAAGAGAAAGAGAGGGATAATCTTAAGCAGGCCCCACACCCAATGCAGAGCCCAGTGCAGAGCGCAATCCTCATGACTTCAGCTACTTGACCGACAGAGTGACACAGGTGTCCCAAGAAACAATTACTGAAACATCTTTTTCACAAGTGTATTCAAACCCACCTCTACATGCATTACATAATGGCTAGCACAGCCATTCGCTGAAACAACACTATTTTTCTAGTCTGTTTTTCTCTATGTCTGCCATATAATCTTTATTCCCTTCTTGTTTTCAGTGTAGTTTACTCTTTTTTCTAGTTTTTTTTTTTTTTTAAGGTGTAAAGTTGGGTTAATTTATTTCTTCTTTAATGGAGGCTATCCATTTTCTTCTGAGTACTGTTTACATACCGTAAGTATTGGTATGCTGTTTTATGGCAAACTTTCATACATCTCACAATTTTCTCAGACTACTTTATTTTCTTTCTAACCCACCGGTTATTTATGAATATGTTATTTAGGGGCACCTGGATGGCTTAGATTAAGTGTCCGACTTCGGCTCAGGTCATGATCTCACATTTCATGAGTCTGAGCCACGCATTGGGCTCTGTGCTGACAGCTCAGAGCCCAGAGCCTGCTTCAGATTTTGTGTCTCCCTCTCTCTCTGCCCCGATCCTGCTCATGGTCTCTCTCTCAAAATAATTAAGAAACATAAAAAAAAAAGGTATGTTGTTTAATTTCCCTATTTTCCTTTTGTTAATGGTTTTTTTTTTATTTTTAATGTTTTTTATTTATTAGAGACAGAGAGAGACAGAGCATGAGCATGTCAGAGCAGAGCATGACAGAGCAGAGCTGTCAGCACAGAGCCTGATGCGGGGCTCGAACTCACAGACCGCAAGATCATGACCTGAGCCGGAGTCGGACGCTTAACCGACTGAGCCACCCAGGCGCCCCTGTTAATGGTTTCTAATTTTGTGTCACTGTAGTTGGCTTTTGATAATTTAATTGTGATGTGTCTTAGTGTGTATCTTTATGTGGGCTTGGTAAACTTCTTAAATGTGTGTATTAAATTTTCAACAAAGTTGTAAAGTTTCCTACAAATGTTTCTTCATATATTTTTGGTCCCCTTTCCCCTTTCTTTTCCTTCTAAGATACCCACTGTGTGAATATCGTTGATAATATCCCAGAGGTCTCTGAGGCCCTGTTCGTTTTCTTTTATTCTTTTTTCTTTCTGTTCCTCAGATTGGATAATCTCTATCAATCTTACTTCAAATTTGCAGGTTCTTTTTACCAACTCTTCACATTTGTCCAACTCCCACAGTGAATTTTTAAATTTCGGTTATAATTTTCAACTCCAGAAAAGATATTTATAATTTTTATCATTTAATGATAATTTTGGTAAGTTTATGACTTTATAAAACCCTCTTTTTGCAATTTCTACCTCTTTACTGATATTCCCTACTCGAGGAGACAGTGTCCTCACACCTCCCTTCAGTCCTTCAACATATCTGAAACGCCTGATTTAAAGTCTTTGTCTACTAAGTCCAACATCTGGGCTTCTTCAGAGATGGTTTCTATTGACTGCTTTTCTTTCCCGGTGTATTGGCTGTACTTTAGGTATCTTGTAAACAATTTTTCTTGAAAAGTGGGCATTTTGAACATTATAATGCACACATTCTGCTGGGAAATCAGACTCTCCTACCCTACACCTCTGAGTTTGCTGTTGTTGATGCTTTTTGTAGTAGTTGTTGTTGTTGTGTGTGTGTTAGTGATTTTTCTGAATGAATCCTGTAAAATGACAATGCTTTGTGTGTGACCACTTACAAGTGGTCCGTTAGCTTAGTAGTCAGCTAATAATTGGACAGAGAGTTCCTTAAATGTCTGGAACCAAAACCACCTCCCAGTCTTGGCTGGTGTGGCCCTTGTGAGTGTTGGGGATGCCTCCAAGATACAACCAGTGGTGAGAGCTTCGGGTCTCTCTGGTCTTTTCCGAGCATGCACAGTCCTAAACCGTGCATACGTAGCCTTCTAGATTTCCAAGGATATGTTAGGGTTTTTCCATGCCTTTATGGATATCTCCCTGCTAACCTTTCTTCCTAAGCTTTTTGCTTCATCTGTTGTTTGTCCCTATGCTTATCTGTTGCTTGAGGCCGCAGAGAAATGTACGCCCCCAAACTCTCCCCCTATCCTGGGGTAGTGACTTCAGCATTGGGAATGTTCCAAGGTAGGTGAGATAAATGTAAGCTTTTAGAACAGGAATCTTCTGGGTAGGCAGGAGACAGATAAAATAAAAACACTCTTTGCAGAGGGCTATTGCTAAGCTTGGGAACAAGGCACAGGCCTAGCTTAAATTAAAATTCCACAAAGCATGTTTGTTCTTATCAAGATTCAGCTTTTTATTTTTTTAGTAAGTGTAACCTGACTTGCTGTGAGCTAGTTTCGAGAGTTCTAAAAAAGTTGTTTTTGGTATTTCTTGGGGGCCAGTTTTATTGTTGCTTTTATGGTGAGGCAGAATTTTGGAATTCCTTAATACAATGTTACATCTTAACTAGCTACTGACTGTAACCTAGTCATGATCATCTCGGAATGAGAAATGTACAGCTGTGTTTTAAAACTTTCTTTTCTGTGCTATCAGCCTCTTCGATATCAAGTGTGCACATCTGGCTGTTACAGAGGACGATGCTAGCTCATTTTTGCCTCTTAACTACATGCAAAAACCCTCAATGAAACTGCATTAGGTTTACTTATAATATATGTGACCATTTCTGTGCGAGATAGGGAATTCCTCAATGACAGATGCACATTTTAGCAAGCTTTTAAAATCCTGTTTATTACAGAGCCTGGTCTTGGTAGCTACTTAATAAATTTGTTTAATAACGAGAATAATTAAAAAACAAAAAACTGGTTAACATATATTGAATTCCAACTCTACCCCAGGTCCTATGCTAAGCAAATTAAAAAAAAACATTTCTAAATTGTAAAATATACAGATATAAGTTCATGTGGGGCGCCTGGGTGGCTCAGGTGGTTGAGCGTCTGACTCTTGATTTCAGCTCAGGTCATGACCCAGAGTCATGGGATCAAGCCCGGCATCAGGCTTCGTGTTGAGCACGGAGCCTGCTTAAGATTCTCTCGTTCTCTCCCTCTGCCCCTGCTTGCATGCACTCTTTCTCTTTGGAAAAAAAAAAATAATGTAACATACATGTAAATTTTAGAGATCTAAACAAATGAAAACTCACATACCAACAATCCAGAGTAAGACAGCATTTATCACTTTGACAGTGCTTCCCTCCTCAGGGTTCATCTTGAATTCTGGTTAATCGTTTCCTGCATTTTCCTCATGGCTTTACCATGTGTGTCCCCCTGATGTACAATTAGTGTACAATAATGTACAATTTTATCTTTTATTAAAAAATCCTATAAATGGCTTCACGTTATTTATTCTATAGTTTCTTTGTAAATATTATTTATTTGAAAATCATTCACTTTTGAATCCTATAGAATATTCCATTATATGGATATACTTAAGGACACCTGAGCTAACAGCAGTCAGGAAAGGCTAGGCTACGCTGAGGTAACAAACAACTTCCGAGAGGAGGAAAAAAGGCATTCCGGGACCAAACCCCAAAGTTTGCCAACTTTGAAAAGTTGTACGGAGGTAAAAGAAAAAGGGAACGAAGTCAAAAAAGGGTTTGGCCAGAGAAACAGAAGGAAAACTAGTAGAAAGTGGTGCCACGAAAGCCTGGAAATCAAAACAAAACAAAACTATTTAAAATAAGGAAACTGAAGAATCCACTGGATGTGACCACAGATAACAGGAAGAGGATCTCCTCGGGCTTAGTTTTGCTGTTGTGGTGAGAGGCCGAAGCCTCACTGCGATACTTCAAAGCCATAATAATGGCAGTGGAAGTGGAAGACAGCATGTGTGAACCACTACAGAAAGAAGTGGAGAGATGGAGGTGTTGGGATCTGGAAGGTGGAGAGTTTTTGGTTTTTTGTTTTTTTAAAAAAATATTATCACCACCAGAGCACTGTGTATGCTACTGAGAATAATTCCACAGAGAGGCCACAAAGTTGCGGAAGCAAAATGAAGGGATAACTCAGAGAGAAAAGTCTCTGAGAAGGTGAGAAAAAGGACTCCAGATTACGACGGAAGGGAAGAGCCTGGGACAGGAGGCGGGACAGTGTCTCCAATGCAGAGGGAGGACAGATGGAGAAGGTGAGTGCCACATACGAAAGTAGGAAAACAGGGGAGCTTAACCTAACAGCTCCTATTTTTCTCTATGAATCATGAAGGTCATTAACTAAGAGTGGGGGTGGAAAGTCATCTTGAAAGGTAGAGATGAGTTTAGCAAAGAGACGGGGTCGAACGACAAAGCAAGATCAAGTGCCATTTGAAGACTGGGAGCGTGGATTTAAAACTCAATCGGTCCGTGTATGTTCAGGTTAACATTCGCCTGTTCAAGTTCAGGTGCAGCGAAACAAACAGAAGAGAAACCTTCAATAAGAGAGTGTTTTTGCCAGGCAAATACTCTTCTCTGAAGAAAAGGCTGACACGTATTAACTAAGGTTATACTTGTGCCACATCAAAACAGTTCGAATTGCAAACTGTGAAGCACACAGCAGATACAAGTGTTATGTTCATGAATCAGCACTCACAATCTTTTATTTTAACTTAGTACTCAACATAATATTGACAGTACATTCTGCTCACCAATCTCCTACTGGATACCTCAATTTCACCCTATCTGTACTTCCTTTTCTATTCGTACATTTTCTAAAAACACGATGAGATATATAAAAATATTGCAATTACCAGTGTTCTAGAAATAGTTTTAATATTTTGAGAAAACTATGTAAAAAGACAAATACACCTTTTTCCCAGAAAACAAAGGAATTCACTGATGGCAAGGTGGCAATCTTTTTTTCATAGTGAAAATAAATTATTTAAAATTTAAGCTCCTGATTTATATCATACTTTATTTCTTATCTTTTATATATCACACGTACTCATTGAAGGAAAAAGACTGAAAAAAGCTCAGATTCATACCAAAAGAGGTGATAAGTAATTGCTCTTCCTCCAAAAGAATCATATTAATATAAACGATTATAGATTCCAGAGAGAGGAACAGGCCATGTTCGGTAAATAGGAACACATTACACATTGCATATTATATAAATATTAGTTTTATCTTACTACTTTGCAGAATATCTTAGCCTTGCCCATTTTTACCTTATGCGTCAGTTTTCTAGTTTATAATTTAGGGACTGACATCTTTTTATAGATTTATCAGAAAGTAAGATATTTTGCTAGGAAGAATTGTCTTTGAAATTTACCAACAAAGTCAAGTCAAATCAAACACACTGAGATTTATTTTTTTGAAAAACAAGGTGATTCTAAATCTTACTCAAAAGTAAAGTTCTAAAGTCAGAGCCCCAGTCACTCTCTGTGAGCAGCTGGGGGGATAGAGACGCCATCAATGAACAATTGCTACTCAGTATTTTCCCTCCAGTGTTAGAGCAGATTACTATTTCTTTGGTTTGAACATGAGATAAAATCTGTAGTTGGCTGGATTTAGAGCCCATATTATACAACAAATATCCATCATTAAACACTAGACTTCTAGGCAGCACAGGGTGCCTACATACCTAAAATCCTTTCCAAGGTCTGAACTTCACCTTGAATTCAGTCCAGGGCACACACAGTGAAATCCACCCTGTTTAAATTACTTCTCTCTCTCTCTTTTTCCCACTTTTTGCTGAGTGTATATTTCTGCTCCTCAGTTTAAATATATCCACTTGCATTAACAACTAATAAGACACCAAATTCATCTTTAGGTAAAGAGACATTATGTCACATCTTCATACTAATTCTTCAGTTTAGACAAATTTTTTATGTGCGATTACTTTGGAACTGAGGTTGTAAAGAAAACTCCCTTAAATCTCTCATACTTCTTTTTTCCATACCTTTATATTCCAGAAAACTGCAGAACTGCGGGGGGGAGGGGGGTGGCTTGCAGAGAACAGAATATCTCTACATAAAGGGCAGATACAGAGCGACACAAACTCAGGTCAGCAAGAAACTCAGGTCCCCGTGATACTGGCACCAAAGACATTATCAAGACCTACAATGTAATGACACAAAGAGAACTGTAGCCGTCGATTTTCAAGTGAAGATTAACAGACTAAAGAACAAGAACACCTTTCGAGGTTTAGGGATGCAATATTTGGGCAACACATTCAAATAGGGTGATCAGGAGAGAAGTGTTTGCACTTGCTGCGGCGATCGGTGTAGAATGTTCTCCGGGTCTTTGTATTCATTGACTGGATTCATCACGGCTGCATACACTTCCCCATAGGCTCTGCAGACTAATTCTGTAGACTGTTTTATGATCTGCTCTCTAGTGATAAGCAAACAATATGTGAACACACGATCGGAAAGCAAAATACTGAGAATTGTAAGCAGCTTCATACTTGAACCAATGCATTTCACTTTCATAATGAGCACATCATACTACAAAAAGAAATCACTGTACAACACACAAATTACTTACTTTGGTTTGGGGATAATATGTACTATTTTATATTCATTATTTGTCCATTGTTGCAGAAGGCCAGGGACTATGTTTTGTTCACAGCTGTATCTTTAGGATAACTAAACAAGAAACAGAGACTGTGACCTATCATCAACGTGCTGATTTTGCCAATGTGACTGATAACACGTTCACCTTGAAGGAAGAGGCGTGTAATTATTCCTATTTATCAAGACTTCGAATCTCAGGATAACGTACAGTGTACTGTCTTCTCACACATGTAAACTGTTATATATATACTGTTATAAGTACACTGTTTAGCTCCTACACTAGTAACCACATTTTAGATTTCCCTTCTACTGATGTTATGGCTAAAATAACGCGACACGTGCCTACGATAAGTCACAGCATTTTCCATAAACAGCATCTCTGCATAAGCACATAAAAGAATAAAGGTTTTAATTTTTTTTTAAATCCTTATTTTTGAGAGAGAGAGAGTGGGAGACAGAGTGCAAGCATGGGAGGAACAGAGAGAGAGGGAGACACAGAACCCAAAGCAGGCTCCAGGTTCTGAGCTGTCAGCACAGAGCCCGAAGCGGGGCTCGAACTCACAACTGTGCATCCGTGACCTGAGCCGAAGTTGGACACTCAACCAACTGACCCACCCAGGTGCCTCAAAGAATAAAAAGTTTTAAATGAACTGAAGCAAATTTTTAAAAAATCTGGCTAGAGAAAATGTCATTGGGTTCATTAAGTCCGTGTCAGCTCTCTCTGCGTTTTCATGACACTTAACTTCGTACCATCCATGGCTACTTCTATTCCTGTTATCACTGTATCTAGTGATAAAAACAGGGTATTTTACTGATTCTTACAACTAATTTTAATTATGTCTTTCAAGCCTTACTCCCAAACCTACTTTTCTTGTTGTTTCTTATTTCTGTCAGTGGCATAACCATGTTTTGTCACCTCGGTTCAGACTCTCATGAACTCTTGGATAGAGTAGAGAAAAAACTTCTATCAGGCCTTCCCCTACTGAGTCTCTTCCATATTCAATCTATGACAAGCACTGCTGTTAGGTTAATCTTTCTCAAGCATACCTTTTACCCTGTCTCTCCCTCACCCATGGCCTTCCTTCAAGGAGCCTCCATGGCTTCTTCTGGTTTCAGAGAAGTCCAAATCCCTCGCCCTGCCACTTAAAATCCTTTTGAGTACCTCCCACATCACCCCTCTCATCCTGAGGTCTGGACCATCAGCACCTTGTCCACATGGGGTCTCAAACTCCTGGTGGTGTGAAACAACTTGATATTTCCCTAACATTGCTAAACCTTACATAATAAGAGTGGGAAGGAGGAAGTTACTGAGTAAATTCCCTGAGCGGAGTGGAGTAATGCTTCTGGCTCCGCTACCTTTTCACTGGAAGGGAGGATGGTAAAAACTGGTTTGGAAATCTATTTAACCAGAGGAGCCTTCCAGATATTTTTGATCTCTTAGTGACCATTCCTATAATTACCTGAACTTAACAATAATTGCATAGATATGATGCAAAACTATTTTCCATAAATGAAATAGATGAAAAATACTATAAACTGGCATTTTAAAAATTTGTTAAATATAATACACATTTGATGCCCATTTTGCAACAGGTCAAATAATGGATTTTAGATATAATGGTTTTTATTCTTTACTCAAAGTCATAAGACAGATTTCTGGGGGGTGTATAAAGCATCCATTATTTATACCTCATACTCTAAAATCTATACTCAGTCTCCATTACTTATAGTTCATACGCTAAAATCTACTCAGTCTGTACATAGTGTGTTATTTATACCACATAAAGAATACAAAGAAACAAGGCTATTCCCTCTCATAAGAAGTTTAACATCTGAATACAGTATAATGATGAATATTAAATTCAATTTTTAAAAATCCAGAGTAACTGGTAAGTGTAGAATGAATCACTGAAAAATCGAAGTAATAAATTTTAAATTTTATTCTCAAATCCAAATGATGAAAAAATTTAAATTTATCAGTTTAGTTGTAACCCAGGGCACGTTTCTATTTATAAGCTAAACTAGCTAACGAATGTCTGCAACTCACAGTGTAGCAGAAAAACCATTATAAATCCGCAGTGGAGAAAACCAGAATAAAGCGATACTGCTAAGACACAAATAAATAAAATCAAGACAACAAGACCAAGTAAGGGTTTATAATTTATTTTCAATGTTGGTGTTTGATAGTATAATACGTTTTCTCATTCTGCTCCTCAGTTTAGGAAGCTTCCAAGATGGGGAAGGGAGTAAAAACTGAACATGGCTGTGCTGAACAAGGTAAGAGATACCAAAGCTCATGGAGAAAGGAATCTTTCATGTATTGGGTGAAGAAAGGGAAGGGGAAAGAACTGTTCCTCCTGGCCTATCAGCTAGCTGCTAAAGCCAACAGGAGAGCAATGCAATGGAAAGAGAGGTTCTCCAAAGTGACTCTGAGTCAAATCCAATCTGGAAAGAGCGGGAACTGGGACGGGTAATGATTCCACACTCCTGGACCAATGTAAGAGTTCACTATCCCTGCCAAAGCCAGGTATAGAGCCATACGCTCACATTCAGTAGTTTGTTTCCAGTGATCATAGAGAGTAGAGATAAAACAGTACAGTGATACGCATTATTGTCAGAGGACCTTGAATCTAGTTGAAGCTCTGCCACTTATTACTGTTGCTTTGAGCAAATAATTTAACCTTGCCAGGACTAATATCACCACTAATCGGGCAAAATATTGAATTTGATATTTACAAGATATTTTCGGCTTTTAAATTATTCCATGGAGGATTAAGAGAATTTTAATGATCTGCTGTTTTAAAAATAAAAAAATCCTGCCTGGGTGGCTCAGTTGGTTGAGTGTCTGGCTCTTCATTTTGGCTCAGGTCATGACCTCACCGTTGTGAGATCCAGCCCAGCATCGGGCTCTGCACGGAGTGTGGAGCCTGCTTTGGATTCTCTCTCCCTCTCTCTTTGCCCCTCCCCCACTTGTTGTCTCTCTTTCTCAGTAAATAAACATGTATAAAAATAAAAAGTAAAAACTCTATATGCCTATCTAATTTATACACATTAGTGCATACGCATACATACATAACACACCCCCCCAAGCATTATTTTAAGGATTTGGGTTTCTTAATGATGTATAATAAGCATTAGCAGTTATTTGTATATAAACGGGAGGCATCTGAGGTGCTAACATAGTTTTACTTTCTTACCATTTTACTATCCCCTCCTCTTTATTTATAGTGCTAATTACTATGTATTTTTTATCTTAAAAAGTATATACATATATCTGTGTATCTATCTATCTGTGTGTTTGCCTGCCTGGTGTCTTGGCCCAAATTATTCACTAATATCATTTATAAAATACAGAGTCTCAAATAACGATGAATCAATATAGTGATAAATGATCAATGTTTAAAATTGGAGTTTTAGGTATCCTCTATTTAAATACAAAAGCACTAACAAATCATCTCAGACATGCGTTTCTGAAAACTTAGAACGTGCTTATCCATCGACACCTCATGTACAAGTAGGAAGAATGCCAGCCTTGGGCATTCACCTCAGATCTCCACACTATACTCTGATCAGTCACAGCCAAGTCCCTAGGTGGTGAATGGAGAGTACCTTTAGAATTATTTCTACAGGATAAAAGTGTTTCTATAGGTTAAAAATCTAAAGACAAGTGCTGCTTTTCACATATGCAAGAAGGTCAGTTGAAAGGGAGAAAAATATTTGAATGCAACTATGATCATCTATAAAGTTAGACCATTAACTTTTCTTGGTCTTTGTACTACCATGAAAGTCTCATACGTAGTAATTTATTAGGTGGTGCCCTACTGGCCTTTGGACAGTTTAATAATCCTCAAAGTGCAAAAATAACTTTCAAATAATTAAAAACATGACCCATACAAATAAAAAATGAAAGAACACCAAAGATTTAATAACTCACTAATGAGGCACTACTAAGATGGTAAAGCTGGTTCACAGAACGTTTTGAGGAACTGGTCATTTATAGCGATTTGAAAAGGAAGGTTAGAATGAAACATAGGTTCATGTCCCACAGAGCAAAAAAATACATAGGACGTGAAGAAGCATGGGACTTAACTCAACAGCAAGCAGAGTGTCAAACCATGATACGTCCCCTAAATAATTAAATAATTCTCCAAGGTCCTGTTAACAGGCTTTGGCGTGACGCTGAAAGGACCCGCTGCTCTCCCAGGCCCGACCCGCCCTATCTCTGAGTTTTGAAAAGTCTTTCTTATGTTTAGAAAGTAGTTTGCTGTATCAGTGTGTATAGCAAAGATGATAGTCATGCAGTTAATGAACTGCCAGAAAAAAGAAAAAAAATGGAAGGAGATGAGGATGTTATGAAACTGGATGAGAAGAGCAGTATTTTTCTCACGCATCAGAATATCATGCATTAAGAGATTCGATTTGTCCAGTTATAAATGTCACAATGCCATAAAAATTTTAAGTTTCAGCAATACTAATAAAGACTAATATATAACTAAATGGAAATGCCATCCACTTTAAAAGATATTCACGAAACATTTAAAATAATTATTTAAAGCAGCATTTAGCTGTGATAAGAAATGAACCGCATACTTCCAGAATCAGTGAGCTTGTCATTAATCAGTACTTTAGGATTTTGGTTGCCATAACAACATGACACAACTTTCATCATTACCATAAACCCGGCATTTCTAAAAATAGCTATTTCAACATTCAGGCTCTGTGATCACTAAAATCGAGCTTTATTACAGAACCACGGTTAAGAGTACAATCAAATGCACCACAGGAGAAAAGAAGGTATTAACAGTTTAAGTCTTGGAAAACTCAAAAGAAAAGGTGATAATGTATTTATGAATAATAGATTAAAGAATTTTGATTATTCTTTTATCATAATACCAAAACCAATGATGTCACAATGGTCAAGTCAATTTTTATCCCAGGTCAGCTTTCTGTCACTGACTGAAAAAGTATATTTTATGTAAGACCAAGCCCACATACCTCATATAAGTGCTTCCTCTAAAAATAATAACATAATCTCAACATAGAAAAGACTAATAAAAATACAGTACAGACTAGTGTTCAAAAGAATAGGCATTGGAATCAGAAGAAGTGGCTTCCAATCTTGGCTCTGCTTCTGTTTGCCCTTGGTTAAATTATTTAACCTTTCTCAGCAATGTCCTCCACTGGAAGGACTGAATTTCCTAATTCACGGGAAGATTAAGTGAAGTTAAAGGATCAGTCTGGTTGAGGTGTTCAGATTGATTACACTGTAGGAGTTGGGGTGGGGCAAGGATGAAAACAGAATAGTTCAGAAGCTAATTTGATAATATAGGCACAGGTGACACTACCTTGGACCAGAGTGGTTAACTGTGAAGATGTTCAAAACTAACTAGAAGAATCTCCTCTCACATACTTTTTTCTAGATCAACATTTAATAAAGTGGTTCTTTGGGAATTATGATTGAAGTTATACTGAATTTATGAGATTAACTGTATCACATAAGCAGTTAGAAAAGAATACCATGTGACTAATGAAACACTGAAAATCTACAGCAAAAATCACACTTAAAGATGAAACATCTGAAATATTTTCATTAAAATTCAAAGTAAGATATGCACAGTCACAATTACATCTACTATTTACCTTGGAGCTCTTAACCAATATAATGATTCTAGTCATAAATACTGAAAAAAATTAATAAACTATTTTAGTTCAGTTCCTTGGCCAAATTCAAAATTACCATATGAAATTTAGTACATTTCATATATACCAGCAATATTTAATTAGAACAGGTAATAGAAAATAAAAGATCTTATCATAATAGTCACAGAATTATTTCCTAGGAATAAATAATATAGAGAGACTTTATGAGGAAATTATAAATTCTAAAATATCTGTATAAACAGGCATACCATGTTCATAGATAAAAATATTCACTAGATTATACTCATTTCTCTTTTGTTCATTCTCACATTAACCTGGTGAATGTCTTATATACATTTGAAAAGAATGTTCCCTTCTATAAAAGTGTGTAGTATTCTATATCTTTCTATTAGGTTGAGCTGATTGGTGGCATCGTTCAGTTCTTTTACACCATATTAGATTTTTGATTACTTTTCCTATCAATTACTGAGAGGAGTGTTGAAATATCTACCTACAATTGTCAGTGTATCTATTCTTCCTCAATTCTATGAGCTTATACTGCTTATTTTTTGAAGCTCTGCTATCAGATGCACATATTTACAACTATATCTTCTTCATGAATCGATTCTATTATTATTGTAAAATGTCCCTCCTTATCTTTGGTATCTGTCCTGCAGTCTAATTTTTCTGATATTAATACAACTATTTTAGCTTTATGATTTTACTTTTAAACAATCTGTATCCTTATTGTTAAAGTGTATTTCCCATAGATAGCAGACAGGTGAGCCATGCTTTTCATCTATTCAAAGAATTTAATCTGCGTTTTAACTGAAGTATGTAGTTCTTTTATATTTAATATAATTATTTCTAAGACTGAATTTAAGTCTATCATCTTTTTTTTTTTTTTTACATTTGTCCCTTCTGTTCTTTTTCCTTCTTTTTCTGCCTTGTTTTGATATAATTGCTTTTTCGGCATTCTATTTTATCTTAACTATTGGCATGTTAGATAATTTTGTTGACTGGAGAGCTTGCTGCAAGGTTCACAATCTACCTTCAAAAAATACTATTATATTATATAATAATCTTATAACATCATAAATGTATATTTCTACTTCCTTCCCACTCCATCTTCTGTGCATTTCTTATAAATTTTATTTCTATGTGTTAACAAATTCCACAATTCGCTGTTAGTATTTTTGTTTTAAATTGTCCACTATCTTTTATATTTAGCATTTTCCATACTCATTATTCCTGTATCGATCTGAGTTTTCTTCTGGTCTTCTTTTCCTTTAGCTTGACGGACTTCCTTTATCATTTCTTATAGTGCAGTATACTAGTAATAAATCCTCTCTACTTTTGTTTATCGCAAATGTGTTTATTGTGCTTTGAGTTTGAAAGGTATGTTTGATAAACACACAATCAAATTAGACATTTAAAGATGATATTCTATTGCCTTCTGGTTCGCAATGTCAGTAGTATTCATAACCATCATTTGCATCCTGCAAATAATACGTCATTTTCCCTCTGGCTGCTTTTAAGATTTTTCTCTTTATCACTGGTTTTCAATAATATGATTATGGTGTACCCTGGTATGGTTTTCTCTGCTGAGTTATTTGACTTCTTGGGTTGTGGGTTCATGTTTTCCACCACATTTGGAAAAAATTGTTTCATTTCTTCAAATTTTTTCTGACTCATTCTCATTTTGACAGTCCAGTTATACCTACTTTAGATTGCTTAATATTATGTCACAATTCACTAAGACTCTCTTCATCTTTTCCTAGCCTTTAATTTTTTCTATGTGTTTCAGTTTGGATGGTTTCTATTGTACTCTTTTCAAGTTGACTGATCCTTCCTTCTAGGGTGTCCAACTGAGAGTTAAATCCATTCAGTCAATTTTTCATGTTAAATATTATACTCTTCAGGTCTTAGAATTCTTATTTTGTAAAATTCCCCATTTCTTCTCTCAGTATAATAATGTTTTCCTTTAAGTCTTTGAACACACCATAACTAGCTGCTTACGAAAGAACTTACCGGCTAGTTTTAGAAATTGTCATTTGTCAGTTTGTTTCTATTGACAGATTTTCATAGTTTTGGTTCATATTTTCCTACTACTTCTTCTAAGCAATATTGCCTTGTAAATGCTACACAGATGACTGTCTGAATTTGTTGTCATCCTTAGGAGTGCTAAGTTTTTTCAGGAAGGCAGTTGGTCTAGTTAAAGATCAGCATGGTACTTTATAGTTTGTTTTTAAGCTTTGTTGAGTCTAAGGAAGCCTTTACTTGTAGGACTAGATTAACCTTTCTTTTAAGGCTTGGGCCTTCTCAAACCTCTGAAGCACTGTGCCAGCTTCAGCTATTTTTCAGCTTACAGGTTTCTAGTAGTTGCTCTTTTCCTGGTAGAACTATTTTCCCCCCACTTTATTTTTATTGATACAGGTATTTCTGATAGTTAATACAGGTGGCTTAAAAGGAGGCAAAGGAGAAAAAAATTATTCCATATGCCTCTTTAAAAAGAGAGAAAGTATTTCCTATAAAGGCATTATATTTTACATTATGACATTATTTTTCTAGTATGTAAAATCAAGGAAGATTCCTGAATAAGAGTTCTCGAATCGCATCCGATTTCCTATATGCTCATTTTAGGAAGCATCTATAATTCCCTTTATTTCTTAAATTACTCACAGAAATGATTCTGAAACATCAAGAAATGACACTGAGGATATTTTACATGAGTTTAACTGTGGTTTCTGTATTCCAGTCTCTAATATTTACATCATTGAAAGGTGGATTTTGGAGGTTGGAACTGAAAAAAGAACAACATCCTTCGAATTCACCCCAAGGAAGAAAATAGGAAGAATTCCTTAAGACTACTTCCTTTCTCTTTTCTCCATTTTCTATACAACTTTGTTTCCTGGATACGTAAATTTATTCAACAGTTTATTCCAAGGCATTCAAACAAAATCTCCTTTGAAAAGCAGTCAAACTCTAAGACAAAGAACAGGGAGACAAGTGATAGATGGCCCAAAGGCACTGCAACCACAGCAAAGTTTGAGAGAACAGAAGGTTAAGAAAATTTTTAAAAGATTAAAAAATAATGTTTTATATTTCAAAGATCTATTTCAAAGACACAATTGCCATTTTGAATAAAATATAAATAGAAAAGAAATTGGTGACATAAAGATATGAAATTAATTTTGATTAAAAATGAATTACCAACTTGAAAAGTTTCAAAATTTAACTGAGTAAAAGTTACTTCCTATTATTTTAAATGTTTTACGAATAAGGTCAAATAAATACTGTAACTATACAGTAGTAGAAATAAGGATATAAGTTAATTTTGAAAATAAGAAAATGTCATTAATCAAAAAAAAAGGAAAAGCACAGTTAGAAAATCTACTTTCTTGGTGAATCTTAACTGTGTAAAATGACCTATATTTTCAAAGCAGCCCTGATTTTTTAAAATAATAGCCAAATTGGTATCGTATTTTTCTTCTCAAAATACATCCATTGGTTACATTTAATTTTTGAATACTTTGCAAATCATTTTAAAAAGTTTCCGAATGAAAAAAGTGGTAGTGAAACAGACGCTAACCAGCTTCTCTTAGCCGTCCTATGATTCCGTATGTGTGTATCTCAGTTTCTCAATGTCATCACATTAGTAAGAATTTATAATAGGATGTTAGGTACAGACTATAAAAACAAAATACTAATTTAAAAATTTAGATTTTAGTTATTTTTACTTTTTTAAGATTTTATTTTCATGTAATCTCTACACCAACGTGGGGGTTCAAACTCACAACGCTGAGATCAAGAGTTGCATGCCTGGTGACTGAGCCTGCCAGGCATCCTCAAAAATTTAGATTTTAAAATGACATACCAGGGCACCTGGGTGGCTCAGTTGGCTAAGCGTCTGACTCCTGATCTCAGCTCAGGTCACCATCTCACAGTTCCTGAGTTCAAGCCCCCACCCGGCTCTGTGCTGACAGCGCGAAGCGTGCTTGTAATTGTGTCTCCCTTTCTCTCTGCTCTACCCCACTAGTGCTGTCTCTATCTCTTTCAAAGTAAATAATAAGCTTTAAAAAAATACGAAAATAAAATAATGTACTCAAAACTAAGTTCATTTGACTGTCAATAAAACAACAAATTTACATTATTCCTCTTAATCAATAAAACAATAAAAGTAAATGGAAAAGTAAAATACTTCTTCAGTAACAGAAGGTAAACATTTGATTTGAAATATCATTTAAGCTTTAGAAAATTTGAGGAGTCCTCACAGATAAAGAATTCAGATAAAGTCATAGAAAGTGCTTAATCCCGCTGCTAGCTCTGTAATTTGATTTTTTTTTTTTTTAATGTTTATTTTTGAGAGAGAGAGAGAGAGACGGAGTGTGAGTGGCAGAGAGGGAGGGCAGAGAGGGAGACACAGAATCTGAAGCAGGATTCAGGGTCTGAGCTGTCAGCACAGAGTCCAACGCAGGGCTCGAACCCACGAACAGGGAGATCATGACCTGGGTTGAAACACTTACCTGACTGAGCCACCCAGATGCCTCTCTGCAACTTGACTTTTAACTCTTCTTAAAGCTTAGGAAAGGGGAGGAAATCTGCTAGGAGGTATCCCTGAGTCTAGGGACATAAACTTTTAAAATTTTGGTAAATGCTGTCAAATCGCCCTCTAAAAACACTGTACTAATTTATACTCTCACCAACAGCACATGAAAATATCCATTTTCCCAGACCCTTTCCATTAGCATATAACAAACTTCTTATTGTCAGTACTCTGATAGAAATTCTTACTGCTCTTCTAATTTGCAGTTTTTGACAATTATTATTTTATTTGCCATTTGCAACTCTTCTATGAACTGTCCAAACATAAAGTGCCTATTTTCCTACTGTTTTGTCCTGATTAGTGGTATTTTGTTCAATATGAACGATAATATATTAAGGATCATATATTAGGGATACTTTGTTACATAAATTACAAATATTATTCCACATTACTGTTTGTATTTTAACTTAGTTTGCATCATTGTTTTCTGTAAAAACAAAAACAGAACAAAAACTTTTAAGTGTTATGTAGCCAAATCTGTGCCATTTTCTCCTTTACGGCGTCCGGGCTGCCTGCCATCCTTTATAAAACACATTAAAACGTCCCCTCATTCAGCATGTTATGAAAAGAATAATGGTATGTTTTATATTTAGTGATGTCCCAAGCAATTCAACATTGAAATACAAAGATTGAAACATGTGGTTAAATCTAAAGAACTACAGGTATTCGGTTAAAAAAAATAATTTAAGAAACACACACCAACAATTTGAGACACGGCATGATGGGTTTCTTTTATAATCTCTTAGGTCTTTAGAATTCCAGTTACGTAGATAGTATGAGATCTTTTAGGATGATAAAATATAAAAGTAAAAAAAAAAATCATTACACCTGAAATGGGAAAATTTCCTAACTCTATGCCTGAGAAAAGAATGATCCATCCCATTTCCAGCCAATTCTAGTTGGTGTCGAATTTTCCTGCAGCTGAGCCAAAAGCCACCTCCCACTCTATTTACTGTTGGAGACCCGCCCTCTGGAAGGACAGAGAACAGGTGCACCGCCTCTGTACCACAGGCTTCCTTTCAGATAACTGAAGTATTTTCTCGAAGTCCAATACTTCTTTCCTTACTGTACTCTCTAATGTAAATATTAGCAGGGCATCTGGATGGCTCAGTCAGTTAAGCGTCCGACTTTGGCTCGGTCATGATCTCACAGTTCGTGAGTTCAAGCTCCACATCAGGCTGACAGCTTGGAGCCTGCTTTGGATTCTGCATCTCCCTCTCTCTCTCTCTGCCCTGCTCCCACCCGTACTCTCTCTCAAAAATAATAAACATTAAAAAATATTTAAATAAATAAATATTTGTCCACACATCTAATTGACCCGACAGACCAAGGTCTCCATGAAGACAGTGCAAATGTCTTTCAAATCTTAATCCTCAGTGCCTGTTACATAGAAAGCACTTAATGCACAGCTGGGTGAATGGAAAGAAAAAAAACGTATAAAGTTGTCTAATTTCCTACTTCTACACAACTTAATTTGTTAGTATTTTCCTTATGATCAGGAAAGTCAGACAGTATTATCCCTCTCTTTCTTCTAACTGTAACACTCTAAGATATTATTGTATAGGCCTCTGTCTTGAACACATTCCTGATAAATATGCGATATGAACAATTACACACTATATCCAACAGATCCAATACAGTCTGTACGGTAGCTCATCTGCACTGCACAATTCATATATTACTCATCTTCCATGGCATTTTCGTTCTTTCTTTTTTTTTAGTTTATTTTTGACCGAGAGAGAGAGCATGAGCAGCCGAGGGGCAGAGAGAGAGGGAGACACAGAATCCGAGGCAGGCTCCAGGCTCCGAGCTGTCAGCACAGAGCCTGACGTGGGGCTCAAAACCACAAACTGCCAGATAATGACCTGAGCCGAAATCGGCCGCTTAACCGACAGAACCACCCAGGTGCCCCATTCCGTGACATTTTCAATGTCATTCTGACATGTTTCTTAATTTGGTATTATGGTTATACACTTCCCATTATATTCACATTAATTTTAAAAATCACTCACTAAATAGAGACTTTGGAGCAGCACACATGTGAGCAGTGAGCACGCACAGGGTCAGGTCAGATCTCTTAGGGCTGCTGGGGCACGAAACAGGGTTGGTCACTATAGATCTCCAATGGCAAATCTCCTATTCTTGAAAACAAAATCTTCTAAGAAATACGCTTAGTATTTTTAAAAATATGTGAACCTTTACCAACTAGTCGAGACCAAGACATACTTACTTCACTGTAGCACTTAGAAGAAAGTTCAGCTGTGGCATTAACAGACTGTCTGGGGCTGACAGGTAACGATCAAACTGAACCTAAATGAAACGGAGAAAGAGCAAAACATAAAGGGCATATATTTGCTAAAAACATCTCAAATATAACCATTTAAGGGTTAAATCTTAGGAAAAATACCATAGTACAAACAACGACTTCTTTGTGGTCAAAATGAGTTATTTCTTCAACATTCTAACTAAAATTCCCTAAAAGTATCGACTTCTTTTTAATTTTTAAAAACATTTATTTACTTTTGAGAGAGAGAGAGAGAGAGAGAGAGAGCGCGGCGCACATGAGTGGGAAAGGCACAGAGAGAGGGGAAGACAGAGGAAATGAAGTGGGCTCCGTGCCAACAGCTGTGAGCCCAATGCAGAGCTCAGAGTCACAAACCGTGAGATCCTGACCTGGGCCAGAGTCAGACGGTCAGCTTCTTAGTGCAGTCAATATCAGCAAGAGCTACTTTTAAAACTCTAAATCCAAGTCATTCATCTTAATCTCCCTCAGCAAACTTTTCGGTAAAAAATATTAACAAGAAGTGAAGTGATCAGATTTCAAGTCTACCTTACTTCCTTAAATCCACTGTATGTTAGTTATTCATTTACCTATTCATTCAACTAATATTTATCAAGTACCTACTATTAGGAAGGCACTGTATTAGGTAAAGTATATATAATGGTGAGCAAAAGAGGACCGTCCCTAGCTCACAGAGCTTATGGCCTACTGAGAAAGATGGTAAGTAAGTAATAATGTAAAGAAGTATATAATTACAAACTGTGATAGATGCTGTGAAGGAAAAAACCAAGGCAGTATAAAAGCGTAAATCGGGAGGATGGACCCAGCTTCTGTGTTCGGCTAAAGAATCTGAGGAAAGAACGTGTGAAGTCAGGTCTTAGAGATGGAAGAGATTCAGTAGGGCTGTGTGGTGGAGGCTCAGGGATGGCTCAGTGGGACGGCATGGACGAAACCCTGAAGTGAGAAAGAGACTGGCTAACAGAGATCCATCCAGATAGGTCTCATGGGCCTTTTAAAGGATTTTATGAGGAAGCCATTAAAGGAGGGGAATAATCTGATTCCAGTTTTAAGAAACTATGCCTGGCTACAGCAAGCAGAAGGAAACGGAAGGGAGCTGCAAATACGCTGAACAGGTAGCACAGTGGCCATCTTCGACTACCAGGACAGCGACATGGCAGACAGAAGAGGAGATATTTGAGAGAACTGGCCAGGAAAATTAGCAGCATCTGGTCAGTGACAGGATGGAAGGGGCTGACTCCCAGATCTGGATCGGTGTAATTTAATTCACGCAGTAGTACAGTTCATAACTGTATTCTTTTCCCGTTGATTTAGTTGTGTTAACAGTTATAACCCGTAGTGGATCATGCTTATTCTTTATCCCAATTCTTAGCCTAACTTAACAGCAGATAATGTTGAAATAATAATGGACAGATGCTCTCACCACTTTCTGAGTTAAGGACACTTGGAAGGGGACCTTGGGGTGGGGGACAGGGAAAACTTAACAGAGTTTGAGCCTGGGGTATGCTGAACTGAAGTGTCCTGAAGCATTCCAGTGAAGGCGACGGGCAGTTATATATAAAATGATGGACCACACACAAACAAGATTCTGCTTCTCTAGAGAGACATAACATATTCAACTCAATTTTTACTAAAGTTTAAGAATACACACAAAAGAATTTGTAATGGGGTTTAAATATATTTTGTGAGTTTATAGTATGACCTGGATATGTGTTGGTGGGGAGAGAAGGAGAGGGAGGAAACATATTTCGTGAGTACTGAGGCTACTGACCTGCGTATAGAGTTATAGCCTCATTTTGGGGGGGACACCTTGTAGTGGGACTACGGGGTGGTATGGTGAGCATATATTTACCTTTCTAAGAAGCTAATCTTTTTTTTTTAAGTTTATTTATTTTGAGAGAGAGACAGTGTGCACGCATGCATGTGTGTGAGTGGAGGAGTGGCAGAGAGGGAGAGAGAGAATCCCAAGCAGGCTCTGTGCTGCCAGTGCAGAGCCCGACGCTGGGGCTCAATCACACGAACCATGAGATCATGACCTGAGCCGAGATCGAGAGTCAGCTGCTTAACCGACTAACCACCGAGGCACCCAGAAACTTAACTTTTTAATTAATCTAAAATTTATTCATTTTCATTTATCTTTATTTTTAAACTTCTTAGAATGAATTCTATTTTTATAGTTTTTACTGTGATGTTTGATGAATAGAAGTTATGACTGTTTCTTTCTCTAGTCTTTTGTCATGAGATAATGTTCCTTATTTGTCTTATCTGGTATTTTTAGAATCTATCGTATCTAATATTAATATGGTCAGCTCTGCACTCGCTGCACTGTTAGTTATCTGCGGACTCATCCCTATTATTTAATTTAGCCCTGTAAGATGATAGGTAACAAAGCCTTGGCATCAAAAGAGTCATCTAAGAGAACTATGTGTAAAAGTCAAGCCCTCGTGGTAGTGAGCAGATGTTGAGTATTTAAACACTTGGGATACACAGTATAGTAGTTGAGAGTGTAAGTACTAGTTTGAAGGGGGTGTTCGGAGGTTTAGAGTTAATACGTGGAAAACACTTGGCATGCTCAAGATACGGGAGTGGCTGGTGCTGTTATTCATCGCTATTATGGTTACTACCACCAGCTTTATGACTACACAGCTTCCAGAGAACATCATCCTACAAGGGCTAACTGAGTGCCAGGTGATGGTGGATATACATACATGCAAAGTATGCACTTAAGACCTGGAAACACTAAGTGGCACGCAGGCGGAGAGGGAGATGCAAGCACGCGCTTCACTGGGAAGAAGGTAATAAAGTGGAGGTTCGAGGACTCTCACGCTCCACACTGATACATTAAGACTGGAAGCTGATTTCCATGATCTCGGAAAGAAATCAAGAACTATAACGACTAAACAAGTAGGAAGTCTTTAATGATATACAGCCTAACTTCTTTGCATCTGTCATTCCCATTCCTCTATTACATTAGGAGTAAAACTCTGAAGACGGAGAAAACCTAAACAGGAACGACGAGATTTTGAGCGTATACTGGAATATTACCACAAATGTATGTCCTGGTCAGACCTTAGTTAAAGGAAACACATGCACAATCATTATTATTAGACCCAATGCGAATAAAGTATATATCAAGAAACAAAATTACCACCCAGGACAAAATTATCACAGGAAAAAGTTAATAGTGTTCCATAAGGAAACCTATGTGGAAATGGTTGATTTTATTCTTATTCACTCACCATTGCAGCCTTCAGTGCCACGGAATCTAGGTTGGGCAAATTAGCTAAAGAGCCCTAAAACAAAAACAAAAACAAAAACAGAAAAAAAAAACCAAGATGCAAAAAAGGTGCTGTAAGCTTCAGTTCACTAATGAAATACAAATACAGTCCATTAATAGATTCCCCAAATTTGGAAATTCAGCTCATTTCCAAAGAACTCAAGTGTCATCTCTTCAGCCTCGATTAGAGCAGAGACTATGACTTGTTCATTTTTGTGTAACTAGCGCGAAGGCATGCAATCATATTTGTCGGAGGGAGTGACAAGCACAAGGGTGTGGACAATGAGAACACCGGGATATTTCGGATTTACTTATAAGCAAGGCAAATAGTGAGGATGGCAGTCAGATGTGGAGGCGAAGTCTCCCCCTGACAATTTTAGACCGTATAAAACAGCAGCAGGATTGATTCTTCTCTGGTAGAAATTTGCTGGTGCTTTATCAAAATAAAAGATATGGAACCGGTGACTTTAGAAAATTTCACTTAAGAGTTTCTGGACTATAAAATATGTTTCATGTTCATGCCACTTAAGTGAGTTCTTTGCGGGGTGCACCTGGCTGGTGTACTTTGGTAGCATGTGCACCTCTTGATCTCAGGCTCATGAGTTTAAGCCCTGTGTTGGGCATGAGCCTACTTAACAAAATAAAATAAATCCTTAAAAAATATGAGTTCTTAGCTTTTTAAAGAAAGAGGCTTACATGGATTTCTAAGGTTCTCCCCAATCCCTTCTCTATTTCCACTGGAGTTCGATAACTTAACAAGATCTTACCTTTCCCAAGTAATAGACTAAGATTTGCTAAATTAAAACACCGATGACTGCATTTACACAGTAATCTATGCATTCAATTAACTGATAGTGTTACAGGACTCTGAAAAATTTACCAGTATGAATATCCTTTATACAATTTATAATACTGATTTTTATATATTTCCATTACTTTTAACCAAAATGATCCATAGTAAAAAGTATAGTCAATATTTAGGGGCACTCTACGACAGTCTCAGGTAGTCACCTAAGAACTGTACATATAGCATCTCACTTACTCTTCAGAACAACCCTACGATACAGATGTCATCATTACCCCAATTCCACAGAGGAGGAAACAGATACAGAGATAAGTCACCTTCCCAGGGAGAACAGCTATTAAGTGGCAGAGCCACGACTCAGTTAGAGGCGAGCTCTAGACCACATACTCTGAATGGGTATTTCTCTAACAAGGAACACCCATGTGCTTACCTGCTCAGGTTTATGTTGCTGCACGGTGTTATAGATGTAACTCAAGCCTGCTCTAGTTAAAACATAAGAAGCTTGCTCGTTTATAAGTGTGTCCAAATGTGCTTCAATCTACAAGAAAACACAGCGGAAAGAAAATATTTTAAAAGAGGACTAAGACTGATGAGCGTACCAGCAGACCGCCCTGGAGGTCGGCTCTTCATCAAGGACTTGCTCCTTGTAGCGGCTATGAGGCCAGACCATGAGGCACAGACAGAATCTTTTCTTTCCCCCCAAAGAGGAATTCCTCCTACAAAAGGGAGAGAAAGTCGCATTTTAAAAATGATAATTAGAGAGGATTCCAGGACTAGCCACTAGTCAAAAAATTTGAGTGGCTTGTTAGCTCTTTTAAAAGATGGCAATCAACAAAACACAAAGAACAAACAAACAAACAGAAAACATTAAAAGATAACAACAATAGAAAATACTTAGGAAGACTTCTGGGAAGATGATGGCCTGATGTTCCTGACTTCACATGCCCTCCCCCTCCCAACTTACTGGACTGACTCAACCAATCAAATGTGCTATCTGGAGACGCCTGGACGCAATAGGTTTCTCCTGGGGAGAAAGCTGGTTTGTGACAACTAGGTGGGGGAGTCGAGGACTCGGCGTAAGGTTGGCCAAAGATTTCGATGTAGAAACTGCGCACGGAGACCTGGCTAGCAGATGTCAGATGTACTTGCCTCCCCGCTCTGCATTATCTCTGGGGAGCCATCTAATGCTCATGGGGGCAGAACCCGCAGGAGCAGACTACCCTGAAGTACCTCCTAGTGGAAAGAAGTCTGCTGCTCCCTTACTTTTACCAGTACACACCTGGGAGTTGGAGGATCTTCCTTCTTTTCCTGACCAGGAAGTTCCCTCAGTTTTACCAGTTGGTTTGCCAGTGGCGCAGTAAGCTACCCATTGTGCTGTTACCATCTGAATGCTTCTGTTGTCCAAGTAACTCCAAGAGCTGATGAGCCCCTCCCCCTAAAAACTTACAACTTGGGGCGCCTGGGTGGCTCAGTCGGTTGAGCGGCCGACTTCGGCTCAGGTCATGATCTCGTGGTCTGTGAGTTCGAGCCCCGCGTCGGGCTCTGTGCTGACAGCTCAGAGCCTGAAGCCTGTTTCAGATTCTGTGTCTCCCTCTCTCTCTGCCCTTTCCCTGCTCATGCTCTGTCTCTCTGTGTCTCAAAAATAAATAAACATTAAAAAAAAAAAAAAAAAAAAAAAAAACTTACAACTAACTTAAAAAAGGGGAGTGTGTTCTAAGAGAAGGCCCATCTGAATAATTAGAAGGAGTAACTTTTCCGGAGGCAACCCTATTAAAACACACAGGGTACTTTATTTTATTCTTTTAAGTAAATGTCCAAGAAAGTACAATTAGAGCCCTTAGTCATTAGACTTACTGGAAATCAAAGAAAAACAAGATGTGCAAATATAAACATCTAATGAAAGAGTTACTGCTAAGAATCAAATTAGCATTTGAAGAAGAATGGAAAAAAAGTAATACAGTAACATCAAAGAAAGATTAATTAAATAGATATAAAAGATACTAAAGGAGAGATTCTAGAGATAAAACCAATAAAGGGAGGAGCTTCAGAATATAAAAAGTATCAGATGGAAAAGTGGTACTTAATTAGATAATAAAAAACTTTATTGAACAAAATAAAGGGTTGAATCTTCAAACTGAAATGGTTCTGCAAAATCCAAATGGAGAAAGAGACATACTGAAAAATACCCTGAGGAACCATCTGAGCTCAAATGAAAATTCTAACAAGCTTCCAGATGGACGGAGTAAGTTACCACAAAGAAAAGGGAATTGTACTAGCCTGGACTCCTTACTTGAAACACTGGAAGAAGGTAAGTAAGAGTGGAAGAAAATTAATAGGCTATTGATAGAAAATGTCTGAAAACCAACAATCTTTTACTCAGCAAGGTAACATTTCTTTGGAGGGCCTAAATAAGCCATACCTTCCAGTGCCCACATCCATGTAAAGGCCTCTCTCACAGCTCTGGGCTGGCCAGCGAGCACTGGCCAACAGCCTATCACCAAGCGTGAAGTAAGGGCAGGCTTCATAAGCACTTACACACTGGGGCTGGTCCCCTTGGCGTGTAAAACAGGACTACGGAATATTTAAGGAACACAGGTAACTGGTGACACAACAGACTGATGAACACCTGATACATCTGAACATCTTGAGAAAAGATTTAGACAGATGGTAGGGTTTAGGGCTTGAATTAGTGATAAACGTAGTAAAAACCAATGAATTTTTTTTATTAATTTTGTTTAATTTTTATTTGAGAGAGAGAGAGTGAGAGGGGCAGAGGAAGAGAGAGAGAATATTAAGCAGGTTCCACACTTAGCATGGAGCCCAACACTGGGCTCGATCCCACGACCCTGGGATCATGACCTGAGCCAAAATCAAGAGCCAAATGTTCAACTGACTGAGCCACCCAGGTGCTCCTTAAAAAAAGAATTTTGTTAATTCCACGAAAAAACAAAAGAGTTATATAAGACAAGAAAATTAATGATACCTCATTATATTTCTTTTAAAAGAAGAAATTAGGAATTAGAAAATATCACAAGTTTAGATTTAGCAAAACTCATTCCTTAGAAAACCCCAGAACTTTACAAATAAATTTTTACTCTAGCCACTGCCAAATTATTTACATACTTATAATAACAGAACAGTCAGAATTTTCTCTCAAAAACATTATATATACTAAAAGTCACTATTTCAAAATCAGAAGCCAAGTATCTGGTAAATTTTATAAACGGCTTAGCCATTTTGCAAACTCTTAAGTGATGCCATTTGGTTTATAGGACTAGAGTCATTGGTATAACAAATTGTAATGTTTTGCCTAACACTGGTTTACACATAGATAAAAATATATCTGTCCTCTGTAACACCTTCTGCACTAGCTAGAAAGCTTGAAAAATATAGCTTATTATTCACAGTTCAGAAACTGAAATCTGCATACAGAATTGCTGTTCCAATCAGTAAGAAACACTTCATTCTATCATCACATACTATGGTTTGAATAAAATATCATACTCATTACATATTCTGGCTTCCCAAAACAAAACTGAAATACCGAGTATGTGTGTGCATGTGTATGTGTTGTGTTGTTGTGTGTGTGTGTGTGTGTGTGTGCGCACTTCCATCAGACTATACCAAAGGATTTATAGAAATTAGGTCACTGAAATTGGATTAAAGCCAGTAACTGAGATCATATACAGAAAAAAGGCTCCACCACAGTGAGCAGTCGTATTATGATAAAATTTACCTGAAACTGTAGCATTTCTAGTCGTCTGTCAGTGAACTCAAAGAGAGCTAGTGTTGTCTTCATCATATAGAGTGAGTTGACCATGAAAGTGGCCATGTCGGCTGTGCCTAAATTGCTGGCAGACACGGTACACATCTGGAGGAGAGGATCCAAGACGCACGATAAAACCTATACATGAAGAATAAAATGAGATTTATTTGTTATTCCCCAATCAGTGATACAGGTCTGGGTTAACAGTACTTCAGAAAGAATGTCAAACTAATTGGAAGGGGGCCAACTTATAAGATTAAATGCTATAGTAATCATAATGTTTTTTACAATGAGCATCACTGAATAAAATACTCCTTAAATTAAAGGGAGCTGATTTAATATGTGAAAAAAAATCAATGAGAGGGATTGTTACAATGCATGGGTTATAAAATGCCAGAATTTCAACAGAATGTATAATAGAGGAGCAATAAATAGTCATTAAAAATGATTTACAACATACTTGCACAAAGTCAGCTTGACGGGCATCTAATGGTACAACCGAAGAATCGTGAGATGCCAAAACTTCACGCAACAATGTGAGTGTCTGATTTAACGCAGAACTTGGTCCAAGATCAGGTGGTGGGAGTTCAACCTAAAATAAAGGGTGGTTCATCCACTGCTTACATTTTCCACTTAAATTTTAATGTATAAATAAATCCAATTCACAGTAAAATAATACATACATATGAAAGATGTAAGGATTTGGCTGGCATTACAAAAATCTAGAATTTATCAGTAGCTTACACTAATAAGCATAAAGTGACACAAAAGTTTTTGTTGTATTATCACAGAATTAATATATTCTTCTCACAATTAGAATTTATACTTCTAAAACTCAAAAGTTATAAGAAAACTCAGTGGTCTTTGATGTAGAATTATATTTTTATACAGATTTGAAATGGCCTACTGTTTTGTTTTCTTAGCCCGAGTCATAAGAAAAAGGCAACCCAGAAACCAACACTCCCCCCAACAATAATATAACTGAGAGTCGTCATCTACCCTCAAGCCCAAATCTCAAAAATGTTGGCTCAATATGCACACGTTTGGGGTCTAGGAATCCATCTTTCCATAAGCACCACAGGTGACTTTCAGATTGGTCTATGGGCTACACACTTCACAGATACACAGTACACGCTATTGTACACAGTACAACACTGCCACTAAAATCTTTAGTACTGAAGTTAAAGATTAGTCTTCCATTTTAGATTACCAATTACTAGCTGTGTGGCCCTGGGTAAGTCCTTCAACTTCTCAGAGCTTCAAAGGGATTCTTTAAGGATTAAGTGGGATTTTGCATTTAAACTGCTGAGTAATGTGCCAGGTGCTCAGTAACTGGAAGGTATGCCGAGTTCATGCTCCCTACTTCCTGGCATCATGATATCCAAGAAGATGTGCTTGTGAATTTTTGCTGAGGACTTATAATAACATAATCAGATTTTATTTAAAAAATCTGATACTTCGAAGTCCATGTAAGAGACCAAAGCCTTGTGTCAGACAGAAAGGTGTAAGAATTTTCAAATATCTGGATTTATATTAAGAATGTTTTATATAGAAAAGTTAATACATAGGTGACATCCGCAGGAACAGCAAAGTATGGACCTCTGAAAATCTTCCCTCCTTCATAGAAGCAACAAAACCAAAAAATTATAAGACATGCAAGGAAACAAAAAATATGGTCCATGCATAGAAAACATAGTCAACAGGCACTTCCCCTGAGAAAGCCTAGATATTGGAGTTACTACACAAAACATTTAAATTGGCTATTTTTATTTATTTTGAGGCAGAGCACAGCAGGTAAGAGGCAAAGAGAAGGAGAGACAGAATCCAAGCAGGCTCTGTGACATCAGAAAGCACAGGAGATTTGAGAAAATAGGTGAAAGGCAAACAGGAATGGCTGGTTAAGCACATGGAGGACTGTCATTAGGCGGCTTCACTGGGGCTGGAAATGGTGAATTTCAGTGAACCCAGTCTGCGTGTCTACATGATTTTCTTTAGCAGTGCTCAGCAGTCAGTATACAAAAGAGAAATTGACAAGTTTAATTCAGAGTAATTGCAAAGTAAGCATGGTAAAAGGAAAAGGGTACAAGCTAGCACAAAATGAAGGGAACCAGTCATTCCCGTAACTGGTATTTAATAAGTCCTAAGAGATCCGGCATATAGGAACATTACTCTTTCCCTTCTTATTACATAACCATTTTAACCATTTGTGTATGTGTGTGTGTGGCCAATACTAAGTGCTCACTATAACTGATATGACAAACACACAAAGGATCGTAAGAGGCTACTATGTACAACTATATACCAACAAACTGGACAACCTAGAAGAAATACAACCTGCCAAAACTGAATGCATAGAAAACATAGAAACAGAAACAGAAAACATAGAAACAGAAAATCTGAATAGACCAATTACTACAAAGGAGATGAAATCAGTTTAAAAATTTTACAGAAAAGCCCAGGACTAGATGGCTTCACTGTTGTATTTTACCAAACATTTAAAGAATTCACACCAGTTCTTCTCAGACTCTTCCAAAAAATCAATTGAAATGTCTCCTTTTTTGCTCATAAGTTTTAATTTGGTTCTTCTATTTTGCTTGGTTAGTCTAGCTAATAGTTTGTCAATTTTGTTTATCTTTACAAAGAACCAACTCTTAGTTCAGTTACTCCTTTCTATTGTTTTCCTGTTCTGTATTTCATTTATTTCTGCTCTAATCTTTATTATCTCTTTCCTTCTGTTAACTTCGGGCTCAGTTTGTTCTTTCTATAGTTCCCTACGGTGTAGAGTAAGTTATTTGCTTCTTAAGTGTTTATCGCTATGAACTTCCCTCTTAGAACTGGTTTTGCTGTATCCCATTACTTCTGGTATACAGTATATCCATTTTCATTTGCCTCAAGAAACTTTTTTATTTCCCTTTTAATTTCTTTTTTGATTCTTTGGTTGATCAGGAGTGTGTTGTTCATTTCCATGTTGAATTTTCCAGTTTTCCTCGTTACTGATTACTGGAATCGATTAACGGATAACCATAGGGGAAGGGAAGGAAAAGTAAAATACGAACAGAGGGAGGCAAACCATAAGAGACTCTTATATACAGAGAACAAACAAGGTTGATGGGGGTGGGGAGAATGGGTGGTGGGCACTGAGGAGGGCACCTGTTGGGATGAGCCCTGGGTGTTGTATGCAAGTGATGAATCATGGGAATCCACTCCTGAAGCCAAAACTGCACTGCATGTTAACTGACTTGACAATAAAAAAAAATTTTTTTAATAAAGTAAATAAAAAATAAATAAATAAATTCTTAGGGAAAAAAAAGAACTGACTGCTAGTAAACTTGTAAACACAAAAATACATGCAACAGAAAAAAATATAAATGGGTCCAGGTCCATAAATTCATGCTGCTTTTCCAAAAGAATCTAAGTCATACAGGGGGGTCAGACTCCTAAGCTTCTCTGAGCTTAGGAACGTAAAACTTGACCAGGTAACTCTGGATTGGAACGCTACTATTCTATATTACAAATCTATGTCTAATATAGCCAGACTATTAGAGTGGTAATGATTAAAAAAAAAAAAAAAAGAAAGAAAGAAAGAAAAAAAAAAAAAAAAAAAAGCTAGTACAGTGATAGTGGTGCATCTTTAAAAGACCTGAGTCCTTAATAATGAAATAAAGTAAAGAAGGGTTTGCTTACTGTAAATCCATTCCTTGAGGTCTTACCACAACACACTGCTCAACTGAAAATATTAGCTTCGGGACTCTCGGATTTTTGTTGTGGTGGTTTATTTGTTTTAGGGGAAAGTTTTTTTATTATCTTGTTTATTTTCATAATTAATTGCAGCATATAACTCAAAGGTGCATAAATTTCTTAAGGACAAAGCTGGACCATCAGAGAGTAAAAACGTAAGCAAGCTGTTTAGAAAAAAACATTTAGTAAGAGTTCCAGTTTTCCAATCTGTATGTCATCTTAGCCCTGACCTTAATATAGTTAAGTTTGCTTTAATTATAAATTTTTGATTATAGAAAGCTGGTAGTGAAACTAAGGCTTGAGATTCTACCTCCAATTATGACTCAAAGTTATACTCTTCCAGGAACCCAGCCTATAAACCCAGACCCAGTAAAGCCATCTCAAAATAAATTTAGTTGTTCACAGGAAGAACTCAAAAGAACACTGTATGGAATGGGAAAAAATTACCAATGTAAAAACAGTAGAACAACATTTTTAAATGTGAAAAACTCACGCTCACATAGATTAAGAATGGCATTTTTCAAACATACCTTGTCCATTAATTTACTTGCATGAAGACTCAAGCTATTGAAGAATATTTTTTTGCTTAGCAAATGCATTTCTTCAATGGTAGTCAATAATGTAGTTGCACTATTTCCAACAATGCCACTAAAAGTAAAGAATATTTCAGGTTGCAAAACAAGGTTAAAACAATGAGTTTTTTAACAGAGTATAATTTGCCTAAAAGATCTATATTTAAAATAAAAGTGTATATGGAGAATATAAGCTGTGAATTTTAAAAACAACTACTTTAATTTTATATAAAGATGACAGTTTTTTTACTTAGGTGCTGAACAAATGTTTTCAGTGTTTCACAATGTCTTTTAGAAAAATACTTATACGATGCAAATTGATCTATTTTTCTATATTATGGTAAATGCATGTCTTGATTATCCAAGACCTAATTTTAATTTTAAGGAAGTCATTCCATTAATAACTCTATTCATAAAATACTTAAATTTTATTAATACTGATTTATTCTTTCAATTAAAAATCTTACACCAGGGGTGCCTGGGTGGCTCAGCTGGTTAAGTGTCCGACTTTGGCTCGGGTCATGATCTTGTGGTTCGTGAGTTTGAGCCCCACATTGGGCTTTATGCTGACAGCTAGAAGCCTGGCACCTGCTTTGGATTCTGTGTCTCCCTCCCTCTCTCTCTCTCTCTCTGCCCCTTCCCCATTTGTGCTCTGTCTCTGTCTCTCTCTCTCTCTCTCTCAAAAATAAGTAAACATTAAAAAAAAAGGTAAGTAAAACAAAATAAAAAACTCTGACATCAGATATAAATTATAAAGTTTCTCAATTTCTATACAACTGCCTAAACAGCAGTATATTTAGACTAATAATGAAAAATCTGGTAATATTTTAAAGTACTTAATTATTAGCACACTCTGTACTCCTCAATTTGTTATTATAAGGATATTTCTTAGACCTATCTAAGGAATTTATCATTTTTGTCAGAATGTAAGACAAACAAGTATATAAAACAATTCCCAATTTTATTCTCCTAATTCATGTACTCAAAGTCATTTAAAAATTTGATATTAGGAGAAAAGTTTTTTGTTGATGTGAAAATATACTATAATCCAGTAGGAAACCCTAATTTCTAGTGACACAATACCATCTTACTAGACCTAAAAGAAATTTAGATTGCTGAAAACAAATATAATGGCATTAATAAATACCATTAGACAGTAAGCCAAAAATATAGCACATTTACAGAAAACTGATATTGCATATGACATATTAAAAAAGCAAATATTAATACCACAAACTTCAATACATTCTGAAACTAAAACAAATTGGAATGAATTCTCATATAGTTAATGCAGACAAAGCAAATTAACAGTTAAAAAATTTATAAAGTAAACAGCAAAAAAGCAAATTCCTAAATAGGTAGCATAATACCTATATTAAAAAAAAAGAAAGTATTTCAGTTAAAAATATTATAAGCTAAACACCAAAATAAATTGAAAGAAATTCCCACATGCCTATACATACAATAAAAATAAGTATGCTTCTGAACAGTATAATATAGCAAGCAACAGGGGAAAAAATTGAATGGATACAAACAGAAACTCATATATAAATTTTTTTAATGTTTATTTATTTATTTTGAGAGAGAGTGAGAGAGTTGGGGACAGGCAGAGAGAGAGGGAGAGAGAATCCCAAGCAGGCTCTGTGCTATCAGTAGAGACCCCAATGCAGGACTTGAACTCACAAACCATGAGATCAATTATGATGTGAGCTGAAATCAAGAGTCGGACACTTAACTGAATGAGCCACCCAGGCGCCCTGAAACTCTTATTTTAATGAAAACTTTGGAGAGATATCAGGATATGTTTACATTCATTTAAAAACAAATTAGAGTTATCAGCCATATTTTGCACTTACTTAGATCTAGAACTTACTAATGGTTGCAAAGTACTCACTAGGTACCACTAACTGGGCCAAGTACTTATAGATGGTTATTGCATCTCACTCCGTATTTGTACCCAACGTGCTTATCCTCCCACTACTTGATTTTTCAATTTTAGGTTATTATTTGCAAAAGTCCTGCTACAGAAGATGAGACTTAAATTCTCTTAACATAATGCCCCACCACAACACACCCAAACTTCATCTTTCCCAGGCTCCCTGATACAGCTGTATCACAGGGTTCTGGAGAATAAATACTCAATGTTCACATTATTACGGGCATATAAATACTATTCAGAGCGAACCAAGGCATCAGGGAATTCAACATACGGGAACGGGCAGGCTGATGAAGAGACAAAGCCCAGTGTCACGGCCTTGCAGTAGGCCTAGAAAGCAACCAGTCCAGACTGAAGAAAGAGAATGAGGGCTCCAAGAGGGATGTGAGAAGGGGAGAGGGGAGAGAAGTTGTGAAGGATTGACTATATGGTGAGAAAATATAGAATCGACTTGAGAGTTTGGGCCTGCAGCAATAGCACTACTAGAAATTTATCCAAAGGATACAGGAGTGCTGATGCATAGGGGCACATATTCCCCAATGTTTATAGCAGTGCCTTTCAACAGCAGCCAAATTATGGAAAGAGCCCAAATGCCCATCAACTGATGAATGGATAAAGAAGCTGTGGTATATGTACAAAATGGAGTACTATTTGGCAATGAAAAAGAATGAAATCTTGCCATCTGCGACAACATGGATGGAACTAGAGGGTATTATGCTAAATGAAATAAGTCAGAGAAAGACAGAAATCCTGTTTTCACTCGTATGTGGAATTTAAGAAACTTAAGACCATGGGGGAAGGGAAGGAAAAAAAATAGTTACAGACAGAGAGGGAGACGAACCATAAGAAACTCTTAAATACAGAGAACAAATTGAGGACTCGGGGGGGCATCGAGGAGGGCACCTGCTGGGATGAGCACTGGGTGCTGTATGTAAGCGCTGTATCACCGGAATCTACTTCCGAAGCCAAGAGCACACCGTATGCTGTATGTTTGCTAACCTGACAATAAATTATACAATAAAAGAAAAAATTGGGGTCTAAAACAGTGATAAGGACACAGGAAAGTAAGCGAGTACAAAAACAAAGCGATTATTAACTACAGTGAGAAAAAGGTTTGCAGGGAAGGAAATATAATCAAAGTATGCCGGATTCCCTGTTTTCACGGATTCTGCGTCTTCCTTTGCTCAGTTGACTATCGCCTTTTGACGGCATCTATTTGCATGTCTCCTATTTTTCCTCAATTTTTTTTTGTAGGTTTCTTTTCTTGCTAACCTCTAAATATGAGAGCTTCCCGGGTCTCAGCCCTAGGCCTCTTCTTCATCTACACTCCCTTGTTAAGTGATCTTACCTAGTCCTGTTGCTTCAAATACCATCTACATGCTGCGAACTACCGGATTTACAGGTTCGGCCCCGATTTCTCTGTTGTCTGCTCACTCGACACGTCCCGCCGTATTCGCACGGACGCTGGATCCCACATGGCCAAAAGTGAGCCGAACTCTTCATGACCCACCCACTCCCAGACACCTGTTCCTCTGCAGCATCCTCCCGCTCAGCGAATGACAATGCTACTCATCTAACTGCTCAGACTAAAAGCCAAGAACTCATCCCGGCCTCCTCACACCTCACCTTACCTAGTCCATGTATGTACCCTATGGTCTCTGGAGACCCTCCTTTTCATCACCTCCGAGATTATCACTCTACTCTGACACATCGCCATCTCTGCTCAGAACACAGACTGCTTCCTAAATACCTTCCTTTTCCCCCTTTACCCCATTACGCTACATTATCCACAGTGTCCAGAGTCACCTTTATCACAAATTGGTTCGAGTCACTGAAACACCCCTCTCCCCCCCCCCCCACATACATCTTCTCCAGCCCTCTCAGCATGAAACCGAAATCCTCACCAGAGCCTACAAAGTCCTACGTGGTCTGGCCTTTGCTCACCTCTCTGATTTGATCCCTCCCTACTCCTTCCATTCACTCCAACCACTGGCCTTCCTTCTGGTCCTCTAAAAGGCAACCTCTTCCCAGCCTCGGGGCCAGAATACCCTGCCTAGGACGCTCCCTACCGAGAACTTTACATGCCCAATTCCCTCACGCTATTCAGGTCTGTGTTCAAATACCACCTCCACCAAAGGCCTTTAAACAGCCGCGTGCACACACGCTTGCTCATGTGGGGCCGCTCCCTATACTTTATTTCCTTTCTCCTGCTTTATTTCTCCTCGGCGCCCTTATCACTATCTAAATTGTTATTTTATACTTGTTTGTCTTTCTCTCCCAGGGGAATGTAAGTTTAAGCTGTTTTGTTCACTGCCGTATCTTTAGCATCTAGTAGAGTGACATCTGTAATCAATTTTTTAATTGACTAAATGAGGAACAAGTAAGAAAAGTACATGGAAAAAATATAGCAAAAGATCCAACTGTCATCCTCAAAATCATCATCTTCGAAGACAGAAAAACTGTGGTTCTGAGTTTAAGAAATCTATTACCCATAGAATCCAAATGACTGTTTCTTAGCATTCTTTGCATTAGAAACTAAGTTATCTTTACCTTCAAATAATAAATTTTGTTCAGTACCATCATGGGTACTACTACATAAAGAATTTAAAAATTATTTACCACTACCTTTGCCTAATATGGCATTAGTTATGTGTTAGCTGCTTTCAGCCGCTGTTGTGTTTTCTAAGTATGTATCATTCTCTTATTTTAGGAAGCTTATCACATCACAATTGAAACTAATTTATTGCTTTTGATTCATGGCAAATGATAGCACTAAATTTGTATCTAAAATGTTAGAGGACTAACCCAAATCCTATCACTGATTAGTTATAGCCTGTGGCTTGCTGATTTTGTTTAAGCATCTACTAAGGGCATGTGAAATCCATCCCTGAGCTGTGAAGTTTCGGGTGGCTAGCCTCGGTGCGAGAAGGTAGGGGACATCGCCACCACAGCCTTTTGGTGCTTCCTGAACTAGCGATCCCGGCGCGTCTCCTATTAGTTATAATATCCCCCTTGGACTTTAACAATTGGATTTCTGTTCCTGATACTAGCACACTGGATGAAAAGTAATTGTTAAATCATTTTTAATGGACCAGTAATGGAAACTATGCAAAATACACCTTGAAAGGACATTGTTTTAACACAACTACGTGGAACACAAGACATGGGCCGTGCTTTTCCAGTGACATTTATGATAGAGCTCAAGTGCACACCATCAGTGCAAAGTGAAGATAAATGCACCTTTTGGAGTCAAAGATCAAACTATAGAGAAAGTAAGTGGTTCCTAATCAGGTGAAGTAGCTTTTATTGAAAGCAGACAAAGCTATAGTTCTGTGTTATCACTAACAGAAAATTAAATGTTAAAGAAGAGCTTACATTATTACATTATTTATATCCCGAATAGGACACTTCACTTAATTGTGCCCTATTTTGAGTATAATGTATAATTACTGGAGGTGCCACAGATCTCTTTTACTAATGCAGGAGGACTAAAAAAATACTCACACTATAAACTTACACTGGTATAGAAGTTGTGTGTGCGTGTGTAGAGTTATGTTTGGGGAAGAAAGGGAAAAGAAAATGATGGACCTCAAAACGCAGCACAAATAGTATGTATCTAATGGTTCATAAGTATGGACGTTACGTAGTTTATATTCAATCAAACAAATGGTGAAAGCAAACAAAAACAAAACCCAAAACCTTACACTATGTTCGTAATGGAAACGATGTATCACCAGGATTTAACGAGCACATTTAACCATTCCACTTACCTGATTGTATGATGGTAAAACTTGAGAAGGTTAGAAATTTTATATAACAAAACTGCCCCAGGCTCAGCAACTATTACTTGTTCAATTCGAACCTGTCAAAATGTGAAAAAAAATTAAAACGTTTCTTAAAGGCATAATTTTCCTTCTATAATCACACATGGTCTAAATAGCATTTTAAAAAGACAAAATTTAATTACTGTAGAAATCACAAAATTCCTTGTGAATAATCTCTGAATATTAAATTCTAGGGGATGGTAGAAAAACAGAAACATTTTAACATGGATATACTCTACCAAAAAAAAATATTTTACCTACAGAATTTGGCTCGAAGGCAGTCGCTACCAAAAATAACCAATACAGGAGGAGGTCACTGTGAGGTTTTTACCGGTGTATAATGGAATATAGTTCAGCTCAATTTGCAAATCAGCTGTTACCTCCCTAAAAACAGATGATCAGTGCAAATACTGCTCTGTTATCCAACTATTCAGAAAAAAAAAATAAAGAATTCTTATCTTTAAACTATGATACCAAATTTCCTTTCTTAAATTAGCACCAACATATACATCTAATTATGACTACCAGGGCAATATCAGATCTAGTTCAAAGTTAACTCGATCTCTCTTAAGATTAACTACTAGGAATCTTTAATTAGATCCCAGCCCTTACTTTATATTCCCTAATTAATGAATGCAAGCTAAATTACACTGATGTGCTTTCTTACATATTGTATCTGTTCTTAAGCTGCTGCTTACATGTGTCTCCCTGTTTCCTAACTGAGTTCTGAGCACAGGGGCTGTTTGCTGCGGCTTTCACATCTCCACGGCATCTGGCAGAACCGTATATACACAACAGATGCTTAACGCATGCTTTTGAAAACTGAAGTTTCTCTGTGCTTAGATTTTGGAATATGTCATGATGCCAACATATGTGATTTGCTAAAATAGGTTTATAAATGTATGTATGCGAACATACAAAAACCTCTTCGATTACAGAAATTAAATGACCTTTACATTAATATGTTTATGAAATGTATACATCTTTTGGCGCTCGACAGTAGATAAGCTAACACACACCATATTATAAATCATGAATAGCATGTGAATTTCAAAACCATGATTTTCACATTACAATTTCTCTCTAGGTCCAAGGCCTGCCTCAATAGTGATTTAAAGTATATATTGTATCAATAAAAGTGATATTTTCTGAACATTAATGTAATTATTAGGACAAAATAAAACAGATGTTCACTGTCGACAGACAGCTCTTCTCTAGCAGATTTATAACAGCATCCTAGCTATCTGGCAAATTTCTCCTAAGATTTTCAGGCTTCAAAAAAAATATTCTTCATGCCAACTCCGTTAAGAAAGTGAGAAAGGAGGAAGAGGGAGGGAAAAGAGGGAACACACAGAAGAAGGAAGAGGAAAAATAAACAACTTCCGCCTCTTTTCACACACACACAAAGGTTCTGAGGGAAAGTAGCATCCTTTCAGCTACAAAAAAGAAGGCAGAAAGGCTGAAAACTCAGGAGATTCACGTACGATACACGATACCCGAAGGCTGCTTGCCACACTGGTTTATGAGGGTTACGTAAGAGGACAACCATTTTCAGCAAAAGCCAACAGTCCCAGGAAAGACAACTGGTGATGAGAGAAAAATACAAACGTACGAAGGATGGAAGAGACTAAGAGAGGTGGTAGTGGCAGCAACAAACTACAATGTAGAAGGCGGTGGAGGAAAAAAAGCATTACTAGCAAAGCTTAACAGCAGAGATGAGAATAAAGGCTCAGACATAACGTGCTTGGAACTGTCCCTGGCACATGATAAACACTCAAAAAACTGTAACTGTAACTGTGTTGGAAATGGCGGAGATGATAAAGGCAGAAATTAAACGTAGCAAAATAGGCAACAGGCAGCTGGACAACAATCTTGGGAGCAGATAAAAGACACAACAGTGGCTCTCCATTCCAGTGCCAAAGAAAGAGCTTGAACAAAAGCAAGAGTGAGAGAGCAAGAGAAAGAGGGAGAGAACCTGTGATTATCAGGAAGGGGACGAGGGGAGGAGGGAAGACTGAAAGGGATAATATCAAACCTTTGTCTTAACGTCATAGATGGCTGCTTAGGGTAGACATTTGCTCCTCAGCAATCTGAGGGCACTGTTTCTCTGTACCATGCAAGACAGCATTCAGTTCTATTTTCCATGCCATTTATCTTTGAATATAAACTTATTCTCATAATTTACAATAGTCAGAGCATATAGTAAAGTTCTTTTTAAGATAAAATTCAAATGTCAGCTAGTAATCGCTTTGCAACCCAGAACATTCATACAAAAGAAGGATCATTTTACCACCTATAGACTTGAAAAACAAAGATTTAATACGTTAATTCTTTTTTGTTTTAATGTTTATTTCTTTTTGAGGGAGACAGAGACAGAGCACAAACGGGGGAGGGGCAGAAGGGAGGCTCCAGGCTCGAAGCTGCTCTGAGCTGTCGGCATGGAGCCCAACGCGGGGCTCGAGCCCATGGACTGTGAGATCATGACCTGAGCTGAAGTCGGATGCTCAACCGACTGGGCCACCCAGGCGCCCCCCATGAGCTCCAACTCTGGAGATCCATATAAAGTAATCCACTTGATTCTGACGATCCGCAGCACCTTCTCCACATTATATGTAATTTTAAGCTTAGACATATATTTTTAAAACCGGAATAAACATAACTTTATGCATACATTTGCAAACAGATACAGTCTACCACCTATGAAGTTTCGCTTTATTAACACACACAACAAAGGTTAAATACAGGGTAGAATAAACCAAATACACGGTTTTGCAAGGATAGTTCTCATTACTATCCCAACCTTTTCCTGATGCTTCTAAAAATCAAAATCTCCCCTTTCCTATAAAGGATTCACTCCTACAAAGAAACAAGACTGAGTGAGAGAAATTTAACCAAAACATCCAATATCATATACCATTACAAAAAGTTTAGCTGCTTATCATTAGGGCAAAAAAAATTTCTACTGATGGAATGTAATAAACGAAATGTAAAAAATTTTATGTTACTAGAATGTAAAAACAAATTTCTAATTATAATTCAAAAGAAAGTGTTAAAGTTTATTTTTTCTCAGCTAACAACTACAGTGTACCAACTGAGAATATTAGATAGGGGTCATATAAAAGGAAGATTCTTAAAACAGTGTGAATGGTCACAAGGATATCAAGGAAAGGAAGAGTTACTGCATCATATGACATGCCGCTATCAAGTTAATCTGATGTGTTAACAATAGTTAACACCTGTTAAATATTCTCTGGCATACCATTTAATATTACTATCACATGAAAAGATCTAAGGTTTCTGTCACTTCAGAAATAAAAGGATTTTTGTTCATTTTACAACAGAAATACCATTGCTTGCTTACTAGTTTTTTCCTCACCTTTTGGTATCTTACATTAAAATTTCACAGGCAGTCACAGTAATGCCTTGTAATTGTCATTAACACCTTTCTGGGCATAAACATTTAAGGAAGATGAAATGAGAATTTCTAGATACATTTTAAAACAAAGGCAGACTTCGGTTTATAATTTATATAAGCAATGGGTGTTATTTTAATATTCTTAACATCATAATAACATTTCATACTCAGACCGGGAAACTCTAAAGTTCATTCCAACCCTCAGATTGCAGAATTATATTTTATACAATTACTTTAACAATGACAACAAAAAGGATCAGTAATATATAGAATGAAATATGTAAGGAAGGAAGGGGGTAGAGGGAGATAAAGCAGATAAATTATAATTTATTACCCAAGCAATTTATTCTTTGGTATGACTACTAGTTTCATTTAACTATACGTACTTATAAAAAAAAATATGAAAAGTGTAGAAAAAGAAACATTTTCATTCTCTCTTTTCTTCTTTTATCTTTCAATAACTGCTAGTATACAAAATAAGCAACATTTATGAGTATAAATGTCTGAAAATTAAACTATAGCAAAGAAATACTTCATCCGAGAGAAATAAGTAAAATTATTTCAAAATATTTTGCTATTTATTTAGTGACTATGCAACCGAGCCCTAAGATGATCAAGTTATAGTAATAATTAAATCTGTAGATCAATGGTTACAAGGGCGTGTCATCTGGTATTTCCTTGCCTACGACAAAATACCAAAGAAAATCTTAGAAACAAAATTAGTTTAAAATTTTAATTCTTGGTAAGAATCAATCACAAACCTTCTGGATTTCAATTTCTACACAGTAAACTGAAGTCAATCAGCAAGGAAAGCAAACCGACAATTGCAAACAATTCCATAAATACTAATAAAGAAAAACCCCACCTGCTGCAGGCCTAGCGGGTGTCAGGACCCGGGTGCTTCATCTACACAGTCTGCTCGTTTAACCTTCACAATCACCCTTAATGGTGGGTATTTCTACATACAGGTTCAAGGCGAGCAAGCCGGTACAAAAGAGGCAGCTTGAGCAAGCGAACACAGTGGCAAAGCAGAAATTCTAACTCAAGTCTGATGTCAAATTCAGTTCCTTGTCTTATAAATAGCATGGATAGTAACACTTACACATGCTATTTAATCCGTGTTTTTGTATCGGTTATTGCTATGATAAACAAAAAATGTACAATGCTTGAAACCATAAAGTAAATGCGATATGTTCTTAGAAAATCTCTGTTAAGAGTTCATAGATCAGTTATTTCAATTTAACAGACTTTTTCTCAATTAATTAACAGAAGTTACCATGGAAAATATAATACGGCAAAAAATTAGTGAATATATACAAACTAAGAATATTTCAAATTTTCTTCCTCAAGAGAGAAAATTGACAATGATTTTAATTTTTTTAATTTTTAAATGTTTGTTTATTTTTGAGAGAGAGAGAGAGAGACAGAGTGTGAACAGGGGAGGGTCAGAGAGACAGGGAGACACAGAATCTGAAGCAGGCTCCAGGCTCTGAGCTGTCAGCACAGAGCTCAATGTGGGGCTTGAACCCGTAAACCACGAGATCATGACCTGAGCCGAAGTCAGACACTTAACCAACTGAGGCACCCAGGCGCCTTGACAATGATTATTTTTAAATGTATTTTACACTCCTATACTAATGTGTTAATTTGAGAAAATTATAGCTTGACTTTAAGCTGTTAAAGCTTTTTTAAACTCACAGGAATAAGGCAATAATTTATCCAGATACCATATAACATATATATATAAAAAAATTTACCTTTAGAGGCCTGCATACACCCTCAGTAATATGCCCAACAACTTCCTGAATATTTTCTTCAACACCTACAATTAATTATAGCATAATTGAAATGTTTTTTCCATATTACACATAAGTTCAAAAACTAACAATGATGCATCTGATTAATGACACTAATAACAAACATTTAAAATAACATAATATTTTATTAAGTTCAGTATCTTTTAGTATATCATTAATTATGTTAATATTTGGGTCTAGAACCTCGTTAACTTATTTCACTGCTGATTAATAAAATGAACAACTTCTTTGTGAAAAAGAATAAATATGAGTCACAGGGAAAAATGACTGGTAAACACATTAATTGAAGGACGTGAAATGAAGATGTATTAGCGTTTGTTCTACGAACGCCTCACTCTGGACAGGGGTGCTGAGCACTGACGCTGAGAGATAAAAACAGAAAGCACACCTTGTAATCTAAGGGAAAAACTGACATTTACTAAATACTGACTATTTACCACGCTCCTGCGTACCTGACATTTACTGCTTGTAACTGACTTCTTTTTTCAGAGGGAGACACTGAGGCTTAGAAGAATTAAGTCATTCTTAAAGAATAACCTATTTCATCCAACTCAGGTCTGTTTTCTTCCAACCTCTTCACGCTGCCTCTCAGATACACTTTACTAAAACATCTTTTAGGAAATACATAACTTTAAACTAGGTAATTAGGTAACAGAAAACCACTTTAAAAAGCGCAGACCTCGTGCCAATCTGGCATACCCAGTGAGTCTAGTTTGAATCTCAAAGAGTGAACAAACAAGAGGGTGAGTACCCTCCCCGATTTGCACACTGGCCTCTCCTGCAGATCATGATCTGAGCCAGAGCAATGCAGAGCTGACCAACGGGACAGGCAAGTGATATCAGTCACAATATTTCTCTTCACTTCCTTAATTTTCCATTTACCCCTCAGACTCTAACAACAGGCATCTTAAGGTAACTACATTAAGAAGATCTGAAATTCTATAAAAAACAGACATCAGCAGTTCAAAAATCACCATTTTTCTTCCTTGAAATCAAGACCAAAATTTTAAGTACATAAAGTACTACATGGGTAATTATTCAAAAAACTAAAACAGTCACATGAGAAGGAATAAAGGGGCCGGGTAGTAGAAACAAAAGAATTAGCAACTTCATGACTTTAAACAAGACACTTGGTCTGTTTACTCACATATAAAAGGAAGATATACCACCTTTCACTTTAAAGTGTGCTCTGGAGATCTGAGACAGTGTATGCTACACACTCCAGAAGTGTCTTAAAAGCGAGGCAGAGGCGTTAGGCCCATTATGAAAGGTCACAAGGAACCAGTATACAAGTGTGAACAGCTGTGTGACAGGAAGGTGATGGAGGAGAGAAGTCTATTAGCAGAAAAGGGGAGAAGCCAGAGAGGAAAATTAATTAGGGTGCTCATGTGCCCCCTGGGTGTGAAGAGCTTATCTCCGAGACGATGACAGCAGTAACAGAAACAGAGACTGTCTCTACTGAGACACCAGCGATGACAACTGGAGGACCCACCTTGTATAGTTACATGCTTCAAGAGAGCTTCGAGGTGTTCTTTTTCAGAAGCGGTCGCTTGATGGAGCCAAGCCAACATATCTCCCACGTATCTAATGCAAAAACTAAATGTTAGTAACGATTTCCTTCAGGAAAGCCTCAAGTATTCCAACACTGCCTGATTACGATACCTCAAGGGGTCATGGGAGTGCATCTCAATGGGTCTGGGCGTGCCTCCCGGGCCCCCTCTCGTGAGAGCATCAATAAACCCACGAACGACGGTGCTTCTTCTGGCTGTTCCAAACTCGTCTAAGGTATACCTAGAAGACACGAGTTATTGGGAAACCAGATGTGTTTCTCTGTGATGCTTATGTCCCGCTATCCGTGCGGTTTCTGAGATCAGCAAGACCTCTACGGCTTCTCAAGCAGTACTGTTTTGAAACGACAAACAATATTTACAAAGTAACTTCAGCATAATGAAAATTCAACCTAAAGGTCCATATTTTTACTCCTCCGAAGAAAGAATGCTGGCATTTGGATCAATGACAGGAACAGCGGCAATGAGGGATGGAGCCATGGGTTTGGTAAAAGTGAAGATCAGCTTGGGTGGAAATCAGGGATTCTTCAGGCTTCGGTACCCTCAGAGCCTAAAACGTGACGCTCCGTTCACGCAGGCCACAGTATCCGGCTCTTAGGGGATTCCTCACAGCTAGAACTCCGCGATCCAAAGAACGACACTTTTCTTCTACCATCAAAATTTGCCCCATACTATCCATATATAAAAGCTCCAATGCTAGACATATGTTCCTTAAATTAACTGCCCAACTAGGTACACAGAGCAAATACTTTTTTTTTTAAGTCATCTATTGTGGTTAAAAGAAAAAAAAGAAAAAAAAAAAGATTTCCTAAAGTGAAGGAGTTTACAGGAAACGGAAGCTTTGAACCGGAAAATCAGATGATTTGGGGTGAAATCACAGGATGGAGTTGCCAAGAGTGCCCATTTCTTTGATCGGAAGCAGCCGTGGTTTTTGATTATTACCGCCATTCTTACACCCACCTACCAATTCCAAGTTCTTGCTATTTTTTTCAAAAGTTTATTTGGTTAATTTTTGAGAGAGGGAGAAAGAGAAAGAGTGGGGAAGAAGGAGAGGCAAAGAGAAAGGGAGAGAGAGAATCCCAAGCAGGCTCCGTGCTGTCAGTGCAGAGTGCAACACTGGGCTCGATCTCACAAACCATAAGATTATGACCTGAGTGGAAGTCAAGAGTTGGACTCCTACCTAACTGAGCCACCAAGGTGCCGCAAAAGTTCTTGCCATTTTAAAAGGACACAGAGAAACAAAGTATTTTTCCACAGTCCAATGTCAGCAGACTCTAGACCCATAATATGTAAATCTCTGAAAAGTTTTCTAACCGACAAAAATACTAAGATTTCATTACTATAAACCAAAGGTACCCAATTTTGGGATTTGGGTTTCCAAAATAATTAATTTCTTTTACTACTATAAAAAGTTATATTGCTTTTTTTAATATGCTGACTCAATGAAAAATCTAAGTTTTTTAAACATAAGAAAACTGGGAAAGGGAATATTTTTAAATAAAATGGAAAGTGTAGTGAGGTGGTTAATATGTATAAATTTGTAGAAACCTGAACCTTTCTAAAGGGCTGTTCACTAGTAACAAGATCATGAGTATTTTTGTGTGTCTGCCTTCAGTGAAAAGGAACTGGCTTTGAGATTCAGCGCAGTGACATGCTAGCAATACGCCAAGATGAAAATGACGATCACGCGCAGCTTTAGGTGCACGATTACCTTCAATTGCTTTCTATCTTTTTGAAACAAACTGGAATCAAAATGCTTTGATTTTTTTCCCTCATGCTCTTAGACTATAAATGTGTTTAATGTAAAGAATGCATTCCTTTAAATGATCACCAATTCTACGCAACAACTTATAATTAGATGACTGCTTACAGCACAGAATTCACAGACTTCCAACTTCTCAAACACATAACACTAACGCTCATCCTCACGCCCCAAGCTCCACGATAAACGGACGCGATGTGACTTCCGTTCCAGGGCTGTTCACTCTGCCTGCAGAGGTATTAGAAACTGGTGGATCCACGGGCATTTTAAATAAGGGTTGGGGGGGTACTTATCAAGCCTGACAAACACTGGACTCTGATCTGCATAATTACATGAAATATATATACACACTAAAATTAATGTGAACCCCCCGCAATAACAGATATAATCTGAAGCAAAACCAGCATGGGCTACGATGAACCTTCAATGACATCTATATATGTGAAACACCTTTTCACCAAGAGAGAGGAAAATTTCATTGACTTAAAAGAGATTATTTCCCAACAAAGGTCAAAAATTCAAAATGGAAAAGACATATTCAAAATGAAACTTGATAAAGGTGAATGTTAAAATTATTTAAATATTCTAAAATGTCTATAGTTAAAGTTAAAATCCCCATTTTTTTTAGCTAGAGCAAAAAAAGAAAAATTCTGGTCAAAAAGTAAATTAAAAGATGAAAGATTTTAGTCAAAAACAAATTAAAAGAATAGTGTAAAAGCCTCTAAGAAATGTAACAACTACATAAAGAATGAAGAAAAGTCAGCAAATTTCTACATTCTTTAACACTTTATATTCTGAAGGTTTACCAAAGGAAAGACATCAATTTATTCATTTCTACTTCTAATAAATTTCCTTATGAAAAAATACCTCTACTTGATTTATTAAAAGCTAGTAACGCATTAGCATTCCCGTTACATACCTAATAAATTGGGTATGGCAACGCTTCCCAAGGACTTCAATAACTCTCATTTTTCTGGCACGTGATACCTACACGCTGAGGCACACTAAGGACACAAGCTTTCACTCAGTACTTAAATAAAGTGCATACAGTGCCATCTGCTGGTTAACATGATATGCTGTTAAATTTTTCCTAAGTTTAAAGAAACTACCGCTTTGAAAACTACCGCTTTGAAAATAAATGATTATTTAATGAAAGGCCAATTTTCTCCTTTTTTACCTTTCATCTTACGGGAATCAACTGGTCTTAAGTCTTCCTTCTTCCTAAGTTAACTTCCAAATGCCTCTTACAATCTTCCCAACTGCACTACTGCTCCCCTATTTCCTGGCTTGTACCCCTTGTCTATTATAGTTCTGTTCTTTGCCTTTCAAGCTTTTTCCTGGCTGTAACAACAGACTCTAAGTACACCCCTCTGTGGTTTGCAACTTTCCAGTTTGTCTCCTTTCAAAATAAAAATAATGGCTAAAATTTTGTGATGAGCTAAGCAATATTCTAAACACCTTATGAACAATCTAATTTAATCTTCACAAAACCCTGTAAGATAGGCCCTAATTTTATCCTCATTTAAGGAAATCAAGGTTTATAAAGGTACAGGGGCCTGTCAAAAAATCTAAATCAGCGCTCACCTTCTAAACTATTATACAATACTGCTCGTTTCCAAGTGTTTATCGTGAATCAAAATTTAGGGGTGCCTTGGTGGCTCAGTCAGTCGAATGTCCGACTCTTGATTTCAGCTCAGATCATGATCTCATGGTTGTAAGATCGAGCCCCGTGTCAGCCTCCACACTGTCAGCTTGGAACCTGCTTAGGATTCTCTCTCTCCCTCTTTCTCTGTCCCTGCCCTGCTTGCTCTCTCTTTCTCTCTCAAAATAAAGATAAAAACAAAAAAAAGACACAAAACTTAGTAAAAATATATTTCCATGGTAGAAGTCAGCTGACCGAAACACACAAAGGAATTTTCTGAACAAAGACTAACCTTGTGAACAAATATGGATCTGTGGGCAATGTAAACATTCTATTAAAATCAAACACCAAATATTTTCGGTACTAAAAGACTCTCCTAATCAAACCCCAGTATCTTAAAGTGCAAAGGCTGGGAAGGAGATTTCAAGGCGGATCTATAACCTGCAGAGCTACTGACCAGTAAGGCACGTGAATTAATCACACATACGTGCACAACACGCAGGGCCATGACGGGCCAGCTCTTGCTCCCAGCCCAGTGCCCGGTGCAAGATTTTGCAATCAATTTCCCAAAAGTACATGTTCTTTCTCAGTCTACATCTTTGCATCCGCTGTTCCCTCAACCTAGGATGTTTTCAATTCCCTTTTCTTCCTGGAAAATGGCTGTTTAACCTTCAGAACACACTTTAAATCTATTTCCCAGAAGAAACTTTCTCTAATGTTCATCCCTCCCCCCCCACCACAGAACACTTGAGCCACACAGCACCTGACACGTGAACTCGAAAGTAGCAATTAAAATAGTCACTAAAATGGGTGTGTTTATAACTGATCCCATAAAATAAAGCAATTTGAGGGTACAGGTTTATTGATGTTGTGTCTCTAGCACCTAGAACTGTGCTTAACATACAGTAAGTACTAGAATGTTACTATTTCACACAGCTGTCCCAGCATTTGTGTGAAATGAAAAAAAGTCTTCCAGAAAAGCATCTGGAAACTTCTTACAGGCTAAGCAACATTCTAATCAGAAAGCACAGTAATGGGGAAATCCTCTAAAACCATGACAAGCCTCTGAAAGGCCTGACTCAGAGCAGGACCGAATGCCCCTTGTGGGAGTCCCCTGGTTTTGTTTCCTGCATAACTCCCGACTTGGTCTCCCTACTTTCACATTATTGCAGAAATTAAAAAAAAAACCAACACATTTACTTCTATTTTATATGAAAAAGAATAAAATTAAAATACAGAATAATATCAAATATGTCAACAACAAATAATGCCTAGGGTTCTTATCCAAAGCATCACCACCGATCTCTTGGCTGGCATAACCTGCAGGATGAAAGACCTGAACTCTTTCTTTTCTTGAATCCTATTAATGGAATCTTGATTTTAAATGTTCTTTTTTCATTTGGGGGAAACTATATTTCTGACCTCCTTCTCTCCGGGGAAGGGTTGATAGAGGAGTTTGAGTTTCATACATTCTAAGGCAGTCGATGAGGTGACAGGATGGGGAGAGCCCCCTAGCCTCTACAGAAACAGGGGCAGCCCAGGTGTAGGGGTATCTTGCTGTCCCCTCCAAACTGCACTCTACAAGACATGACACACAAAGAAGCTGATGCTCCAGCAACACACATATCAGGTAAAAACTTTAAATAAGTTATTTTATCACTCAAACTACCGTATATCAACTCGATAATACTGAAAGCTAGCATCAGTCGTCAAAGAAAAAGTAGACTTATTTTTTTTTAATTAGGAAAAAAGTCACCAACTTGTATAAGACAGGTCTGTCCTGCAGGGCCTCCATGGCCTGAGTTAACACTGGAGACACATCGCACGACTCCTGTGTCAGTGTCCTGCATTCACCTGAAAAACAGTGACCGTGTAATTACAGTACGTGTTAAATTAAAATCTGGTCTTTATTATATCCATTGTGCACCCAGAGTCTAAATTCTGTAGCAAATATTATATGAAAAAAATGCTTGGAAAAACTTAGAGAATATGTCCCTAAAAACTATTTTATGTTGGGGTACCGGGGCGGCTCCATGGTTTCACAGCTGACTCTTGATTTCATCTCAAGTCATGATCTCACAGTTCGTGAGATCGAGTCCTGCGTCTGGCTCTGCGCTGACAGAGTGGAGCCTGCTTAGGATTCTCCTTCTCCCTCTCTCTCTCTCTGCTCCTCCCTCCCTCACTCACACACACTCTCTCTCTCAAAATAAATACACTTTAAAAAAAGTAAATAAATACGGGCGCCTGGGTGGCTCAGTCAGTTACACGTCCAACTTTGGCTCAGGTCATCATCCCACAGTTTGCGAGTTCTAGCTCTGCGTCGGGCTCTGTGCTGACAGCTCAGAGCTTGGAGCCTGCTTCAGATTCTGTGTGTATGTGTCCCTCTCTCTCTCTCTCTCCCCCTCCCTCACTCGTGTTTTGTCTCTCTCTGTCTCTCTCTCAAAAAATAAAAATAAATAAATAAATAAATAAATAAACAAACAAAACAAAACAGAAGAGGCCACAAACCAAATAATGTAGGCAGCCTCTAGAACTGGGAAAAGCCCTCAGTCACAGCCAGCAAGGAAACATACCTTAGTTGGTCCTACAGACTCAAGTTACTAAATTATGACCACAAACTGAAAGAGCACGGACACAGAATCTTCTTAGAGCCTCCAGCTCTGCCAATGCTTTGAGTGTAGTGAGAACCACCTCTGATTTCTCACCTACAGAACTATAATAACTTGTGTTGTTTTAACCCATTAAGTTTGTAGCAATTTGTTCTGCAACAAGAGAAAGGCAACTCGCCGTGCATAAAACAATTACTTAATGACTTTAGAAGTAATGACTTTATTTTTTTATTACCATCCTTAATCACACTCAGAGCTTGAATGATAGTAGACACTCATGATACAAACATAACATGGTCAAAAGTAAAACTCGTTTTTCTTTCCTTTTTTTTAAGTTTATTTCTTTTTGAAAGAGAGAGCGAGAAAAAGAGAGAGAGAAAGGGAATCCCAAGCAGGCTCTGAATGAGGCTGGAACTGTGAGATCGTGACCTGAGCTGAAATCAAGAATCGGACACTTAACCACTGAGCCACCCAGACGCCCTGTGTTAGTCTTTTTAAAACTACTTCCTGATTACTAAGATCCAAATATGGTCTCAAATGTCAGGTGAAGTAACAACTCAAACTCTAATATTTATAAATCCAAACAGCATGAAAGGAATCACTTACTCTGAGCCCATCGGTAAAGTCTCTCATAAGCTGTTTCTTGAAGCAAGGCCATCTGTTCCATAATCTCTAAACTAAGAAAATTAAAGATTTATTGTAATTTAAAGTTTTAGACAATAGCATCTAAAAACAATTATTTTGTTTAATTACAGCATGATTTGGTTAAAGCATATTAACTTTTTATCATTGTATGGAATGATTTGTTAACTTTTTTATAATTAAATACATGTTGTCAAATTTTAATAGCATCACTTAGGTATCCAAGTACCCTTTTATTCTAAATGTATCAGGGTATAACTCTCTCCTTAGCTAAAGATACAGAGATTAAATTCTTACTTCACAAATTGTCATATAATTTCAGAAAGACCCTACAATGTCTTTAAAATTTGAGAAATATAAGAGGAAATGCGATTGTGAATCGGAAAGCTCACTCACCCTGCTGTTTGTTGGTTTGTACGCAAGAGAACTTTGACATCATTATGAATCTGTTTTACTCTTCCCAGTGCCTTGAAAAAGTCCTTTAAAATTAAGAATACAACTTTAAAATTACATTACCGTAAATTGAAATGTCACTGCATGGGAAAAACAAATTCTTTCACTTATTCTAATGAAATGTTCCTATACTGACCTCAATTTTCTCTAAATTTTTATACGAGGTGTAACAGATACTTATTTACATTTTAAAACATATGTTAATCCAACGTCTACTATGTGCCAAATAGTATGCCAGGAACACAAAATTTAAAAAGACAAAAATTGCTGTCCCTCAAGAAATGTATAGTCTAGTAATAATGCACCCTGGAGATTCCTACATAATCACTGCGTGTGACACACCTTAGGACTTAATTAGGCACAGCTCTGTTATCACTGAAGAGATGCTTTACAGATCTTTTATACACCTGCTCTTGCCCCCAGTCCAAGAGTAGAATGCAAAGTTGGCTGCCTAAAAGCTGCTTATGGATAACAGAGGAGCTGACTGATGCTGAACTCCAAGATTTTTTTTTTCCTTTTAGAAAAAGGTATTAAAGCCTTAGTTTCCGTATAGTCATGGTGTTCCAATCATGAAAGTAATGAATGAGTTATTTTTCTTTGATGAATGAAATTAAAAAACAAATCTTCTCCAACACCGTTTACTACTTCTGCTAGGGGGGGAAAAGGTAAGATGTCAAATATTTCACATGTGCCCAGTTCCACAATCTACAAGGGCAATAAACACCAGTAAGGAACGTACCAACCAATTCTCCACCTACTTAACCCCTTCCTCCCAGATGACTGGGCCCACTCGAGCCTAGCGGTAAGAAATGGTGACGTCTACGGAGGGCAGCTCGGCGAGTCCCATCCACCCTTTGAGAACTCTTCCTGCCCTCTGACCCTAGAGCGATGACAACCAGCTTAGGTGTATAGCGTCTCCCAGTTAGGAGGCTGAAAGATTTGTTCCTGGAGACAGTGAATGTCTTCGGGAAAAAACAAAGAAACAAAACTACCCAGTTAATTAGCACTCTGAGAGGTTTCAGAGTTCTGTGTCAGTTTGGAAAAGAAGGGCACAGATTCGGAAATTACTTCGAGGAAAAGATAAGGAATTTCAAATTCCAGGAAAGACAAAAAGTTGTAAAGGAAGAAACATGTAATCATTGTAATGCTAGTGCATGAAAAGAGAAAATGTCATAAAACTGCACTGTGAGGCAGGAAGGAAAGAGAACATGCATGTGTGTAGGAGAAGGCAGGGTTAAAAGGCTAAAATCTCACATTTCATGACAGGAAACCAATAGAAAATAGGAAACATAGATAACTAAAGCTTTTTTTTTTTTTTAATCTAAGGATCCAGGATACAGAATTTAGAAAAGAAGCAGTTAATAAGGTTGAAAGTGGCTGACCACGGAAAATGTACAATGGTTGACGGCGAGGAGCGGAAAAGGTGATGCAGATTTTCTTTACCAACTTGACGCTCTTCAATTCTCAAACGAACAAAAAATTACACATATTGCTTCGGAAAAAAAAACAAATTAAGATAATTTAAAATATGCATCTTAGATTCCAAACTTAAAAAAATATTTTAAATAAAACTTTTGTGATGGGAAAATAAAGGCTTGGAAGAGTGACTTCTCTATAAATCATTATCTGCTAGTGCTTTACACGGTTGTAAGAGGGCACATACCTCGGTTATAGGTCCTTCTCTAGTACCTCGGAGGAGACCCATTTCATCAGAAGTCAGCTGGAACTTGGATAAGAAGGCATCTGCGACTTGGGCTCTTATTTCTAATCTTTGACTATATATAAAAAAAAAAATCAAGCATGCTGTGAATTTGCACAGCTTTAAAACAAGCTATATCTCTGACATGTAACTTCTTAAAACCCGTGTGAGAGAGTCTTAGCACCTTTGAAAGTCTGCCTCAAATATTAGAAGCTCTTCTGGAGGGTGGTGACAAAATTACCTGATACTGTTCTACCTCAGATACTTACACACGCCAAAAAGCGTTAATCACTATGCAAAAGAAGAAATAAGTTTACAAACGGTCTCTGCGTTAACAAATTCTCAGCCACTTACGTGTACTTGAATTGCTCATCTGGTAATAACGACGTTGTCTTACACGAGAGAAATATGCCCATTTCCCACTAACTTCTTCTCTCGGTCAGTAAAAAATCCTAAGCCTCTACAGTTTTCACATGAAGGGCACAGCAACCAAGAGTCAGGTCTTTTATTTTTTAACTTTTGGTTAGAAACGGAAGAAGCCATTTACCGATTCCTCATAAATCCATAAAGCACTTCACTAACCCCTCACACTTTTTCTGCATACTACGGTAATCTCAGAGTCTTAAGTTACATTATGTGAATGGAACCTATGTAGACCAGGCTGACAATTAAGGAAAGGCACGCTCTTATTTGGAATGTGACCTGAAGGCCCGGGCTGCATCCTCGTCTAAAGGCAAGTCAGGAGTACACACTACCTGAGCAGAAATTCCACATTCCTGGCTTCTCCATCTCAGATTTAAAGATAAACAGTCAAAACTGGGTTTCACTAACAGTATTCACAAGGCAGTAATATTCCACAACTGAATAGTACTCAAACAGAGTGAGCAAACTAAACGTTAACATTCTGTGTACAGACAGTACAATGCATCTGCCATCGCAGATCGTTTGTACGCTTGGGCTGTGAGGTTCTAAATTCAAAGTCAAATGCTCTGAAATAATACAGCAAGTTAGAAAGGAAAGTCCTCTAGGTGGCAGTAACATTCTGATGATCTCAAACGATAATGTAAATACCGTAACGAAATCTACAGAGGTAAACGGCATGTCCTTAACCTCACTCTTCGTATGGATATCAGAAAGTTACTCTATCAGGTTTTGCTTTACAGTGTTAAAGCTCCAACCGTTACCACGCAGGATTTAAAGTAATTAGAAGAAGTCATAAAATTCCTTGAGATGATATAGATCAATCATTTTGACCAAAACCTTTCCAGAGCTTCTTTAGGACCTATCTTTCGAGTCAATTTACTGGGCACCAAGGAAATAAATTTCTTTAGTTTATAATTTACTTTTGTTTTAACCAAATCTAGTATCACCTATCTTGATCATACTTCTTCATCATTGAATTTCATTCCAAATAATAGTTTTGATTATTAAAAAAAAAAAAAAAAAGCCATGAAATAAAAAGGCTTTGAGCCACAGGCTGCATATCTACAAAAGATTTGGTCCAAAAATATGTTCGGTAGTCACACTGCTCAATCGAGGGTTTGGGATCTCAAGATTACAACTTTTAAAGTAATGTTGAGGGGCACCTGGGTGGCTCAGTCGGTTGGGCGGCCGACTTCAGCTCAGGTCATGATCTCGCGGTCTGTGAGTTCGAGCCCTGCTTCGGGCTCTGTGCTGATGGCCTGGAGCCTGCAGCCTGCTTCCGATTCTGTGTCTCCCTCTCTCTCTGCCCTTCCCCTGTTCACACTGTGCCTCTATGTCTCTCAAAAATAAATAAAAATTAAAAAAAAAAAAAAGTAATGTTGAAATGCATTCTAACATATTTTTAAAATCATATTACCCTTTAGCCTTACCATATACATTCTTCCCAGATAAAACTGCACAAACTTTCCAATAGAAAGTTACTCTCATGTAGTCCAATCATCTGGTTTGGGAGTATCTGTGCAATCTAAGGACACTAACAGGGACCTACAATACATAAGAGCCCTGAGCCAGGGTCGTGCGACAAAGATACATATCAGACCCCGCCTTCATCTTACATCACAACTGAGATATGGTATCTTTTGGAAAGATTTTAATATCTACATAAAATCATATCAAATAAATGTTAATGTAAAACATAAATGGCTATTATAAATTACAGCTTCTTTGAGACGTGTTCATATAATCACTGTAATCACTTGGAGATGTGTTATATCTTATATAAATAACTACAGCAAATACATACTGTGAAATAACATGCAACAGATAAAAAACATGAGGTAGACCTGTACATATTAAAACAAAACGATCCATAAGGCGTTTCACAGGTACAAAAAGCGAGCCACAAAACATATGTAGAGCAACAACACTGATATTTTAAAATACACATATACACACCTATAAGTGAATTTTCAGGACATGTATTTATAAATTACCTAAGTATTTAACATAAACAGACTAATTAATCCTAATAATGATCCCTTCAAGCATTCTTAGAACATGATTTATGAATCTTATGATGCTTCTTTTTTTCCTGAAAATATGCCTCTGTCATATATTAACTCTACCTTCTAGACTCATTTTCACCAAATAATTTCAAAATAAAAAGAAATAAAGATTTTAAAAATGGACAAAAGATACAAAAGAAAACAAAAAAGATTAAGAAATAAAAATGGCAAGACAAAATGAAAAAACAATGTTGACTCACCAACAACATTCAATAAAATATAAATTAGAAGTATGGTGCTATTGTTCATCTATGAAACTGCCAAAGTTTTTCATGACAATATCTACTACTGGCAAAGGTTTAATAAAAGAGACATTCTCATACATTGCTGATAAAGATGTAAATTGGTATAATCCTTTTGAAGAGCAATTTAGGCATTATATATCAGGCAATATACATTATTTCCTTCTGAACTGTACATAATGATTTAAAAACACTGGCCAACCATTATTTTTAGTACTGGAAACAATACTAAAATTCAATAATATAAGAATGCTTAACGTACGTGTTGGTTCATTCACAAGATGAAATATACTGTCACCATTAAATAAAAGACACAAAAAAAGGAACATAAATTTGTTTTTAAGTTTATATATTTATTTTTGAGAGAGAGAGAACACACACACACGAGCAGGGGCACACAGAGCGGGAGAGAGAGAATCCCAAGCAGGCTCCGAGCTCTCAGTGCAGAGCTTAATACCGGGCCTGACCTGATGAACAGTGAGATCATGACCTGAGCCAAAACCAAGAGTTGGATGCTTAACCCCACTGAGCCACTCAGGCACTCCAAAAGTGAACATAAAATATAAGTGAACAAAGTAAAACAGAACTACACACATAATATCACACTGGGAGGAAATATGCCAAAATGTTAACAGTGGTTATGCCTGTGTAGTAAAGTTAAAGCTGATTTTAGTTTTTTTTTTTCCTCTGAGTTTTATACATATAAATGAGAGGAAGAAAGAAAAGAGGCCTCTAAGCTTTCCTGCCTGAATAAATGTTTCTGTAATACATTATTATATGTATGTTTATGCAAAGTAAAGTCTTGTATTTTTGTTACAAACTTCAAAACCTAAGTTAAAGTAGTCTATAACAAATAGCACAATCAAGATACAATTAAAACTATTAAAAGATAAAACAGTAAGAAATAGAAAGGAAGAATGAGAATGTAAATAACATAGCTGAGGGAAACTATTTCAATTAAGCACAAAACAGCCTAAGCTCCCTCCCAGCCATCAGAGCCGAGGCGGAAACAAGTCTAGTAAAAGCTAGTGGCGGCGTGCGGAAGGATAAGGTTCCCCCATGGACACCAGGCAGCGTGTCCAGCCCCTGTGTAAACCACCTCATCAGCTATTCCCTTTCTTCAGATGTGAAAACTGAGGCTGAAGTTAGGAAGTAATTTGTTCAAAATTAAAAATCTAATGGACTCTTACCCAAGATTTAGAATTCAGGTTTTTGTCTTCGAAGCCTACATTCTTTCCACTTTAACATACTATACCTCAAAAAGAAACATAAACATTAGCCAGAGATTATTTCTCTGATTCTAGAAGAAATTTGGCTGGTGGGCCTTCACGAAAGACAAATAAATGGGGCATCTGGGGGGCTCAGCTGGTTAAGCATCCGACTTCAGCTCAGGTCATAATCTCATGGTTCCTGGGTTTGAGCCCTATGTCTGGCTCCACGCTATGCAGTACCTGCTTGGGAATCTCTTTCTCCCTCTCTCTCTACCCCTCCCCCACTTGTGCTCTCTCATCTCTCTCTCTCTCTCTCAAAATAAATAAACTGAAAAAATTAAGATATATATACATATGTATGTGTATATCCATATATATGTGTATATCCATATATATGTTTGTGTATATACATATATAATGTATGTGTATATACCTATATATAATAGTGACTTAAATAGCACTAAAAAATATGGAAGTAGGGGCATCTGGGTGGCTCGGTCACTTAAGTATCAGATTCTGGATTTCACCTCAGGTCATCTTGTAGTTCATGAGATCAAGCCCATATTGGGCTTCATGCTGACAGTGCAGAGCCTGCTTGGGATTCTCTCTCTCCCTCTCTCCCTCTCTCTAAAATTAAATAAATAAACTTAAAAAAAATATGGAAGTATATTTATGTGGATATTTATGTGAAACCCATCTTCTGTCAACTAAATATTATAAAGAAATATCAGCCGCAGTTCTGTGAAGACAATTCTACAGCAAACTTTACCTATTGGAACATCAGTTATCACAATCACTGAACAACTTCTAACCTAGTTGGAAAAATATTCATATCATTTATACATCTGTCTTAATAAGAAATGGCATGTTATCCAAATAAGCCCACAGGATTTCTATTTTTAAAGCTAATTGCTTATTTGACAAAGTTTCTTGCTAAAAAGATAAGGTAATACTCAAAAATGGGAAAACAATGCTCGGCCAGCTCCCAGGAATCTGTTATAATTTCTGTTGTGTAATTTTCCTAAAATACTTTCCACAAATGTTCACTTGGCACATCGTATCTCTAGCTCTTGGGATACTAGATCGTCAGAAATTTTCACTCTCAAAAGAATACCAGGCCAAAACACTTTCATCGCCTTATTAAAATAATAAACATGAACAACCTTGCTTAGTTTTGAGAATATACAGATAGGAAAACAATGCTCTAATGTCGCCTCCTGTATACGTTAATCAGGGTCCCATATATGTTACAAGATCCAATGCAATGCTTAGTTTTCAGTTTTATGTTCTTCTCCTGACATCAGATTAGTTGTATTCAATATTCATTTATGCAAAAATTATTTGTTGAATCTACAACGCATTAGGCACTAGAGACACAAAAAGAGAGTTAAGAAACTGGCGGTGTTCTCAAGGAGCTCACAGTTAAGCAGGAAAAGAGACGGTCGAACCATCAACTGATTACAAAAGACTGTAATACACAATAAAATTCATGAATCCATATTCTACTCACTTTCATTCACCCATTTATTCAGTCAACAAATGTTAGCATACCTACTTGTAAACTACCACGAGAAGAATTTACACGGCTCTTACTTACATCAGAGAGGACTGACCACAGTTAAAAAATAAGAGACAATGAGTGTGGAAAAATAAAAATAAAATTACTAAAAATCTAAAATCATCTACATTTTAAAAAGCAGTTATTTCTTTAAAGCTATAGCAAACAATAAACAACACATTGTCAACTCCAAAGAGTAAATAATCAATCCCTCAACCCCAATATTAAGTTTGATACTCTTAAAATATTGTTTTGTTTACTTTCCTCTTGGATAATAGCTTAGAGCCTTATAGGCTATATGAATTCTGAATCATTATTTTTTATTATTTTGTGTTCACTTTGATTTGGAGTTACCTATAATTTTCTTTCCACTTAATCTCCGATTTAATGAAGAGGTAACTATGCAAAGAAAAACTTACCTTTCAGCTTGAAGTTTAGTGGTTTTTACTATCAAATCTTGAGTCTGTTCCTTTGCTGCCTAAAATTATAAACGTATCTAACATGAGTACATTTCAATTTCTTTATATTTCAGAAAACTTATAGTTCCACTCACTAAAGCTCAAACGTAACGGCATGTGAGATCATGCTCCAGAACTCGAAAGCTTTAGAAAGGCCAAATAACGGAAGGAGATGTTTCAAGGTCATATACTGCCTTTGGCATCAGGATGCTAAGGAATTTAACAGTTCATGATGTTTTCGGTGAAACAGAAGGACTAGAAAAGCAGGAGGAGAATGAAAACCGTAACTTCTGTGGTGCGCATGTGACTCTCAGATACCAGGAGATCTCTGAAGAGAGTTGTAAGTTAAGTCACTGAAACGCGCGTGTGGAACTCAACAGAAATGCCCAAGATAGAGATAAACATTTGAGGGACTGACTATACAAACTACCCCTCAAATAGGGTTTGGGGGAAGATGGGAGATAGCCCTATCTGAAGACACAGGGCTGTTACCAAAAGTTTTGTATTATGCAATCCTTCCTCCCCTGAGCCAGAGGTGAAAGGATCAGGAATGAAAACCTGATGAAAAGCTATTCTATCCTAAGATGAGGCAATCATTTATCTTAAAGTAGACTGAAACAAAAGGCAAATGTAGCTGATCAGATTCTCAAAGACCTAAACATACGGCGTTAGCAAAGAGAGGAGAAACAAGTGGGCGTATGCCGCCAGAGGCACAGGGCCCATGCCCTGAAGGGACACGGAGTGCGCTAGAATTATGCTTCAATAAAGCCACCAGTAAGTAGAAATTACAGCTGACCCCTGAACACCACGTGTTTGAACTGTGTGGGTCCACTTACACCAGGAATATTTTGAAAGTACTACACCATAGTTCTGTAAATCTATTTTCTCTTCCTTATGATTTTCTTAATAACCTTTTCTTCTCTAGCTTACTTTACTGTAAGAATATAGTATATAATATATATATAACATACAAAAATGCTTCCTAGCTTCTGTTTTTTAGCTGCAGTCATTAATAAACTGAAGATCTATCTCACAAAAACACCATCTATTAATGACTGACACAGGATACTTGATCACAGTGTTCTCAATAAGGATTATGTGTATTTCTGGACCCTTCACCTATAAATTGTGGTAACGACTCCAAACTAATGTTTAATAATACCAGTGAAGATCAATGTCCTAAAACAATTTCAATTTATCTTAAATGTTAAGGATGACTATTTCTATTAAGTAATAAATATATGCCTCTAAATGTAATTTATCCAAACAAATCCACAAAGGGGCAAACCATAGCAAATAAAAAATTACTGGTTATATTTTTTAAGTATCTTGTAATAATAATTTCTAAAATGTCCCCAATCCAAGATATTTTTTGAAAAATGAGCTCATTTAATTAGGCCTGTGTATAACATCCTAAGACGAAAAAGCAATACTTTCCTCTAAGAATAAATTGAAAACCTTATTCTTTTTTTTTTTAATTTTTTTTTTAATGTTTATTTTTAAGACAGAGAGAGACAGAGCATGAGTGGGGGAAGGGCAGAGAGAGAGGGAGACACAGATTCCGAAGCAGGCTCCAGGCTCTGAGCCGTCAGCACAGAGCCTGACGCGGGGTTCGAACTCACAGACCGCGAGATCATGACCTGAGCCGAAGTCGGACGCTCAACCGACTGAGCCACCCAGGCGCCCCTGAAAACCTTATTCTAGAGTTGATAGTCTGAATGGGTACCATTAAGATTCCAACAACACTATACACAAATAAATTAGCGCCAATGGAAGAAAACTTCCAAAGTCACCCATCTAACCTGTACTAATAGAAGAATCAAAATTGAATGTAAACAAGTAGTACCAAATATTTTTAAATGTGCAATTTAAAGAGCTAGAAGAGAATCTTTTGCAAGTGGGGAAAATGTTACATCCTGGTTACGATAGCGTTTCGCAGGTACAGAACTGTCAAACACTTCGATCTGTACACATCAAAAGGATGCAGTTTATTACTGCACATAAATTTTTCCTCAATAAAACTGATACAAAAAAGGAAAAAAGAAAGAAGGGCCCATGCCATTACAGGGGGAAAAAAATAGCAGGATTGGTGGGTGCAAAGAAAATACCAAGGACAAAACTGAAGAGGATACTTTGTGATTTAAAAGACATATAATCTGTTTTGAAAATAGCATGAAGGATAATACTACTTTGATCTTTTCCCATCTACAAATAGGTATGATAAAAATAAAAATATGATTAAGGCTAAGAATTAGAAAATGAGACACTACCACAAAAAGAGGAACTTGAGTGATTCTGCAGAACACAAAATGTAAAACTAATATTACAAAACAAATGCAAGAGTATAATACAGAAAATCATAGAGTGTAATTTGAGAAAAGGCATTAAGTCATGGAAGCCAGAAGAAAATAAAGAGAAAAGGAAATAAAGAGAAAGTTAAAGAAAGAGAATCGTCAAAGAATGAAAGTAATACTAAGCAAGAGAATCCTGCAAAAAATGTGAAATGACAATAATTAGCAAAGATTTTATGACTATTTAAGTACTGTATAATTAATAAAGATCTAAAGGTTGAATAGATATGCCAATAATATTTGATATATTAGTAAGAGCACTGAAATTTAGATAAGGCTAGGAAAGCTAAAATTTTAGAGAAACAGGAAATTGGCTAGTTCTAGAGACAGATCATGTAAGTAGCTTATGATTAATTTGCGGAGTATGTATAGATTAATGATTTTTCCTAGAATCACTGTCGCTGTCAGTAGTTCCAGGACAATCTTATAGGTGTAAGTTTGAAATATGAACATGAAGGTGGTAAACATAACCATGACTGACTCTTACGAGGAAACCCTATTCTATTCAGTATTCCAAAATTACATCAGTGAGGGAATGCAACCAAACTAGACGTCGGAAACTGCTTTCACAAACAGACGTAGAAATACAGATATTTTCCCGGGATTTCTTTTGTGGAGGGGCTGAACACAAATTATAATTAAACTGGGTCTTTGCTGAGCATAGCTTTAGTGTGGACTTACTCCTAAGACTTTCTTCTAATGAACTCATTTCTGCTGGATTTATGGGATATTATGGGAGTGAAAGGTTTATCAAAATTCTACACAGGTAGCTGGCTAGATCAAGATATAAAGGCTTCAGGAGTTAACGGAACCATATCAGTAAACTATCACCCAAAGAAACGCATTTATAGCTAAAAAAATAAGCATAATATTTATATTCAAACTTGCTATTGGGCATGATATATTAGATATCCATGTATTTTGCAGCCTTAGCTAATAATTTTTGAAAGCTTACTTTGAACCAGGAACTATGCTAAAATCCAGTCACTCTATAGTACCTGCAGGCGACTTGTCATGTCCTGACAACAACTGCTCATTGCCTGAACATCTTCATTTATGCTCTCAAGTTCCTGCAAAGAGAAAAAGTAACAAGCATTATGTAAATTATTAAAGAAATTCTCTTAGCCAAATCCTTATTTTCATCTCAAGAATTTTTTTGCCAGAGCATGACAAAAGATCCTATATTCAAGATTGGAAATAATTAAAAAGAATACCATTTAGTGATAGAAAAGATGTAAAGAAATTAGTATATGCTTTTTAAAAGACGTGACAATAGGAAACGGCAAATAAAATATTAATACCTCGTCATTCAGAATTCTAACATTAAGATTTATCTTCAGGAGTTAATCAGGTAAGTATGCAACAACACATGTAAGATGATGATCAACAGAGTTGCCTACAGCAAATGGAAAATGTGAAACACTTCCAAACACACGATGGAAATCTGTGCATATATTAACAATGGTGTGTGTGTGTGTGTATGTGTGTATGTGTGTGTTTTCGTTGGCATGGAAGGATGCCTATATGAGGAAAAAAAGTATTATGAAACAATGCATATAATTTCTCCCATTTTTTAAAGAAAAGTACATATATGTATACAGAAAAACATAGGGAAAACCGACAATAAAATAGTGACTGAAGTTATTTCTGGGTGATAGGGTCATAAATGATTGTTCTATTTCTGACCTTATTTAACTTTTCTATAATGAATTATTTGTAACTTTTAATTAATAAAAACAAGCAAATATGAAAATGCAATAAACTAAAAATAGTCCTCTCTCTTGTCATCACATATTAGACCATACCACAAACTTGATCATTTTCTAACACTCTCTCTCTGTGTACTTCCACCTCTAGCCCCCTCCAGATACACGTGAATTTAACTGGCCACTAAGTCCTGTCATTTAATGTGTATGTTTTCTCTGTTTCTTTTTTACTACTCTAACAGCTACTACTTTAGCTCAGGTCTATTGGTACCGGTTGTGTGAACTGATAAAAAAAAATTTTTTTTCAACAGGTCTCCCAGGCTCTACACTTTTTACCGAACCATTCTCCAGTCTTTACTGAGTCAATGAAAACTATGAAACACTGCTATCGCAAAATCACATTTAGCTTCATACTGCACTACTATCTTCTTTTTCAAATTTGGTGTCACCTAACAGGAAGATACACAAGGAAGTTTCAGTCGGAGACCAGACAATCCTTTCAGCACAATGCCCAGACCTTCAAATAGAAACATGACAGTTTTATGAAGGGATGGGCCAATCAGGGGGCGAGTAATAAGACAGCAGCCTGGTGAGGCTGTAAACAAAGTGTGAGGATGAACCAGGTAGAAAATCTCTTCTCAGAATATGAGCATAAATCTAAGTTCTAGAAGATTTTTCTCCCTTCTCTCCATAAAGTGCTTTGAATGAATTATAAATATCATAGTCCCCAATATTTTTAAATGTTACTCCCTACATTTCATTACAAATAGGATATAAATCAAATTTTTTTTTATTTTTTTTTATTTTTTTTTAAAGATTTTTTTTTAATTTTTTTTGAATGTTTATTTATTTTTGAGAGACATAGAGACAGAGTATGAGCAGGGGAAGGGCAGAGAGAGAGGGAGACACAGAATCTGAAGCAGGCTCCAGGCTCTGAGCTGTCAGCACAGAGCCCGATGCGGGGCTCGAACTCACAGACTGTGAGATCATGACCTGAGCCGAAGTCGGCCGCTTAACCAACTGAGCCACCCAGGCGCCCCATAAATCAAATTATTAAATGAAGTCCTAAACTGCTTTGAGGTGATCGGTATAAAAAAAGAAAAAAGCGTGATTTCAAACTATCAATTAATATCAGCAATAGCAGAGACCTAAATAAACTAACCTCCGCATTCCCTTCAATCTCACTGTGCAACCTCACACGAGCAACGCGGACATCCCCATCCGGCTGGGGCAAGAATAACTGCTCCTAACATTTACTCTGGCCACCACAATGCACCAAACGGATCTGATGTGTCAGAGAATATAAACTCCATCTCTGAATATATGACCTGAATGCAGAGTTTTGATTATTGTAATTCAATGGCCTTCACATTACTTATAAAGTATTTGAACTTCGAGCAAACTTTTTCTTCCCCCATTAAATAAAGTTATAAAATACAACTGGTGTATGATAAACTTTTAAAAAACTTTTTATTATGGAAACCTTTCAAAAATATCTAAAAGTTGAGATAATATGAATGTCAATGTCATACCACCCAACTTCAACAATTACCAACCCATAACCACTCTTGTTTCATCTATCTCTCTACCCACTTTTCCTTTTTCCTTTTTTTTTTTTAAGTTTATTTATTTTGAGAGAGAGAGAGAGAGAGAGACAGAGAGCATGGGAGCGTGCACAAGAAGGGAAGGGGCAGAGAGAGAGGGAGACAGAGAATCCCACAAACAGTGAGATCATGACCTGGGCTGAAATCGAGAGTTGAATGCTTAACCTACTGAGCCACCTGGGCACCCCATATCTACCCCCTTTCTAACTTTCCTCCATCCCTTTCTCCCTCCCCCACAAACAGAATTAATTTGAATGCATGAATCATTTCATTCATAAACATATCAGTATCTACTTCTAAGAACACGTAAAAAAATTTTTTTAATGTTTATTTATTTTTGAGAAAGAGAGACCAAGCGTGAGCAGGGGAGGGGCAAAGAGAGAGAGGGAGACAAAGAATCCAAAGCAGAGCCCAGGCTCTGAGCTGTCAGCACAGAGCCCAACATGGGGGTAACCCCATGAACTCTGGGATCAAGACCTGAGCCGAAGTCAGATGCTTAACCACCTGAACCAGGCACCCCTCTAAGAAGACTTTAAAAAAAAAAAACATGCCATTTTGAGGCACCTGGGTGGCTCAGTCAGTTGAGCACCTGGCTCTTGATTTCGGCTCAGGTCATGATCTCACAGTTCATGAGTTCGAGCCCTGCATTGGCTCTGTGCTGGCAAGTGCAGAGTCTGCTTGGGATTCTCTCTCTCTCTCCCTCTCTCCCTACCCTTCTCCCACTCATACTCTCTCTTTCTCTCAAAATAAATAAACTTTTAAAAAATTCCATTTCACATCCAAATATTTAACCAATATCTCTTAATCTCACATGTCTGGTCAGTGTTCCAGTCTCCACAACTGTCTCAATTTTAAATAACTATTTCAAGTCAGAACTAACAAAGATTCACAAATAGCAACTGGTTGCTATTTCTCATTTCTTTTTTTCTAATTTAGAGAGTCTCATTCTCTCTATTTCTCTTTTCCTTACGATTTATTTGTTGAAGAGACCAGTTCGTTTGTACAGTTCCCAACACTCCGTATTTGCTGACCGCATATTCCTCTGACCTCGGTATTTTCTATAAGCTGGCAGTTAGGTCTAGAAGCTTGATTGTATTCTGGTTCATTTTTCCAGCAAGAATTTTTCATAGATGGGGTTGTATGCCTTTATTAGAAGTGATAGATACAGCTGTTTCTCTCTGTGAGGTTAGCTGCTAGTGACGGCCAATGGCTAGATCAGTGGTGCTCAGCTGGGCAATTCTGTCCCCCGCTGTGGCATGTGGCAGTGTCTGGAGACACATCTGGGTGGAACAACTACGGAAAAAGTGGTACTACCGGCTTTTAGCGGACAGAGGCCAGGGATGCTGTTCAACATCGTAAATAGTAGAAGACGGTCCCCAATCGTCTAGCCCAAAAGCTAAATAGTGCCACGCTGAGAAACCTTGAACTAGATCCATAAATTCAACAGTGGTGGCAAAATCTTCTACCAAACCTTCTTCCTTTCTTCAATGGAATAAAGTTACAAAGAGCAGCCTCCCTTTGACAACTCTATGCAGTTGGAAGAAAAGACAGGATAAATGTTTGACCCTTTTCTTTTATTCAGCAGTTTTCAAAATAAGTTGGTTCCCGTATATCCACCAAATGTAACCAATGAGGGTTCTGTCTGGGTTTTAGTATCAGTGTGAATCCGGGAGCTTAAACATGTCTGATACGTTTCAGTCCACTGAGTTTTTCTTATTGATGCTCTAATTGTCCTCTCTCTGGCCAGTGGAAGCCTCGTCGGCTTAGCTCCGAAGTTCTTCTGCCACTTTCCTGATCGTCTCAGACAGCTTCCCTGCTTTCTGATACGTGCGAGACTGTCCCTGTCGGTGGGAAATGGGGCTTAGAGACCACAGTCTGGATGTGCTCATGGGTACTCCTTCATTTTTGCTTAATGTTTATTTATTTTGAGAGAGAGAACGAGTGAACGGGGAGGGGAGAAAGAGGGTGAGAGAGAGAATCCCAAGCAGGCTCCACACTGTCAGCGTGGAGCCCAATGCAGAGCTCGAATTCACAAACCATGAGATCATGACCTGAGCCGAAATCAAGAGTCGAATGTTCAACCTTCTGAGCAGGCGCCCCTACTTTATTTTTGTGAACACTTACCAAACTTTCCTTTCAACCTTCCAGATTTTTAGCTTTGATGAAATCTTTCTAAACTGTTAAATATAATCTGTTTATTAGTCATTAACACTATATATAACACATACCCCTCACACAGAATTACTATGTGATATTAACGAAATTAACAAAGTATTGAATAAATAAAATATAATAATACAATAAATAAAATCCATTTTTACCCAACGGTGAGTAGAATGCTCACTCAAATATGATAAATTATTATTTATGCACTGAAGTAATTGATTTTAATTAATCTGAAAATTTCATAATTTATGATGCACTAAAATAACTCAATCCTAATTAATCTCCAAAGGAGAAGTGGTTTTCCAAGAAGATTTATTCAATGAGGAAAAATTTCACTGGAAAGTCATTTAAAGAAATGTTTCTTCTAGTTGTTACTGTTAAAAAAGCAAAAATTTCGGGACGCCTGGGTGGCTCAGTCAGTTGAGCATCCAACTTCGGCTCAGGTCATGATCTCATGGCTCGTGAGTTCAAGCCCCTCATCAGGCTCTGTGCTGACAGCTCAGATCCTGGAGTTTGCTTCAGATTCTTTGTCTCCCTCTCTCTGCCTCTCCCCCACTTGCTTGTGCGTGCTCTCTCTCCCCCTCAAAAATAAATAAACATTAAAAAAAAATTTAAAAAAAAGCACAAATTTCTAAGAGAATATCCGAGAACAAATGTTACAACTTTTTAAGAAGCAGCATTAGTCAGATTCAGAAATCACACTAATGAAGCTGCTAGAGCATTTTCTATTTGAACATGGCACATGAATAGTAAACATATCAACTCAGTTCATAAAAATACTTAGCACAGAGTCAGGCATACAGTTAAGTCCTCACTAAATGTAAAACAAAAAGAATTTACATACTTCCTTCACCTCCTTGAAAATGTTGACGAACTCTTCATTGATGGCTAAACTTCTGCGTTCAATATCTCCACGCAAATTCCTTCGAGTCCGCAAACTGTTTTCAACAAAAAAGGTTGAAAGAGCCTTGAGAGCTTCCAACATCTCCTATACAAGTGATAAAGAAGACAATTACTGGGACCGAGTTTTAAACGTTTTCCTAATCTCAAGCCAAATTTTAATGAAATAATTTTCAAATAATGTTTGCATTAAACAATCAAAAAATACTGGATGACCTTCACATTACTGAGGAGTAAACGTATTTCTAGAACACAGTAAGGATCCACTTACGTGTGTATTGTAGCATACAGACAAGATTATTCACTACAGAACAGTCTGGAATTGTAAAGACTTGATAGACCCTTACTGTCCATCTAAAGAGGATTGGTTAAAGAAATTACGATATATTTGTTTTAGGAAAGATGAAAATTCTTTATGTACTTACAGAATACAAACTTCAAGATACAGTAAGTGAAATAACGAGGTGTAGAAACAGTTATAATACTAACTGTTACAAAAGAGAAAGGTGTTATGCAGGCATATTTGCCAGTGAATAGATAAACTATCTCTGGAAGGATACGGTATATAAGAAATAAGTACCACCTGTAGCCTCCAGGCTGGCAACTGAGTAACTGGCAGCGGGACTTAGAGGAAGGCCTCTCTGAGGGGACTTCTGAACAGAGGCCTGAGTGACAGGAACGGCATCCATGGGAACCAATCCAGTCCACGAGACGTTTCAGGCAAAGGAGTGATATGATGTGCTTTATATGTTTAAAAGTTTATTCCAACTTTGTGCAAAGAGCAGATGGGGGATGGGGGGGCGGGGGGCAAGAAAGGAAGCAGGCAGGAAGAAACAAAAACAATCCATATGAGATTTGACAGAGACTTAGAACAAGACCAGTAGCACTGCAGATGAAGAGAAGGAGATGATCCAAAACATTTTTTTCAAGGCAGCGCCTATGGGATTGGTTAATGCACTGAATGTACGATGTGAAAACAATGACAGGAATCAAAACTATTGACACACTTCTTGTTTGTGTGGGTAACTGATGTTCTTTACCAACGGTGGAAAGTAGAACCAGTTTGGAGAAAAGCTAAGGGTCTGGCTCTGTTAAGTTTCTACGATGTCGATCAGGTATCTAACTGGAGGTGTCATATGAACAACCAACTGTACAAATCTGGAGTTCAGTAGATATGTCAAGAACAGGGTTCCAAATTTGAGAATCACCACCCTTTTAAAACCATGGAAGAAAGAGAGTTCTCTTACAGAGAGAATATGCACAGAGCAGAGAAGGGAGAAAGAAGACCAAGCCCAGGACATCCAATAGTACCCTAACCCCAGATACAAATTCCGACACCTGAACTAGCACATATCCTAACGGGATTCTATGTTTCAGCTAAAACGTTATTGTGCGATATTGGCTGGATTGACAGAAACGGTAAGGCTATTTAAATTCAGTTCAACATTTAAAAGAGCATCACAAAAACGTATTAGTATTATTTATTATTATTACTATTACTTATGTATTTATTATTAAATTATTAAAAAAGAAAAAGATAAAGAAAAACCATAGAATGAAGCCATTTCTTGAACTTTGAACTATCCTAGGCCTGGCTCGAAGAAGTAGTTAGTAAATCATGAATGGACAAGATCACACAGACAGGTGTAAACTACACTTCCCCCAGTTATTCGGTCATATGATTGACCCCAGTTACGCTCTTTCCATACCTTATTTTTCTCTTGGGTAAAAAGAGAGATAATGTTATCTACATCAGAGTAGCTGTACTAGAGATCACGAATCTCACCGCATTAGACACATTCAACACTTTATACTGTATGATAACATGAACATTTAATAAGAAATGGTAAGGGCCAGGCACTGTACTGAGAACTCCAGACAGATTCTCTTGGTGAATCCTGACAACCACCCTGAGAACGTTACCAGCATCGGTCCCAATTTAGAAATGATGAAAAATAAGCTTAGAGATATTGAAGGACTTCCTAAAATCATAATGCTTCAGTTTGAGGGTTGTACCCAACAAGCGGGGGCCCCAAGTCCTCTTTCATATGATATTATAATGTTATTTTTTACACACATTCTTATTGATGGCTTATTTTCAGTTACCTACAAACTGCTACATATACTTTTTCTTTATGTCTATTGGCATGACCAATTTACCTAAAGATTCAAAGATACAGAAGAGATCATGACAGGAGCTGGACGGGTGAGCTTCAGGCTACTTGGGAGACGTTGTGCACAGTTTGTCTTGCAAAGAAAAACGGCATGAGCCCAGATATCACACAGTGCTCAGCTAACAACAAAAACGGATACAAATTATCTCGTTTGAGCCCTGGGCAGGTAGCAGTTCCCTCGCGCTGCAAATTATTCCAGTCGTTCTCACTCGTCAGGGGAAACGCTCGATGATGCCTGTCCCGGTTCTGCAGTTCCTCCTAGCCCGCTCTGCGTTGCCTTGTCTTGTATTTACTCTGACCTGGGCTTCTAAGCCTGCCCTGGGCTCTCCTCTCTCCCTGCCCAGACCCTCAAACACCTCCGGGCAACAGAGGTTCTCCCGCTGGCCTCCCGGATCCAGAGTCTTCCAATAAAGGTTTTTCAAATAAGGGGTGACCCAAGACCCCTTTTCGCTTTTCCAGGGACCCTGGGCCTCCCTCTCCCTACCCGCCCCACACCGGATCCGGAGGGATGGAAGCATGAGAGAGTGGGCGTCCAACAGACGCCTCCTCCGGCCAAGCTCAGCCCCGCGGACGACTCTGCACCCGGGCCCGGACACCCCCGGTTACCTTGTCGTTGTCCAGCCGCGTCTCCAGGATCTTATTTAGCTTCCGCGACAGCGGGTTGTTGCTCTGCGCCGGGGCCCCGCCTGCCCCATTGCTGAGGCCGTTGGCAGCCCCGGACGCAGGTACTGCTACTACTTCCCCGCCTCTCTCGGCCATAGTGTAGCAGGTCCCGCCCCCTGCTCCCAGCGGACCACCTCGGCTTTCGGCAGGGACCCGCGCCGGCCGCGCGAGTACTACGCATGTGCGCGGTCTGCCGCGCATGCGCCGCGGGTCCCGGAAAGCTCCGCCTGCACTGCTCAGCTGAACCACGCTGCTGGAGAGGCGGGGTTAGAGATGGGGGTAGGTGGGCAGATCCTTAGGGTGGGAAGGGGAGACTGATGGGAGAGTTCACAAAAGGGTCTGATATTCAAATCATATTTAAAGTTTGGAGATTACGATGAAAAGGATTTCAGAATCCTGAATCTATGAAAATCTAAGCTAAGTTTAAGTAGCATACACTGACACCAGTGTCTGGCATATAAATTTACTGTAAGTTAATTCTACAGTAATTAAATTCACTTTACCTCAATTTTTTTTTTGAAAAGTATTTATTGAAGGTATATTACGTGCTAGGTACTCGAGTAGGCATTAGGAGATGTCTGAGAGGGAGGAGTAAGATTGTGGTGAGTGCTCTGAAAGTACTGAAGTGCTGTTGAAAGAGAAAAGTGAAGGGAGGGTCCTACTTTGCCCAGGAAGATCTGGTAAGGAGTTCACATTTAAACTGAGGTTTGAAGGAGAATCTGAAACATAGGGTGAAATCGTTCCCAGGTAGGAGAGGGTATAAATGCAAAGGTCCAAAGACAAGAAGAAAGTTCTACGGTCCATGAATTTGCCAAAGTCAGGGTAGCTGTAGGCTAACAGATGAGGTTATGAGGTAACAAAATGAGAAATAAATTCCCCAGGGGAGCTAGATAACAGTGTTTTTTTTTTTTTAAGCTTCTTTTCTCACTTAAAAAAATTTGGATCAGAGCAAATCTCTGAACTTCTCATTTAGTAATTTTCTGAAACACTAACCATTTAGCTTTTGTCCTTAATTTGCCTTATGTCATGTGTGTATGTATAGATATAAATTTAGACATATATGTATACCTAAAGACACTCATCCCAATTCTGGAAGGTGAAGAAATGGCTCGACTAGCAAAAAGAAAAGACTAAAGTCCCTATGACTCCAATAAGAAATACACAGGACCTAGATGAAGAAAACTTTAAAGTGCTACTGAGGGAAAACTAAAAAAGAGGGAAGGAGAGAGCAAGAGAAAGAGAAACTAGAAACAACCAAAGTGTCCACTGATAAAGTACTGAAAACATAAATTATGGCTTCTTCACTCAGTACAATACTATGAAATTTGGGTGCCTGGGTGGCTAAGTCAGTTAAGCGATTAACTCCTGATTTCAGCTCAGGTCACGATCTCACGGTTTGTGCGTTCGAGCCCCATGATGAACTCCACATTAACAGTGTGGAGACTCCTTGGGATTCTCTCTGTCTCTGCCCCTGCTCTCCCTCTCTCAAAATATAGAGACTTAAAAAAAATACCATGCAACTCTTAACTACTACAAAGGAAATTTAAATGCGAATATAGAAAGAATTCCAAAATATGTGAAAAAAAACCAGATGCATTAAAGTGCATGCAGCATGATCCCTGGATGTAAGAAAGAGACGAATACATGTAAATTTAAGCTTTTTTTTTTTTTCCAGGAGAGCATTCCTGTGAAAGGGAGACTTTTATTTTTCATTCTGTACCCTTCCAAATGGATTGAAAATTCCTACTCCTACCCATGTGCCACTGAATTATTAACAGAGATTATTAAGGTAGGGTACTTATAGCCTCTTTTTCTTTGCTCACTCATATTTCTCTGAATTCGCAATTATAAAAAAAGGAAACAAAACCATTTGAAAATTAGAATATTATGTGGTAGTATAAAGACAGAAATGATTGTACAACTTAAACATATTTAAAGCCATTCGTATATTTTTTAATTATCGTATATTCTATAAGGCTAACTATAAATTATAAGTTAAGTGCTTAAAATCAGTATTTTTCAAAAGTTAAAATAAATATTTTGGTGAGCCGTGTCAGAGACGTATTTATATATATGTATGTATATAATTGAACATAAAGGTTTCCTTTCCATGAATTTGTGAAGGATAATTTTGTGTATTGAGCTCTTTAGTATACTAGAGCATGAAAATAATTAAAAGACAGGCTCTGACTTTAATATTTTAGTTTAATGGGAGAATAAAAACATGCACATAAAAGAGTAAAGCTTTCTTAGGGAGCCTGGGTGGCTCAGTCGGTTAAGCCTCCGAATCTTGGTTTCCCTTTAGGTCACGATCTCACAGTTGGTGGGTTCGAGCCCCTTGTCCTAGCCCTGCTTGGGATTCTCTGTGTCCCTCTTTCTGTGTTCGTGCCCCGCTGGCGCGTGCGCACTCTCTTTCTCTCTCTCTCCCTCTCCCCTCAAAAATAAATAAATAAACTTAAAACAAAAAAAACCAAGGTAAAGCATTCTTACATAACTACAGGGCAAATGTGCTGTAGAGCAAAATGTAGTGATTCTTACTTTCCAAGTGATGGTTGGGAGAATTTCTGTCTCTTCTCCTTTAAATGGTTATTTAAGCTTCCTTGTTCTTTGGCTTCCGAAATAAGTGGAAGTCACATTATACTGGTATGGCTTCATTAAAATATAATATGACATTTATTAAAGCCGTATCTAGTGAGTCACAGAATTTTCAGCCCTCTGTATTTTTCACTGTTGTAATAGCAATAGCTCCTATCGCTTAGTATTCAAATGTATTGATAATCTGACTCAAAGCTAGATCTTCTTAATATACTATTCTTATCTTGATAACTACCCTGCAGTTAACTGATAACTAAGGATCAGTACCATGTTATTGTGTAATTAGTTCTCTGATGAGTAATCCGAGACTAACAAAATCTTTCCAAGGATATATGGGGAACCTTAGATCACATAGCTACTTCTAGCTAAGTTGGCAATTCGTTGCCAAATTCTATTACTGCTTCCTTGGTTTTGGTTTTGAGTTGTATACACTTCTCACTTGGAACGTAGGCAAAGATTTTATAGCTAAACGTTTAAACATGTTTCGTGCCGGCATGAAACATTAATTTTTCTTAATGTTTACTTATTTTTGAGAGGGAGAGACAGAGCTCAAGTGGGGCAGGGGTGGAGAGAGAGAGAGACACAGAATCTGAAGCAGGCTCCAGGCTCTGAGCTGTCAGCCCAGAGACAGATGCGAGGCTCAACCTCATGAACCGCAAGATCATGACCTGAGTGGAAGTCAGATGCTCAACTGACTGAGCCGCCCAGGTGCCCCACTGCATTATTTTTCTAAAATAGGTTTGGTCCTATCACTTTTTTGCTTTAAAAACCATCCTGGTAATTATTGAATAAAATTACTTTTTAGTAAGGTGCAAACAAGCCTTCATAATCAGATCTTCCATGATTGCCAGGGTTTTAGTTCTAGCCACTTGCCTGTGATTGCCAACGCTCCAGCCACCTGTGTTTTTTGGGCGACAAACACATCACAAACTATTAAGTCTCTGTACCTTGGCTCGGACAACCCACTCTTCCAGGAGTTTCTGCTCCTTTGAAACTAGTGAAATCCTATTTGTCCTCCCACTCCACTGAAATATCGGTTCTTCTGTGTCTTCTCAAATCTCCCCACTTCTACCCGGGCAGAATCAGTTCATCCCTTCTGCAATTCCACAGACCTTAATATCCAGCACCTATTGTAACTTGTTATATGATTATTTTTAAAATCTGCTTATGTATGTGTTGTTCTCCCACTAAACTCTAAGTACGTGGATAACAGAGACCATGTTGCCCATTTTTGCCTTCCTAGTTTCCGCCATAATGTCTTGCACTCACTTGGTTGCTTCCTAAAGGCTAATCGAATGAAAAGTACTGAAATGAAGTTTTATGGGTTTATAAGTTAGTTCTTTCTTAATGTTTATTTATTTATTTTGAGAGAGAGAGCACAGGGAAGAGCCAGAGAGAGAGGGGGAGAGGGAGAGAATCCCAACCAGGCTCCATGCTGCCAGCACAGACCCCGATGCAGGGCCCGAACCCACGAATTGTGGGATTGTGACCTGAGCCAAAACCAAGAGTCAGGCACTAAGCCAACTGAGTCACCCAGGAGCCCCTAAGTTAGAGTTCTTAATTGTAATTAATAGGAGCTGACTGTGGATGGCTTAAAGAGAAATTTATTTAACAAAAGGATATTGGGTAAGTCTCAGAATCAACAGGAAGGATGTCTTCATGCTCTGAAAAGAGGCAGAAACAAAAGGAGATGGGACATGTGTAACAATTGCCAAAATCACTCCACACAGCAGCTCGCTGTGGACCCCATTGTCATTACTGCAAAGCCTGGGATCCAGAGGTCACTGCGCCCACACTCCTGCCCCCAAACGTGGGATGACTCCATGGCACGATTACCAATGCTCTTTGGAGGCTGTGTTGCTTAAAACTTTACCATTCCTGAAGAATTCTCCATTATCTCTGCTTTTTGTGCTGCTTTCTCTTGTTTCAAAGTCTAGGACAAGTGGTTCTCATTGGCAGAGCTTAGGTAACGGATTTGTGCGCTTTGTCAGGGGAGCTGAGAAAGTGGACAATTATTCAAAAATAGAATATTCAGGGGCGCCTGGGTGGCTCAGTCAGTTAAGAGTCTGACTTCGGCTCAGGTCATGATCTCACAGCTCACGAGTTCAATCCCCGTATCCGGCTCTGTGCTGACAGCTTGGAGCCTAGAGCCTGCTTCGGATTCTGTGTCTCCCACTCTCTCTGACCTTCCCTTGCTCACACTCTGTCTCTTTCTCCTTCAAAAATAAATAAACACTTAAAAAAAATTAAAAAACAAAAATAGAATATTCATATACTATGCGGCCCTCTCTCCCACACACGCGCACGTACACACACACGTGTAGATAGCAAATGTCTACCACAGTTTACCCCTTCAGGTGGATAATATCAACATGTACTCTTCTGCCCGTACTTAGCCTCAGAAAATATTTTTGCCTCATTTAATGCAATTTATTTACCACATAACCAAAACCCCACTTACTTTGTCCCTTAAGGTACCAACCCAAAATCAAATATCTTTTTCTATTCAAAAGTCAAAAGCTCAAAGTCAAAACTCTCTCTAGTTTTGTTCCCCCTAGTATCATGTAACTTAGGGATTAAACTCTAAAGTAACCACCAAAGACCCAACTTTTAAAAAGTGTTATTCAAGAAAGAAAAGACAGAAAACAGGGTTAAATGTCAGAGTTTATTTCTACAACTGTCACAAAGCTGTTATCAGAACATGGGATTTCTGTTCTTTCCGTGACCCCTTTGTCTTCGGGCAACACGGCAGCTGACCAAAGTTCTTTATCCATTGAGGTGACCCAACCTGGCATGCCAAGAGCAACTGGCCTCTGCTGGGTCTAACTGTGTTAGGTTACTGTACTTTCCTTTTAATTTTGCCTCAGGACATGGAAGTCCTAGGAAGTACTCAGGGAATTCTTTAGGTTTTGTCTTTACTTCTTTCCGGCTCTACTCTATAGCAATGCCCAACTTCCCCCTTTATGGTCGGGATCCATCACTCTGCACAATCCCTTTTTGTCTGCTCACCAAGTTCCCCTAGGAGTCTCATCATCCGGTTCAACTCGGACAACTGTTATTCCTCCTGGTATGTGTAAGTTCTCTTTCCTAGGGCCCTGACACTTTTCATCACAAGATCTAAGGTCTGCAGCAACACACATCTATTCTCATACTTTTAGGAGACAGTAGAAGTGCAACCAACACAGAGCTCCAGAGTCAACATGAGCAGCAGTGCCAGACTCTTGGAGACCAAGAGCAGAATGTTTGCAAGTGGGTAATCAGCATGGTGGGAGGCGCCTTTCCTACCCACGCCCTTTCTCTGCAGATCGTATATTGTGGCTCCAGGAGAAACAGGACAAATACTGATCTCCAGTTTAGAGAATAGCATGCATAAAACTTACGAGATGTTGTCTTCTTCCTGTTGGAGTAATGAATCATTAATAGCTTCTATTGCTATCTTGTGTTTGCTTCTTCATAACGGAATGCGTAGTAAGACTAATGAATTCCATAGGCATTACGTTACTTCATTCATTGTAAAGCAATTTCCTAGGTAAGAAGCAATGTTGTGTGTGAAATTACGGTGGTACATAAGGTATTCAGTAAGTCAGCGGATGGTAGAAAAAGGAGGCAAATTCCAGTGTGATTCTAGTTCAGCAGAACAAAATATTTCTCCCTGCATGATGGAAGGAATCTAATTATTCAAAGACCACTAGTCCTTCTGGAGTATGTGGATAGACCAGAGACTCGGGTTTGGCTATGGCTGGAAAATTTGGGCACTCAGCAGAAGTGGTGGGCAGGTTAGAGGAAATCGACGTTGTTGAAACTGCCGCCGTCACCATTTTACTTTGTTCATGGGCCCGAATGAGCAAACTTATGGGTGGTCAGGAAGAAGTATGACTGACTTCCATAGAGTTGGTCATTCTGTTCATCTGATTTTTAAGAGCTTGCACCGCAGTGAGAGCCACCCGATGGTCCAAAGCCTTTCCATTACCAGGCCTATCATTCCCCAGTGGTCCTGGGCGAGACTTTGATTAACTTTTCTTAGCCATTGCATGTCATAGGCTGCTCAAGTCCTATCCCTTAATATTAGCCAGTTTTACTCTGCCAGCACAGGTTAGACCAGATAGAAATACTGGATTTCCCCATCTTTTCCCTAAGGATTAGTTGCTATTGAACAAACGAAAGAATCCTTGTGAAAAATGGAGAACCAAGCTCAGAAAATAGGCAGAAACGAAGGGAAGCCATGTTGCCAGACCTGTGGTTGAAATTGTTCGAAGATCAATTTGTTGAAGATGTCACTAGCCCAAAGCCGAACCCTGGACTCTTTGGTTGATTCTGTATGTTGTGCCTACCACTGGCCACCTCAGCACTGCTTGTCATTGGAAACAACTGTGCCACAGACACCACCTCCAGGGAAAATTCCCCACAGCTAGTTTCATTGTGTTTCTGTGTCTCATTAGTGGAACCTAAAGCACGTGCCCATGCCCTAGTTTCTAGAAAATCCAAGAAAATGAGTATGAGAGTTTTAGCTTTCATTTCTGGTTAAATCAAGGTCTCTGTGGAAGTCCTCGTGGCACGTTCTGTCTTTGCTGCATATTTCTCTCAGGAATTTGGAGTAATGATCCCATGTTTCCTATGCACCTTTGATCCCAACTTCCTAGCCCTTTTTTCCGTACCTCCTATTATTTGCCTTTGCTGCTCACTCCTCAGTTTTTAGGCACTGACGCTTCTCACATTGAAATACATACTGATTTCTCTGATCTCTCTGTGACTTCATGAATTTTGAAAGCAGCTTCAAGTTTCTCATTTTCTTTTTTATTCAGACATTTTCTGCAGGAGTTTTCATCCTTCAGTTATATTCTCTGAAACCTTAGCAGTCATGGGCATAATGGTCTCAAATGTTTTAGCAATAAAATTATTTCCAACCTCCTTCATGGGAAGTTTGCAGGACAGATAACAGTGTGGATGATTTGACTGAAGGGTGGGTCAGGCTCTTGCCCTTTCTCCGCTAAGGGCGGCCGTTTCTTCATCCGTACAGCCTCCTCTAGGCTGCCTGTATCACTTGGAGTTTTGAGGTTGCAAAGTAGCTGATGGTGTAATTGATTAGAGGAGGATGAAGGCTCAAATGGCTGAAGGGGAGGGTGGAAACTCAACTAGGAACCAATAGCTATAGGCGATCTCAGTAGCTAGAACCATTTTTTCGTTTTTAGGGCACTCCTGCTAGGTTTGTTTTTTTTGTTGTTGTTGTTGTTTGTTTGTTTTTTGTTTGCCTTTTGCTCAACATTAAAGGTCCTGAAGCAAGTCCACTTTGGCCACATGCTCATCCATTGGTCAGGACATCATGATTTACAGTCCCAACCTGATAGCGTGCGACACCAGAAAGGCAATTCTGGTCAACCTACTAGCTATAAATTTGTGGCCTGGGAGACAGATAAGGAAGGAATCTATTAAGAAAGGTGCAAAATCAACTAGGTAGTAAAGAAATTAGTTTTGACCCCAGCACAGGGGAGAGGTGGGGACTGTCCTGAAAATTCCAATTAACTTTGAGCAGACAGCACAGGTTAACTGCAGCTAGGTGGGGTAGGAGGTATAATTAGGCAATTATATTTATGAAGGTGGCATACCAAGAGTTGTGTCAGAAATTATAGTAAAACTAAAATGGCTCAGAATAGCCAGATGAAGCCATTTGTGAGAAAATGCAAGGATTTGAAAAGCCTCCTTTCTATATGAAAAGGTTTGGTATATAATTTTTTAACTTTTTAATTTTTGACAGAGAGAGAGAGAGAGAAACAGAGCACAAGTAGGGGAGGTGCAGAGAGACAGGAAGACACAGAATTCAAAGCAGGCTCCAGGCTCTGAGCTGTCATTACAGAGCCTGCTGCAGGGCTCAAACTCACAAACCATGAGATCATGACCTGAGCCGAAGTCAGACGTTTAACCAACTGAAGGACCCAGGTGCCCCTGAAAAGGTCTGGTATATTAATAGGCAGCTCAGGTATCATTATTCTGGAAATTGCCACTAGGTTCCAAGTCCCTGTCCACAATCTCTGATCATCACTTGAAAATTTTTGAGTAAAGAGATGACAAATGACAGCAACTCCAGGAAAATGTGAAAATAACCAGAGGAAAAATATTGATGAGATCAAATCCTTGGAATCAATATTTCTATACCAAATTTAGAACATTAAGGGCAAATCTAGGTGACCACGGCTGCAGAAAATAAAAAAGAAAATGGGAGATTTGAACAGTATATAACCATCCGAAAAATGTGTGTTGCCTCTTTCTTAAATCTAATATATTAGTGGCGCCTGGGTGCTCAGTCAGTTAAGCATCCTACTCTTGATTTCAGCTCAGGTCATGATCTCATGGATGTAAGATCAAGCCCCGCATCTGGCTCTGACCTGAGCGTGGGTCTTGCTTGGGATTCTCTCTCTCACTCTCTCTCTGACCCTCCCCTGCTTGTGCACCTGCTCTCTCTCTCTCTGTCTCTCTTTCTCTCTCTCTCTATCAAAATAAATAAACATTAAAAAAATCTTGTATGTTAAATCTGATATATTAAATTTATAATTTTCATTTGAAGTGTTTTTTTGGGATTTTAAACTTAATAGATGCAATCTTATTTGATAAATTTTAACAGTATTTATAAGTTTAAATAAATCTGAATCATTGAATCTTTATTATTAGGTTTATAAGTTCATTTAAATACTAAAGAAAATTTTTTAAGATTTGTAATTCCACTTGCTTTTATGTTTGAGGTACTTTAGAACATCAGATATATTAAATATTTTAAGTTGAAAAGTTTCAGATAATTAATTACATTCCCAAAGACTTTGTATATTTAGGAGAACATACACTTTGCATGACTTTAATGTGACATGTTTAACATACAAGTTAAATTTGTAAGTTGTACTTAAATCCTTGGGGAAATTTGGTATCTAAAATTCAGAGACTAACTGAATATTAATTAACAATCACCAAATTTGTAAGTAGATTTATTTGATATATAAGTTGTATGTACAACTTTTATTTAAAATTTTAATATGCTGACTATGAATGGAAAAAAATGCAGATGTAAGGATTTCTTTCTGTATACAAAAGCTATCCATATACATTTAAGAGAAAAGCACCTCAATTATCGAAGGATAATTTTTCAAAAGGATTGATGTACTCTCACCGCGGGAAGGGAGAATGATGCATGATGGCCCAAAAGTTACAGATGTCCACCATGCTTGCCCCGCAAGGCCCTTCGCCTCTGTGGAGCCCATTTGAAAACCCCTAGTGAAGTGGTCGATGCTGGTCTTGTGGTTTGAGCCTCAGCTTTGCCACAGTATGACACTGGCCAACTCACGTTTGCCCTGCCATTCTTAGTCTCATGTGCAAAATAGAGTAATGCCCCCCGAATTATTGAGTCCTGAGGATTTGATGAAATCAAGTGTGTGCAAGCTGTAGCGTGTCATCTGTAAAGTGACGCGTCATCGCCACATTCATCGGAGCTACCGACACCGCTGTCAGTGGAACCAAACAGTAATCGCTCATGCTTGTCCATCTCATGCAACAGTTTCTCATTTTCAGGCAGAGCGCATAGGGCGTCACACGTTTCCTATTCTCTTCCAGCCTCAGGCTTCCTCCGGCGCACACATATACACGCTTTCCTAGCAAGGTACCAGCATTCATGTGCTTCCCGGGGCTCGGGTGTGGCCTCCTGCCTCGTACGGGTGGGGTGCGTGTATCTGATGGTGCAAGCTTCTAGTCATGTTCACTTGTCTGTTCTCATGGCCCGAATCTGCGGGGTTGCCAGCTAGCCCCTCTCGTTTCACACTTACCACATTTAATCACCAGATAGTAACGTCTCCAGCTTAAATCGCCACAGTTCATGTTTTCATTGTTCAACTTCTATGCTGCAGCTTTAGGGTATAAACCACAAATTTCCCTCTCTTTTTATTTGGCCCCCTCCTGTTGCCATTCTGCAGAGACCTGACAGCCTTCCACTTTTAAATGATTGCTATTGATTCTCTTTTCAGAATATACGAGCCCCTGGCCTCTTCGCAGAATTAAGTTGTCCCCCTGTCACAGGGACCCTGATTTTTGTTGACCCTTCTGCGTGAGCCTCCCGCGTACCTGTGCTGTGCCTGGGCCCTCCTGTGCCCTCTGCCTGGAACACATCCCTTTCTTCGCCCCTTGGCTAGCACTCCGTCATTCTTTGACTCTTCTCCAAAGCCCCATCTTCCAAAAAGGTTCCCAGCCAGGCCAGGTGTCCCTTCCATGTGCTGGCAAATCACCCTACAGATGGTTCTGTAATTGTCATCATCGATACATTGTTATTATTCCCGCTAATCCGTGAACTCCCTGAGGCCACAAGCAAGCTCATTTATCTTTGAATCCTTGGCACCGTATGCAGTTTCTGGAATGCAGTAAGAGTTGATGAAGCATTTGTTGAGTAAATTAAAAATTAATATGAATAAATAGATAGACCGATTGATTTAAATAAGCCATGACTCAAACTGTAGATAACCTATTCCATTCTAAACCAAACTGAAAACGTAGCATTCATCTCTTTATCAATGTCCTTGCCTTTGGTTCAGTTATCCGGAGGAGAAACTCCTGGTCACCTTTGTTTTGCCTCCGTTCCTCCCTTCACTTTCTCTAGTAAGGAACCATTTACTGAAATCCTGTAGATGTTACCCCCGCAGTATCTACTGCATCTAACTTCTCCTTCCTGTTTCCACCACTCTCTCCTTTATCGAAGCCTTGATTTCTGGGTCGCCTCCCTTCTTTCTCTTTTACAGTTCATTATCGAATAGTCGCTTTTATAACACACTGGTACCATTTTTTCCCCCATATAGTTCTTAGTATATCGCAAAGTATCACTTCCTGGATCAAAACCTTTAATGAATTCCAATTCAAAACATAAAGCAGTAATTCCTCAAAAATTTAGAAACTATCACTCTCTCTCAGGTAAAACATTTTAAGAACATACAGTGTACAGACACATATTTATAAATGTATACTTAAATTATGACTGTACTAATACAATAGGTATGTTCTTAAACAGGTGTAGATAGGGGCACCTGGGTGGCTCAGTCGGTTAAGTGTCCAACTTTGGCTCAGGTCATGATCTCGCGGTTTGCGGGTTCGAGCCCCATGTCGGGCTCTGTGCTAACAGCTCAGAGCCTGGAGCCTGCTTCAAATGCTGTGTCTCCCTCTCTCTCTGCCTTTCCCCCACTTGCACTCTGTCTCTTTCTCTTTCTCTCAAAAATAAATAAAGATAAAAAGATAAACAGGTATAAAAATATAAAAAGTTGAGATAAAAAATAAAAGTCTTTGAATAATTATATTTTTAATGTTTCAAGAACTTTTCAGCTCTCTAAATTTTGTCAATAATGTATGTTTATTTCCATAGCACATAATTTGATTAAGTATTTTATATGAATAGATTTTGTGTGTGTGTATTCATATGTATGGCATATGTACAGGAGTCTTATTTTTGAAAACTTGGGTTAATACTTTGTGAGGCAGTAGCTGAGGTTGCTCTTCTCATTCCAAGTTCAGTTTTATTTCAATACCTACTTGAAGGGCTCTCATGACAAAAAGAAGTAAAAAGCCCCACGATCTCACAAAGTCATGATACATAGCATACCATTCATGAGAAGGTTCATTATCACTAACATCGGATCTATACCCATGTTTCAAATATCATTTCTTAGAATGGTATTTCTTGTCAGGTCTCCTCAAATCACCCCTGTGCTTGTTCGTCATGTGGTCGATGGACACCTTGTACTTAGGGTAAAGGGAATGTCCGCTCCGCCACTGCATTTATCTGCGATGGCACTGTCAGTGTTGTCTCCGATCTGTGAGTTCTCCGAAGAAATCCTGTAAAACTATTTGCCATGCTCACTTTGGCAGCACATATACTAAAATTCTTTGCTGTTTCGTGAACATGCTTTCAGTTAACATTAGAGTGGCATAGTCTATAAATGCACCTAACTGGGCCCCCAAATCTGCAAACTCACTGAAGGTAGGTAGCATGTTGCCGTGAGCACCTCACTGAAAACCAGCGAAGACTCGAGGGCCCCTCCCAACCTCTCAGCATTCCGGAGCGCCCACTCTTCCCTCGGGACGCCTCCCACGCTGTGCAGTAAATCAGACGTGACCTTGCAGCATGGTCGGTGAGGGAACCAGTCAAGAGAGTAAATTTTAGTAACGCTTATTTTTTATTTTTTAGTTTTTAAGATGAAAAATTAAACTAACTGAAGTTTGGGGCACCTGGGTGGCCCAGTCGGTTAAGCGTCCTACTCTTGGTTCCAGCTCAGGTCATGATCTCCCCATTCGTCAGTTTGAGCCCTGTGTCGGGCTCAATGCTGACACCGTGGAGCCTGCTTGGGATTCTCTCTCTCCCTTTCTCTCTCTGCCCCTCCCTTGCTAGTGCTATCTTTGTCTCTCTCAAAATAAATAAACTTAAAAAAAAAATAAAACTAACTGAAGTTTTGACACCTCCTCACACACCAGTGCGTTCTCTGGCATACCTCCCAGGGCTTACACCCCACCTGGGGAAGGCTGGCGTAGACAGTCAAACCCAAACTGCTGTCTCTGACTCCCAGGTACTGTACAATTCGACCCTAAGCCATGTGAGAAATAAATCCTTCCGTGTCACTCACACTGTCCCATATTTATTTTATGCTGCACGCCAGGCATACGCCTTGTTCGTAAACATCCCCGGTGTCTTTCTCCCTCTGTGCACATGCTCTCCCTTCTGCCTCGAATGTTCTCCTCAGTGTCTCTGCCTGTCAGGTTTCTCCTCCATGAAATGTCCATTTGGGTATGATTCCTTTTTATCTCATCTGAACATAGGTTTATAGAACTGGAAGGTTTTCTTTGGCACTTGATTTAGAAATAAATATGCACATGTATTATCTCTTCATCAGCAGACTATAAACACCTTAAGAGAAAGCACTGGGTCTCACTATTTTTTCAGTTCCTAACAATTATCCCGCAAATTTCTTGGCACACGGTAGGCGTGTGTTAGGAGGCAGTGTGTTACTATAGTACAGTCTAGAGTTGGGAATCACATTGACCTGAATCACAGAAGAATGACCGTTTTTTGTGAAAATTTTGGAAACAAAATTACCTTTTGTCATTGAAAACTACCCAAGAAGAGAATGGTTATACATTCCTTGTCACTGGAAGCGGTGAAGCAGGAGCCAACTGAAAATCCCTCAGAGAGGTGGAGAAGAGACGTCACCATTTGGTGAAACATCAAATTGAAGTTCCTTTCAGTGGCATGACTCTATGATTTGGAGGAGAAAAAAAAAATCCCAAATTTCTGAGGACATTTCCAAGGCGAATGCCATTATATTTTAAAGTCACCTGCCATATCTCAATTATATCGACCATTTCCATTCCTATTTATTGACTAACACTTATATAGGACACCGTTTTAAATGTTTGTTTATTTTTGAGAGAGAGAGACAGACCAACAGAGTATGAGCAGGGGAGGGGCAGAGAGAGAGGGAGACACAGAATCCGAAGCAGGCTCCAGGCTCTGAGCTGTCAACACAGAGCCCGATGCGGGGCTCGGACTCACGAGCTGTGAGATCATGACCTGAGCCGAAGTCGGATGCTTAACTGTGTCCCTAGGGACGCCATTTTAAAACAAGAGGTAACTTCAAATTTTGATAGGTTCGGTCATATTACACATTAACTAGTTTTACCTATTAACCGATTCAGTCATTGATTGTATACAAGCTGATTTTAGAGGCCTGGCTGTCCTGTTGATAGAACAAGAATTATTAAATCCATTAATTCAGTGTGATATCGTCCAGCCAGGTTCCCTAGGCACAGACAGCGAAGGCAATTTAGGTAATGGAGGGTTACATCATATTTTGCAGGGCTAGTTTTATCATCTTCTGCACTCAGCTTTGACTATTTAGCAACCGGAAAAAATACTTGTAAACATTGTTTGTGACTAGGACTGATAATAACCTACCAGTACAAAAGTATAAAATACACACACACACACACACACACACACACACACACAATCTATGGTGCTTGAAATACTTGTCGTTAGAGTCTGTTCTGGGAGATAGTGTGGCAGTGCACTTATTTTTAATTAAAGATGATATCCCTGCATGTGCCCCATACTTACGTGGTGTTCTCCTAGTCCCGCCTGGGAAACACAAAGAGCAGGTTACTGGATTAAGAACAGTAAGAGTGAAAAACGACAGAGAACCTTGAAGTTGCTTAAAAATAGAAAAACACCCACGATGTGGAGCAGGTGGAGGACAGGTCACACTAATTCAGAGTTGTCCATCAAGACCACACCTATGTATGATCACCCTCAGCTCCTAATGAGCCCTCGGCCAAGGTGTGCATGGCCCATTAGCAATCAGAACTGGCCTTTTAGAATGTTCTAAATTCTGCCACCTTTGGACACCAGAGAAGTCACCTATTAGAGAATCAAATCAAAGAGTATAAACAATTCTCCACTTTATTTAACCAAACCCTTTTTTGAAAATGTTTATTTATTTTTGAGAGAGAGAGAGAGAGAGAGCATGCCAGTGGGGCAGGGGCAGAGAGAGAAAGGGAGACACAGAATCGGAAGCAGGCTCCAGGCTCTGAGCTGTCAGCACAGAGCCCGACACAGGGCTTGAACCCACGAACCGTGAGATCATGACCTGAGCCAAAGTTGGACACTTAACTGCTTAACCGACTGAGCCACCCAGGCACCCCCCAAACCCTTCATATTACGTTTACCTGCCACGTCCGCCCCCTCTGCTCCCCTATTTAATCTCCCCCGGTGGAGTGGAAAGGAAAATTAATTAACCCAGGATTCAGCAATTTACAGTGTAAGCTTTTTGAGAGTGTTGGGTTTTGATCTTTGGCACAGACCCACTACCCCTCTTAAGAGTGAGGAGAAGGAATATCCATGTTTAAAAGAAAAAAAAATAGGAAGAAAGAAAGGAAGGAAAGGAGGAAGGGAGGGAAGAAAGAAAAGGAAATGTTTTAAAAGGAAGGAGGAAAGGAAATACCCTCTATGTAGTTTTTACTATGAACCAGTTTTGGGAATCTCTAATCCAGTGTTTTTCCAGTGCTGACTTGTGAAAAGTCAGCATCACCTGGGAGCTTATTAGAAATGCAAATTCTTAGGCCCCACCCTAGACTCACGGTATCAGAAGCTCTGGGGTGGGGGTCCAGCAATCTGTGTTTTAACAAGTTTTCCAAGTGGTTCTATGACACACGCACCAAGGAATGTGTTCTCCTGCTCTGCCCTAAAGCAAGCGTGTTTTTCTGTGAAGCCATATCCATATATGATGGGCCCCCAAAAGAAGCTTCATCCCTGCAATAATTTTGTTCTCTCTCTCTCCCTCCCTCTCTGGTTCTCACAATCTTAGGGAGACTGTAAAAATAATAAATGAACATATAAAAATGCAATTTATATTATGGTTATTATATACATACCTCATCAATTTTCCTAGTTTATAGCAAGGCACCTTGGGGTTACAGAACATGTGTTGCTCATCTACGTACCCCGCTGCAAAAAGTAGCATAATGTCTTACACATTCATAAATATTGGTCAATGAACAAATAAACTATTGTCTTATAGAATGCAAGTTTTCCGTTTGGAATTTACAAACACGTCCAGTTAAGGTAGCAGATCTTTAATTTCTGTTTCGTGAGCAGAACGGAACGTTCTCATCCAACGTTACACACATGGCGTGTGTACTTACAGCTGAAACATAATGGAAGTTAATTACCACAACCCAAAAAACCAATTCAAATCAAGTTTCCTGCTAATTTGGAATCGATAACTTAAATTTTCTATGTGAAAGAAAATCAGATTCCTCGTTCAGCCCTAGGTTCTCAAAACATGGTAAATCATGGTTGATAATGATGATATTGATATCAGGGTTACATGCCCTTAAGTAAAGATTTATCAGAAAATTGTATGTCATTCTCGGCAACCTAAAACAAATTTACGCTGGTGAGAAAATTGGAAAATATTTGCTATTAACTCACCTACTAGAAAAAGTATATTACATGTTATTACTGAAATATGGGTTTTGAAATGCTAAACCATAAAATCAAACACAGATGGTTAAAAGCAATTTTTTTCATGGTCACAGATTTATGGCTCAGTTAATCAATATTTGAAATATATGTGTGTAGCTCGGTTGTTAAACCATTTCTCTACAAATTAATATTAATGAGAAATTCAATAGCATTCGGCAGCAGCATTCTGTCACCGTGCTAGAGTAATCATTGATTTTAATTTTAAATACTAATGCATTGGCAATTTTTGGTCAGCTTAAAGCAATAATTGCACAGAGACAGGAAGACCTAAGCCAGGCGAAATTCTATTGTAGGAGATTTGATAGCAAAGCTGTCGACAGTGACCAGTTAGCAAAATCTGAATTGTGCTCCCCAGCAATTGGCAAATGATTATGAATTCTTACGTCCCTCCTAATGAAGAGCTGGCCCCCGGGGTTATTTGGTTTGCAGTTTACAGCCAGTCTGCTTAATAGCTGCCTGGTGTCGGAGATGGAGTGGTTCCTTCTGAACAAGAAATTCGATCATGAGACCAAGGAACAGAGCCGCCAAAACAGCTGGCGTTTTGTACCAGGAGAGAGTAGAGAGGAGAAAAGATTGAGAGGAGTGACAACAGGTGAACAGCGACCTTTGTGAAGTCCCAGCATCTTGGCGTGAGAGGCCCGATAAAATACGGACCATGTATTACGAGGCCAACCGTATACTCTTTCTGAAATGGCAAAAACAGCGTGCTCTAATAATTGCAGATTAGAGAAAAACAGATTTCTCTTTAATCAAGATGAGATGATCCCAAAGCCTAATTAACAAACTATTGAACAAAACGTCTCCAGATCCTACAACCCCAGGCAGGGGCCCCAGCCAGACCCATCTCTCTTTGGGCCTTCACAAGTGATTGTATGTATATATTGCATATGTATAAATGATACTAAGTAGGGAGAAAAATACCAGGTTGTTCCAAAAGTGGGAGAGATTTTGTGGGGGAAGTGGGAAATGCACGGAAAATAAAAGACTTCACGAAAAATAAACAACAGTATATATTCTTATTTCCGTAAAATTATGCCTTTGTGGGTAGACAAATTAGAGATAAAAGTTCCAGATATAGCTATTGACTTACAGAAAATCCCATGACAAGTTACCAAATAAAAATTAGATTTTAAAGTCTATAGAGTGTTCATATAATGGGTAAATGCAAATAATGAAACAAAAAAGAGAAACCAGAGATATTTATGTCTAAATGACTGTATTTGCCTGTTTACCTAGAAGAAGATATAAAAGGGTACCTACTGGTCTATTAAAAACAGATAGGGGTGCCTGGGTGGCTCAGTCGGTTGAGCAACCGATTTTGGCTCAGGTCAAGATCTCACAGTTCATGGGTTGGAACCCCGCGTCGGGCTCTGTGCTGACAGCTCAGAGCCTGGAGCCTGCTTCAGATTCTGTGTGTGTCCTCTCTCTCTGCCCCTCCCCTGGTTGTGCTCTGTCTCTGTCTCTCAAAGATAAATAAACATTAAAAAAATTTTTTTAATGAAAAAATGGATACCCCAGGAGACTAGGAAGGTGGGAAAGTTATTCGTGTTTCCTGTACACACCTTTGTATTATTTCACTTATACACCATATATACACAACAATTTTTTCCTGGGTTGTTAAAGTACAACCCAGGAAACTGCTCACAACTCGCGTATTCAGCTCAACAGATTATGACGAAGTGAACACAAGCACGTACCTGCCACACAGTTACACGTGAAGAAAAAAAATGATTGCTATCTCAGGAGCCTTCCTCAAACCTTCCGATCACAACCTCTGGGACCTCTATCTCTTTTGATCACCGTCTTTCTCTGTAAATTGGTTCTGTCTGCTTTTCAATTTAATATAAATGAAACAATACACTATATATTTTCTGTATCTGGATGCGGTCATTTGACCTTATGTTGTGAGGTTCATCCACGCTGCTTTAGGTAACAGTAGTGTCTTCCTTTTCATTCTGTATATAAAAATATATTCTCAACATAATTCACTTATATTCTCTACTATTGATGGACACATAAGTTGCTCACAACCTCAAGAGAGTAGGGCTAATCTGAATGCTGCCACAGAAATTCTGGTGCATTTTCATGGATACACACTCTATCCCCTTGTGTGTATCCGGGTTCTGTTGGCAGTGAGCAACCTGAGGGATGAGGTAAATGTTCTGGGCAAAATTCAGTCTTGCTTAACGTTTGCTATATGATACGTTCCCCAAGTTCAGGGTTTCTCTCTGTATTTCAATCCACTTCAGTCCGGGCGCCACCTGGGCCCTCCGTGTTGCCTCTACGGGGCTTCGGGGGAAAGGGGAGCAGCCAGGAAGGACGTTCACGCTGCATCCTGTGGCACGAGTAATAAATCACTCTGTCTCTGACCCAGAGGCCTTCTGTCTTCTGTCAGTGTCAGTGAAGTATCAACGGGCCAACCCATCACTTGTAACAAAGTAAAATCAAGTCCCAGCCTGATGCCCACCACATCAGACATTCCAGTGTGCATCTCCCACAAACATAGCCACAATAACAACATCAAAACCAGGAAAATGACATCAACATTTTACTGGCCCCGTAAATGTACTGCGTGTCCACCATCAATAGCACCCAGTCCTTTGAGGACATCCGCCAGTGCAGTGGTAGGTGAAGTGGGGGCAGAATTTGGAAGACGCCGGTGGCGCTGATAGGGAACAGGGGTGGCCCGGCCGCCTGCACCCTGGTGCAGCATTCCCTGGGTGGAGACAGAGGCCAAGACGCGCTGGGGCAGCGGGTCTGGCCTGGGTCTGGCTCCAGCTCCAGCTCCGTGACACCGGGAGGCCCCTGGGACAGGTGTGACCCAGGAGCTGGCGTGGAGAACCACGCGCCTTCCACTGGCTGAGGCGCAAGGTGGAGCAGCACAAGGTTGGAACAGGTCCGCCCCAATGCAGCAGGGGCAGGGCCCGCTCTCCCCAGGCCGGGCGCGCCCCCTGCAATCCCGCTGGACCTTTAATTCCTGCAAGGCGACTGGCACCGAGCTGGGAGGTGCCCGGTGCCGGAAGGGGTCACAGATGGAGGGTGGAGGAGAGAGGAAAGGAAGGAAGTGCCTCTGGAGCCCTGCCAGCCCGAAGACTGCGGACAGAGGTGACCATAGACCCTCCCACGGATGCTCAGTCCAGGCTGTTAGGAACTGTCCCAGGTACCACCAGCACCCCTAGCTGGTTACTTTCCTCTCAGCCCTCTCCTAGCCCTTCAGGCATGGGCTGAATCACAGTCAATTATTTGATGGTCTTGAAAAAGATCCTCAAATCCCATTCAAGTTTTATATTAAAGCCATAGAGTCATGTCTTTATTCCCCCTAATCCCTTTATTGTCCTCCAGTCCGGGACAGTTTCTCAACCTTTTCTAACTTGTATGACTTTGACACTTGAAGATTACAGGCCAGTTAGTTGATAGAATGCCCGTCAATTTCACTTTCTGTGTTTCCTCATAAGGAGAGTCAGTATGCATTCTTGGTAGGAATATCACTGTTGTTGACTCTGTGTTCTTGTTGCATCTTATCAGGTGGTTCAGAATTTTAATTGGTGTAGTTACTGATAACATCCATCTTGATCACTTGATTAAGGTGTCGTCGGCAAGGATTCTTCACTGTAATATTACGCTCTCCTCGTTTCTATTTAATAAATGTTTCATGGGAAGTAATTTGTATATAATTTGATATCTAAAACTATGTATATATCCCACTTTTCATCAAACTTTAAACTTGTTTATTTAGGACTTAAGAGTTTTCTATTTTATTCAATGAGTCATGATCCATTGCTGCTATTATTTATTTTAATGCTCAAATTTTCTCAGACTTGCCCAGTGGGAGGCCATCCAAATTGGCTTCTGTGTCTTTTTGATACAATTCCATCAGAGTTTTTGCTTGCTTCCTGTCATAATAACATATCCAGGCTTATCTCATACTTTCCCTGCCTATATAGACATCTACGTATTCCATTTACATATTTTGAAAACCATGAGTTCACATCAATCATTCTATTTCCAATCAACACCAGAGGAATTATTTTAGCTTTGTGCCTTTCTGTGATTATAATTCCCTTCTCAAACAGTAAGAAACTTGGCATCCTTTATCCCTGATACATTTACTTATTTGTTCACTCTGTTCCACATAACCTAGTAGAAACCAGGCAAAGGATTTTGACACGCAATTCACAAAAGAGAATATCTAATTGCCAGGAAGCATCAGAAAAGGCACTAAACATCACTTATAATCAGAAAATGCAAATTGAACCCACAATGAAATTTCACTACACACCCAAGTGGGTGAGGATGGAGAGCATCATATTACTTTATGCTAGTCAAGTATAAATTACTACAACATTTTGGAAATGATTTGGGAATTCATTCCAAAGAGTAATGAGTAATGGATGTTTGTAATGAATCAAACTGAAAACTACCTGAAAGTCCATCAGCTTCTGAATACATGAATAAATTGTGGTGTATTTATATAAGAAACATTACACGGCAATAAAAAGGAACAAACTCCAAGAGATATCCAAAAATACAGACTAATTTCACAAACATAGCATTGAGCAAAAGAAGGATGGCCTTAAATGATGGCATCATACGAGGTTTTACAATAGCCATACAGCACTAGCCGCGCCTGGATGGCTCAGTCAGTTAGCATCCCACTCTTGATTTCAGTTCAGGTCATGAGATTGAGCCATGCGTTGGGCTCCACGCTGTCAGCGTGGAGCCTGCTTAAATTCTCTCCCTCCCTCTCTCTCTCTGTCTCTCTTTTTCTGCCCTTTCCCCTCTCAAAAATAATTAAACTTAAAAAAACCAGACAGAACTAAATATTATTGACTGAGGTGGTAAGTTAGAATAGCCGGCAGAGATGAAGGAGAGAACAAGGAAGGGAAGGGGGCATTTCTAGAATGCCAAGGTGTTCTATTTCTTGCAATCTTCTTTAGACATATTATACTTTATAGTTTAAAAAGGTTCAAAATTGATTGGCCCTTCCTAGATACAAATAATTGATGTAAGGTCTTATTATGTAGTAAATTGGATTTAAATTCTCAGTCAGGCTTTTAAGTCCTCTTAAATCAGTCCTGATTTATCTATCTAGTCTCATCCTTTGGTTCTCTATGATATATGTATTCTATAAACAACCAAGTCACACCCAAAGAAAAACGGAGAAAAGTCAAGAACAAGCAGTCTGCAAAAGAAGAAATACAATAAAAAACACTTTAAAAAAATCAACCTCACTGCAAATTAAGAAATGTAAACGTTCACTCTATATTCTTTCTTTATCAGGTTGGCAAAATAATGATAACATCCGGTATGGTAACGGTGTGGGGAAATAGGACCTCCCATTAAAATCGAGACAAGAAGAATAATGAAAGGAAAACAGAATACAGTTGGGTGATAAATCCGCTGAAAGCAATGAAGTGATGTTAGTTGAAAAATACAGCTAAGAACCAGAGGGGAGAAACCAAACTCAGTCAACACTAAAAAAAAAATCACTTGAGAGAAATACCCAGATCGTGCAATCCAAACAATACATAAACTTACATTTTTTTCTGAAGTCATCATTCTCTTCCCCAGATGCTTTGATGATGGTCAGTTCCCTCCTTGTTTGGCTCTAAAAATCTTTGCCAGGGGACAGGGGTTCCATAAAAGGAATTCAGAACCGAAAAACACTCTAATGGTGAAGTTAATCCTCAAATAACTTGAGAATTATAGATGACCTGTTTGAAAGACTCAAATACTGCCTTGATTATTTCTTAAATCTACCAAATAGGAATAATTAGAGATTCATTCAAGCACTGACGATGTCCATCGGAGAAGCAGCAAGGTAAGAGTATGAGGGAGAATCGAGGAGGAGACTTCCAGGGAAGGAAATAATAGTGCCATATCTCCTCACAAAGCTAAATACAGGCAAAGCAGTAACGAAGATTGGACTTAATAGCCTTTCCAATTCTCCAAGTCTAGTTTGGGGCTCCCTTATTTCCCCCTTTTGTAAATAAGTTAAATACTCTGAGGTAGGGCTGCCCCCATAGCGCTCAAGCCTTCTCAGTGAAGTCCAGCCCCTCTCACATCCTATTCTGAGTGGCCATTTCTCAGGTTTTCAAGCTCCTGCTGAAATCTTAACGGATTGACGTTATCCCTCTCACTGGGTGCCTTTTACCCAGGACTCTGTGCCTAACCAAGGAAGAGACGGAATATCTTTCTTGAGCTGTCAGAGAGATCTATATGGCGGGGCTCTTGCATGAGCGCCATCTATGAACTTCGCCTACAAGTAATCCTTGCCTCTTCTTCAACATCTCGTCATCTGGAAACTGGAAACGAATCAAGGAAAAGAACATTCCACCGACGTGAGACAGTCTCCATCTTTCTGTCTCAAGATTTATGAAAAGAACAATGATTGCTCATTGGAACTATCATTAGAAGTCAACGTCAAGGACAGCTCAAAGTCGAGTCGTGAAGTAGAAGTTTTATTTTTAGAACCTAACACAGCTTTCGGTTCATTCCTTTCCTGATGGCTCGTTCCTCTGATCTGATATGCTCTCTTCAGTTTCTTCCCATCCTCACATCTTACCTATCCGACAGTTTAACGGGGTCCAATGTTATCATCTGTGTTACGGCTGACATCACTGATAATAATCCAACGTGTTACTTCCTAAGAGATATTAGCATTTTGATTAGAGAAAACACTTTTTTAATTCAGAAGGATGTTCAGCACTGGAATTGCTGAGGTTCACTCCAGGCTCGAAGACAAAAGTCACTTCTCCAAAACTCTCAAAGCAGGTTTATTTTGATACTAGTCTTGACATATTATTTAAATCAGAGGCTGCAGATTGGCACACATGGGCCAAATTTGGGCCACACGCATCTCCCTTAGCCAGCACAGAACTTTAACTGAATCCAAGCCAAAACTTAACATTTTAAAATTTTAATTTCCATGGGGCTCCTGGGGGGCCTCAGTCAGTTAAGTGTCCAACTTCAGCTCAGGTTGGCCTCGTGATTTCAAGGCTCATGAATTCAAGCCCTGCGTCGGGCTCTGGGCTCCGTGCTGACAGCTCAGAGCCTGGAACCTGCTTCAGATTCTGTGCCTCCCTCTCTTTACCCCTCCCCAACTGATGCTCTGTCTCTCTCTCTATCAAAATTAAATAAGCGTTCAAAAAATTTTGAATTCAAATTTCCAGGTTCTCTTGGGGAAAAAAAAAAGAAGAAAAGAAGACGTTTATAAAGACTGTCTTTAAATTTCCACAACGCAACAGTCATTTGGAACAAAACAGTTCTACCCCTCTGAACAGGCCATGAACTTTCCTGCGTGCCACCAGACACGTCACCCCCTTGTTCCCATCCAAACACTGAGGTCAAATGTCAGTTACTATTTATCATCGAGTACCATTTTGCTTACAGTAGGAAAACATCAGTTTCTGTGGGTTTTCCAAAAGTCGAAAAATAAGAGACAGAGAGGGCCGCTTGACTTTTCCTGTCCTCAGGCCTGCTTTACCCATTGACACCAACCCGCAGGTCTCTGCAGACATTCGAGTTTGAGATTTTTAACTTAAGTAATTTAACGTGCCTATCCACGTTCGACCAAAAAGAAAAAAAAAGGTTTGAGGATTAAACATATTGGATCAAAAAAATTGTAAAAAAAAAAAAGAAAAAAGAAGAAGAAGAGGTGAGAGAATCATGTTATATACAGCAAAAATCTGAATGTATAGTTCTAATATTTATGCTACCGCGCCCCCCCACCGGAAAAAGAAAAAGAAGCCGTAAAAATGCTACAGACGTGCAGAGGTGGAGGAATGTGCTCCCTGCAGGGGAGGGAAGCCTGCAGGAAAGACTCACAAAGTAATTCTTGAGCCAAGCCTTAAAGGATAAGAGGGATTTTTCTTGGCAGAGAGAGTTTTATTACTTCATGATGAAGTCTGGGAGTAAATATTAGAACTTTGACTTATTCTTTCCCATTCCCATTTATTTTTTCTTATGGCATCCATTACAATTTTCCGCACTTAAGTCCTCACAGAGAGGGCAGGATAACATGGACACATTAACACCCAACAACATTGTGTTAATCAGCCACGCCCAACAGAATCATTTCAGTTAGAATTTCAAGCTAACAGACTTGTAGCGTGTAGAAAGAGTCCCGTGGTTGGGTCCTGGCTCTGTTTCTTCCTCCCTCTGTGACTTTAGGCAGGACAAAATTTCTCTGAGTCCTGGCTTCCTCGTCTATATATTGTAGACAGAAAAATTTCATCTTGTCTGTCTTGCAGAGCCACTATGGGAGGTTACAGCAAAGTATATGACAATCGGTTTCCATCTGTGTCATGTTCTTCAAATATGAGGTGTGGTCCTGAGGGCTGTCCAGCATAGAAATGTACACGAGATTTTTTTCAAATAAACTTTTTGTTTTGGAAGACTTGAAAATGTATAGAAAAATTTGCAAAGAGAGTACAGAGTATTCCCATGTACCCCTCAACCAGTTTCAGTTTTTCGCTAATGTTTTCATCTTACGTTACTGTGGTACGTTTGTCAAAAGTGAGAAACCAACACTGGCACCTTACTACAAACTAACCCCAGATTTATTTGGATTTCTGCTAATGCCCCTTTCTGTTCCGATCCTTTGTAGGAGCCCATACTGACTTAGTCATTGTGTCTTCTTAGTCTCCTCTGGTCTTTGACAATTACTCAGTCTTCCGTTGTGTTTCATAACCTTGCCAGTTTTGAGGACTATTCATCAGGTATTTTGTAGAACTTCCCCCCAGTGTGGGTTAGTCTGTTGTGATTAGACTGGGATTGTGGGTTTTTGGAAAGAGCACATAGAGGTGACGCTCCCTGTCCTCACATCCTGTCAGGGGCATCTGGTATCCACACATCACTGGTAAAGTTCACCTTGGCCACCCAAATACAGTGTCGTCTGCAGCCCTCTCCTACTGTAAGTTACTATTTTCTCCTTTCCATACTCTATTTCTGTGAGTTGCTGAGTCCAGCCCTTCCTCATGAGAGTGGGGGAGGGGGAAAACTCAACCTCCTGGGTAGGAGTGGGGATCTGTCTATGTATATTATTTGCTATTCTTAAGGAAATTTACTATTTTTTTAAATCATCAAACAATAGAAACAATATTGAGTGATGCGAGGTTCATTTTTTATTTCCTGCATACTTCACCTCTGCTGAGAAGGCTAACATTAGACTTTTAGCCAACCGGCGGATGATGGGTGAGGTAATGAAGAGTTACTAAAGACCTACCAAATCCACAAACTAGAAAATAAGCCACTTTATGCCCGAGAGTTAATTATAATTCCGGTCACATCAGGGCCAAAGAGCCAGAGCTTTCTCCTGTGATAAACCATACTCTTGGGTCACCAGCAGATGCCACTATAGAGTAACAGCCATGCAGTTTCCAGCTTACCCGGCTTTTGCCTCAACAGAAAACTGGCTGCAGACCAAGGAAGCAATGTGCTATACCCATTATTTTATTTATGCCCTAGAAGGATATTTTTAAGTTTTAATAATAAAAATAGAATGTATATGGTTTCTTAAAACTGATCAATATACAATGGTGTCTGGGCGTTTCTACGGTAATTCTAAAGTCCGAAGTCTTTCTTTGCGGAAACCGTCTCTTGATGTGTTTATTATACTCAGTTGTCTATCTCTATTCTCACAATGGTCAACAATGTAAAGAATTAGCAGATCATAGATATTTTCGCAGACTAATATGCTTTGTATTTTATCCACAAAGGTCATTAATGGTTATTAGCTAGAACTGATGTTAACCAGGGAGGGGTATACCACATATGAACTGATGTTAATTAATAAGGACTTTAGGATTGTATTAACATGTATTCCCTACAGAACCCAAAGTACTTTCATGTATATGTCCCTGCTAAACTGTATTGTCAATATAGACTCAGGCAGGGGGAGGGCAAAAAGGACAGAAAGAAGGGGGAGGGCAGAGTGTAGAACTGGACCTGATTAGAGAAAGGAAAATAGATGCACGGAATCTAGCTTTGGGGGGGCTTCAGCCTCAAATTTCCTGAGTTCAGGATAAACGTGTGGTTCTATGACATCCCCAGTGTCCAATTTCCATTAATTTAATGTATCAAAGTATCAAAGATCATTTCCATTGGAAAACTTTTTTGGACTCCCATTTTGTGGTATTCTATATAGCATACTGAATTGAATTTTATATAGCATCAAAGTTGGGGTACGTTTTGATCATTTTGTTTATATGGAACACTTGGTCAGAAATCTGTCTTCTCTTTTGAAAGGAATTATGGAAAACATAACAGATTGCATATTGAATAATCAGATCCAAAAAAGAAAGCTCACTTTAATTCTTATATAGCAATTCATCTCAAAAAGGCAGACCTTTTTTTGGTCGGTTTGAATGTGTTGGATGATTTGTTACTAAGCGAATTCTAAGATAGTAGAAAAGAAAGCTCACTAAAACAATAGTTTCAATCGCTTCTACTTATTGAGCAGTTAATATATGCTTGGCGTTGTGGTAAATATATATATATATTATCTGATTTAGTCTCTAGAATAACACTTTGGGAAGATACTATTATCTCCATATTACAGATAAGCAAGTTGAGTTTTATTTATTTTTTAATAATTTTTTGTCAAATTGGTTTCCATACAACACCCAGTGCTCATCCCAAAAAGTACCCTCCTCTGCAAATTGAGTTTTAGACAGGCTAAGTAAGTTGCTTATCCAAGATGAAAAAACCAGTAAGTGCCAAGTCCAGAATCCGCCTGCTCTAAACCATTCTAGTCCTTCTTCCCTATGTATTTCTGTGGCTAACTCAAATTCGGATCCATCTTGTCTTGGTGACAGCAAGTCATTATGTTATATCTTCTACTTCTCTTCACCTTTATTACACATCAACCTTTAATCCAAATAACTCTGGAAAATATCTAGCCCAAACCAAAACCAAACCAAAACCTAAATAAAAAACGATGAAAACCCTTTTCTCTTTTAATATAAGAAAAGAAGGCAATTGGATTTAGGTACATTATTCTTTGTTACGACCCCTAAAAGGGTCTTGATCTTTTGCATGCTCCTCGGCAAACCAATCGTACCCTGAAACGCATCCTCAAAGAGCAGGCCAGACTTCTAACGTAGGCTTGAACATGCTGCATTTTTGTTACGTAATGAATTCTAAGATGGCAGAAGAGGAATTCTGCAGAATCTGTCGAGGGAAGAGAAATGGTTCAAAACTGATGGCTTACGTTAATTTGTCACATCAGAAAGCTTGACGTCAGGTTTTTCTGTCACTATCCAGCACTGGTTAGTGCAACAGCCTTGCCTTTAAGACCTCGGGATATTATTTTTATAGAAGTAGAAGAACAAGAAAAGGAAAAGTTAATTCCTGGCAGAACAATGCATCTGTATACCTGCTGGGATTTGTTGAAACCTCGAGAAGTTAACCTCATAGACTTTCAGCTAACATTGGCTACTGGTAATCACATTCTCAGTTTCATTACAAAACCGTGCAGGTTTTTTGTTTTTTTGTTTCTGTTTTGTTTTGTTTTGTTTTTGAGAAAACAATAGGATGATCAGATCCCTCATTTTACATTGTTACTTGTTCAAGGTCAAGCGCCAATTTAGCAGAACTGAGCCCAGAACGGAGTGTTCCTGATTTCTACCCCGTGAAGTTTCTGCCTGTCCCTTTTCTGCTTCTGTGCAGACAAAAATGAAGGTTAGGAGCATCAATCAAAACCCGGCCGTTTATTCTCTGTCTCTTCTGTTTAACTCACTTCCTTCGAATCAAGGAAACCAGGTGTCTCCTTTCTTCATTGCACCGTAATCGTTTGTTTTCTAAGCAACACTCTGGCTCAAATAAGACTTACAACACTTTTGGGTCAAAAGCAGGTGGTAAGTGAAGACTTAAAATTTAACGGTAAGTATATTATATTTAATTACTGATTAGGTATGACGTCGATGAAAGAAACAATAGCTATAGTGTAAAAACAAAAGACAAAGAGAAAGAATTGAACCGGCAGGGAGTTTCTAGCAAAGATGGACCGCGGGCTTCTTTTGGCCTAATGCCATTTTCAGTATACGTGTAACTAAACCCGGCCGTCTCCCATGTGAATGTGTTAGGAATGGAGACACTGGGTTGCTAACTAATTTCTAACAGGAAAGCCAGACAAGGTTGGGCTACAATCTAATTTGCCCCTAAATACTTTAGAAGAAAAACTACTGAAGGTGCTATCTCCGGTTTGCTGTCTCTCCGCCACTAGGAGGCGTCTAGTGTAAAGAAACAAACCCTTAACATTCGGGAAAATCACATTCTACCACAAGCGCTGCTATTAATTCAAGATCTACCCCTAACTGGAATGAATAAGTTAATTGATTCATTTCACCTCAGGCAAGTGGTCAGATGACAGAGAATAGCCTCAGTAGGCAAAGCCATAGCCGTAGTAAATGGGTTATGACAGAGCCGAGATCTGAGTCTCAGTCTTGTCAAGATTTCAACTCTGATTTTGAACCCAGGTCCTTGACTTCCTAGTTAGTGTTCTTTATACAGCTGGACACTGTGGGTTTCGATTTTGATAGTTTTAAGCTGGCTCTGATTCCTCATGAAAAAGATATATATTTATATGTTTTCAGGCAACAGGGTGGCGTATCTTATATATTCTTTCTTAAACCACTAATACGGGCTTTTTATTTTAATATTTTGGCTTAAAGGGTCTTTAAGATGACATGGAGCTCATGTTAAATGGGTAAAAAGTGGTTTTTAAAGAAATGTCCTTTGGAACATAGTCTAATAACATAGTTTAAATAAACTTGTTTTATTTTTTAAAAAGCAGACTCAGGTTTGAGCCAATGAACACTCGAAGAAGGCAGCACAAATCTAAGTCCCTGAGCCAGAGAACTTTATTTTTTAATTGGGTGCCAGGGCGGAGGGAATATCACAGTTCCTCTGTAATAATACAGGGATTAATACAATGCTATGATCACCCCCAGAGAATGAACCCCAGCAAGACAAAGGAGAAAGTGGAAATGTTCAAACAATACAGAGACGTTTCCAAAAGGAGCCTGAAAAAGAGGTGCTGTGGGGTTCAAAACAGGTTTAGATGGGGAGGAAGGAGCAAACGGAAGGGAGTCCAGGAAAAGGGACCCAACTGGCGATGACAGATGGCCTTAGGTAGTAAGGAGGTAGCAGCCCTTATTAAACTACCCCCGGCAGGGAATTCTAGGATTAGGAGGCCCTATTTCATTTTTGGGGAATTGTTTTGCCTTGCTAAAGGGCAAAACCCCTCCCTGGTCCTCCTCGAAACCTTTAAAAACACTGCCACCTAGTGGAAACAAAGAAGAAGGGTTTTTGTTTTGTTTTGTTGTTTTACCACTTGGGGTTACACGGAATCCTGGGGAGAGACAGGTGTGAGACCCACAGCTTAGCAAGAACAGACTAGAGTTACCCCAAGCAATTTGCAGAAACATAGAGGCCTCACTGGATGTGGCTTTGAGCCATTAACAGAAGCATCCAAGAGCAAGTTGACCTCAGAACACTACAAGGGCACAGAAAAGAATTTAGTAGAACTTCAGACCATTTCTGGATTGTTTTCTACAACGCAGATATGCTCTTTGAATGGACATCTATCGTGCCGCAGTTCATGAATTTTTGAAATGCATGTTCCTTTCAGGGACAACTCCTACCCTTCCTTATTCTGTTCTGAACTATGTTCTTTTTAAGCGGTTCAGTCCAGTGGGTTAGATCTAGTTGTGTTTCAGAGAACTCGTTCAATTGATAATTGCCTTATACTTGTATTGAACATTTTAATTATATAATTCATCCAGGCTATTTGAGGCAGATTAGGAAATACAGATAAGCCAAAAGAGAAATGTCTCTCAGTCTTACCACATTTTAATTGTACTAATTTATAAATAATTGCATATTTCAGTTGCATGGTAAAAATTTTACCAGCGCCAGTCAGGGAGTGGCTGACTTGACTAATGTATTTGTAGGTATCTAAGGATTTCCATTCTGGGCTTCTGGGCTTTTAGTTGTTGTTGATGGAAATGTGGCCAAAGGACATCCTATAATTTAATGCCTTAAAAAAAAACAGAGACGTGTATTGTAGTCTTTAAATGATATGATGACGTTGTGCCAATTACGTATCAAGTATTTTTCATCAAGTGTTTATTCAGCACCGTTCTGAGCGCCTCATTGACGACAGAGGGGTCCCCCACCCTAAGTAGCCTGAGAGGCTGAAAACATGACACCTGACGCTGGCCGGACGCGCTGCCAGCAGTTTGTCTGTCATGTGTGCTCACGGCCCAGGGAGGTTGGGTCCGCACAGCAGGCACAGCCGCGCTTGGGTTGCACGTGGGAGCAGACCCAACCAGCAGGGGCCGTGGGAGGCACGGTTTGTAGCAACAAGACAGGAAGTGCCCTTGGTTCCACAGTAGGATGGGACAGACCGGTTTGAACAATTGCGTGGGCTGGAAGGGAGCCGGAACCCATTAGGCGGAGGGGCGGGTGAGGGGCAGCTGATGTGGCCAACGGGGAAGCCAGTCAGGTGAGCAGTTTCCTTCTGGGCGGGGGCCTGTCTGGCGAGAGTACGGGACCTCTGGGGCCTTCTGAGGTCCAAAGATGCCAAGGCAGCCCACGAAATTTTAGGCCCGACAAGGTAAACACCTGCTATGCGCTTAGCAGGATGAGTAAGGTGGCTTTTAAAGAGCTAACAGTCTGGTGTGGGATCCACGTTCACAAGCAAATTAACTACAATGCATTGTTGTAAGCTCTACAGGAGAGGTATCCACCGAGTGCAAGTAGAGAGGAAGGACTGGCTGATCGCCTGGGGCACTTGGAAAAGGCATCGTATCAAACATCGGTTATTTTTTTATGTTTATTTATTCAGTTTTGAGAGAGAGCAAGAGAGTGAGAGAGAATACACATACAAGCAGGGGAGGGGCATAGAGAAGGAGAGACAGAATCCCAAGTAGGCTCTGCACCATCAGAGCAGAGCCCAGTGTGGGGCTCGAACTCACAAACTGTGAGATCAAGACCCGAGTAAGAGTCAGACACTCAACCGGCTGGGCCATGTAAGTGCCCCTCAAATATCAGTTACTATACTGGGTTGTTACTACAGAAGCTGACAGAGGGCTCGGAAACATAGCTTCTCATTCCCCTGCACACACCAATGTCCCTTTGACTGTCATTTCCCTGCACACAGCGAATGTTCCTTTGACCGCTAACGTTTCCAAGTTGACATGTCATTTTCATGGCACACTGATCCCCATGTAGTAACAATTGAGTCACTAGACCCGTATTTTCCCAGCCCTCACCAGACATGACAAGTACCCTGGGTCTGTGCCTTCAAGGTAGAAGACACGGAAGTGCTACTTATCCCTCTCTCCCTGGAAACAATCAAAACAAACAAAAACCAAAACAGAACGGTTGTCTTCTATCTCTCCGTCTCCATCTGTCCCTGCCTCTGCTCATCTATTCCCCATCCCTGTCTCCTCACCCTCTCCCCCTCTCTTCCCTCCTCCTTCTTCCCTCCCCCAGCTTCTTCCTCTTTCTCCTCCTCCCTGCGCCCTGCTGTTGTCACCCCCACCCCCACTTCTAGTGTCTGTCTGCTGAAATGGTTGATGCCCTATACTGCTCTGAATTCTATTTTTATGCTTATATCTTCTGCTTCTTGTCACCTCGCCCATGCTTTTTAGCTTTTAACCCACAAAGACATTGATCTTTGGAAGCCATCTGTAGCCAAAGAGCCTTTTTTCATCCACACATGCACTCTAGCTGGCAAGTCACCCAAACACAACCTTTGACAGCTCAACTCACGATGCTAACTGCTGGAGGTCAGTTTCCGTCCTTTCTCCCGACCTCCTTAGTACAGACTTGGTGTTGCTGCCGTATAGATCACGAAATAGTAATATTTAACTAGCATTTCAACGTGCTTTCGTCCAGTCTGTGTTAGTTCATATCAGTGGCTCCGATGGGGCCAATAAATAGGCTTCTCTTCCCCAGATGCAATCTGGACAAGTTGAGGGGGGAAATGGCAGACAGAGACCCAAATATCGTGGTTATTACCGATTGAGGCTAAAGCGGGGGATGTCGCTTAGTGAGGGGCCAACGGGCCTGCTAGCTGGGCCCCAGAGCTCAGCAACTGTGCTGGCTCTCTCAGGCGTGGCCTCTGTGCAGCCTGCCCTATATGGGAGGGTCACCCCTAGGAGAAGGGCAGAGCTATCCCAGTGCACAAACGGGGTTCCTCCCAGAGCCTCCAATTACCCCAGCCGCTCAGACGTGTGGAGAGAGACCGGGTGCATTTGAGAAAAATTTCTCCTGAGGAAAACCAGGGAATTGGGAAAAAAGCATTTCTCCTCCACCGTTTCACAATGGCTGTAATATGAAAGTATGTACTTCAGAAAAGCCAGTGTTTATTAACCCCTCTTAGCATGATAATACTAAATTAACTGTTTACGGTTTGCTTTTCTTCTCTTAGATCACGCTATTAGTTATTCAGTGCTTGCAGCACATCTTATTTTGGTGAAGGGGGATTTACAATTTTAAAATACTGTTGAAACACATCTTTGTGAATTCTCTCAGGAGTTATGACCGATTGGCAGCAAATACTATTACAAAAAAAATCTTATCTCTTTCTATAGAACTCATCACACTCATCTTTCTACATATTCTGGGAAAATTAAAAAAACCCCGTAAAACATAGTCATAACACTGAAAAAGCCTGAGATGATTTCTGATATGAAAAGAAAAAAGATTTTAAAAGAGCAAAAGCATGACACTGATTCAATATTAAACATAATTATGTACTACTTTAGAATGCTTCCTGGGTCATTTAGCAAAAATACATCTAATGTATTATGGGCATTTTCCATTTTGATGGCTTAATGTGAAATATTTGCTACGTTAAATGCAATTTAACATTTCACATTTTTTGCCTCTTATGAATAAGTTATTGATTTAAAATTTGTATGCTGCTTTAATTCATGAAAGAATAATATAGAGAAATGATACGGCACTTTAAATTTGCAAATTTAAAACCCCAGAGTAGTTTGCAAACTTTAAATGAATAATGCAGACAGCACCTCTGGGAACAGGCCATGGACTGTATGCACCTTATTTCCATGACAGTTTCTGGGGAACATAGTCATACCAATCACTATATTCAGAAACTGTACTTTCTACAGGGAGAAGGGGTCTTGAGTCCATCAAACACATGACAGAAAGCTCATAGAAAATGAAATAGGCATCTGTCTTAAAATAGGACGTTAGGGCAGCCATAATGTATGCCTAAACATGTCCGCGAGAGAAAGGGCATTCCAAAAGCAATACACGAGCTCACTCAGAGACTACTTGAAATGGACCAGGACACCCGAGAGCCCACTCGTCCTGCGAGATTTTTTCCCCTCTGTATAAGATGGACACACTGCAGCAAAATACCACAGCAATACCCATCTAAAATCGTCTTAAGAAGAGATTCACGGAGGGGAAGGCTAGCCCAGGAATGAACAAAGGAAGGAAATGGTAAAAAGGATGAACTCACCATGGTCTCCGATGACTTATTTTATACCCTCTGTCCTAGAACTGATTAGTTCTGCATCTCTTAAGGTATTTCGCCGCATGTGTGCAGGAGCAAATGATACATTCTGATAGAGAACTGAGAAGCTCTGGGCCAGGAGGAGTCAAAGAAAAATCTCTCTTCCCCGGGCTCTATTTAGAGCCTCACTTTTATTATCTGCTACTTCTCTCCGATACCTCCTACCTTCCCGCATCTCTTTCTCGCCGGCGTGTATTCAGAGACCCTTGTTGTAGTGGGTCATTTTATAATGCTGAGAATTTATCTTTTTAATTTCTCAAAGTTAAGACTTTAAGGGGGGCGTATTTGGTAAACTATTTTCATGGCTGCTTCTGTTTCTTTGCCAGATTTTAAGAAGGGCCCACCTTCTCCGGCGCGTGCTATAGACGATGCATGCCCACCGTAGTCACCGTCTGCTGGAGAACGAATTCTCCCTGGTACTATTCTGTCCTCTCCTTGCTCTGCTTAGTGCCTCCTCACTCTGGGTCTAATCCACTTTACCAGGCTGCTGGCTCCTGGGTTGCAAGAGAACAGGTAGTTTCAATAGTGTCGCCGGCGTGCGTTGCCAGCAACGGGGACTTAAACGGCTAAGGCTTATCGGTCTCACGCAGAAGAGGTCTGAGGATAACACAGCAGCCTAGCGAACCTACCACGGATCTAGACTCTTGCTGCCATTTTACTCTACCGTTCTTAGTGTGTTGGCTTGAGTCATCACGCACGTCACCTCCTGGCTGAAGAAAGGGCTTCCAGGTGCCATCACACGGGTTTTCTAGACCAGGAGAAAGAGCGCGCGGACGCGAGGGTGCCAGCACCACTCCTCTTTCACCTCACCGGCCAGCACCTTCGCGTGGCCACTCAGGCTTCGAGGCGAGGTCAGGGAATGGAGGTTTTAGCTGCGTCTATCGGACAGAAAGATGGAATGGGGGATGGAAATGGACATGGTGTCAGGCACACCGCGGTTTTTATCAGCAGTGTGGAGGAAGTCCCTCCCCAACCTCTCCCCAATGGTCGGAAGTAATGGAGTCCATGGTGTTTCCTATGTTCCACTATCACGCTCCTTCCCTAATTTTACACAGCCCACCCCGTTAGTTTAAAAATTAAATATGCGGGGCGCCTGGGTGGCTCAGGCAGTTAAGCATCCAACTTCGGCTCAGTTCATGAGTTCGAGCCCCAAGCTGTGCTGACAGCTCAGAGCCTGGAGCCTGTCTCCCTCTCTCTCTGCCCCTCCCCTGCTCCTGCTCTCTCTCTCTCTCTCTCTCTCTCTCTCTCTCTCTCTCAAAAATAAATAAAAACATTAAAACACTAAAAAAAATTAAATATCCACTCTGTAGGCTGCACTAGAACAAGGATAATAATCACAATGATATTGATTTGTTCACTAATTGCCTCGGTTAATGTTCCATTATTGAGTATTTATCTTTAACTGCCGAGCACTGGGATACGATGCTGTTTCCTGTCATTGAGAATATGTCTTATCTACACAGTGCTTTATTGATTAGGAATGCTTTCAGCTACTAAAAGAAGATTCAAGCAACAGTGATTTAAACCATATTAAGAATCTATAATTTACCCTTAAAAAATTCAAACGGAGGTGTGTAGCTCCACTATATTAGGCTGCTGGGATTTCATCTCTGTGATTCCCCTCATTGTTGTAAGAAGGCTGCGACAGCTCTGAACATCTCATCCTTCAAGAATGTGTCCAAGACAGCCATTCTCTTTTATCAGAGCATACAATCTTCCCGAGAGGCCTCCTCAGCAGACTTACTGGGTGAAACAGCCATGCAGTCACCACTAAGTTTAAGGGCGGCTGGGAGGGAGGCGCTCACCTAGGGAACAAGGAGAAGGAGTTGGGAATGAATCTTGGGTAGCCAAGGAAGAGTGTTGTCATAGATGCTTCACAGCTTTCTACATGCTTTTTATATTCATGAGCTCATCTGATGACTCAACGGGACTGCTGTCCAAACATACGAGAAACCCACACCTGGAATCAGAGGTCCAAGCAGCATCTGCTGTGTGGGAACTTCTGGCTGGGAAATAATTTAAAGATCCTTTGAAGGTGCAAATTTAATACAAGGGTTTTAAGCATATTATAATGCATTTTGCCTATAAAGTATATACTCCAGAACCCGAGGGGTGATGTGGAAGGTTTTTATAGTTTGGGAAGATCATAGCGCAGTGGGATGAGAAGGGAAATCAGGGTACCTGGATTCTAGCCTCGGCCTGGGTAACACAGCGGAAGGATTTCGAGCCTGTGGTTCCTCATCTGGAAACAGCACTTGAACAAAATTAGGTGACTCCTAGGCTCCTTCTCAAACACACGAATACTTCTATAATCCTGATGCTAGAAGTCATGAGTTAGAAGCATGTTAGAAACCATCTGTTACAATCTCTTTTTACAAACGAGAGAACTCAGGTGCTCACTTTGGCAGCACATATACCAATGAGAAAACTCAGGCTCAGAAAAGTCACCATCTGTCCAAATTCATTCATCTAAGTTAGAACCCTGAGTCCTACTATGTACCATACTATACTTGCACAAATAATTGATAGTGCATCTTAACAGAGTTTTTAAAAATTCGACCTCTTCCTCTATCTTCTTCTTCCTTTTGGGCAGACTCTTTTTCATAGTACTGCACTCTATTTAATAGAATGCAGATAATGAGATACTTTAAAGCCCACCTTTTCGCTGCAAAATCTTGGGCAAAATTCTTGACCTCTCTGTAAAATAACTGCACCTTCTTCATAGTTTTTTTTAATTTTTCTTCTTTTTTTGATTGACACAGCGAGCATGTAATCCCAGCTATTCATCTCAGCGCTTAAAACTCCTCCAGGCTTCAGAAATGTCCTGCACCAATTTCCCCAGTAGGTTGTGTGGAGGGTGAGTCCAAATCTTGTGATTATAATTTGATCTTTATACAGTTCTAGCTTTTACCTTTACATTATATAGACCTGAGGTCTCTGGGTAACAACTAAGGGCGTGGTATGGAACTGGAAGCCAGACCCATCATTTGAGCCATCACGGAGTTCAGTAACCAGTGATTTGTTTGAGAGGATTCAAATCACTTGAATCAGGGATTCTGAATCTGGGATTCAGGCATGGGTACAGGGGAACAGGGAATTGCCTGACATTTCACTGAAACAGGTTTTCTTAACCTCAGCGCTATTTACATTTTGGGCCAGGTAATTCTGAGGGGCCGTCCTGTCCTGTGCATTGTAGGGTGTTTAGCAGCATCCCTGGCCTCTGTCCACTAGATGCCACCAGCACCTCCCTCCTCTTGGTAATCCAAACCTCTCCAGACTCTGCCAAGTGTTCCCTGGGGGGTGTAATCTCCCTTCTCCCCCTTGAGAACCACTGAGTTAAAGTTTCATACTTATGTATTTTTTTTTCTGAGAGGCTTATCAGTCTCACCTCTGTTATGACCTCAAAAAGGTCATACCAGTTACTCACGATAATCCTTTCAATATGATAAAGAGTGTATCTCCAGCTGTAGTCGTGGGGGAAGTGTACAGCATTGTGGCTAAAATGATGCAGTTTGAAAATTTTGCTATGAGATATTATGTAGTACCTACCCATTTGTAACTTTCACCCACTTTGAAAAAGCACTTCACAGACTGTATCTGGGGAAGTATCTGCTTCCGATACTGCTATTCCCAGATGGCGGGATTCTTAAAATACTGTCTTCCGCAGAGACTCCCACAGCCCTCTACTGAATGTAGCTCTAAACTTCCAAAGGGGTAAAACGCTAATGACAAGCAAAAAAAGAAATCTGATGGCGGTATTGATTGTAAGAATGATTGGATGGAGATGAAAGGGAAGGGAAGGGGGGAGGAGAGAAAGAAGGGAAAGCGAGCGAGCGCGAGGGAGTACAATGCCTGGAAGGAGGTTCCCAAAGACGGTTTCTCTAGGGAGAGGCTCGCCGGCTGGAAGTCTCCCCCGGCCTTCTCCCTGGCTCGTCTGGAAACACTCTGGCAGGCAGAATCCCCGAGCCTTGCGCTTCCCGCTCTTATGTGTCAGGCTCACGTCCACGCTGGCCTTGTTCACCCTCTCCACAGTGACCACATCCCAGGAGTCTCCCCAAAGCTCCAAAGGGTCCCTTTACCCAGTTTCAAGGCCCTCCTTCTCCACCTCCGGCAGGAAACGGGAGCTTAACCCTCAAACCGCAAAGGCAACCAGAGAACGTGTCTGGTCTTCCGTGCCCCCCCCCCCCAACCCCGGAACACCGAGAAAGAGAGCAACTTTCTTCCCTGCTTCTCGGTCTGTGTGCCTCCCCGCCCCCCTCCCCCGCATTTGCAGGAGCCACCCCGAGGGGAGGGCTCGGGCGGGGGGAGCGGCCGGAGTGGCCCCCGGGGCGGGCGGGGTCTCCCGAGTTCCCCGCCGGCCGCGCCGCGCCCCAGTGCCGCCGGCCGCGGGTCCCCGGGCGCGAGGGGAGGGGACAGGAGAAAGAGGAGGGCCGGGCCGCCGAGGGGAGGAGGCGGTGCGTGCCTCGCCTGCCAAAGGGAGCCCAGCGCCTCTGCGAGCGAGCCCGGGCGCCCCGCGCGTGGCCACCGCGCACCGCCCCAGCCGCCGCCGGAGAGCGCGGGCAGCGGGGGCTCGGCGGGCGGCGCCGCAGCCCTGCCTCCGCGAGTCCCTCCGCCTCCGGCCGGACGCCGCTCTCCGCCCCGAGGCGGGTCCGGGGCGGGGGGGTGCCGCGGCTGCTGGGGGACGGCGGCGGGGAGGGAGGACGCCCTTCTGTGCCGTGGATGTTCCGCCCGCGGAAGACAGCAAGTTGCGCGCGCGCCCCGGCCGCCGCCCGCCGCCCACCCGCCGGGTGAGTAGAGAGCGCTGGCCGCCCGGCGCGCCCGGGTCCCCGCCGCCCGAGCCGGGCCGCCGCGGGCTCCGGACTTCCGAGGCCGGCTGCGTGGTCGGCTCGCGGCTGTCGGCGGCCGCCTCCGGGGGGTGCTGCCTGCCCGCGCTGCCCCCCCGCTCCGCGCGGGCCGCCGGCCAAACGCCCCCCTCCTCCTCCTCCTCCGGGCTCGGGCATCTTCCTTTGGGGGTCGTCCAGCCTGGGGTGGGCGGGCGAGGCCACCGCGGGGGGCCGCCGGTGGGCTCGTCTCGGCCTCACCTCGGGGCGCCTGGCCCCGGCTCCAGGAGACGGCCCTCCTTCCCCGGGCGGTGGCCCCCTTCCCCCGCACTCGTCTCCCCCAGCCTCAGGGCCCAGGCTGGCCAAGTTCGGCCGCTCACGCTGACGCTGACCGCAGTTGACAAGATTAAAAAAAAAAAAAAAGTAGTCGAAGCTCCGCGGGAGGGACACACCGGGCTGGAGATGGGGCGGCGGGTGGAGAGGAAATGGTGGGGGTGGGGGCAAGGGAGAGGTGAGGGAGAGGGGGTTTGCCGTGGACCCTGAAAGCTGGGGTTTGAGGGTTCTGGGAATGGAACTGTAGGGGGCACGGGCTCTGCGCTTCTTTACGGAAAGTGTGGAAACGGTTCGAGAACTCCTTTTGAAAGGGAGGGAGCGGTGGCAGTCCATGCGCGTGGAGCTATTTTGAGTGACTGGGGTTCCGTGTAGAGTCCCGGAAAGTATGGATTACTTTGCAGATTAGCCTCTGACGGTCGTTCGGGAGGGGAGAGACGGCCCCAGCAATATTGTCGGAACCAGTGAATCAGAAGGAAGACACACAGGGGCTCTCTTTCATTTGCCCTAGGAGAAAGAGGGTGTTTCAGAGTGAAGGGGTTCGCAAGTACTACTGAATGAGTACACGCAGCGCCTAATAGTTCTATCCAGTCTGTGCGCCTCGGCAGTCGGTAATATTTGTTGAATTTACTTAGGGTGCTCTGCAGTTGTGAAAATTATCCTAATTATTTTGTTCGGGCTCATGCAGAGTTAATGCACCTAAAGGGACACGGAAAAGTTGCTCCTAATTATGAGCGTGAACTTGCGAGCCAAATAAACCGTGGTATGGTTCGCTTTATTTTAATATTCGGAAGTATGTTTACTGCCAGTGAAACTGCTGCATCGCTTTTACCGCGGGCATGTGAGAGGAGTTCACTGGCGTGGCAAATAGAAGCCATGGATTTCTTTAAGTAAATCGCTGTCAGAGTTAATTTGGGAGCACTTACAGGAGATAAAAACATGAAAAAGCTTTGAGCTAGTTTGACAAAACTTGCATTTTAGAGACGTTGATAGGGAGAATTAGTTCTTCCCACTTTTTGAAGGGTTGAGGCAAATTTGAATGTTTGTTAATTAACAGTTGTAGACCAACTGAGCCGGGGTTATCACTTCCCTGAAAACATTGAACTTTCAACGTTTCTTACTGTTTTGCCAGGGAGCATCATCCCTGCTACAGAGGATGGGAAGCTGATGGCCAGTGAGAGCGAAGATTCACTCTGTTGCTAGACAGCCCCCATCACAGACTGTGGATTCCCTGCCATCCCCTGGTGGCGTCGCACCTTCACTCGCTCCTGCAGTCCGGGAGTGGTTACCTTGGGTCCTCGCTGCCCTATCTGTTGAAAGATGGCGTCCAGCCTGACTTGTACGGGGGTGATCTGGGCTTTGCTCTCCTTTCTCTGTGCTGCCACCTCCTGCGTGGGGTTCTTCATGCCTTACTGGCTCTGGGGATCACAGCTGGGCAAGCCCGTGTCCTTTGGCACATTCCGGAGATGCTCCTATCCCGTGCATGATGAGAGCCGGCAGATGATGGTGATGGTGGAGGAATGTGGGCGCTACGCCTCCTTCCAGGGCATCCCGAGTGCAGAGTGGAGGATCTGCACCATCGTGACCGGCCTGGGCTGCGGCCTCCTCCTCCTGGTGGCCCTCACTGCCCTCATGGGTTGCTGTGTGTCGGAGCTCATCTCCAGGACGGTGGGAAGAGTGGCTGGAGGAATTCAGTTTCTGGGGGGTAAGTGACTTGTTAAATCTGACCTGTTTACTGGAATCCCAAAGCGATACTGAAAATTGTGTTCCAGTTGTCTACTGGAAGCCTGATAATTGGCACATGGAATGCTCCGGAGAGACATGGGATGGCTTTGGTGATAGACTGCCAAAGTCAAAGATTTTGATTGAAATTGCTTTCCAGCTTTGAGAGCTCTTAATTTCTGTACATCCTTCGACATATATGCACCATTGGCCCGCTAAGTACAACCCGTGTGAGGCAGTAACATGGAGACTGTTTATAACATAGCAGGGGGTAGTTTAGGTTTCCTAACTTCCTGCTTTGCTTCTTCAACAGTAAACAGATTCTCGGAGTCTTACTGGTATCTTCGGGTCTAGAGATGAAGACTATAGAAAAGTAGAAAAGTTTTGATTCAACATTATTGTTATAAGCCTTGAATACTCTTTGATGGGTGTGAAATGGACCCTCGCTCAATCTTACACTGTATTTCTAGTGAGAGATCAGTTTAACACGAACAACCATGGATTTCGCTCTGCACAGATACAACTCTAGGCTTAATTATCTTGTTAGGATTTATCTTCCCGGGATTCTCCTGCTGTGAAGAAAAAAAAAAAAGCAAATGCTGTGTGCTTGTCCCAAATAGACTGGATAGTCTAACACCAGAAAAAGGTTTGATTTTTACTTGGGTTTCCTCCAACAAGTATTACTTCAGTATTTCTGGTCATATGGTTTTAATTATACTTTATGTATTTTCCACTGTGCTTTTCACCTCCATTCTTCAAACTGACGGGCTGAACTCGTCTGATTTATAGTCTGCCCTGGTAAAATATGACAACCTGTAGATAGTACAGAATGAAGGGAAATAGGCAGCCAGGAAAACGTATAGAAAACATTTGTAACTTCATTACAAAGTAAAAGTCTGTTACCCTCCCATTTGGCGCTTTCTTACAATCTTTTGTGAAGAATCCAGGAATCTAGAAGAAGAAAAAAATAAGTGGGTAGTTCCGAGATAGAATCTGGATATTGGAGAGATCTCAACAGAGTGTTGCAAGTTGCTTAATATTACACTTTGGAGTCACATTTTGAATGAGAAAATTCGCGCACTAAAAATGCAAGGGGTAAACAAAAGTTTGTGTTTTGAAACAAATGACACAGTTGTTTGCAGCAACTTCTCCATGTAACTTTGTTCTCATCTGTTTTTTTGTTTTTGTTTTGTCCCTGTAGTTTGCATCTCATTCTGCCCCAGGAGGCAGTTTGGGAGACTTAGCTGTTTTTCCCTTTACTGTTTCAGTTCTCAACATCAAGCGGAAGTCGGAAGTCGTGCACGTGATATGTACAGATATTCATATAGTAATACCATAAAACGATTAGAAAGAAGTTGTTGAAAGTCGAGACGGAAGTCCAGAATTTGAAAACTTTTTGATCCCACAGATTTCAAGAATAGAATTCATGCCAGGAGTATTTACATTTTTTTTTCTTGAAGAATAAACTCGATTTCCTGTTTGTGTTTCACTTGGCTCAGGAAAAATGCTTAGGCAGTTTCTTTTTCTGCTCTTATGGTAAATATGACTTTCCAGTTTTCCTTCATTTTAGGGCAAGGACTGCAATTATTTCTGGCAGAAACGGAAAATGCTTACGAAGGGAAATCAGTTTTTATTGATTAGCTTTAAATGTATAATGAAGGAAGGCAACCGGAAGTGAATCTGAGACCCATGATTTATGCTTCCTTCTCTAAGCTATATATAGATTTTGGGGAATGATATAGAGCTACATGTTCTATTTTACAGAAAATTCAAGGGGAAATCCTTGGAAAAGTTACGTGTATTTTTAAAAGGACCTACACCCCCCCCCCCGCCTTGGTACATATTTTTCATAACTCTCCTTGGCAAGAATTACTGACGTTAGGCTGAGCATATAGTTGACAGTTGGTATTCTCTCCGTTCTCCTATCTGTTTCTCATATCAGGCAAAAGTAATTATGAGTGTAAAACCTAAAAGAGTTTTTCTGATTCGAACCTCTTGAGGGCACAAGTCAGTAAGTGCATCCGATTCCTCAAGATAACAGAACATTTAGAATTACAAAACAGCTTGAGGGATGGAACCGTCTTTTAAAAATCTGCATGAATCACTATCACTTGATGGTTGGCCAGTTGGGGAAAAAAACCTCCAAAAAGCATTCTTTCTGATACTCGTTCCATCATTGTTTGGGGTTTTATTCATAAAAACTTGAGTGGCGAGTAATTTTATCTTGTGAATTTTTTCACAAAATGGGTAGATTTCCTAAAGACTGCAAAACACCAAGCCAGTGGGCTCTCCAAATCCCAGCGACGGCCGCGCTTCAGAAATACAGCCCGCTTCCAGGGTACTCTGCTGTGAGGCGGATTCTCTTACTAAAAATGGATTCACCCAGAAGGGTTATGTTTAGCTAAAGTTAGGGTTGCTCCGCAAACAACAGGAAGCAGGAGAATGGCAGAGCACAGAGGCGTCCTGCGTCGCCCTGCCCGCTGCGTCCGGAGTTGGCACATATGGCGGAGCATCAGGCAGTGAAACCCCTGCAGTACTTTGGAACTAGTTAAAGGACAAAGTGTCAACCTTAATTTTGAATTGTCTTGCTATGGTTGGTTAGAGGTTAGAATGTCACCTGTCAGCTGCCAGAGCAACACAAAATGGACCGTTGCACATGACATTTGCTCCCTATGGGAGTACGTCAAGGAATCAATGACTCGTTCTTTTCTTATGGAAACTTGCACATAAACTCGAATCGCCACATCTCCGTCTTCCAGTCTAAGTCATATTTCTGTCGTAATTTTTAAAAACGGGTCTTGGTTGAGTTTTGGCCTCAGTTGCGCTCTTCAAAGGCATGCCGAGAGCCCTTGAGAAATATAATGTATAATAAAATTGGTTCCACGCACGTAGGATGGTTATGGTGCCATGAGAGAAGTTTTCATGTCGGGTTTGTTTGTCGAATATAAAATTACGTGCTTTTCGGTATGTCGGGGTCCTGAAGTACTTCAACCGAATTTTTAAACATTAGCATCACACTTTTTGATACATGCGTCAGGAAAATACCTTATTTACACGCTCTGTAAACAAAAGCACGGGGGACATTGTAAAGACATAGTGGGCGTGCCTGTAAGATTCTGTAACAGGTGTAACAGGTGTAAGATTCTGTAACTTCGTCGGGGTCTGAGCGTGTTGATTTTCTCTTAGGAAATTGCCACTGCTCTCCTGAAGAGGCGCCGAAGGGAGTCCCAGATTCATACCCCTGCACAGTTAGCTTGAGTGCACGTCACATGTGTGTGTCAAGTGGGTACGGAGGGCTTACTGGTAGCGGCGCCCTTTCCAGTTTGGCAGGTGTTCTGTTCTAAGCAGCCAGGGGAGACCATCTTCTCAACTAGTGGGTAGTTAAGTGCTGCTGAAGACAGTAATGATGACGAAGTGTTTCTTTGAGCGTCCCTTTTCCTGTGTGCAGAAGCATCGTTGCCTTTCCGGAGCCTCTCCCCGGTAGGGTCCCACCTGGACCCGTCTGTCATTCCTTTAGGATGAGGGCTCTCCGCTCTCCTTCCCTTGCTCCACTCTGAACCTGACTTGTCATCTGATGTCCCACATCGTGCCTTCTTTCCTCCTGGCTATCTGTCTGGTGGCAGCTAAGGAGTAAGATAAATGATAAGTCTTGGCATATTAATGGGCATAGTGGCTTTTTAGTGACAGTCTTCACTGAAGGAAGCTGCTTTGATTTTAAGAAACCCAGAGACTTCTTAGGGCAGCTTGGGGAGCAGGCAGGGCTCTTTTTGCTGTCCTTTAACTTACACCTTGTGAATGGCTGACTACTGTACTCCAGTCGGCCCCCTCCGCGGACACCAGAAAGTCCAGGTGAGCTGTCTTGAGTTCTGAGTGTACAGTTGTCAGACTTTACCATGCATCAAGATCACCCAGGGCTTTTAAAACTCAGATTGCTGGGGCCCGCCCAGGAATTTCTGATTCAAGTAGGCTTGGTGGGGAGCCTGATACTTTGCCTTTCTACCAAGTTTCCAGATGCTGCTGCCTCTGAGCCTGTACGTTGAGAACCCTGTTCTAAGTTAACCGTTTCATATTTTAGAAAAATGTGAATTCTGGTAGATGCTTGACTTCCAGAACTTAGTCAGTGTTTAGTTGTGTTATCATCTGATATAACCTCTCTAATTGGGCTATGGAAAGATACCACCTCTGCAGCGGGGTATTGGCTGAAGGCATTCTTGTTGTACCTCTCTGTGTTTTTTGTCACAGGAAATTGTTTTCCTGAGGTTCTCTCGTAATACGTATTTTGTACATGTCATAATTCTAATACCTATGTTATATAATATGTACACATATTATATATTCTTTTATTTACCCTTGCCCTATGCCGGGATTTTATAGACGGAGAGCTCAAAACAAGACCTCAGTACACCCTCTGTAGTTTTCAGGCAGTAGATTTTCAGTCACAAATTGCTAATTGAAAGGGGCGAAGGCCCTCCCGCAGACTGGAGAGATGGGCGGAGACAGCCCTTGACCAGCCCCACGAAGCCATGTATGTCTTGCAAAAGCAGAAAGCCTAGGCCGGAGGACACTCAGGACCCAGCCGGTCAGGGCTTCTGCCAGTGGGCAAGATGGCGCTCCAGCGGGCTTTGCCGAGGTAAAGGTCTCCTGCTCTTGGGCGTCTCTAGGGAAAAAGACGACGTGCTCTTGCTGACAAGTAGAACTTTCGAGGACCACCGACCACATCTCCCTCCCAGCCACATGTCCCACCTGCGTCGCTCGTAAAGAGGAACAAGGTGCAGACCGAGGCTCGTCACCGGGCTCTGCCACCAGGAAGGAGCGAAGGGCCACAGCGAAGGCCAAGGGGCCATCTGCTCTGAGCTCTGGCTTTGTTACAGGCAGGGATGTCAGCGCATTAGTTGATCGTTTACAAAATCTAAAACACCAAATTTTATGTTTGCATTTCATGTTTTAAAATTACATTTTAAAATTTTCATTGCCATCAGTTTTCCTGTTTTACATAGTGTTGTTTTTTTTTTTTTTCTCCCCAGAAGAATGTGTCCTTTAGGGCTTCATTTGGAAAGTTTTCCACGGCTTTCAGACTTTCCCATAAAGCTTATAAGTTCTCCATATCCATAATTGTACAATGTTCTTTTAATTCTCTAGAGGGCCTAAAATCCCCCAGAGTTTGTTTCTTGTGGGGAGTCCTGCTCTGTCCCGGAGAGTCCGATTTGGTAGGTCTGGGTGGGGCCCGGGTGAAGCACTTTTAACAGACTCCCCAGTGGTTCTAGAACACAGATCGCAGGTCCCCAGGCCACATTTGGAGAAACATGAGCCAATTTTATTCGCTTCAGACCTCATACCATGCTAGTATTGGGGCATAGACTTATATCCACCATTAAGCTAAGTAGGAATTATCAATCTCTTTCTATCCATAGTTACTTTGGGGATAACGTGATATGAGCAACAAATTATCACCATTAGCGTAGCCACAGAGCGGTTTGTAGCTGCGTTCTCCCGAATCTCCAGATTTTGGTGTTCCTGGTGGACAGGGAGCCCTGTGTGTACACCCAGAAAGCAGAAAAACCACATCTTTTCCACGCTCTGCTTAGATAAAGACTATTTTGATTTATGACTCCACCTGCAAATCATAAACCTGCTATCATTTCCCGTGCTGCGTTTGCACCCTTCAGCCTACAAGTGCGTTGTTGCTGGCTTATGTTCTGCTGGGCGTGCTGAAATCTTTCCTTACTGACAAGTGGACTCAGTTGTTACCCATTCTGAATTACAGGTTTTTATCTTCTGAGTTTCTATTTCTGGAAAAAAAAAAACCTAATGATGTTAATTCATTAAATGGTGGAATAGCGAGTTGTCCATGCACTTGAGTGTATCACGTTCGCAGCTATGCTAGATTTATTCCCTAGAATTATTTAGATTAGTGTTCTTGACAGGATCCAAATCTTCATTTACTTTATGCAGAGTAGAGTCTTTCTAAGAGAGTCATTTGGTTTCTAACTTCCTTCCCTTTGTTACCACCAGCTAACATAGCCGTAGCTAGATAGCACTGAGGCCGGGGCAGCATGGGTTAGTTAGCCTCTCTGACGCCGAGGTTACGGATTGGGTAGCTGTCATGTAAGAGCGGGTTGTTATTCACGAAGAAAGCAAGCCGAGGAACAGGATTTGTAATGATTCCTATTAAACACACGCACACACACTTAGCAGAACTTTGTATCACCCCGCCTGCTATCACAAACATACTGCCCGCTGTACAGTTATCATTAGTGCCCCGTGAGCACTTGGCCTCTCCAGCTACCTCCAGCTTGGCAAGAGTGTCTTGTTGTGTGTGGTGGTCGTAGTCAGAAAGAATAGCAGCATCAGGTTCCAAATTTATTCATGGATGTCATTAAAGCTCATCTTTTTTTTTTTTTTTTTTAACTTAAGTTATCACCCTCCAAGTGTGTCCTGAGGGACACCGATTCCTGGGTGCACCGATAGACGTTAAGAGAAGAAAGCAAATGGGAACAAGTGGATTTGAGAACCAGTTGGTTATGGAAAGTTAGTCCATATCGTTACAGCAGAAATCGCAGGGCATTTAGTGTGTTGTCTATTACCGATCTCCCGAGGGGGAGGCAGAGGGTATAGTATTAAGTGTTGAACTAATTTATCTGGGCCGCACACCCTGGAGGCACCAGTTATCTGCGGAACTTACTTAGTTCTCGTTTTACCCTGTGGAGGCAGGCAATTTATTCTCTTTCGCAGCTGAGAAACTGAATTTTAGAGAGTGACACCCAAAGTTACCCATCAGTTCTTGTTTGTGCTGTGAAGGCGATCACCATAATAAAGTGTTAATTGAAATTCCACCTTGTATTATATGTAGCATTCAGAATATCCGACCATTGTGCATAATGTATCTCTTAACGACCATTGTGCATAATGTATCTCTTAACGTAGGTGAATATTTTTATTATTTCCTTTGTTCTCTGTTTATGCCTGTAGTACAATAAAACCACTTGTGGTAACATGACATAGCAACTTGTTGCCAGTTCTCAAATAATAATTACAAGTTACTGTTAATAATGTAATATGCAGTAGAGAGGCCATTGGGGAGGGTGCCAAAACGTTTGACCAATGTCTTTTAACAATTATTTAACAGAAGAGTCTTATCTTTCATTCTTACATGCCGGCTGAGTTTTCTAGTGTAAGTACCCTATTGTTAGAAGCCTTTGTAGTAATCCTTTGTTAAGGCTGCAGATAATGTTAATTCCAGAGCACACACTTCTTAGATAAGAAAACCAAGGACCTTGTGTCTTTCTACAGAAATGAAAGATAATGTTTGACATTGTCGGTCTCCGTCATTAAAATGTTTGTGATCGAAACAAATAGAGTTCTAGCTGTATCACTCCGATGGAGTCTACGAACTTCCCAGAGTCTTCTGGATGGTTCTTTTTAGAAGCCCAGGAGGTTGGGTTCAGCATTGCTCTCGTTCTGGTGCGTTGAAATTGCTGACTAATTATCGGGGAATCTAGTTATCCTTTCTTTATAAGGTACGTGTCATGCCAGTTAGTGATTTGCTTTTACAATTCATGAAGCTCGAAGATCGTGTAAACTCCAGAACCGACCTGCTTATAACTCCGGTAAGTAACTACCTTACACGTGTCTTATACTTTCAATCATCAGGCAATACCAGATACTTTTATGTACTAAAATATGTATGAAAATATTATATGAAATGAAAATTCCATTTTATGGTTCTCCGTTTTTCTCATATGTCTTATGTCGTGAACTAGAACAGGAACTGAGATTTATAATTTTCTTCTAGCCTGCAGTAACTAGAATAGTAAATGACGTCTTATATATTCAATTAACAGTTGATGTATTATTTAGTTTTCATTAGTTGTTAGCAACATTTTTGTCTATAAGTTGTCACCTTGTTCCTCCCTACCTCCCAGAATTATTTCAGAGGTGAAATAAAATCATGCCAACAATGGGAAGACATTTAAAGCAATGTCTCCTTGTGATGAACCTGCATAATGGTAGTCCTTTGAAAAGGAGTGTTCTCTAGGCATCTGCGTTGAAATGGTGCTGCAGAATACAACTCTCTCTTCAAGCACATTTTTAACAGCTTGGAGTGCGCTCTGTTTTCTGCCGTAAAGAAACCAGCTGCTGTGGGTCCGAAAATTTTACCCCCCCACCAAATTCATCTGTTGAAATCCTAATACCCCAAGCGATGGTAGTAGGAGGTGGGGCCCTTGGGAGGTGACCAGGTCCCAAGGGTGGAGCCGTCCTGAATGCGATTAATGCCGCTGTCCTGTCGAAGAAATCCCAGAGAGCTTCCGTGCTCCCTCTGCCTCCGAGAGGCTACAGTGAGAAGGGGCCCCCACCCACCCGCACTGGTGCTTTAATCTTGGCCTGCCCACCTCCCCGACTGTGAGAAATAACTTTCAGTCTGCGGTATTGTGTTCTTGCAGCCTCAGTGGGCTAAGATGCTGGCCTTGCTTCACATCGTGTTTCACAACTTATTAGGGAATTGCAGAGTCCTACTAATCCGTAATAGGCAGTAAGAGCTCTTTGAATTAATGGGCAACAGAAGAAGCTTTGGGAAATGCTGAGTTAAAATACGTTGTAAATCCAGGGGATTAGTGTTTATGGGCATTTAGCAGTACCGAGTGCCTGTTATATGCCAAATAACGTGCTGGCCGTTGCGATACGAACTGAGATAAGGTCCCTGCTATTAAGGAGCCCACAGTCTTTTTTTTTTTTTTTAATAGTTTTTTTTTTATTGAAGTATAATTAACATACAAAGTTCTATTAGTTTTAAGTGTGCAACATAGGGACTTGAGAATTCTGTGTCTTACTCAGTGGCCCCACGTTAGGTGTAGTTATCGCCTGTCATCAAACAACATTAGTACAGTATTGTTGACGATATTCCCTATGCTGTACTTTTCTCCCCCTTGACTTGTTTATTTTGTAACTGGATGGTTGTGTTTCTTAATCTTTGTATCCGCTTCACCTGTCCCTACCCATCCACCTCCCCTCTGGCAACCACCGGTTTGTTCTCTGTATTTATAAGTATGGGTTTGTTTTTTTTTTTTTGCTTGTTCATTTGTGTTTTTATATTCCATGTATAAGGAAATTATATGATACTTGTTTTTCTCTGTCTGACTTATTTCACTTAGCAAAATGCCCCTTAGGTCTATACGTGTCGTCACAAATGGCAAGATTTCATTCTTTTTTATGGCTCCGTAATATTCCATTGTATATATTTACCACATCTTCTTTATTCATCTATCTGTGGACGCTTGGGCTGCTTCCGTATCTTGGCAGTTGTAAGTAATGCTGCAGTGAACAGAGGGGTGCATATATCTCTTTCAATTAGTGTTTTGTTTTCTTTGGGTAAACTCCTAGCAGTGGAATTACTGGGCTCTATGCATTTCTATTTTTAATTTTTTGAGGAACCAAGAAGCTCGCAGTCTTATGGAGGAAACCAGCATGTAAAGTGTAATTACTGTATAAAGGACTCTCGATACCTATATACGCTTCTAAGTTTTGTTGAATACAGCTCTTTGCTGGTGAGCCTCACTCAGCAGCCAGGAGAGGTGCTTGCCAGCCTCCCAACAGGGGGCCGGTTACTTTCCGTTTTGACCTTCTCCTGCTTAGCTCTCTGTCCCAGGAGTCTCCACTTCCCAGAAGCCTTGACACCTGGCACTGGGTAGTTTTAGCCAATGGGAGGCACTTTTGGGAGACCGGAAGCGGGGAGAGGCCTGGATATTTCTCCTTCTCTGGCTCTCCTTGGGCAGTATCTTTGGTAGCAGTTGTCTCTTCTCCTGGACGCCCTTCCTTTCCTGGCCCCGGCTTCTGTCGGGAAGCCACTGTGATGATCCTACCCTAGCCCGGTTCTTCCAGTCACTGGGAATGCCATCATCTCCCAGTATCGCTCCATTTTAATGGATGGCAGCAGCTTCCTGCTCTTGCCAACTTCTGGGTCACCTCCTTATCTCCTGTTGGGCTTTTCAGCTCTTCCATCATCTGTGTTAGCCATTTCCTGTACTAGAGTACATTGTCTGTGTTTGAAATACCTCAGGATGACTTCTGCTTCCTTAGTTGGACCCTTGCTAAAATACAATACATAATTCAAATTCCTACCTCTGGCAAGTGGAGGATCATGTCATTCTATGAACTTTCGGGATTTGTGGTGAATAGACAAAAATCACAGAAGTTTAATCAAGAAGACCAGAGCCCACTGAAGTGTGAACAAAGTTCTGGAAGGGCACTGCGGAGGGAATGGCCCTGTGACTGGAGGAGTCTGCAGAGGCGCTCGTTGAGCTGGGTGTGAAGGATGAGAAGACTCCCTGGGCCCTCAGGCAGGGGGGGCATCGAGTTCCGGAAGCCAAGGAGTTGTGAAAAGATCTGATGTGAGTTCAGGGAATGGGAGCAGACTACAGGGGCTGGGGCAAGTGTGCTGTGACAAAGGATAAAAGTGGAGAGGACACGTTGAGTCAGGTTGTGAAAATCCTCGTTTCTACTCCATGGTGAGGATTCTATACTTAACTAAACCGAAACTTATGTACTCTATAATCTAATCCAATGAGGAGTAAAATTAATTTGGGGAATAACAAAAACCAAGGAAAGGCAGCGAGAAGCCTGTAACCGCAGTCTTAGTCAGAGGTGGTACGAGCCTCACTGAAGCTGTGGGAATACAGAGAACAAGAGTTCGGAAACATTTCTTTCTTTCTTTTTTTAATATTTATTTATTTATTTTGAGAGAGAACACGCACGGGGAGGGGGCAAAGAGAGAGGGAGATGGAGAATCCCAATCAGGCTTCGAGATATCAGTACAGAGCTTGATGGGAGGCTCGAGCTCACCAACCGTGAGATCATGACCTGAGCCGAAATCAAGAGTTGGACGCTTCACCAACAGAGCCACCAAGTGCCCCTGAAGACTTTTCTGAGGCAGAGATAAACAGGTTTTGCCACCCTTATTTTTAGATAAATAGATGAATGGACGAATGACTATCTCGGTAAGTTTGTATTTCTGCTATTTAAGAAACCAGGCATTTTCTTTTTTTCCCCTAGTTCCTCAGAAACTTAAAAAAACATAAACAAGGAAACACGACTTAAATTATAGCGGCTCCGTTTTTGCTTACAGAGCAAAACATTTTAAAAAATAATAAATATTGTTGTTACCACAGTATGTAGATATAATTACTATACAACTTCACAGTGTGGATATTTCTATTTTAGAAAGTTTTGCATGTTCGTCTGTGTGTAAATGAGGGTGACTGACTGTGCTCAGCACCTGTGGGGGCTTCAAAGAGGAGCATTTTGGTGACAGCTAAAGTGACCGTCAGTGCCATTGAACGTCACTGGCTTCTTCCAAGCAGACATTTTCCCCTTTCTTTTCCAAAGTCAGTGTTATTTTTTTATTAATTTTTTAAAATGTTTATTTATTTTTGAAAGAGAGAGATGGAGTGTGGATAGGGGAAGGGCAGAGACAGAGGGAGACACACAATCCGAAGCAGGCTCCACACTCTGAGCTGTCAGCACAGAGCCCGACTCGGGGCTCGAACCCACATGCTGCAAGATCGTGACCTGAGCAGAAGTTGGGTGCTTAACTGACAAAGCTACCCAGGTGCCCCCAAAAGTGTTATTTTTTAAAAAATGTTTATTTATTTATTTTGGGAGAGATGGAGACAGTACGAGTCAGGGAGGGGCAGAGAGAGAGAGGGACAGAGAGAATCCCAAGCCGGCTCTGAGCTGTCAGCACAGAGCCCAGTGCAGGAATTGAACTCACAAACTGTGAGATCATGACCTGAGTTGAAAGTCAGAGGCTCAACTGACTGAGCCACCCGGCTCTTCCTAAAAGTGCAGGAAATAATAAACGTATAAATACATAAGCAATAAGTAGACGTAAGATTGATTTTCTTATTTTCATAAAAAGTTTTTGACATTTTCAATTATACCCGTATTTTAATTATAAAGAAATAAATGAATGTTATCGTCAACACGTTTATAACTGAAAATTGCTGTCGGTTCCTGTGGTAGATGCATGGTTTGGCTTGGAGACCTCACAGACCGCTCTCCTGGCTTACGTTAGTCGTGATCTTCCCCTACCTTGCTTTACAGGATTGACTCTGCCTTGGTTTCCTTGTTTCCCTACCCTTCACCTCCCTCAGGAACATAAAGTCTCCCCGGACTGAGCTTCATTTGGATGGGCCTTAGGGATAGCTACAGAGTGGGGCTCTGGACTCTAGGAAATACTAGATACAAAAGAGAGGATGAAAATACGTAATCAACGTGATCGCGTTGGTGAGAATGAACCTCACTGGCGGCTCTCTGTTGCCGTGGCTGCGTGCCTCTCGGAAGGAGCCTGCCATCGTGAGGAGTGGGCTGTCCGCAGGAGGCGAGGATGTGGGAGATTAGTTCTGGACGGTTTGTAGTTCAGGTTCTGGCGGGACTTCGAGGTGGAAGGTCAAGTGGGCAGCTGGAAAGATCAGGGTTAAATATATAGATTCGTGGAGATATGTCTTTGGAAACCTTCACATGAGACAGGAGCCCTTCATTTACCTTCAACAAGGCGTGGCTTTAAATCCGGCCACTTCCTTTTACCATTTGGCTGTCCTGGTTGGAAGGCAGGCTCCTGGCTCCGTCTACCTGAATCTTCACTTCCAAGCCACCGCCGGGGCAGTGCCGGCTGCTAAGCAGCTACCACGCTGGTGAGATTACAGAGAAGTTTGCGCTTTGTAGGACTAGGTTTGGTTTTTCCGGAAGAAAATCAGAAGAAAAACCAAGGTAGGAAAAAAAAAAATTATTCTGCGTAATGTTCACTCACTGTCACTAACACAGAAATGCCTGGGGGAAGGAAGAGTCTGGAAAGGACCACGTTAAAAAAAAAAAAAAGCAAAGGAGCAAAGGGTGAATAGTTTATCTTTTTTTTTTTTTTTTTTTTTTGGTGTCATGCATAAAGATGGCATTCTATTTTGATTGCCTGGTGGAAAAAAGTCCGTTCTTTCATCTCATCCACCCACGGGTGGCTGTCCTGATTATAGCCTCCTGGTAGGCACCATTTAAAATTCAATTTGGCTGCCTGCGTCCTTGGTGCTCAGTAGGTTTCATTAAATTACATGGCAGCGAGCTCTTCTTCTTCCCTGTGTGCCCCCATTTTATGTACATTGGACTTCAGTGTAATTTCAGCCAGTTACGCTTTGTGTGGAGTGCTTTTACCACCATAACCTTACCGTCCAGTTAGGGCCGATCTGGGACTCGGGATCTGAGGCGTTTTTAAGACGGTGGGAAATATTGGAGGAGGGAAATGTTTTTATTTCTCTGTCCTTGCTCTGTTTAGCTTGTTAGGCTTGTAAATCGTGGCAGATTGTTTGGGCAGCATTACTTACAGCGCGAGATGAGAATAACAACAGCGCTTCCCACATGGGATGCTTCAGAATTTTACGTGCACTCAGATCCTGGAAAAACTGTGTCAGTAAGACTGTAAGTAAAGTGAAATGCTAGTACTTGTTTCTTGTCTTAGCAAATCTTCAAGTACTGCCTTCCGTTCACGTGTTGTTGTGCGAAGTGAGTTGTTGTGGGAAGTGAGTTGTCCTGCCTCAGCCTCAGGTCCTTCAGCTAAGACTGACAGTAACCCTAACTCATTGGGGTTTTGTGGAGCTTAAATATGTGTAAGTTAGGGTACCTGGGTGGCTCAGTGGGTTAAATGCCTCACTCCTTATTTCAGCTCAGGTTGTGATCTCAGGGTTCGTGAGATCCAGCCCTGCGTGGGGCTCTGCCCTGATGATCCTGCTTGGAATATTCTCTCTCTCTCTCTCTCTCTCTCTCTCTCTCTCTCTCTTTCCATTCCGTGCTCACACATGCTCTCGCTCTCTCTCTCTCTCTCTCAAAATAAATATATACACATAGAAAAGTAAATAAATATGTGTAACTCATGTTACTGTCATGATATAGTAGATGTTCAATAAATGATGGCTTTTAGGGTAGCTCATCTGACTTAAAATTTCAAACTTAACTTTAATTTAAAAAGCTATATGCTTCATTCATTACACACATATTTATTGAATCCTGCTGTGTGCTAGGGAACATTCTAGCTATCAGGGATAAAGTATTGAGTAGAAGCAGACTGAGAAGGAAATACAAAGAACTATAAAGCGGGAACTTTATATATATTTATAATTTTCATCTACTTTTAGTTTGCTGTTGTACTACTACATTTCTACTACTGCATTTCTCCATTAAGTTTTGAACTAGCAATGCAGGTGACTTAGTAAACAGACTTTGTAACTCGTCATGTTTGGCCTCCAAGATTATTTTTTGAAGTGAACTATAGATATCTGTGCAGGGTATTCTCAACAGCTGGACAAGTGAGTCCTTCCTTCATTATTTCCTTTCCTTCCCTCCCCCCCTTTCTTTCTTCCTTTCTTTCTTCATTCCTCTCTCTTTCTCTTTTCTTTCTTTCTTTTCCTTCTTCCTTCCTTCCTTCCTTCCTTCCTTCCTTCCTTCCTTCCTTTCTCTCTCTCTCTCTCTCTCTCTCTCTCTCTACCTCTTTGTTTCTTTCTTTCTTCTAACGCATATGTCCCCATATTTGGGTTTTCTCCATCATGATGATATTTTTTACATCATGTGGGTTCTGTGGTGTTTTTTCCTTTAACCCTCCGTTTCTTCTGATACACCCCCATGTATTTGTAGCCTGATTACTACTCTCTATATTTTTATCACTTTCGAATAATCCCAGAGACCAACTGAAAGCAAAGTTAGTTCTTTACATTCCAAGTCAACTAATGTCAGCTACTTTTACTATAGCGTTTTCTGATACACAAACACTTTTGTGCACATTCTCTCATTTAATCTAAAATCCTGCGGCAGCTTTGTGCTTGCAAGTGTGATCGGTACCATGAGAAACAAAGAAGTAAATATAATACAGGCCTGTGACCCCGAGGAGTTTATAAATTCATGGCTTTGGTCACTAGACTCTTCCTCAGAAAGATGCCGTCGTTACTCCATCACCAGCAAGCTTCAGTACCGGTTATACAGCCAGATGGTTGTTTTGGCTTCATAAAATGAACCTTGCCGGTGATATCTGCAGGCGTGTGTTGACGTGCTGTCCCCTAAGATTAGAGCTCCGTGGAGGGGTGTTTGAGTTTTCATTTCCGATCCATAGGGGAATTGAACTGAGCAAAATAAAAAGAAAATCTCTTCGATGGCCGTGTGTAATTCTTTAAAAACCGTACCAAGTATATTGTAAGAGGAAGATGAACTGTATTTTGAAACTGAAGGTAGAGATGGGGCAGAAGGGTGTGCCGTAGTGCAGGGAATTGCTTTGACATCGGAGGCTGAATCCTGTAGAATGACGAGAAATTTTATTGTCTTTAATGTATTATGAGAAAGTTCATGTCACAGGTAACTGTGTGTGATTGAAACGTGGTACCATGACAGTCATAATCTCTGAGTGATCGTGTGAAAAATCATCTGGCATTAAATATCGTTTCGTTCAGCGTCACGGCGCACAGTCACATGATTGCCAAGGACTCAGAAGGCCTGTGCCGGCGGTGAGCGTCTGTCCTGTCTTGGCCGCCTTCCTGCACACCTGCCTTCCTCTCATCCAGAGCAATTCTCCTGCTTGTAATCATGGCCCTTCGTGCCCTGAATACCTGGCTTGGTCCCTGGATGTTAAGGACCTTCTCCATTTGTCACGTCACCACTCACTGACACCCTCTGTGCCACCCCACTGGGACCAAAGTGAATTTTATAGTGTTTGCTGTGCACTCTCTACCTAGTCCCGCTATTGTGCCTTTGCTGACGCTGTGACCTTCACCCTCTCTTTCCCCTTTTCCCATGTCTGTCAAGGCCTGATTGGAATGTTGACTTCTTCGTAAAGTCTTCTCCGATGGTACACCTTGAAGGAATCCTGCCTTTCTTGAGCTTCCTTGGAACTTATCTTTGTTTTTTCCCTCCTGGTAGGAAGTCTTGGGGGACCATGGCATGATTGCCAGCCCCCCAGCCACAGTCTCTCAGCCTTCCCTGTACCTATCACCATTTTTACATTCATTTGGCTGACTTGCTAAAACTACTCTGGAAAAATTTAAATCCAGATATCCAGTTTGGGGTCTAGGACGTGTTTGGCCTGTGTTCTCTGTGTTCCACTATTATTAATCCCCTCTTTCTTTTGGCGAGGTCCCTTCTATGTCCAGCACTCTCGTACCTCATAGCAAAAGACAGATTCCATGGAATTTTCCATTTTGGATGCCGATAGCCCTATGCTGAAGAGAAAGATCTGTTTAAATGTAAATATTCCCGGTCAAGTTTATTTCCAAAGATGATCTTGTTTTACCTGTTCCTGTTTTAGTTACATCAGACCAGCAGGCAGTACCGAAATAGCCAGCAATAGAAAATATTACTGTGAGATGGTCCACAGCCATTACTCCGTGCTGACTTAGTCATTTTGTCAGGGGTCCGTAGTAGGGTGCCTTTGTCCCATCACTCCACGGTGATTGATTCAGCCATTTCCTTTAGATAAAAACTAACTTGTTTGTTCCTCTCCTCATATGGGTCGAGACATGCCGCCAGTGTGTATTTTAAAGGTGGTGAATGTAATACAAAAGAAACCTTCTCTTTAGTTTAGTCTTTGTTGATGGAGAGCTTGTCCTATCTGGCAAGCTACCATGACATTCTTGCTTCTGTGTTACTAAACATTTCTATTTCGAAGTATTAGCCAACGTAGCCATTAATATTGGGGTTAGAAGGACACCCGTAAGCCATCGGTTAATGGGGGTAATGTGGTATTCATTAGGGCCACCGTGCCAGCCCGTCTGGTAGGTGATCACAATACAGCTTTGGGGTAGTGGGACGTGGCTCTTTTGAGACAAGTGGAACACTCGCGTGTGTGCCCACCGAGATTCTTCCCTTTAACTCGTATTTGGAAGTACTTGTGCCTCTTTCCAAAATGCTAACTTTTCGAATATGTAAAATGATTTCCCCAAACTGTGAGGTCCCATTGGCCCTCAGGTGTGACCTAACGTTTTGCCTGGAGGAGCCGTGCTTTGTCCCTCAGCGTGTAGCAGGGAGGAGAGAAGGAGAAGGCGGTTCGGAAGACTGAGAGGAGCAGCGAAGTCAGGTATGTTTGTTCAGTCTAGGACTGGATCCATTTATCGCCATGTGGAATATTTGCTCAAGTTTTAAATGTCAGTTTAGCACTTAAATATTTTTTCTTATTTAAATTTATTATTTTTTCACAGTTCTGAGTCTGTCTTTATCCTGTTGACTCCACAAGGAGAGTGACTATATCTGTCTCATTAGACATCTTCAGCACACAGTGTGTCTCAACAAACAGCCACTGAATGCGTGAATTCTATTCTGTTAGTAAGAGGGAAGTAATAACGTCCACACCTCTCACGTAGGGCTGGCGATGTAATTTGCGGGGTCCGGAGAAAAAGGAGAATGCAGGGCCCCTTCGAAAATGATTAGGAGTTTCCAGACGGTGACACCAGAGCATTAAAGCGAGGCGTGGCCACATGTCATTGTGCCAGGAAGGTTCCCTGCTCTAACACGGAAAGGAGCCAGAGGTTTGAATTCCCATCTTTTCTTGTGTTTGCCTGTGAGTTAAACATGTTTTATTCTCTCATTTCTAGTTAATAGTATGGAAGCTCTGCTTCTTCGATTCCTAATGAAATAGGGAGAACAAGTGTTTAGTACTAGTACCTGTCACACCACAGATTTGAACTGATGCTTAATTTCCCATCTTCGAAGTCAGCCCTGTGCCAGTTTTCTTAGCATAACATTTGAAGCAGCAAACGCCACCAACCTGAGCGATCTGTTCTCATCCACTGGCGCTGGTGTTTAGTGACTTGAGCTGTGTTGCTTGTTAATCCTTCTGACCCAAATCTAGTCTGTATGAACTCTGGCGAAATGCATAGAAATCAGAGCAGTGAAGAAGGAGCTTCTCTCCTCTGCAGCTTAGGAGACACAGGGACAAGTTCAAAATGGGATTGCCAAAGAGTCACTCGTCCCAGGAAGAGGTAAGAGAAACCTTTATATTAAAAAAAAAAAAAAAAATCCCCTGGGGTAGGTTTAGTTTACAAGCGAAACTGAATTGTAATAGAGCAGAAGGAAGAGGTGACCCCCCCCCCGCCCCCGGGCTCCCCGCAGGGTGCAGAAATCTGGATGGAAAGTCAATGCTGGCCCCTCTGCGGTCGGCACACATTTACAAGTAAATTGGTGATTTCTAATCAGACTGGTCAGCGCGGATTATCCTGCAGCCGCCGATCGGAGGGTCAGGAGCTTCCCGCGGTGCGCTGGCTAGAAGGGAGCCACACGGAGAGACCGTGTGTGGACCGGTTGAGGGAACCGGACCAGCGGAGGAAGGCACGTGCTTCCGCCGGAGCCCTCCCGCATGGCCCCCTCCCCTCCGAACTTGAACTTCCGGAATGCCAAATTGCTCCTAGCGCCCTTTGCTGCTTCTCATCCTTCAGTTGACTGCTAATGTGGCATATCACTTATTATCAAAAGGTAGACCTTTCGGAATTAAAGCGAGGCTCAAAATATACCCGGCCCCCTAATGCTTCTTGATCCTTGATGGCTGGGCGTAGAGAATTAGTAGGGAAGGATGAAGATGTGACTACAATGATACGTTACGACTCTCTGTGGAGTTTCATTGTACTAGTTTTAATTTATATGGATAGTGAAGTGCTAGGAGACGGGGAAAAATGCATTAAAAAATCATCACTTCACTATATGCTAAAGTGTGAAATGCAAGTAAGTCTCCTAGCAGCTTCTGAAATGATTGTTCCACGGGCATTAGCTGGATCACAATCCGGGGTTTATTAACGTCTTCTCTTTCTGCCTTCACATCTGGGCTCTGGGCTCCGCTACTTCCGGGAAAGGTATCATAGCTCTGGTCACCTATGTGGTCATAGTGGAGTTTCATTTGATGAAACAGAGCCGGGAGGAGGGAATAGAAGTAAAACCTGTTGGACCCGCCTCCTTGCCTGAGAAAGGGAGGCATCACGACGTCCCAAGCCCTGCTCGTACCTTTCTCCCACTACTTATGAAGCAACCTCAGTTCCCAGGGACGTTGGCTTGTCATCATCCAACTGAATACTGCTGCTAGACCCTGCTCTGCAGGGGAGCCGGGAGGATGAGGTTAAACACACAAAAATAGTACCTATTATATACTCACTATAGGCCGGATGCTTTTATTCAAAATCTCTACCACCTCTCTGTAAGGGAGGCTTGGCCCTATTTCACAGACGGGAAAGCTGAGGTTTAGAGAGGTCACGAGCATGGAGCAAAGTAGTGGCCAAACCGAATCCAAATATGAATCAAGTGAGCCCCAAACTGTTCCTCCTCCTCCCCCCGTAGTATGTTCCTTCCCTCTCTGTGACGCAGGTGGGTTCTGGTAAGGCTGTTCCTGTTTTGTCGAGAGACATCTCTGTGTTCCCAGGGGTGACCACAGAAGGTGCCGTGGATTACATGTAGGTTTTGAACATACATGACTTGAATAATTAGGAAACCGAGCAAAAGTATTTCAAGCTTCCCTTTTTATATTTTCTGTGTATTTCCTATAATGTTTCAGAAAATATGAACTATTAGCCAACTCATAAATATTAATATTAGAAAGGATTAACTAGATTCGAAATTATTTCCAGTACTTTCTTGTGGGGCTAAGTAGAATAAAGAAATACTGTCATTTAAATACTTGTAAATTTAAAAGTATTTCGAAAGAGGTTATATGAAACGAAGGCTTATAAATTTCTGACCTTCAAGCCTGGAAGTTTTCTACTTGTGACTGTGGTTGCTTCTCGTTAGATGCAGATAGTCACTCTTAAATTTAAATTGTTTTAATAATGGTTGGTCTCTTAAAATGGCCTTTTAAAATTTTTAAGATCTTCTAAATATTTCTTAATTTTGAACAAATTGTGTATGAGCAGGTTTTTGTTTTTGTTTTTATTTTTAAACACATTAAGGGGTGCCTGGGTGGCTCAGTCAGTTGAGCCTCTGACCTCAGCTCAGGTCATGATCTCATGGTTCATGGGTTTGAGCCCCGCATCAGGCTCTGTACTGACAGCTCAGAGCCTGGAGCCTGCTTCGATTTTGTGTCTCCCTCTTTCTTTCTGCCTCTCCTCTGTTCGCACTCTGTCTCTCTTTCTTTCTCTCTCTCAAAAATAAACATTAAAAATTTTTTTTAAATATAAAACATTTAAAAATATGTATTTATCTTAAAAGCTAACATCTATGATATGAACTCATATTTAAATTGTAAAATAATCTACTTCAGGAATTGATTTGTTTCACTTATTTGGTTTTTCCCCCCTAATAGATATAGGTGTAATAAGAAGAAATAAAGGATCTTTAATTCTCCATTTTCTCCTATTTTGATAAGAAAAAAATCTATCGAAATCTGTCTACTCCAAATATTATTGTATTTAGAATTGTATACCACTCATTTTTAGAAATCTCCAGAAACAGTAGATATGGCTTTGGTTGGGTAAAAACAATGTGCCTACAGTACACTTAGTTTCAGCCCTGGTTGTTTTTTCTTCTGTGGAGTGTAAGCTAGGAAATTTGCCATCATCAGACATCAGCGTGTGTCCCTTGCCGTTAATCTCAGAAACATCATTCATTACTTTCCCGTGGATTCTGATCCTCCTGCCCTACGTTTCTGACCTGATGGCTCAAAGATCACGTGGACTTGGAGGAGTAGACGCTAATGGTCCCTAACCGACAGCTTCCACTAATCCTGTGACTTAGGAGAAAGATAGCTTTTTCCACCAGTTTGATGGCTCAGATACGAAAGCTCACAAGGTTAACGTTTGGCGATTTGTACGGTAGCCGAGGCTTAAAGTGGAAGGTGACAATCACAGCCCAGGAAGTAAGATGGGACAGGAAGACAGAAAGGTGGAGGAGACACAGGACAGCCAAAATACTATAGACACGAACAGGAGGAGGACAAGCGGCCAAAAGTACCCTCTGTAGAAAGTCGGACCGTAGTGTTTGCCTTTTCTGAAGTCAAAAAACTAGGCATAAAGCTTTCACTTCTTAGGGAGAAGTGTTCAAACAGCAGGTGATGCACGTTACTGTATAATATTGTTTACTAAGCACAGGTCTTGCGCCTCAAAATTAAGGCTTCTTATTTCACACATTTAGAGATTCATGTCTGGGCCTTACATCTGTGCATGTATAACCTCTTTCCAAGCGGTCTCAGAGCTTTCGTCTGATTCCTGATGGGGCCTGGGACGTCCACACAAAGTTTAAAAAGGCAACTCTGAGGGCTACAGGCTCTGAGCCTTAGGTGAGTAACTCTTTAGATTGCTGTTTCTTCAGCGTTTTATTTTATATTCGATTGTGTACAACTTTAGGTGACTTTCGAGTATTTCTATGAAAGCTTACCATCTTATCTTGCTGTCTGGTTATGTAGGACACAAATACCACCCTGCTTAGGAATTCCTTGTTCTGTGGTATAATATCTTCATCCCGTTCATTTTTACCCCTCGTTTATTTTTTTATTTCGTACTATATTTTATTTAATTAATATACCCAAAATATTATCATTCTACCATGTAATAAATATAAATTATTGAGGACATGTTTACATTCTTTATTTCATACCTAGTCTATGCAATTCGATGCTCATGTAAATTGCAAAATAACCCGTAATAATGTGGGAAGTAGAAAAAAGCCAGACACGGATGAGAATGTGAACTGTGAGCATGAGTAGGCATTCCTGTTCTTACAGAGTCCAGAAGTAGAGTGGGAAATGGAAGAAGAAAGCAGTGATGATGAGGAATTGCCACTCCCGTTTTTCTAACGTGCTACGAAACAGATAATGTAAAATTTACCCTCTTCACAGGTCAGTTGTTTTAACCGTATGCACCTTATCTAGTAACTGCTCTTCAGAACCTTTCTCGTCTCGCAAAACCAGGACTCTCTCCGCACTGAGCAGCGGTGTCCCTTTCCCCTCTGTCCAGGCCCCGGGGACCACCAGTCTGCTTTCTGTCTCTATGATCTTGATCGTTCTAGGTACCTCATGTAAGTAGACTCATGAAGCATTTGCCTTTTGTTTTCACTTAGCGTGATATCCTCAAGGTTCTTTCATGTCGTAGCATATGACAGGCTTTCCTTCATTTTTAAGAATGGATATTATTCCTCTGAGTGTATATACCGAAATTCCTTTATCTATTCAACGGCTCATGGGTATTTTGATTGATTCCTCCTCTTGACTGTTGTGAATACAATAAGCATGGGAGTGCAAATATGTCTTCTGGAGATATACTTAGAAATAGGACTCCTGGATCATGTGGTAATTCTGTTTGTAATATTTTAAGAAACCTTCATACTGCTTATCATAGCAGCGACACTCTGTTTCATTACTACCGATACCGTACATAGATTCCTGTTTATCCACGTCCTTGGTAACACTTGCTCCTTTGTGGTTTGTGCTTATTTGTGTTTATTCTTCATCTTATATATATACTCAGAAACATTGATTCTTCAGTCTGATTTGTAGTATGAGGCATCTCTTGAGAGTTCCTGAAAAGAATAAGCTTGGCTAGAATTTGAACTATCCAAAACCGTTTTTTCCTGTTTACACTTTCAATCGAATGGTTAAATGGTTGTCCCAATGGGAATTGAGGCTTTTCGTTTACTGAATCTGATTGGATGAGAAGATAAAGAATGTAAACCATGAGTAAAAGAAATGATAGGGTTTTTCCTACTTTGAACACTCCCCTTCAAGAGATAGCCTCATTTATTTTAGTCTATGGCCTGAAACTCTTAAAAGGAAATGCCACCACCACCACCACTACCACATGCGCACGCACACACACACACACACACACACACACACACATACATGCACACATGCTGTTGTTACCGGACTGTTAGTTGCTCTTACTTCAAATGAACTATCTTATATCTGTTCGTAGCTTCCATCTGGTTAAACTGTGGTTGCCACGAACAAATCGTGAGGTTATTTTCCTGCTTAGCTTTTGATTATCATTCTATCCTATAAGGTGCCACCTCCACTTCCTCTTTCCTTAGTTTTTTATGACTCCTGCTGGATATTTAAAAATTATATAAATCTTCCCAGGGATGAAGTAAGATTTCAATTCTTTAGATTTTTGTGGTTTGGAATGTAAAAGAAATCATTGTGGGAAGTATGAGTTTTCCGTGCTTCACGTCCCTTCCAGGAACGTGACGGGGGATGGGAGATGAAAAATGAAGAAAGACTTGCCTGTGTTTATTGCTGATAGATTCCGAGGCAACTGTGGCTCCCTGTGTTCTGTTCCTGAAGAAGAGCTGGCAAACATGGCACAGTGATACGGAATTTGGGTTGAGAGGGCTTCGGGGTCAGAGTGCCTTCAGGTTGTAACACTTACTGTCTACTATTTCACCTTCCGAGCAGAGCTCAGCAGACCCTGGTCCTCCTTCAGACTGTTTTGGGGAACTTGGACTTTAATTTGATGTGATGCGGAGACGTCAACTGGGTTAAGCAGTGGGAAGTTATTGCTACGTGTGTGTTTTAGGTAGACCACTTTCTGTAGAGTAGATTTATAGAGTTATGATTCAGGGCAGAGGCTCACTAGGGGACTAGTGTCCCATCTGGATGAGGAAAGAGGAGGGTCTAAATCAGGACCTATACTGGGAACAAGTCTGTGGTTGTGTCACCAACTAAGATAAAGAGTTCAGGGGGGGAAAGGTGTACTGAGGGATATTGGTGATTCCAGTTTTGAGCACTGTTGAGTTTGCGGTGAGGCTGTCTTGCAGGCAGTTGGCCATGTGAAGGTCACGTTTGAAGGAGACGTCATGACACAACTTGTCGGTATCTGGCGATGGTAGAGCTGTGAGAATGGATGAGATCATTAAGAGCAGACAGACCACTAAGCGTAGTATGTGCCAAGTGAGATACGCTTTGTAAGATGTAGAGTCTAGGAAAGTCTAGGACATTAAGAAGGTCAAGGTAAAAAGTATTTCGGGGGTGGATGGGATGAAGAAAAGTTTAAAGACAGCATATGTGATGGGCCTTTGAGGACAAGGTGAATTTTAATAATAGAAGAAAGTTAAAATAGTAATATAATTAATAGCAAATATTAAAGATATCTTCCAGAAAAAGAGAGAAGAATCTGCAAAGGCGGGAAATCTTAGGATGTGTTTGGGAAACTGTACACAGTATAATTTTTCTGGAGTGATAAACACAAAAGGAGTAAAGAAAGATTAAGCTTGAAAAGCTACGTTGGTGGGGCTCCTGGTTGGCTCAGTCAGTTGAGCATCGGACTTCGGCTCAGATCATAGTCTCAGAGTTTGTGAGTTCAAGCCGCACATTGTAAGTTCAGAGCCTGAAGCCTACTCCGGATTCTGTGTCTCCCTCTCTCTCTTCCCTCCCCTGCTTGTGCTCTGTCTATCTCTCTTTCTCTCTCTCTTCCTCAAAAATAAACATTAAAAAAAAGAAAAGAAAAACTACTTTGGAGACAGAACCTGCACTTGCGGTTTTCCATTATGCCTTCTCCTTCTATCCACTATTTCATTGACTTATAGAATTTTAAAGGGAAAGGTACCCAAGAGTGGATTTATTTCTGGCATCCTGGGTCATTACTTCTAGACAATCAAAGCCACCATGCACTTGAACAAGTGCGAAGTCCTTCTGCAGGTCGTTTCAGCCGTTTTACAACTTTCTGATGGTCAGCGTTTTCGTCATTTCGTTATTGATGCTTGTGCTTTCCTCTCACTTCTGTTGTTTCTAGTTGCATTTCTGTACATACAAAAAGATTAAGAAATTAATTGATAGCACTCTTTAATGATCGTTTTTCAGTGTGAATCTGCTTTATTGTCCTGACATCCACCCTAGACTTTTCCATATTGACCATTAAGAATATTAAGTTATCGAATGTCTTGCAAACATGGAGACACATTATATCGATAGCCTTTTCTTAACTCATCAAAACTAAAATTGAGCTGAATTTAATACAGTTTGTTCTTAGTGACATAGTGCTGTTTTCCAGTAATCTTTCTCTTGAGTAAATCTTTTAGACCATTTGGTTAGTAGTTAAATCTGCAATATATTTTGAGGGTTCTCAATAAAAAGTTATTGATCAGTGTTTCCAAAAACTAAAGTTTTTCCCTTTTGAAAATGAGCACAGTCCTTTGGAGGGTCCTAAGACTTAGCCATCTAGACCCTGCCTGTTGACGTTCTTGTCATCATTCCACTGGTAATAGATTTCCTATGATTATAAACTCCTAAAGCACCACGTTTGATAGTTATTGAGCACTGCATAACTTAAAACCAGCAGCAGTCTGTGTTTGTGGTTTTCATCCACCCATCCATTCATCCATCCGTCTGTCCCCCAGCAATATTTATTTTATTTATATTTGCTGTATGGCCGGCACTGAGCTCAAGGCTAGAAATACTGGTTAGTGGAGCAGACATGGTCTCTACTCTCATGAATTTTACTTTACTGAGGTTCTCAGTTTTTAAGCAGGAATAAAAACTAGTATGGAAAGTGATTTCAAGCCCCAGTGAAAATGGTTAACCGTTCAGGTCGAAGAGAATGGGTAAGGGCTCAACAGAAAAGCCTCTCTGTCGAATTCTCTGTCATGCCGTGATTGACGTCATGGATGAAGTCTACTCAGATTCTCCTCTGGCAGCACAGGAGCTCTTCCCTGGAGGCTGTATTAGCCTCCACCTGATCTGGACAGCGGAGGGAGTGGTGGAAGGGGAGGAGGAAGAGCCAGAGCCTGGAGCTTCTGAGGCAGGCCGCAAGGTGTTTTGACTTGAAGGCATCATATGGGGAGAAAGTGAAACGCAAGGTAGGTAGGAAAATGATGTCATGGTGCTTTCCAAATTTAATTTCTAGGATAAAATAGTCTGTTTACAGAATTAAGAGAAAACTGGCTAGTTGGTAAATGTAGCTTTTGGAAATGATTTCATTTCGGTTAGATTTTGTGTTCATATAGGCCATATGGATGCCTGGTGCTTTGCCTTCTTGGTATAGGTTTATACTTTTTTCTAGGCTAAATTGAAAATGAAGCAACGTTTTCAGAAATGACCAGGTCATTGCCCTGAGTAAACTGAGCAACTGCATTCTGAACACTAGGCAAGCTCACCCAACATTCATATACCACAAAAGAATGTTTTTCTTGCCTAAGATTGTGTCGTATATCCTATTCTGGGCCTTTGGACGGGCTATTTCAGCTTCGGAGTGCTTTCTCTCAGCATTCCATAAGAGGCAATATTTCCTATTCTCTGTTGTAACAAAAACCACGAAAATACATGCCACCCATTTAAAGAAACAAATGGGTATCTGGAAGTTTTCATATATGAAATTTGTCTGTTTTGGCTTTTACGGGGTTTAACAATGGAGAAAAAAAAGCCTCCACAAAGTAACTAAGGCCATTTGTTCTAGTTCTTCCTATAGTGGAAAGGAACCGTGGAAAGTTATATTAATGAAACATTTTTATTACTCCAGGACAGAGATTGGCAAACATTTTTCTGTAAAGGGTCAGACAGTAAATATATTTGACTTGTGAGCCCCCAGGGCCTCTGTTAAAATTACTCAAGTCGGGGGCACCTGGGTGGCTCAGTGGGTTAAGCTCCCGACTTCAGCTCAGGTCATGATCTCACAGTCCATAGGTTTGAGCCCCATGTCCTCGGGCTCTGTCTGTGCTGCCAGCTCAGAGCCTGGAGCCTGCTTTGGATTCTGTGTCTCCCTCTCTCTGCCCCTCCCTGCTTGGGCTCTCTCTCTCTTTCTGAAAAATAAATAAACATTAAAAAAATTAAAAAATAAATAAAACTACCCAAGTCCGCCTTTGGGCTGAGAAAACAGCCAATCAGCAATTTGTAAATGAGTGACAGGACTAGTGTTCCACCAAAACTTTATTTACAAAAGCAGGCCGCCGGCAGGATTTGGTTTCTCCTGTTGTCCCCCGCTCCCTCCCTGCTCTAGGACTTGGCCCTGCAGACCAAATCTGGCCTGAGGCCTGTTTTTTTCTATTGCCTTTGAGCTGAGAATGGTTTTTCCATTTTTAAAGAGTTGTTAAAAACTGAAGGAGGAGGAGAGGGGAAGAGGGGGAGCAGGTCAGGGAGGAGAGGGAGAGGAAGGAGAGAGACCTTCTGTGGCCCACAAAGCTTAAAATATTTACCATTTGGATTTTTATGGAAAACATCTAATGATCCTTACTCTAAAAGATTGCTTATTTTTTCCTTGATAATTCAAAGTATGGATTGGGTTTTGTGCTCGTTTTCGATTTTCCGACGGTTCAAGTCTTAGAAATATGGACCAAGAAAGTTTGTTAGATAAATTGCAGAACTTTTGATAATATATTGGGTATCAGAAAAAATAACACTGATAGTTTTCTTTGGTCACTTTATTCTTTTAAAATTTAATATTTTTCAGGGATTTTTTTAAATATAAATTACTCCTTTATCCTAAAAAATGTTTTTTTTTAAGTGGGAATATAGAACACCATTACTTATTCCTCTTTAATTCTGTGCCTGAAATTTGGAGTTTCCTAACCTTTATTTGGGACCAAGCATGCTCCGTCAATGCCAAGACCTTTTCAATAATTGAAGTGTTCTTTGATATCAGCCAAAAAAAAAATACTAGTTAACATTTATTCAGTGTTTATTATGTGGAAGGCACCTCGTTAAGTGCTTAGCATACATTTTCTCACAAGGATTCTGGATGAGTGTGATTCTAAACCCCAGTTTTGAGGCTAAAGAGATCAAGACACGGAGAAGTTACATACCTTGTCCAAGATAACACAACCAGCTAAGGGTAGAAGTTGGACTCGAACCCAGGTTTGAGACGACTTTCCCAACTAGAGGTCGCTTTCAATTTTCCATCAATGCCCTTCACAGTGAACTCTTATCCTTTATTACTGCATCAACCTCATAAAGCTTTCATGAGTGAGGCCACAACAGGTAAAATATACTGAAGTTATTGAGATATTGTTTCCACTTTCTAAGGATTTATTATTTCAAAATGGTGCTTGAGGGATAGCAAGGAGACAAGTTGGTCGCCTTAATAGAATATAAGGAAAAGGAGGAGCTAGACAATTAGTAGTCAAATGTTCCTTTGTTCCTCTGTCCAGCTAAATATAATTTCCTTCCCCTTAAGAGATGGTGACCACTTCCAGCTGAGGGCTTCCTCCTCTTCTTTCTACTCTTTCCAACGGGATACAGTCACGCATTGACACTTTCAACCTGAGAGGCATAAAGTTGCGAAAAAAATTATTCAGTTTCTCAAGTTCCCAGAAGCTCTTTCTGCATTTGTTTAAGTTTGTGTTTCAGCTAGATTTTTGGGTGGACTTGTTTAAAAACTGAGTTAAAATATAAACAAAATGGCCTTTGGCTTTTTTTTTTTTTTTCTTTTAACTTGGCAACAGGCTTTCCCATTGTGTTCGTGGGTTGTGCCCCACATGACTCCTCGGAGCAGATCTGGTCCTGGAATGCCTCCACACAGTGGGCGAGAACTCCCTGGCCAGGGAGCCCCAGTGTAGGTGTTGGAGGCAGTGAGTCCGCAGGACTGGAATTTGCTCACTTCAGAGTGGTAATTCTCAGGCAAATAGCTCTCCGATTTTCAAAAGAAGGCCTTGTCAGCCTTGTACTTTCAAATTGCCTCTGCCAGGAATTTACAGAGTTTTACTAGATTATACAGACTGTTCTTTTATAATAATCACATGTTCATTCAGAAATAAGTCAATTAGTGCAGACTGTAAAAACCCCACTGTTCCCACCCAGGTCCCTTTCAAGCTACTCCTCACTTCCTTACTCTTTCTTCAGTCATTTCCTCCTCATTCAGCAGCTTGTCCTCTGCTCTCTGTGATAGCTGGGCCAGGATTTCATCTTATTTTAACAGCTACACAAATATAACAACCACAACACCAAAATTATAGTGGGAGCTTCATTTTGCACTTTTTAAGAACTGTATTGTCATATGTAATTTGCAGTAAACTTGAACTGAAAACAAACAAAAACCAAAAAATCTCCCAAAACAAATAGCAACTCTTTATTTTTGACCAGAGTATTTAGAAATGATACTCTCTTTGAGTATCATAAACTGGATTACTTTCTTAAAAGAACACTTTATTCCTCTGTGATGGGCTATATTTAATTTAATGACTTCTCCTCTATGTTTTCTTTCTTGGTTTATCTTCTTCCTGGACATGGGGCGAGTTGGATGGCATACTTCTTTCAGGATAGTTTTTTTTTTTTCTCCTCAGTAAATGGTATCTTTTAAAGGGCACTGGTCATTTTGATCTTTGGAGTATTTTTAGAACGTTGGAATATGAAAGAAATGTTTATGCCTTGGGATTGCCACTTACCCAGAGAATACAATCTTTAATTTATTGTCCTTTGTTTTAATTTTTTAAGTTTGTTTGTTTATTCGGGAGGGAGGAAGAGAGAGAGAAGGAAAGAGAGAATCTGAAGCAGGCTCTGCACTGTCAGCCCAGAGCCTGACACGGGTCTTGATCTCAGGAACCATGAGATCAGGACCTGAGGTGAGATCAAGAATCAAATGCTTAACTAACTGAGCCACCCAGGTGCTCCTGCCCTTTATTTTTATTTTACTTATTACTGAGGAATGCTAGCTAAATAAATAATAAGGTAGATAGTTTTTCCAGAACCTTGCACCATCAGCATTTTTTTTTCATTTTGTCACATTAGAGTTGGTATATTGCACTGGTTCCCAGATGAGAATTGCTCCTTGGCAGAGTATGGAAGTGGTATTCTTTTTCTTTTCTTTTTTTTTTTTTTAAGTAGGCTTCACACCCAGCACGGCAGAGCCCGACTCAGGACTTGAACTCGTGACCCTGAGATCAAGACCTGAACTGAGATCAAGAGTTGGACACTTAACTGCCTGAGCCACCCAGGCATCCCTGGAGGTGGTATTTGTAACCCATGATACACAAAGTCTTTATGTTTAAATAAGCAAACAATCTTTATCAGAGCTTCTCTTTCCTGAGATCCAAATTCGATTCACTTGCCCGTGGTTAGATGCTTTCAACTTGTATATTTCCGAAAGGCAACCAAAATAGTATAAGATAGCAGTGTAGTTTTATGGGAGTCTGATTTGGTCCCACAGCAATTCCTTTTGACATGAGGTCACCTCTAGGTGGGGCGGCTACAGGTGATACATTACAGGCGGAATCCGGGACGATCTGGTGCTCTTGAGTTGGTCCTGCATGGGCCACTGACCACAATATAGAAAGTTGAAGATGCACAGATACTTGTTGCTCTGGCCCAATCTGGATGACACAGTCCAGCTATATAGAGAGAGATATTTCATATTTATTGTCTTCCTTTACTGCCTCCATTTGGGAGGAGTCTGAAGAGGTCACCTCCTTTAACCCTGGCAGTAGACTTTACCATTTTTATCAAGTATTCCTCATTCAGCACTTTCTATTTATAATGTTGTGTTAGGTGCTATATTCAGAGTGTGCCAGATAGAATTTATCCCTGGACTTGGCAATTTATCTACTGATTTGGCTAAATCTGTACTGTATTTCTTTAAAAAAAACTCTCCAGAGGAAAACAGCTCAGAATTTCCTGTATTTAATGACTCTTGATGGCAGGAAGCTTTCCAATGCAAGAATAGCAGCCCATGTTTCCTGAGGGCTCACGATGGGCCTGGCCGGGTCCTAGGAGACTCACATCTATATTACACGGTTTCGGTTGCCTGTGGGGAACACACAAGTGTGTACTGGACAGCCCTAGGGGATCTTGTCTATTAACCTCTTTTTACAGGGGGGGGGGGGGGAAGCAGAGGCTGAGAAGGCAAGGTACATGGCATTCTTTATCCCAAATTTCGTTTCCAGTCCCCTGAGTTGGCTGTTCCACTTTATGACCCGAGTTCATGGCTATAATCTGTTACCCTGGTAGGAATAATAAAATATGGAGACATGACAGTGGATTAATAAGGATCTGATGAGGAACAAAAACCTCCCAATCACCTTACGAAACGCTGCTCCCAGGAAAGTAGAAATGGCGTTCCGAGTCCCATACCTCTACTTTGCCTGTCGTCTTATTCTTATGAGTCGAGAAGACATTAAAACATGCAGCAATGCTGCTCTTGAGAATGCTTCTGTACTGCCGCCTTGTAAGCTTTAGCCTCTAAGAACATTTTTGGTCCCTTATCTAATTATCTAACACCTATACTGAGCTGTATAAGTCACTTATCAACCAACCTGCCTCAGTTATTCTAATCACTCAGGAATGTGTTTGCTCTTTCTTCTGCGCAAAGATAATCTTTCTATATTTTGTTTCTGTCATCAGGAGATATAGTGACTTCGGGAGGGTGGACTGTCACAGGGGAGGTTTTCTTGTCTGATCCATTCTTGTACTTTTCTGTTTGTTTTTTTTTTATATGATCTTTATAGTTTAAAGTTATTGGAATTTCCGCTCCCTTTTATTTTCACTTCATCCTGATTTTTATTTTTAATTTATTTAGGTCAGAACTTAATAGAGCCATTTTTTGGTCATTGTTGCTTTGCTGGATCATTTAGAGACGCTGTGTGTGCGTGTGTGTGTGTGTGTGCATTTCTAGTATTGCCCTGTGACCTTTATGACTCATTTAATGAGGAATTTAAAAAATTATTATTACTCCTACTGCATTCATTATCAGCGAGGAGTCGTCAGCCTTCTGCATAAAATATTTTTTTTCTTTGAATACCCTCTATTTCCCCTCTGTGAGGAATTTATTCTCCCCTTGGTGCGTGGGGACAAATTAAGTTCATAACAGCCATTAATGATAATGGGAAGAGTGTGTAAATCTTTGATGCATTGAAAACTGAATGGCGCCCTGGCGGGTCTTTTTCTCTATCTTACCTTACCAGATTTTGTTTGGCAGCGTGTGCTGTAGGCTGTTTAAAATGCCTCTTCTCAGTTTTCCTCTTTACTGTATGCACGTGGTGTACACACACACACACACACACACATGCTCCCACAAGTGTGGTCTGAGAAAATTAAGGGATAAATGAAATAAACCAAGTTTTAACACATGATTTTTTTCTATAGACAGACAGCCTGGCCCTACTTCTGAGTTCTGGGTCCTTCCTCCGTGTATCCCCTGTACCACATGGCACTTCTCACCTTGCATGAGGGGCTGCTTTTTACTTGTTGGTATCTCCATGAGGGTGCAGTCTGATTGGGTTAGTCCTCTTCTACACCTGTAATTCTTTTTTTAATTTTTTAAACATTTTTTATTTATTTTGAGAGACAGAGCATGAGCAGGGGAGGAACAGAGAGAGAGGGAGACACAGAATCCGAAGCAGGCTCCAGGCTCTGAGCTGTCGGCACAGAGCCCAAGGCAGGGCTCGAACCCACAAACCACGAGATCGTGACCTGAGCTGAAGTTGGATGCTCAGCCAACTGAACCACCCAGGCGCCCTCCACATCTTAAATCTGAGTACAATGCACGGGCCATGGTGGATGCTCAGTTAGATCTTACACGTAAAGAAATGAATGAGCACATAAACGTTGAAAGCAAAGTGTCCGCTAATCTCACCTGGGCGATATCCTCATACTGAAATAAACGTCATGTGAGTTCCAGGAAATTTTCTTCAAGCCTCCAGCCTCGTTTTACTCATCTGTAACATAGAGAGAGTCGTTCCTGTCTCCGAAGGTTGTTGTGAGAATCAAATGAGATCACATATTCACTTTGATTAAAAAGAAAACAGAGTATTTTCTCAGTGCTGGGTTCCGTGCTGAGTTCTGAGGATAAACAAGATCCCACCCGTCTTACCCTGAGATCCATAGCCTGCGAGAGAAGCTCTTCTCCGAGTCTGATGTGCACCAGAGTCAAGGAGAGCTGGTTAGCGGTGTGGACTCTGATGCTGGGGGTCAGCGCGGCACCTGAGATCCCTGGGAGACGCCACGCTGCAGGGGCGCGGGCCGCGCCTTGATCAGTGAGGCTTTACGAAGAGGCTGGCAGACAAGTGATTAATGCAAGGACATACATGCTGCTGTGCTGGCGTTCTGAAAGGACGATGGAGGGAGCGATCGGCCAGCGCTGGGGTGCAGGGAGGGGGCGGGTAAAGCTTTCTAGGCCGGGAGCATCTGGGCCCTGAATAGCAGAAAAGTGGGAAAGGCCTTTGGTCAGAGGAAGGCACGTGGATCTGGAGAGAAGGCCAAGAAAGCAGAGGAAGGGGAAGGACAGCAAGAGAGGAGGCTAGCGTGTCCTCGGGGACCAGTCGGTCGACTGTGGGTTCTGTTTGCTGAGCTAAAACCTTAGATTCAATGCTGGAGCCAACACGGAATCACGAGGTTTAGCACAGCCATTACATGATATGTGTAAAACTACTTTGAAAACAGCCAAATGCTGTACCATGGTCGAAAGTTTCCGTAACTAAAAGTAGATTGTGCTGGAGTATTCCCAGGTAGTGAATAAAAGAGCAAGTCTGTAGATGAGAGACAGGCTCGTAGACTTCCCCAGACTTTGCAGACAAACCACGGGAATTAAATCCTGGCTCCACTAGAAGGATTTTGCTTTCTAGTTACATAACCTTGAGAAAAATTATTTACTCTCTGAATCTTGATTTTCTCATCTATGGAGTGGAGGTAATGAATACAATCTCGTAGATCAGTTGTGAAGATGAATCATTTATTCGTCGCAACACCGTTTATTTAAGCAAAGCATGTGGCTCGGCGCTAACAGGAGGTGTGTGCTGACTTCTCATCATTACTAATGTTGATTTGGAGCTCACATAAACTCTCGCTCAGGAAAGAACCTAGTGGATCTGGACAGCGGCCATGTTGACACAGTTTTGAGGGCCGGTGCTCCTGCATGGCATTCTGAAGCCCGTGTAGACCAGAAATTCAGTTGGTCTTGTGGCAGAGATCACCGGTTGTCTGATTCAACAATGTTCTGAGAGAATTTAGAGGGTGTTCGGTCAAGGGAGGGGATTTGAAGATAAGAGAGTCAAAGAAATGTTTTCTCTCTAGGAAAGAGAAGATATAGGCAGGACTGCCATAGTAACTGTCTGAGGATTTAGTTCAACAAAGCATACTGACTATAGCTGAGGAGGTTTTCCTGACTTAACCAGATGTAGGTCGGATGTCTTTCTCAGGGTTCTGCAGCATGCCGTAACTATCTGCAGCACAGTACTTGTCACATTTTGCCTCTTCTTCTTCTTTTTTTTTCTTATTTATTTTCGAGAGAACGCAAGTGAGGGAGGGGCATAGACTGAGAGGGACAGAGGATCCGACTAGACCTCACAAACCGTGAGATCACAACCTGAGCCAAAGTCGGATGCTCAGCTGACTGAGCCGTCCAGGCGCCCCACGATCTCGCCTCTTCTACTGGACTTCGAGCTTTTTAAGGCAGAGACAGTTGTCCTCCATGTTTTTGATTTCCCACTCCCCGGAGCAGGGACACGAGGTCGGCTGTCAATAAATGGCTTTCATCTTCAAGATTGTTCGATGCAGCATATTGTGTTTGCTAGCAAGGGGCAACGCGGGAGGAGGTGGGGTTTCAGGAGCTTCGTCCCATTGGCTTTGGGGTCTGCAGTGTCCTCTTCAAGTAGTCCAGTTCTGACTCTGTTCCTTATTTTGGATATTGTTTGTGAGATCTAGTTGCCTCTGTTGAACCTTGTTGGCATCATATCTTATTTCCAGTTCATTAAGCCAATCGCCTTAGAAAAAAGGCCTTGTCTCCTCCATAAATCCTCTTCCCAGAAACCTGAGACTGTCTTTGAATCCCAGTGAAGCGAACGGAGCCAGTGGACCCTGCCGTGTGCAGCTTTCCTGGGAAGGCATCTCTACCTGCCTCTAGAGGAGAGGCACCGGCTGCTCCCTTAGCCTTGAAGCTGATACCACTCTTGCCGCTAACCATCAGAGACTTCTAGCACCTACCTGTGAGCGCTTCCGCAGATGCTGTGTTTGGTCAGGTAGATGGGTCTCATCTCAGCACCTAGAGTGATATCTCTCCAGCGGGAGCCCGGCTTCTGGCTCTGCCCCTCCTCGTGTTTTTGGTCCAATTAAACTTAGTGGACCAAGACCAAAAGCATGATTACATTAAACTAACAGGAATTTCATTGAATGGGATGCTTCCTAGAATGTTCCTCATTTCCAATAAGGAAATTTAAGCTCATTTTGCTTAAATATATGCAAAGAGAGTGGCATTTAGAGATTAGGAAACATCCTTAAGAAAATGATAGATTCTTCCCTTCCTAAAATAGGGTATCCTGCCTAGTACTGCCTGGTAGGAAGATCAAGGGTTTCTAATCTCTATGGCATTCCTACTTACCAAAGTTATTGTCAGATATTCTCTGACTTTATTCCCTAGACCAGCATACGACTCAAGCCCAAACTTGTGTCAGACTGTCTTTATGAGTAAATTTACCATGGCTCTTTTTATGGCGTCATCAGCCTGCCATTTAATAAACGGGGGAGATAAGTGACTTTGAAGCAAGTGCTATCTGTGAAAATAAAATATTTTAGCATTATGAGAGACTGTTGAGTAGTGAAAGAAAATAAGAGCATTATTCAGCTGAGAGGTAGTTTCTAATCCTGCATTGTTGAAGTACTCTTGAATTTTCTTGGGGATGATGGAGAAAGGGAAATTAACATTTATTTGGCATTTGCTATATTCTAATCACTTCATGGACACGATCTCATTCAATCTTTACAACCCCCAACGAGACAGGAATTATTCTATTTCTCAGACAATGGAATGAAGATGAGATAACTTGTCTAAGGCCCCACAGTTCATCTACAAAGCTGTGGTTGTTCCATTGTCCATAAGACCAGTATTTTAATATTTACAGTGGTACTTTGATTAACTTGACTGTGTGGTGGAAATAGGATTGTTCTTATTAATTGAAATTTCTAACTAATTGAAGGCCATGAAAATACTCCGTTCTTCACCTTTAAAAAAAACCTTTCAAATAATATTGGTGTCTTTTGCTGCCTTTCAAAGTATATTGTGCATAATCAAATACTTAAATTTTTTTTATTGAAACTCCTTCATTCCCTTAGATTAATTTTTATGAACAGTAGTTTCAATAAACTAGTCTTTAAAGAGCTCACCGGGGCACCTGGGTGGCTCAATGTGTTAAGCAGTTAAGTGTCTAACTTCAGCTCAGGTCGTTATCTCATGGTTCATGAGTTCGAGCCCCACATTCGGCTCTGCGCTGACAGCACGGAGCCTGCGCGGGATTCTGTCTCCCTCTTTATCTGCCTCTCCCCTGTCTCTCTCTCTCTCTCTCTAAGTAAATAATAAACTAAAAAAATTCTTTAAAAAGCTCACTGAAGTTTAGTGGTAAGTTAGTATTAGCCACTCATTTAGCAGATGAACAAATAGGGACATAGAGGAGTTAAGAGACTGCTCACAGTCACTGTGTTTCTTTTTAGAAGGGAAATTTGCATGCAATTATAGAACTCTCTTCTGAAGATAATATATGCCTGACAGTAGCTACTGCAGGAGTCTTGATATCAACTTATTTTCCTTCTTCTTCTCTTTATAGCAACATTTAAAAATAAACAGATTGCTTAACAGAGAGCTCTGTTTTTCAAGGTTTGACTGTATTCCGAAATTACCCGTTATTTATCTGATTCTGCCAAATATGCCAGACAGACAAGGGTGAGAACAGAAAGAGATTATAACACTTATGGGTCCTGAGTCTAAATGAACTTAACATCCTCTGTGGTTGTCAGTTTCTTGAATAGGAGTGAAGTAGTTGATGGCGTATTGTGATATTTAAGTTTAGAATTTCAAAGGAGTCGAAAACTAACTTTCTGCATAACTTTCCATTTCTGATCATGGAGCAAAGGGATTTATTCGCCCCACATCTGGATTTGTCTGTTGGCCAGAAAACTAAATTTGCTCCTTATCAGTTCCTCTCCCCCTGGAACCCCAGGGTCCATATATTACATTTGGCGTATGAAGCATTGTGCTCCGCGTGTGAGGGGTGTGAAGACTCATGTGCCGTGCTGTCAACGAATTGATAGCCTTCCAGCATTCAGCTAAGCAGAGATTAAACTTAATGAAAAAATTACCGTAATAGAGGTGTATGCGAGGTATTTAAGGGAAAGAACAAATTCACCCAAGGCACTGGGATGGAGGTGTGAGTGGAGGGGACTGCAGAAGAGGGTCAGAGAGCTGTCAGTAGTTGAATTGGTTGGGTGTTTGATGAGGAAGAGGAGCTGAAAATAACATCTCGAAGGCACAGAAATGTGAGAGTCTGTTTGGGTGATAATTCCAGCTTGATGTTCCTGAAGCAGTGGGGAAGGGCGCAGTGGGAAGTGGCTAAAAGGGAAGACGGGGTCAGATGATGGAGCATCTTGAATCCCATGCCAAGCTGTCAGAACATTCTAAAGGCAACTGGCAGTTATTAAAGTATCTGAGATGGGGACTGTGCCCTGACGCGCGTCTTACTTTTAGTAAGATAATTTCTTACTTAGTAAGCGATGGTTTCTACTTAGTAAGAAAATGACTGTGCTTTAGCGATGTATTAAAGAAACAAGAGAATGAAGAAAGGACAATTTTGAGAAGACAAATGAAGAACTTAACCAGTGGAATGCAGAAAGAATGTAGAAGAGCAGGTAGATTTGAGACCTGCTTCTGTACATAAGCTATAAAACTAAGTGGCTGGTGATGGGAAATATGAGAGGGGTCAAGGTCAAAGCAGGTTGAATAATCAGGAGTCATAGGACGAGTGGTAACTGAGAAAATACAAGGTCAGGAAAAGAGCGAGATCTAGAATGAAATCTAAGTTTCTTACTAAACTTGGAAAGGTAGGTGATTGTATCAGCATGCTTGCACTGTGTAACAAACATCTCTCAAGTTTCATGACAACGCAATAACCGTATTTCATCATGCTCACGAGCTTACGTGTTGGCAGGGCAGTTCATGAGGTCTCGCCTGTTCTCACTCACCTGTCTGGCATCTGCAGACAGGCTGGCTAGTGGCAGGTTGGTTTGAGTGGTCTCAGCCGAGATGGCTTTCCTTTATCTGTTTCTCGTCATCTAGCAGGTCAGCTCAGGCTTATTTTCATAAGGCAGTATTCCCAGGCATACGGAGCCTTTTGGGATCTAGTCTCGTTACTGACGTAATATCAATTCCACTGCATTCTTTGGCCAAAGCAAATCACAAGGCGGGTCCAGCTGCAAGAGGTCAGGCTGCAAATTTTCATTTCAAGGAAGATAGGCATCGGGGCCAGTGAAGAATGGGGCTGTTATTTTAATCAGCTTACCACAGTGATTATTACCATCATGATTATTAAGTGGTTATCAAAATAACTTAAAATCATATTCCATTAACTGTATTCAACTGTTTCCCAGTGAAGATTGACGTGAATAATTTCGTAATGGGAGCCTAAAAATATTGGCATTTATTTAAATTTCTCTCTTTTTTTTTTTGTTTTGGAGTTTTAGAAATATTATTCAGGTTTCCTTTGCTTGTTTCATGCTGCTTTCTATTTCTGCATTTAACTCCATTCAAAAGCATTAATAGAGTTTTCCTCTTTTGTTTAAAATTACCCACAGCAAAATATTAGTTGAGTATACAACCAAGCCTTGTAAGTGTTAACCGCCCTCTTGGTCACCACCTCCAAAAAAGCACCCATTAAATAAAAAGATTCATTTAAATGAGTGACTGCTCCCATTGTCTGTAGGAGCCCTGCATTTCATTTGCTTCCCAAACTGCATGGGCTGCTTTGTAAGATGTCACCTTTAGCAAAGGTGTGCTTTGTCTCTGTTATTCTTCTGTAACGTTCTTATTAATGATGTTTTGCTAGCCCCATGCAGAGCCTTTGAATAACTTGCCCAGAAAGGACCACCCACAGGGAAAATATTAAGTCTATCCAGTGGCCGTGAATGTGTTCCTTAAAGAGTGGAATCTTTATGTAAAATAGACACTTGGGAAGCAATTATTATTAATTACAGGCCTTTTCATCGCAGCTTTTGATCTTTTGCACGCACCAATACCCACTACCGCTGTTCCTGTTGGTGACAGTGGTATAGTCCAACAATGGTTTCAATGCCATTAAGAACAAAGGGACTTTTTGAAAAATACTCAGTTTACCAATTACGGTCATAAACATAGCCTTTGAATGTGATCGCGTGTGTTCCTCTCGGTTAATGGATTCTTCTTACATTCATGCTGGCCCCTGGATCTGACAGCTTCAAGGGTGCGTGTTTAAGCTGGCTTGTTGACATTGGGGTTAAGTTACCCATGTGTATAATTTATTTTGATCAAAAAACTTTGCAAGTGAGATAATTGCATGCTGTTTCTGATCCATGAAGGAAATGGTTCCTGGCACAGAGGGTACGGAGTTTTAAAATTTTATCTTCTCATGATTTTTTTTTTTCTGATGTTTGAATAATTGCCCCGTCCAACAAAAAGCCCAGCCCAACTATACTGAGCTAATTCACAAATATTAAGGGAGTTAGCCAAGATATTCTGAGTCATTATTAAGTGGAACCTTTTAAGTACAGAGGCTTTCATTACGTTGGTAGCTGAAAATGTAAAAATATAAAAATATTACTTTTTATTCATGTCTTAAGCACATTCTTTAATGTGTCAAAACTTGACTTTGGGGAATGGCGTGAGACATAGGCAGTGATGAAAAAGAAGATGCCAGAAATAAAAACTAAATTTCCCCCTTAGGAAAAAAAAAAGAAAATCAAAGAAGACCTACATAAAGGGAGAGACAAATTATGTCCTTGTGCTGAAAGAGTCAGTATTGGTGAGGTGTCAGTTCCCCACCCAGGGGAATCTGATCTACGGATTCGGTGCGTTCCTAATCAGAATCCCCGCTGGATTTCTCCTAGATATTGACAAGCCGATTCAAACATTTAAAGGGGAAGGAAATGGTACTAGAGCAGCCAAAACTATTTTGAAAAGAAAGAACAAAGTTAGAAGATGCATTATTTGTTTCCAGCTTCACTAGAAGTCTGCATTAATCAAGTCAGTGTGGTATTGGTAAGAGGATACCACAGAGATGAACGGAAGAGTCCAGACGACAAATAGGGGAAAAGGTCAGCATGAGGGAAATCTGGGTGAGTGGTGTGCAGATGCTCTAGGCGCTGTTCTTGCTCGTGCAGATTTTCTGTATGTTCGACATTTTTTTAAGCTAAAAAAAATACTGCTTTGCTCTTAGAAAAATCTAACATGCTTTAAGAAAGTTTACAAGAATGACATAATTTGATTTTAGAACACTTCTTTTAAATAGGCAATTCAATTTTCCTCTGCCCATGCTTCTTAAGAATATAAAGCCCATCATTAGCATAATAAGCACACGTAAACTGAATTTGTCTTGTTCATAAGACCATAGTAAATCGACTCAGGGGTAGTTAATAGCTTTGTAATTGTGACTGGAAATGCGTATTGCTGCATTACCTCTTACATTTATTCAAAAATGTTTAAAAAGTGGAATAACACTTCAGTTATAAAAAATGTAATGGCACACCGTATATATTCATAGGTGTTATGTTTGTGAGGGATCGCTGATACCACAGCATCTGGGGCAGAGGTGAACAGTACCATCACTTCAATATACACCTTAAAACCCGTAAACATAATGACTATTTTTCTGGTAGAAAATATAGTTACATTTTTTTAACATCAGATCCACTGAAGGGTTATTCAGTTGCGGTAATATTCATTCCACTTAGTTAACTGTTGCATGAGTTTTGACAAATGCATGCAATCGTGTACCTTGGACCACAATCAAGATACACAACAGTTCCATCACCCCTCAGAAGTTCCCTCAAGTCCCTTGTAGCTAATCCCTCCACAGGCCCCAGCCCCTGACAGCCAGCAGTTTGTTTTCTGTGCCTACGGGTTTGCCTTTTGCAGAATGTCATATAAGTGGAATTATATGGTATATAACCTTCTTTAAAAAAAAACCAACAGCTTCTTTGAGACAGAAATCACATGCCATACAATTTATTCACTTAAAGTGTACAGTTCAGTGGTTTTTAGTACATTTGCAGAGTTGTGCAGTCACCATCGCAATCAATTTTAGAACATTTTCATCACCTTTTCCCAAATTCCAGTACCTGCCAGTCATCCCTTCCTGTTTCCTTCCAACCTTCCCAACCCTGGGGAACCGCTAATCTGCTTCTGGTGTCTAACGTAGCCTTTGGAATCTGGCTTCTTTCACTGGACATAATGCATCTGAGACGCATCCACGTCGTTGTGTGTAACAGTACCCCGTTTCCTTTCATTGCTGAGTGGTACCGCCTTACAGCTGTATCATGCTTTGGTATTATATCTGCCAGTTGAAAGTCATTTGTTTTCTTTTCAGTTTTTAACGATTATGAATAATAGTACTATAAACATTTGCCCAAAAGTTTTGTATGAACATGCATTTTTATTTCTCTTGGGTAGATGACTAGGAATGATTGCTGCATTGTATATACATATGTGCTTAATTTCATGAGCCAGACTGTTTTCCCAGGTGACATCCCGTCCGCGGTATATGAGAAATTCCAAGTGCTCCCTTGCCAGCATGCTATATGATCTGTCTTTCTAACTATAGCTATTCTTATGTGGGCGTAGTGGTATCTCGTTACGGTTTTTGTATTGTATTGAAGAAATCTTTGCTTGATCTAAGGACACAAAGATCTTTTTCCTGTTTTCTTCCTAGAAGTTTATTTTTTTCGATTAGACACTTAGGACTATGGTGGAAGTCAAACGGTTTCTTGGTGTTTTCATATTGACACACAATTATTTCAAAATCATATATTGTGAAGATTCATCCTCTTTTCATTGACTCGGCTTTGCCCGTTGGTTGAAAAATCAATTGACTATATACGCAATTTCAATTGGCATTTTCCTAATGATCAGAGCGCGTTATTTCATATACCTGTTTGCCTTCTGTGTGTCTTCTTTGATGGTGCATCCCCTCAAAATCTTTGTTAATTTTGTAATAGGATTATTTTAGTAGGATTAAGTTTTGAGAGTTTCTTATATACCCTGCATAGAAGTCCTTTGTCATCAGATCCATGTTTTGCAAATATTTTCTCAGTCTGTGACCTGTCTTTTCATTTTCTTCTGAATGGTGTTTTGCAAAGAGTAGAAGTGTTTCGTTTTGAGTATAAATATTAGTCCTGTTTGTCTAATTTATCAATTTCTATTTCTAATTTTTATGGACTGTGCATTTGATGCTGTCAACCCAACTCTTCACCCTTGTGACACATGCTCATCTTTTTTTTCAATTATTTTCTCTTTTTCTAGTATAACGAGATGTCCCGAGTGTCACCTGTGCTTTCCCTGCCCATCCTGGATCCGTCGTTACTCCGGACAACCCTCAGTTTCTTTTACTGAGGCATGACATTAGAGAGGCAGAATTTTGGCGATTTTTAAAAACCTCTTTCCTCTCCAAACATATACTGTCGATCTATGAGTAATTCGGCATAATAATTTTGGGCATGAATTTTATTCTGAAGTTAGGGATCACGACTTCCAGCCAAGAAATAATAAGAAAAAAAGTTTGTCAGTGATTGTGAGTGGTCTTAAGACAGATCCTAATATGTCCCATAGCTAACCTACCTCAGTTACTACTAAGTATGTGGAGAGGTGTTGGCGTCCAAATAGTGGGAATACAATAGAAAAGATCACTGGTTCTTCCTATATCTAAAAAACACCCAGGCGATACCTGGGTGGCTCGGTCAGTTAAGTGTCCGACTCTTGATTGCAGCTGAGGTCAAGATCTCATAGTCCTGAGTTCGAGCCCCACATCAGGCTCTGTGCTGAGCGTGGAAGCTGCTTGTGATTCTCTGTCCCCCTCTCTGCCAATTCCCCTCTCACTTGTGCGTGCATTCTCTCCCTCTCTCTCGAAATAAATAACATTAAAAAAAACATTCAGATGATTCTTTAATTTTTGATTCTGCTACTCCTTGTGGAACCTTGTTTCCAAAGTTTTCTTTCTGACATTGTCAGAATGTGAAAATCAAAACGTATAGGGACACGGTCTCTGATCCCTAAATTTGCCCAGTGGCTTGTCATTGGGAAATGATATCTGCTTCAAATTCCCAATGTATATTCTATTATCAAATCCTCAGAAGTGGGTAATTTCCAAGGTAGTGTTTCCATAATATTCTGTTGAACTGAATTGAATTGGATTACCTAGGTACAGTCTTTGGAAGAAGCAGTCTTTCATAATACTTTGCGAAAATCTCCTCGCCCTTCTTATCTGGCCTTGGAATTGTTTTGTCTGCCAGCTAAATTTTTGTTAATATTCTGGGGAGCGGGGTGGAGACGGGTGAGGGTGGGTGTATGTAGATCTGTTTTCTCCCAAAAGGAAAATGGCTTAAGCTTGCACTACGGTATAGGATTTTGTATTTCCCGCTTGGGGGCATTTTGGCTTCACTTAACCTGTCGAATAATTCTGATAATTGAAATAAGTGATTTATATCAGAATGACACGTCATTCTTAACAGTATTAGAGAACAAAGAAAGGAACAGATATTGACAAAACAGCTTGGAAACATTAGGGGTGTTCTTTGATTAGTAAGAAAAAAATTGTGATTTCAAAATTGGCTGAGCCTTTTCGTCCATGGATTTGTTTCAGGTTCGGCAGCACCCAGCAGAGAAGCTTCTTTTCTCAGTAGCTGGTTCTGCTCAGGCTTGCTGCAGTATCTCACTGTTTTGCAGAATGTTCAGGAAATATCTCTGTTCACCGTTACACTAATTTAGCCAATTTGAGCATAGTAGGAATGAATCCAAGACCAGTTCCTTGGACAGACTGTCCAGCTAGAGAAGTGCCTGGCCACAGACCGCGCCACCCACCTTAGCCAGCAGCATAGTAAATGCTTGTTGTTGTTGAAATAAATGGTTCAGCAAGTGGATTTTGATCTCTTTTTGTGCCAAAGCACTGTGCTAGGTATCGGGGACAGAACAATGAATGGAGCAGTGAGGGGTGAGAACAGCTACAAGGAGACAGGCAGACAAAGCCTCAGAGGCCATGTGTTGGACTCATAGAATGAAATGTAACCCAGCCTTGGGAGAAGAGTAAGAAGGGCTTGGGTGGGGCACCTGAGTGGCTCAGTCAGTTAAGCATCTGACTGTGGCTCGGGTCATGATCTCATGGTCGGTGGGTTCAGGCCCTGCATCGGGCCCTGTGCTGAAGGCCAGGAGCCTGGAGCCTGCTTCAGATTCCGTATCTCTCGCCTCCCCCCACCTCTCTACCTCTCACGCTCTCTCTCTCTCTGTCTCAAAAATAAATAAACGTTAAAAAAAAAAGGGCCTGGAAATGTTTTTCCAGAAGACGAGGAAGTTAAAGGTTAAGAACTAGTTGGAGTTACCTAGGACGGTGGAGTGGGGAGTGCAGGAGGTGAGGAGGCACCAGCGGGGGCTGAAGTTTAGAGGCGGAAAATAGCAGAATTTGTGGAGGAAGCTTCTAAGTGGCTTTGTGCTGGGAGGGCAGAAAATTGGAGCAGCAGACAGGCTTGTGTAAAGCTGGAATAGCGGGCCGAGGAGGGTACAAAAGGGTTCGTAAGCCATGCTTGCGATGTTTAGCAAGCACTAAAACCATCAGGAAGCCACTGAAGGCTGCCAGGCAGGGAGTGACGTTGTTGGTTTCGCAGTTTTGGTGGAGCTGTGGATTGGAAAGTAACAAGTATGGAAGCCTGGTGATTTGGTAGGAACCTTTATGGAAGTCAAGGAGCGGTAGGATAAAGACTTGCAGCAGAGAACTAGAGGTAGGGATGGAGAGAGGACAAAATAAAATAAAGGGGACAGATGGAGTGGAGTCCAGAGTGAGCCCAGGTTTCTGGTGCCTGGCGCGCTCGCTGGAACCGGATGAGAAGGTGTGGATTACGCAGTGCTTCTCAGACTTCCGTGTCATCAGAATCAGCCAGAGGGCTGGCAAACACAGATGGCTGGCTGTCTGTCCCAGAGTTTCAGATTCACTAGGTTGTGTGGACCCAAGAACTGCATGTTTTGACAAGTTGTTAGGGGATGCAGATAGCAGTCTTGGGAACCACTGGATTCTTTGTTTCTCAAATTAAAATACATATCAGAATCTTCTGGAGTGCTCATGGAAAAATGCAAATTCCTGTGGCCTAAGATTAATTGAGTTTCAATTTGTAGGGGTCAGTTCAGGAATCTAATTTTTTTTTTTTTTTAATAAAGACCAGAAGTGATTTCTAATGCTGGTGAGACTATAGACCATATTAAAAAAACAAAACAAAACAAACTGGTCTGGGCTAAGGGTGCTCTCAGGATACAGCCGGACATGGATTTACCAGCTGGTCATCTGGCTTCCGTTTTCTTTCTTTCTCCCTTCCTTTCTTTCTCCCTCCCTCCCTTTCCTTCCTTCCTTCCTTCCTTCCTTCTTTTCTTTCTTTTAACATTTATTAAATTTTTGAGAGACAGAGAATGAGCGTGACCAGGGGAGGACAGGGAGAGAAGGAGTCACAAAATCTAAAGCAGGTTCCAGGCTCCGAACTGTCAGCAAAGAGCCCCGTGTGGGGCTCAAACTCACAAACTATGAGATCATGACCTGAGCCAAACTCAGACGCTTAACTGACTGAGCCACCTGGGGGCCCCTGGCTTCTGTTTTTTTATTTGTAATCTCATCATAAGATTTCGCAGTCTAATAGCTAATATCTATTCTGGGCTTACCATGGGCGAGGCTCTCTATCATCGCTTTACTATATGTTATTTTATTACAGGTTTTCCAAACTTTATAAAGTAGGTACTATTATTATTCCCACCGTTGAGGCTTGCCCAGAGGCTGCTCAGATTCCCATGCTGTGAACCTTGATAGTCATCCTTAATGCGATCTGCGAAATTACAGCCCGAATAAACCTTTGTCAGATTTACTCATCTCGTAGAGAAAAGTATGCGTCTAATGTAACTGTTACTCAGTGACAATATTTGGAAGTGTTAGTCATTCTTATTTCGTTTTAAACTTTTATTCAGGACTGAAGTGTGTATTTTAGTGTCCCTCCCTGTTCATTTGTGTTCTGATGTTTGGTTGGAAAAAAAAATTCTGTAAATGCATTTGTTTACCTTCTGGAAAACTGTCCTTTATCTGAGTTGATAATGAAAGGAGTAATCCCAAATTAGCTAAACAGAGATCAAACAATTTAAAATACTTTGAAAGGAGTCTAACTTTATTACTTCTCCATTAAAATATTTTTTTTGCAACATTTAGGTAAATACTGACCAATGGAAGCCTATTTTGCAGAATGATAAAATTTTTTTATAATTCTAATTTTAATTGCTAACCCCCAAAAAACTCTCATCTGGGTGAAAATTTATTGTATTTAGTAGATTACATATATCCCCAATGATTTTATTTCTCATCAAAAACTTCTTTCTGCTGGGTTAGAGCAGAGATAAATCTCCCCTCCTCTCTACAAATTTACATAAATTTCAGCACACAAATTATTGTGGAAATAGAATAGTATTTCTAATAATGTATTCTGTTCTGGGTGAATACCATGCTTAGAAGCAGATATTGTAAAGACAAATAACATGCTTCTATAAACAACTTTCTTCTAAGACTTAACGGTAGTAATTTCATTCTTATATCTTTCCTTATAGCCATCAATTTAAATTAAGAATCCCAAAATAATCCATAGAATTAATTAGAAGACTCTAATGTATTTTTTCACGAGTCTCCTATTTAACTGCCCAGTTTGAACCATAAAGTATATTACCATGAAAAATGTGGTCCTATATATAGCTTCGTATTTTATTTCAACTACTTTTATGACTTTGAAACTTGGCAGGGATTCGACTCCTCCACCTCTGCCCGCCCCCCATTTCTAAAGAATTTATTGGCTATCTTAACTCTGGGTTTTTCTCCCTAAACATTTGAGCCATGATTTAGGTTTCTTTTTATTAACAGAGAATCTGTATAACATGAATTTTCTCTCAGTTTTTACTCATCGTCTCTACAACACTCTTTTAGGAACTAAATCTATTCATACTTCATGGCATCCCATATTCTAGGAAAGTTTATTACACTTGGTCTTAATGGCAGAGCACAAATCTGGACAGACTCAAGCTTTCCATTATACGTAAACTTTTAATAGGCAATCTGAACCAATGGTCCAAATTAATTAATTCTCTAAATATTTTATCCTGGCTTCTGTATTTCTAATGTCATCTCAAAAAGATATCTGAGTTTGTCGGGATCACTCTTGAGGGATTGCTCATGCACGAGCATCCTGAGAGACACATCCATGGTCATTGAACCTGTACCTACTTGGTAACAGACACTGATCTCACCTCTGCTGGGTGCAAGTGGAGTCCAGTTTTCTCAGTGGCTTATCCGCTGATGGTGGCTTGCCAGATGCACTGGGAAACCGTGTTTGTTCTCCCCCGTCACTGGGCGCATGCACTGTACTGTGCAGGGCAATTCTGATTTGCTGCAGAGCCAATGTCCAAAGGACCTGAAAGAGTGAATTTGCTTTCGGAGGTGTGATGAGGTGAAGGGTCCAGCGACTACTCCCCTTGTCTTCAAAAGCTCCGAACACTGCTTCTCAGTTGTAGAGTCAGAGATCCCTGGTGAATATGGCCCCTGGGGTGGAAGAGCCTTCTCAGGGTTGAATTTTCTTCTGATACGGTTATTTTACTTCACAGATTTATTGGTTTAAAAATTTTTTTTTGTTTAATGTTTATTTTTGAGAGGCAGGGGCAGGGGAGGGAAGGGGCAGAGAGAGACGGAAACACAGAATCTGAAGCAGGCTCTAGGCTCCTAGCTGTCAGCACAGAGCCCGCTGGAGTGGATCTCGGAGTAGAACTATAAGCTGCTGCTGTTGCAAATGCGAAGGAAAAAAGAACTAAAAGGCATGTTGTATGTTTTGGCCAAGGATTGTATTGCATATGAACCCAGCATCTATTTTTAAATGAAGGGAGTGTATCAGGGGTCAGGAAACTATGCCCTGTAGGCTCCTGTGTTTGTAAATAAAGTTTTGTTGAAACACAGTCACACACATTTATTTATGTATGGTTTATGTTTGTCTTCGTGCTATAGCAATAAAGTTGAGTAAGAGTAGCGGTGACTGTATGGTCCATGAGGCCTAGAATATTTATTTACTCTTTTGCCCTTTACAGAAGAAGTTTGCTAATCTTTGCAGAAGAAGTTTGCTAATCTTTGGGGAAGATGAATAATCGTGTGGCAGATGAATAGATGACATGTTATGCATGGATATTTTAAAGTCAATTACAGATATCCTCACATTCTTCCTCTCATTTCTTCAGTGGATATCTCAACAACAACAACAACAACAACCCCATGTTCTGTATAGTCAGATTAAAATTATTACACCTAACAAAGTGAATAGTAATTCCTTAATGTAATTTGATACCAGTTCATATAAAAAAATTCTGAATTCTTTCTAAAATATTATTTACAATTTTTTTCCCAACTCAGGAGCCAATTGAAACTATACCTTGCATCTAATAGTTGTGTCTCTTGAGACCCCTTCACTCAAGATATGGCCCTTTCTTCATGACACTGATTTCTGAAAAGGCCATGTTACATGTACAGTAGGATGTCTGACCTTCTGCAACATAGCTGGTTCCTTTGGAGGGGTGTCAACCAGTATGTTCCTGCCCGGGATTTACCGTCAGCTGAGAGTTAGATCTTGGCTAAATTCGGCTTAAACGTGGTTGTCCAGAAATCGTTAGAAGTGATCCTCAAATCTACATCACATCTGAAGACTTGTGCCACCACTGGTCACGCAGAGATTGACCATCAGCTTAGTCAACAAGTTATTTTAAAAATAAGAAAAATGGTGCCTAAGAAGTCAAAAATGTAGTGAAACAAGTAAAACGTTCAAAATGGAACTTGCAACCTGACATTGATTTCCTGCTGTCTGTAGTGCTCCGGGCTGACCCTCAGTACAGTAACCTGACCTAGACTCTCCATTGCCTTCTTTTAATTCAGTTTTTTATTCTAATTCCAGTAGAGTTAACCTGTCCACTGTTTTTCAGAGTGGCTTTGGCCCGGGATCTCATTCTGAATCAATCAAGTTCTGCAGCGATGATTTAGTAGAGGGGGCTTGGGCGTGTCTCCCTGGTAGGTCTGTCTTGTTTGGGCTGTGAGTTGTTGAGGTTTTGCTTTTGTTGCATTTCGGTCTTTGTTTTTAAGTGAAGTGATACAAGAGAAAACCCACAAAATGGCTAAAGATCGTAAAGACTGGTAATGAGACGTGAAGGAAATTGAAAGGAGATGTGCTTGAGATTTAAATAAATAAGTAGGGAAACCCAAGCTCTAAGTTAATACTTGCTTTTAAGTAATTATCACTTTAAAAAATTTCAATGCAATTTTAAGGCTTTGAAATTTCTTAACGTGGAAGGTAGCAGAGGCTGCTTCTCTGGCCTGAAATAAACTGTACCTGTAAGGATAAATCTGCCTGAGGCCGACACACTGGAACCCGTGACTTTTGACGCTGGGCTTCCATGGTCCTCGTCTGAGTTTTCTATTTTGCCTCATAACTATAATTTCTTCGGTTCATGAACTTGTGTTTTATAGCCCATGTCTAGCATTTTATACATCTTTGCTAAAATCATATAATATTGTTTGATGTGTCTGTTTAGAACTTGGAACTCCAGTGACCTATACTGTCCCATTATTTTCAGGCAAAAATGCATTTATGGGCCTTGCAGGAGGAGGGATGGAGTGAGAGGTGGAAAGACAGTGCAGAGAACAGTGAATGAACTTTAAAAATTCCCCAGGGGCTCCCGTCAGTAGGAAGAGAGTTAATCAAAATGACAGATGCAGAGGTATAAGCCTGTCACAGAGAACATGCTGACCAGCCTTGTAATGACCTCAGGGAAGTGTCTCCGCTTCTCTTGGATAGGGGGTGTGTTAGAATAGGTGTAGAGAGGAGATAACTAAGAATAAGGATTTGAAAAATAATCATGCTTCATTGTTTTTGGACAACCGACTGCCTAAAAAGGAGCTGTCTGTCATCTCTCTGCCCCTGCAGTCTTCAGTAGACACAAGGTAAATCGGAACTGGATTCATTACTGACTGATTCACTACTTCACTGCTGTACTAGTTCAAGGAGAATGTGAACTGCACTCTGCTGGTCGAGCATGCAGGAGAGCTGAGTTGGAGGGGAAAACGCTGGTGAAGGTTACAAAGGGAGAGATAGGTCAAGGTGGAGAGGGCTCCTGGACTTGGCGTAGGTCTGATGCGGGTGAAAGAGAGAAGGAAGGAAGAAGGTTTGGATGAGGAGAGCTTCAGACTTCAGTGTAGTTCTCAGAAGACCTCAGCCACGCCAGTGGGAAGTCCCTGAGCCTGAACTGTCCACCAGAAGAGTACTGAATTGGGCCAGAATGAGTAGACTTAGTATTATCCCCACAGTGCTACCGTGCTCATTCACTGGCTGGGGGAACCTTGGGGAGGCATGGCTCTGGCACTGGGGCAGAGGGCCTGAGGACACCAGCTGGTGTCCATGGTTGACTCTGCTCCCATGTGAGTGTTACAACTCCATGTTTGACACTGACAGGACTGTCTGTGAACGCAACCTCTGTCACTCCTTCCTCTCTTCATTCATGGTTTCCATGTCCTTGTAAGCATCGCTTGGTTATATAATTTAACAAAGAGAATGACACTTTGCAATGTGTATTTCTTTAACATTTTAGAGATTGTCCCCACGTTCTGATAATACAAGTTTACCGCTTTCTACTTGTGAACTTAGGGCTGTGACCTCACAAACAGGTAGATCTTTTGCTAATGAGGTAATAAAAAGGACACTTAATCTATAAAGAGAGTGGTGAGATTATTGTCTCATTTTTCCTTTCCTACATAGTGTCAAGGAGAGAGCTGAAGTAGGTAATCAATTAATGCTTTGTGAAAGGTTGAGTAAATTTACCATGATCTCTACTTACTTGAGTTATTTATTGAGAATGCTGATGGTCTCCGCCTCACCCTGTGTCCCTTCTTTCTTGTGTCCTGAGCTTAACTGCTTATTCACTGTAATAACTAAGAATAGGTGATGATGACTCTCAAAGGGAGAGAAAAAAATCACAGCAGAAGGAAGGTATTTTTGTCTCTAACAAAGCGTCAATTTAATTCCTTATTTTCTTCAACTTATTATAAAATGTAAGAGCATATGTATCCGTGTAGGTCAAAATCAGCCCGGTAAAAATTAATAGCTAGTAAAACAGAGTGTGCGTTACCCCTGAATTTGTATAGCAACCTGATTAAGTGCCTGATATTTCCATTTACTGATATACAGTGACCTTCCTCCCCTATTAATATAGCTGAAACATACCCACCCTTCTGTTCTTTGGAATTTTTACTTAAATTTCTTTCACCAAGAGATGCATTTTCACTTTTATGATGCCAGCCAAATGTTTAAGGGATGACAAGTGATCACTGCAGTCACCCGGCCACTCTGCTGTTTTAAGCGCTCGCCAAAAAGAAAGGACAGAGAAACAAGGTCTATAAAATGTAGTGGGTGATGCTGTGGATTGTAATTGTGTTAGGAGTTGATTATGTCCCTTAAAAAGATATGTTGAGGTCAACTCCAATGCCTGTGACTTTGACCTTGTTTGGAAATAGGATCTTTACAGATGTCATCATACATTTGTAAAATTAAGATGGAGTCACAGTGGACTAAGGTGGGCCCTAATCCAGTATGACCCATGTCCTTATAAAAAGAGGGAAATTTGAATAGACACAAGCCCAGAAAATGCCATGTGACCATGGAGACAGAGATTACAGTTATGCTGCCACAGACCAAGGGGTGCCTGGGAGCTGCCAGAAACTGGAGGAGGAAAAGAAAGATCCTCCCCTAGAGGCTTGGTAGAGAGCATGGGCCTGCCAACACCTCGATTTCAGATTTCTAGCTTCCAGAACTATGAGAGACATTGTTTTGTTGTTCTTTTAAGACACCAGTTTGCAGTACTTTGTTATTTGCATTAGTGACGCATGGACACGGTTCACAGTTATAAAAGGATAAAAGTGAGGTGGGAGATACAGGCTTCCAAGTATGGAATGCATAAGTCACGAGGATAAAAGGTAGAACATAGGGATCGTGGTCAGTGATACTGTGATAGGGGTGTGTGGGGAGCGATGCAGCCTCGCTCGTGCAGAGCACAGCCCAAGGTACAGACTCGTCAAGTGACTATGTTGTATAACCTGAAACGAATGTAACATGTGTCACCTGTACCCGAATACAAAAACTTTAAAAAAGGAAGCAATCGGAAAGGAAGATAAAGTGAATGTATCCTCAAATGACTTTTTAAGAAAGTTTAAAAAAAAAACTATAAAAGCATCTCTGGCTCTGCTTCCCCCCACCTACCCTGGTCTCCTCCAAAGGACATCTCTTGTTCCCACTTTCTCGGGCGTCATTCAAAAAGGGTGCAATGCATTTATACCCACATAAGAATATCTGCTTTTCTTTCTCATCCCCTTTCGACCGATGACAACATGCTATTTACACATTTTGAACCCTGTTTTTCATCTATAATGTATCTTTGAGTTCTTTCATATGGACTCTTGTAGAGCTACTTTGTTACAAGGACTATTTAAATTTGATTTATATAGAATTCTTTGTTTACGAGACCCAGTAGTTGTTTCTATTACCATTACTTGTTAGTGTAGGACCCGGTCATATTTGAAATGCTTAATCTGACCCTGTGTTGAGAACGACCATGTGCCAAGCACTGCACAGAGTGATTTACATATTTTATTTAACTTTAACTTGTTCTTGGGTGGGGGTAGAGGGTTAACAAGAAAGCTTCTATGTCCTTGGTCTAAAGAACATAAAACTATAGAACTATAGAACTATCAGAACAGGATCAAGTTCTATTTGAACTGTAAGCTCCTGAGAAGAATAAAAAATGGAAATTTTTATAGGTAGTCCTGATTACTGCCAAACTACCCTGAGGTTAGTTTTATGTCGAAATCCTTATCTCTTGTCTTTTACTTGTCATTACTGAAAAAAACATTCTTTTGTGCCATAAATCTAATTTTTCTTTGCACAGAATTTATGCTCAGCAAAGCAGAGCCTGGTTTTGATTTTTCCGAAAGTTCTTAACTAGGATCAAGCAAGGGTACATACGTATTTTATACTGAGATTGTGAGCCAATTATGTATACAACCCAGTGTGCCACGGTTGGGTTGCTATGATGATCACGTCTATCCTGAGTTCAAATATGGATTCTTCATTGGAAGCTTGAGAGCTAGAAATTGGAAGGCTGTGGAATGTTGTCTGTGGCCACAAAGAAGTGGGGGAGTATCTGTGGCATTATTATCCTGTTTCCAACATGAAAATGTGGAAGACTGTATATCTTCCAGTCTGCTGTAGAAATAGCGTAAAACCAGTACTTCTGAAAGCACACTCGAAGGTCTCCATTCTTGACATGATCTCTGACAATTGAGAAGAGTCCTGTCTGTCTTAATTGGTCATATCTTTGCTAGAGCTATGTGGTGGCAGAGACTGATAGTTTTCCTTCAGCACCATGCCTAGGGAGTTTGTACCGGCTTCCTTTGTAGCTAAGTGTGATAGGATACCCAAGTTCTGGTCAGGGAATATTGATAGAAGTGACGCGGGGTGCTTCCAGTCCCTTGAAAGGAATGGGTGTATATTCCTTTCCTGTTTCATTTACCGCTGCTCAGATACACGTGTGAGGTGGAATCTGGAGCTGCCACCTTGGAGTCCAGAGGAAAGCCACATGTTGAGAATGGCAGAACTACCCTACCACCATAGAATCTTCCTCAAGGGAGAAATAAACCACTGTTTTGTTTAAGCTCTAAGGCATTCATGGTTTCAGCATCTTAGATTGTGCCCTAATTAATATACCCATATTCCCAGATATTGGTAAAAACAAACAAAAAACTAGACCACTCACATCTTTTAACTATTGTATATTAAACATACAAACTACTTGTGTCAGAGCAACCTAGATTCCAAGCTAACTATTGTCATCTCCTTTTAATTTTGTGTTTTAGAAATGTCCGTGACATGAAATGAGACTAGTTAGTATTCAGTTGGCTATAGTAAGATTTTCCAAGCTGCTTTTCAAGAAACCTGTCTTAATGGGTGATTGATTTAGTACCAAATTCCAGTGTGAGGGGTGGATTCCCCCATACCAACAAGCAATTCTCCAACGCCAGCTGAGAGTCCTAGAATTGAATTCAGTTCGGACACTGTTTACCCAGAGATAGCATCAGTGTCCGCAGGTAAAAGGCTCAGTCCTGCAAGCCTGCCCTCCACTTCAGATGCCAATCACAGGGTTAAATTTTTACCTGTGCTTCTGACAGCCTGGCTATAAATCAGAGGTTCCCATGGCCCCCTCTCGGGTTTGATTACTTTGTTAGGGCAGCTCACAGAACACAGGAAACCCATTTACTTACTAGCTTACCAGTTTAGTACATAGGATATTAAAGGATATTAATCAACAGCCCAATGAAGAGATACACAGGGGGAGATCTTGAACAAGGGGTTTCTATTCTCCTGAAGTTTGGGGCTCGGCATGGTAGCATATGGAAACTTTCTCCTTCCCCAGCTCAGAAGCTCTTAGGAGCCCCTCCTTTTGAGTTTTTATGGAGGCTTCATTCATAGGCATGACCGATTATATCACCGAGCACTGGCGATTGATTCAACCACCAGTCCTTCTCCCCTTCCAGAAACCAGGAGGTAGGGCTGAAATACCCACCTGCCTATTCTTGGTTGGGCCCCCTGGCAACCAGCCCCCGTTCTTAGTTACTTTCCCAGTGTCGCCTCATTAACATAAACCCAGTTGTGGTGCAAAGGATCTCTGTTAGGAATGGTGAGACACCCACTTCGCCTTTGTGGCTCTGACTCCACTTCAAACCTGAAGACAAGAGACCGGATATTATAGCGGAAGAGGCTCCCATTGCTCTTAGCGCCCCAGAAGTTTCAGGGATTTGGCGAGGTTGAGAGCCAGGAGCCTTGACTGGAAACCAAGATTTATATTTATTGTAAATCACAGTATCACGTAAGTGTTCCTCTGAAAAAGGAGTAGGGGAGGATTTGAATAAATGTGAAAAGTAGTGGGTCAAATAACTTTAGCCAGTTTCTGCAGCAGGATAATATAGTAGGCAGTGTTTTCCGGTGTTATTTAACTGGGGATCTCTTTCTGTGTATTAATGTCTTGTAGAACCAGTGTTCTTCTGACACATAGCTTGGAATTCCAGTGTTACATGGTTTCCAGCTGTGTTGTATTTTATTGGTCAATGAACTACCTATCTCTTTTATTTTTATTTAAAAATTTTGTTTAATGTTTCTTTTTATTTTTGAGAGAGAAGAGAGACAGAGCATGAGCAGGGAAGGGGCAGAGAGAGAGGGAGACCCAGAATCCAAAGCAGGCTCCAGGTTCCAGCTGTCAGCACAGAGCCCGACGCAGGGTTCCAACCCATGAACCGTAAGATCATGATCTGAGCCAAAGTCGGACGCTCAACCAACGGAGCCACCCAGGTGCCCCCATAAACCATCTATCTTTTTTAAAGACCACTATGTCTCTCATCCATTTTGGGTTGATTAAAACTTTAACTCATGGATGGTAACCATATTTACCTTATTTTCAAAATCTGGAGGAGTTCTTCCCAATTCAGTCCCATGGGCTATATACATAGTGCACGTAAAAGGTATTAGTATTTGTCTTTCTAAAAATAAAATGATATAAATTTGACTATGTAAAATAAATTCTAATAAGAAACCATTTTGTTCCCTTTATGTTTTTTGGATTATGTGTAAAATTTTATGGACAAAAAATAGCTATGCTCTCATGAAGATTAGTTAAAAAGCCATTGTTGGTGTTGGTAGTGCTGTGGTGTTTGTTGGGTTGGAAAACATCAATTGGGGGTGTACGGAGGAGGGGTGAATTTACACTTAATTTGGTAGGCTTTTGGGAGCCACCAAAGGTTTCCGATCTGGGCAGGAGTCTGTTTAGTGTTGTTCTTTAAGAAGAGCAATCTGACATCAGAACAAAAATGATTTAGGGTTGCCCCAAAACCGGAGGGCTGCCAGACAATCAGGCAGGAAGGCCCTGCAACCATCGAAGGGAGAAGGATGGAAGGGAATTTCCAGAATTTCTGTGTTCCACAGTCCTTCTGTTGGCATGATATTTTATGTAGAGCTGACATGTAGGCTTTTAGAAACATCAATCAATAATAAAAGATCACAAAGTAGACGCACACGACTACACCTAAGACTATCTGTTTTAATGGTTGCTTTTTGACAGCTGCTGGCGAAGGGCGTCAGATGCTTCTTCACAGTCTTAGCTTATGTCTTGGGACCTTTTGTCCCTAACTTTCCTTTCTCGAGCGCACTCGTGGCAGAAGGGTTGAATTACGAAATTACGTTCCGTAAAGTGTTATTTGTTGAGCACAAGTTATTTATTCTTGAGTTGAATTTCTCATGCTCTTGATGTGATGGCTGAACTTCTGTTAGGAGATTTGCAAAGCCTCCAGGCCACACGGAGCCATTGTTTGGCAGCTGAGGGAGAGCATGGTGCTTGCAAGGAATCCACAAGAAGTCCAACTAGCGTCTCTGCCTAGAGCTCAGGGTTTTTAAATTTCTCCTTTAGATGTGGCACTTCGGTGTGGTACGTTTTTATTTCTCAGTGTATATTCTTGCTTCAGCCCCACAGCAATGTTCTGATTTGAGTTGTCTGAAATATTACCTGAGCCTCCAAGTACGTTTTGCTAATTTAAAATAACCTTTTCCGTTTTCCTTAGGTGTGCTCCCATTTTTTGTTTTTAAAAGGTGCTATCCAAAGGGAAATAAGGTGTAAGGACAGCTATCTTCCCAGAGATGACGAGATTCATTAATTCTCATCTGCATAAAAAACATTCCTACCAGTGCAACTTCTTTTTCTGTTACAAGCTAGATGCAATTTATCCAGAAAGAACAGGATGTTTCCTAATAGATGTCACTAGACTATGGTCCATATCTAGATTGTTTTAAATACTTGCTCTTAAGTTATGCCAATAAGCTTTCCTCACAGAGATCATTGGAGAAAGCTGTAGTTTGTTCATTAGCTGTAATGCAGGGCCCTGGCATGAGTTAACTTGCAAATAATTTGTGCAAAGCTGAGGCAGTTAAGTGTAGTTTTCTTGTAAAACTCTAGATGTCTCGTGAATGCCACCCTTATTACAATGTGTTAATTAACTGAATGCCTTCCTGTCTATAGCAAGCGGGAGAAAGTGGTTTCAGGTGGAGTTTCTGCTTGATTCTATTACCAGCGCTATAGTTTTGACAGTGAATGTCTTTTGATGAACCTTCTTCATCTCTGTTGTCATGTAGTTGGAAGTTTGGACTCTCACTGTGACTTTTAGGCTCTTTTCCGTACGCCGCTTCCTTAGATGCAGTCGGACATATGTGGCACCATTCATTCATTTACCTTGTCACATTTGCCCAAGGCGTTATTCATATAAATATGAAGAGGATGGTGTCCTTTGGATTTGTGGGATGTGATGATCTTGTTACGTGCACTGTAAACTTTCCAGTGATGGATTGCGTCTCATCCCCAGTGGGATTAAGTTCAAATTCTTAACCACGGGAAGGTACAGTGTTCCACAGCCTGCCCTTGCCCATCCCTCCAGACCCTCTCCTCCCACTGACCCCCTGACCTTCTTCCAGTTCTTAAAGGGAAGCCGGGCTTTTCTGAGGCCTCCATATCTACACATAAGCTGCTCTCTGGGTCAGTAATGCTTTCCCCACTTGGTGTTCACCTAAAGAAATCCTACCTATTCATTCAAGAATTCAACATTATTTGCTGAGGACCTACGATGCACCATGCATTAAGTTAAGCACATAAGTAGTACTCAGTTATAGTCTCGAGATGTATAAATTAATCCTTGGAGATTTAATCCAGCATTAAATTACCTCTTTTTCTTGACCCTTTGTACACAACTTCCTTTAAATTACCACCTCGTTTTCATACACGCTGTGTTGTGGTCACTCAGTTTATCTGTGTATGTTTTTCTCTCTAGACCATAGTACTCTGAGTACAAGATATTATTTTTTATTTATTTCCCAACAAATAGCCCAGTGAATTGGAAAGAACAAAAATTAGAGTTGAAGAGACGATCTGAATTCAACTTCACCTCTTCCTAGCTGGGCAAGTTAATTAACTCCTCTAAATCCTGGATTCCCCATTTGTGTATTGAAGATAAGAACATCAAATTAAATCAGTCCAACAAGTTTATTTGTTTTTACTGTGTCTCTAGACTTTAAACGAGAACATGTTTGTACACGCCTGGTTTAGCACCTTACCCACTGCGTCTGACTGTACGAGGTGTCCCCCATTGGTAATGCTTTTCTTCTCCCTTGCCTGTGACTTAGAACATGGCAGGAGCTCATGAACATTTATTGAATAAATGGACAAAATGCACAAGGTATCTGTCATCAAATATGTTCCTGTAGAAACGAGGGAACTGGCATGAATTTTATGCAGTATTTCTTGGCAGTGGCTTCTCTGCTAATCGTACAGGCAAATAGTAACCTTGCTCCCAGCTCCTGTCCTAAACAGAAACTAACTAGTGCTGTCCTGAGCCATCTTTCTCACTTTTGATAAAAAAGAGTAATTATTTCAGCATCTGTTCATCTACAGTTCTTTTCCTTCTATAGAGTGTAAGCAACACAATAAATATATTCAGGATTCACCCCACATTAATTCTTGTTGCCAAAGGAGAGAGATGAATTTAAAGGGATTCCTGGAAGGATATCTGGGGACCTAAAAATAAAAATCATGGTTTTATTTCAAGCTTGTCAACAGAGGTGACAAGTGCGAGGATTGTAGCTCAGATGTCCAGGAAGCAGCTCATAAATTCCATTTCTCACTGTTTTATCTTGCCTGCCACGTTCCCTAAAATGGAACTAATTTTTACTCTCATAGAGAGAGATGGGAAAGTTCCACTCTTGTTTGTAAAGGTGATGCTATGGTGAATGAACATTTCCAGGGACACTTGTCTATTCTGGTGTCTGGCTCCTGGATGCCCTACAGCCTAGTACTCAAACCCTTCAGGATGCCACTGAGCCTGTCATCACTGTTCCCCTTGGGGTCCCCAGGCTGCTGTTGAGGGCTCTAGGAGGTAATGCGGGACCCGATCAGAACTCCTCTAATTTTTCTCGCTAAATCAGCTTGTACAGAATTCAAAAGCCTCATTCTTTTCAACCAGGAGAGAGGACGGTTTGGAAGTTGAGGAGTGGCAGTGAGGTGAGAAGCATTGAGAAGCAGATTCAGCATGTTTGCGGGGACAGGACAGGACTAGAGTATATCAGTGAATATAGAGCTGGTTTGGACTCAGGGATAGAATGGAGGGTGTGCCAAATAGAGCTTCTGTTTGAGTCCTGGCTTGAGTCATAGTGTGGGCCACTAAGTCCTTCTTATCCTCAACAAAAGCTAACATGATGACTTTTCTTTCTGTATGGTCATCCCAAGTAGAAGGAGGTAAGATTCTGTATGATTTAGAAGGAGAGCATGAGGTACTGAATTTGTACAGAATAGGAGACAGATCAGATATAAAACTTGCATTTGTTAGCTTAAATTTTTATGACCGCAATATCTTAGTTCTAATAAAAGTAACTAGAAGTTCTTAAGCCTGGAATTCTGGCAAGTTGGTTCAGACTCCTGGCATGTGCAGTAAAGTTTCTGGGATGTAAAGAAAGACAACTACGAGAGTATGTCCCTGTCCTACTGATTTTAGTGTCAGTTTGGGAAGGCTCAAAGCAACTGTTAAACCTAAACATCAAGGACACAGGCAAATAACAACTCTAAAACCAGAAGCATACCTCAGTTTGATACCAACATGAAGAGGCTCTTGGGTTCAGTGCAAAACTTGAACCTGACATCATTTGTTCTGGCCATAGAACATGGAATGGTTTCTGGTCCTGGAAGCATGTGATGCCTGTGAACTGACCTCAACCAGGTAGGTCTAAATCCTCCAGCAGGAAGAAGAAACAACCCCAGACATGCTGTCAACTGTTCAAGGATATAGGATTTAGGTTTCACTGGATTATGGAATATACACTTTATTGATAACAGATGGGGCCATGTTGTCTATAGCTTGAAGGTGGACAAGAGATGTCTCTTATTAATATGACATTAACCATAACTGAGACTATTTATAGTCTCTTCCCGAAGTACTATCCTTGTGTCCCATGAAGCTCCCCTTGCTTATTACATGATATTATACGTGGTTTTGGTTGAAAGTTGACCACTTTGGGCAATAGCATGAAGGTCAAAATCCTCTTTGTCAAGGATGGACATGAAAGTATGGTGGGTTAGGGGTCAGTTGAGAGAAGGAAGACAGTGGGGAGGATACATAAAGCCAGCATTGAGTAAGAAATGATCGGACAAAGGAAAATATAAAAGATTTTAACCCAGAATGCTAATTTCTAGATATTTATACTTTTTAGTACATCAAAAATCACTGAGCGATATAAGTACTAGCACTCACTAGAATTTATTGACTGCCATTATATACTAGTCCCTGTACTACAAACTTGGGGTACAATTGTAGCTGAGATCTCGGGGCTTTCATCAGTCAGTATAGGTGCAGCGTCTGTTGAACAAGATTGTTAGATTTCTGTATGTTTGACGACATGATAGTGCATGTATTTATTCCTGACCAATACAAAGATAATATTATGAAGCAATGTTCGTAGAGGAAGGCGAGAGTCTTCATTTTAACTGGAAGGACTCGGTTCTATTCAGGATGCTGCGTTCGTTAAGGGTTAGCAACTCTTAGATAACATTCTTTCTCTGTGACTGGTCAGAAGCACTTCCTTTAATGCTCAATGTATCGTACACTGAGTTTTAATCAAAAGGAGAAATAATTATTACAAATTAGAAACCTCGAGTCATTTTATGAGGATCGTGCCTGTACCGTGTTGGCGATAATAAAGCCTTTTGCATGAATGGTGCACTTGCTTCTATCATACAGTTATGAGGCTTCCTAATGGATCAGCTTCAAAAGAGATCAAGCTTCTTGAATACATAATATGACTTTTGGGTACATGTCTTTAGCCTGGCCATCCTTATTTGTATCGTCGTTGCTCTTCAGTGTCAAAGTGTACAAAGAAGAAGATGCAAGGTGACGTAGGCACTTAAGTAACATTTACCGGTCACCCTCTCTTTCCAGTGGCTCAATGCATTTATGTAAATTACCCTGTGAGGGGCTCATCTGGAATTAGTGAATAACAGTAAACTTACTATGGCTGACATGAAGGCTTGAGATAATATTAAATGCAAAGAAATTCATGACCGCATTGAATAATATCCTTCCAGAGATACAATACTATGACAAAAGATATTCTTATGAAAATGAGTTATTTTATTATTTCCTTTAATATAAAAGTTAAGTCAGAAGGAGCACTATGTCCCAGTGCTTTTTACTTTTGAAATCCAAGCTTAAGGACAATATCCTTTCTTAGTCCATGACCCCAGAAATAAACTCATGATGAGGATAGGTAATGACAATGACTCGTAAAAGGATCTGAGAGGGGCACCTGGGTGGCTCAGTTGGTTAAGCGTCCGACTTTGGATCAGGTCATAATCTCACGATTCGTGGGTTTGAGCCCCATGTTGGGCTTCGTGCTGACAGCTCAGAGCCTGGAGTCTTCTGTGGATTCTATGTCTCTCTCTCTCTGCCCCTCCCCCACTCTCTCTCTTTCTCTCTCAAAAATTATAAAATAAACATTAAAAAATTTTAAGAAAAAAAGGACGGGAGAAGCAGAACTATGATTCACATTTAAAAACAAATAAATAAAAGGTAAAAAAAAAAAAAGGAAACAGGTCACTCGTGGGGTTACATCAAGACTGGAAATAGTCTTGAAACAGTTCACAGCCCCTTTGGCCACCTTCTGCCCATGGACCGTGGCTCTTCTCCAGCTCCTGCACAGAACTCAAATACCCTGAGCATTTACCAGAGGTGGGCCACAAATGCATTTTTCTTTTTCCGCCAGTCATGGTCTCTTGCATTTCTCTCCGCTGGGCTTATTTTCTAGTCGTAATTTCACAGTCTTGTAGCTGATAAATAATAGAACAATTCAAGTTTTGTTTCCTTTGCTGATTTTCTCATCATTCCATATATTGCAGACATGGACGGAAACCCCAGTTATATGCTTTCTTAGTGCCCCTTTCTACTTACTTATAACATTTCCCACAGAAGTAGTTCACTATTTCTGTGCCTAGCTACGTTAAGGTCCACCTCTCCTGATGGCCATGAGAGTATAGGACCCACGATCTCATTTCCCACTAAACCCGCTGTTGCGTAATAGGTGTGGAGAAAGGCAGTCAAGATGGCTGATGTTCGTGCCATTCCTTCAGAGTGCTCTTAGCTCAGTGAAGACAGAGATTCTCTAAAAGTCAAAGTACCTTTCTCCATTCGTACAAGGTACTTGTCCGTAGATAGAAGCAGTAGCTACAGAAGGTTGAGTCAAGGTCTTATTCTCTTCCTTCTTATTCTCTTATTCTCTTCCTTCTTAGTAAATTTTTGAATCAGGCAATGATACCGTCTGCAAATATGCTGAATTCCTACAAATTACTCGGCACAAAACTGTACTGAATTTTGAGAGGTGTACTAATAAATGAGGTTCTTACAGAGCTACTTAGAATCCCCCACCCCAGCCCAACCGACTTTTCCAGCCTCTGCTAGTGAATTGCATCTTTCCTGAAAACTCCTGATGAAACATACTTATTAGGAGGAAACTCCAGTCTGTACTAAATATTCAGCAAATCTCTTGTTAGTACCTATATTAAGGAAAATACTGGCTGGATTTTCTTCAATACAGGTACTAAGGAGAGATTTGCTGAAAATTTCATTCTCAGGGATGGAGCAGCTTTCCTCAGGCATGGTCCCGTAGCTTCTTTCTTGTCTAATCTAAACTCGGGTTTCATGTTCACGCCATCTGTACATTCTTTACATCTTTAAAGTATGACTGTATTTCAACCATCCCATCATCGCCCTTGATTTTTATTATTTTTTATTTGGACATGTGCTATCTTCTCCTGTCAGTCCCTAATATGTCTATTCAAACATCCTTCCTTTTCAGCGTTACCATAATGTTAACTCTCCTTTGAAGTTCACCCAGTGCCTTTATGAAGTTTCTCTTTACTCTCGGCTCCACGAAGCTCTTTTCTGTTCTTCTCTCATTTATTCTTTTTTTTTTATTTTATTCTTACTTTTTTAATGTTTATTTTTGAGAGAGAGAGACACAGAGCGTGAGCGGGCAAAGGGTAGAGAGAGAGGGAAACAGAACCCAAAGCAGGCTCCAGTTTCCCAGCTGTCAGCACAGAGCCCGACGTGGGACACGAACTCAGAACCACGAGATCACGACCTGAGTCGAAGTCGGACGCTTAACCGACTGAGCCACCCAGGCACTCCTCTCATTTATTCTAATGCCTGCCTGAATTCTAGAATTTTTACTTGATTTTTTCATCTTTTATAAAAGAAGTGGGCCTTATCTTACAGCCTTCCGTTGCTCTCCCTACTTGAGAGCAGAGCTGCTATGGTAGCAAGTGATGAAAAAGTAAATTCTACACTCAGAATTCCTCTCTCGGGCCTTTGACATTTTCTTTTTGACATAAAATGCTCGCTAGAATCCAGTTCTATAACGAACCCAGTCCCAAAGCTTTCTCTCGGGAAGCACGGGGTGCATGGGGCAGGGGGAGTGCAGTGTATAATACTGCGTTTAATGTTGGGGGGGGTCTGGTCATGGGCTGTGGGGGAGCAAAAAGTTTCCTCTGTCTTTCAAGATTCTTCTGGCAGATCTAAGAAATAAATTGACATGAGACAAATAGGAGAAAATCTAATTGCATATGTATGAGGGCTCCTCAAGCATATGAGTCCCACAGGCCGTCAGGCAATTGAGGCTTATATGCCATCCAGAGGTAAGGAGAAGGGGGCAGGAATCTGGGGCTTGGAAGGGAAGAAAGACAATTCACAGGAAGATGGAAAAAAGTAAATATTTGGTGTACAAATGTTTGCTGAGCCATGCAGAAACAATGGGACACAGAGAGAACTCTAACAAACAGACTTTGCAATATTCCTCCCTGTGTACCACACCTAGTTCATATTATTCTATAGTTATCTATGGTGATAACTCTCTTTTTGGAGCAGGTCCTCTGTCTAAATTCTTTTAGGCAGTTAGGGGGAAGGTCAAAGTTTCTTCCGGAGCCTTCTGTTTCTTAAAAATAATCAGCCTAAAATAATCTCCATTTCAAGGAGACATAGTTTGGTGTGGCAAATTTTGCTCCCCTACAACTGACTCAGGGGACTTTTGTCATGCTAAGTAGCTTCCACTTGGCCATGCTAACAGCAGCGTGCTGGTCAGGAGCAGACTCTGGAGCCAGACAGCCTGGGCTTGAATCCTAGCCACGTAACCTTAGGTGACTTATGAACACCTGCTGTGCCTTGGTTCGCCTTTCTGCAAAATGAAGCTCAAATGTCAGTACCTCTTCAGGGTTTTGTAGGATTAAATGAGTTAATATTTGTTAAGCACTTATACAATGCCTACCCGATGGTAGGTGCTAAGTACTTATTAAAGAGAAGAGAGATTTTTGTCTTCGGAGGAGGAAAGTGACATGACAAAAGTTGGATGGCACAATGCTCACTCTGGTGGCAGCAAGCGCGCTGGGTTAGTGAGGAGCCGTGTGTGTGTGTGCAGGAGGTTGGGGTAAGAGAGGGTTACAGCGAAAATAATTGGGAAGCAGGTGGGATGGGCAAGAGACAATGAGCGAAGGTCTGAAAGAGAATAGGGAGAGGCCCGCTTCATTCAGCATTCCATTCATCTCCCTCCACTAATGGGCTTGTCCTTGTTGGTCGGTCAGAATTAAGTCTCCGTGAGCAAGCCCTCGCTCCTCCACCTTGTGAGAAAAGAGGTTATCAGCAAAATCAGTCAACAGTCAAGAACTGTTCAGCTGCTCCAGCGGCTGCACGGCAGGACAGGGAGACGATGACTCTTCACCATGACTGCGTTTTCCTTCTGTAATTTGAGGAATGCCTCCAGTTCCCTGCTGTGTGCGTAGACATGATTCATAAGCAGCAACACACATAGACTCGAGCACACGGCGTAGCTCCTCAGCAGCCCCATCACTATGTAAAATCCTGTGGCTGCAGCTGACCACGTGATCTAAGCCTGCTAATCAAGCCAGAGGTTCTGACTACATAGGAGGGAAATTTGCGATTCTCATTGTGTAGCTCCTGATTGCTTTTCCATCACACGAGATGTCCATGGAACACACAACCCAGCAGATGACAGGTTAACAGTAGAACCCGGCTGTGCCTAATGTTGGTATTTCAGGACACTCTGAAGTTCTGCTTTCTAGGATTCGAGTCAAGATAAAAGGATCACATAAGTATTGTAACATGCAGCCCTGGATAGTGAGGTAGTTTTTAAAAAGAGGGAGTCTTCAAACTTGGAGGAAGTATTGATTGAAGCTCTGAGCGAGGGCCTTTGTTTCTGTGTCTGATTTGTCCGATGCTCTCTCTAAAAGGCGGCGGGCACCTTATGTTGCCTCAGCCCTTTGAAGGTAAGACAGTTGTTAAAAGAAAGGAGCAGAAATGGTGTCTGCGTAGACACGGTTTGAGGATTGTGTAGAATTTGAATATGGGCCTCTGTTTTCAGTTCCTGCCTGGGTCCCAGCGTGCTTTTGATTTTGGGCTCAGTTGGCTTTTTTCTTTTCTTCTTTTTTTTAATGTTTATTTATTTTTGAGAGACATAGAGACAGAGTGTGAGCAAGGGAAGGGCAGAGAGAAGGAGGCACAGAATCTGAAGCAGGCTCCAGGCTCTGAGCCGTCAGCACAGAGCCCGACGCGGGGCTCGAACTCACAGACCATGAGATCATGACCTGAGCCGAAGTCGGCCGCCCAACCGACTGAGCAACCCAGGCGCCCCATCAGTTGGTTCTTTTCTAGAGCTAACACTGCACATACCCCACCAGTGATCCTTTCCAAGACTCGCAGTCCTTCTCAACCCCAGCAGCACAGCGAAATCACCTTGAATGCCCAAAAAATACCACTGCTCATGCTCTATACCGAGTCTGGTGTGATTGGATTGGTAGGAGGTCCAGGCATTAGCGATTCTAATGGGCGGTCAGGGTTGAGAATCTCTGCTTGAGAACCATCTGCACCCCAGGCAGGAGGGATCCAAGGAGACTGAGGTGAATATTCTTTGGCTCAGCATTGCCATGATGGTTGCTGTTGTTCGGCCTTGATGAGGCTACATTTTTAAAGCCGGTTTCTCTACCAGTATCAAAGACCAAAATCCCCTGTGATTGTACTTTTAATAACGAGAGTTCTGCTTTCTCTCCCTGTGGTTGAGTTCACAAACTGTTCATCTGTCCAGTTCGGCACAGTTTCTTAAAGACCTGAACTTTTTTATTTTTTTTTTTTATTTTTTGCCCTGGAGGAATTGGACCCTTGCTTGGTGAATCGCCACTAGAATTCCTTGGTGCTGACTAGATGTTGCTAACTAGATGTTCTATATGGTACTATGACTGAATTTCCCCTTTCAGTATTCTTTTTCCAAAGACACACTCTTGCTCCCATTCGGTGTCCCCGATATGACGGCTGGTCAGAACAACCACCGGGTGCCGTGTTCTCAGATAGCTTCGTATTGGTTGATTTGACCTGACGCACTTGAGGATGGGTCTCGTCATGTTTTTCCCAGTGTTTGTTTCCGTTGAGAAGCTGGGTTTAGTTTCTGATTTGGCCCCTTCAGATCTGCTTCCCTTTGTCTTAACTGTAGGTCATCGAATCTTGCATAGCCCTTTACAGGATGAAAAGTGTTAATTCAAGCAAACCCATTTTGAAGACCAGACTCTGGGTGTTACACTCCTGCACAGGGAAGGTGGACCTGCACCTCTAGGGAATTCTGATACAGCTGCTTTCCACCAAGATCACTGATTCACAAGGCTAGGAATTCTTTCTAGCATGGACCATTTGTCTGAAGTCCAGAGATTATTGAAAGAGCTGGGGGCACCATAGGTCTGTAGGCAGTGGCTTGCACATTAGTGATTTGCTTTGGGTAGATTTAACATCATTTTTTTTCTTTTGTTAATAATCCCTCTCCCTCCAAAATAAGAATACCCATAGTACTTCGTATATTACCTTATCTGTCATCCCCCAGAAAACGATTAGGATTTGTAGATGCTCACTTTTTTATTGACATAGAAGAGGAAAGTAGGAATGAAGAAGAAGAGTAGGAATGGATTAGAGCTGCCATTTTCAGCCTTGGTAACAGATTTTTGAGGAATCATGCTTAGCTTCACAATTTTAGCTCATGTAAATGCTTAGGAATAAATAAATTAGTGACTCTTTAGAAGTGAATTTATTGTAGGATTTCTATCATTAGCAAACTCCTCAAACACAACTAGTTTTGCATGGGGCTTGCAAAATTTGTACTTTTACATGTGTCACATTTCCATGGATGTGTTTGCCATCTGCGGTTATGAGGTAGTATAGTAAAAACATTTAAACGACAATAGTTTCATTTCGATGGAATATTGCTGGTCATCAAGTTTCAACTCTTTTAAATAGGTTGCTTTTTGTTATTGTGGTTGGTTTGAAGGGAATTAGAACCTGGTTACGTTACAGTATTCGAAAAGGTCACTAAATAGCTTTGAGTACCCTTTCTGAGGGAGAGCCTCATTTATAGTGACGTGCATTGATTCGACAAATCTTTTGACAGGCAGGTTGAACTGTGACCCTGGGAAGAGAAACCTAGTTGAATCAGCCTGTGAAGGTCATGAGTCCGGAAGAGCTGAGAGTTGGGATTCATTGAGGGCTGACACAAGGGAGGCTATCAGACTTCTTCCGGTTTATTTTTTAAAAAATCAAATAGCTTACAGTAATGTTTTGTTTTACAATAGCTCCTTTTACTTTTTGGCAATCGTTTTTAGCCCTAAAGAAAACAGACATGTCGGTAGGACTCTGGCATTTTCCTCTCGCTTTCCTAGTTGTATGTATTAGCTCACAAGTTAACATTTGCTGGTACGATCGAATGTGTCCTTCAGATGTACCGTGGACCAGCTATATCACAACCAATGAAATAAACTCTATGCATCATATGAAACTTGTCTGATCAAGACAGAAGTCCAGTTTGAATTCTGCACCCAACTCTCTCTTAACAGCTCTTTATGTACACAAATTGATAATACACTTACCTCCACCATGCTCTTAGCATGTATAGACATAGTTATAGGATTGTGTAACATTTGACTAGTTTAGATAGTATGAAGCAAGATTATTAGAAATAAACCCCAGTTGTAAAATATTTGCATCTTTTAAATAGTGTCTTACATACTTGGGTTCTGACTTTCCAAGCAGCTACTTTGCTTAGCACCTGATTTATTAATCCATTTTCACGTTCAAACCAAATAAGCTTTGGTTCTGCTGGTTTATTTTAGTTCCCTGGGCGTTCTCTCATGGACTGGATGTTATTCAACATTGTCCCACCTCGGGAAGTATCACAAACACACCTCTTTGGGCCTCATTCCTGGAGATTCTGATTCATAAAATCACAGGTGGGGTCCCTGAGCGTCTGTATTTTTGAAAAATTCTCCGGGTAATTCCAAGGTGTCTCAAAGCCGAGAAACCCTTTTTCAAGTAAATACCAACCAGGCGTGGCCTTTAGAGACTTTGTGCTCCCTGAGATTCCTTCTAGGCTGGTCCAGGGTGAGGTGTCAGAAAGCTTTAGAAAGATTTGGAGAACTTAGGAAGATGAGAAGTTAACAAACAGAAAAATATACATGATAAGAGAATCTTTACCCTGCATAAGGATTTTCTACAGAGCTGTTTCAAATAGAAATCTTTTCTAGTACATTCAAAGTATAAGTCGTTTAAAAAAAAAAATTAAGTCCTTGAATATGAGCAGACTGGCATACAGTTTTATGAAAACACAGCTACCAGGGACAGTGGCCAGATTGGCCCAGATCTCTTGTCTTTTATTTACCAAAACCTTGTCTGGGACCTGAAATGTTGGCTTATTACCACTTCAGGATCTGGGAAAACTGACTCTAAGAAGTGAATTGTCGTTATCACTGGGGTGGTTCTCATATAGTTAAATTCAATAAATGCGTAATACATTTTTCAACAAAAATGTAACAGACAGGCAAGAAAACTTTATTACTTCTCTCTCCTCTCAGTTACTAATATTTTTTGCTTCATTTCAATCTGCATCTCTCCCTGCCTTCCGTGGTCAGCACCCACGTGTTGGCGTGGCTAGGAAGACTGCGTTGATGTTACTGAATGAAGTCGCTTCACAGAGGACTTTGAACTTCAGTACGCTAAAGCGTTTGAACTTTGTTCTGAAAGTAGGCAAGGCCATGGAAGCCCGGAGGTGACCTGATTAGATTTTCACTTCAGAAAGACCCACCCCATGCTGGATGAGTCGGAGGAAGGGAAGGGAGATTGGAAGCCCAGTGAACAGATTAACCCAGAAGTCTGAGCTAGAGACGGCAATGCAAGCCCGCCTCCAGCTGGGGCGGGTGGTGTGAGGCGGTGGGGAGTGTGGACGTGTGTGACCGCAATAATTTATCCCACTGGTCTGGGCCATTCTGAGAGTAAAAGGAAGCATTATTTAATTACCCCAGGACGGCAGGCTTTGACTGGAGCTGTCCCGGACAGGCAGACAGTGGTCCTGAGCGTGGGGAGAATCGAGACAATTTCTAGGGATTTTCCAGAAGTTAAGGAAAGTTGGGCAGAAATTTGGATCTTGAAAATATCTGGGCTGGAGACATGAATCTGAGATCTTCAGTATAGATAGTAGTGGTAAAGGTTCATGCCTGGGTTCCTTGAGGTTATTTCAGAGCTTGAATAAAGAAAAGGGAGCCAAAGACCCTGTATCTATTTGTGAAATCCACACCAAAATTTTTTAATCTGATCCTCTTGTAAGTCTTGAATGCTTGGCGTGTGAGCAGAGAGGATCCTTCCTTGTTTTTTCTCCCCTTCCCGTGCCACGCACCATGCGCGTTCCCGGGCTTAACAAGCCGTATCTCCATTTATCCTCTTTGTTCTTCATTATTTTTTCCCTTTCCAATCAGCGAATTGCATTTGAAATAGTTCTGGGTACTCAGGAACTAATTATATAATGTAGAAGTGCGAAAGTTCTCATTACCCCCCTACGGTCTGCAGTATTTTTCTTTGGAACCCTCGGAACGCTTGGCAGGCCTTTCCTGTAACACCATGGTAGGGTTTCTTTAAAGCAATTTCTAGGAAGAGGTATTATTTTTGGATCACGTAGGGAGATCAGGATGGTTTTTGTTTTTTACTTTAACTTCCTTCCCTCCTTAAAATGACATAGCACACTATATTTCCAGTGGGGATGATTCCAGTTGCTGCCGTGTAACGTGCTTTGCGTTAATAGCATGCGACGCAGGCTGATTTCAAAGACTCGGTGTAACGATGTGCTGGACAGTTGAAGTCCTAAAACTCCCACCTGTGCTGGCATTTTTCCTTTTTTTCTTTCTTGATTTTTTTTTTTTTTTTTTTTTTAGAGAGAGAGGAAGAGGGAAAGAATGAGAATCCCAGCAGGCTCCATGGTCAGCGCAGAGCCTGCCTCCGGGCTCAATCTCAAATCCCTGGGATTACAACCCCAGGTGAAATCAAGAGTCAGACTTTCCACCTACTGAGCCACTGTGCTGGCACTTTCGATGTTTGCTCTGTGTTTTGACTATTGTCTCTGAGACTGTAAATTACTCTAGCAAACTCATCAGAGGAAATTAAAGTCCACATCTGATTTTCATCAAGGTTTTTGTTTTATTGGAGTTTTGCTGTGCAGCTAATTAAGGCTCACAGAGGTCAAGCGTCTTGGCCAATGTCGTCTAGCATGTTGGCGTCTTAGCTCCAGATGAGTTTTCTTTTGGTCCCCGTTGATTCTTGCATTATACATTCGTCAACCTGTTAATTAACATCCGAGTCATCCTTTTGCTTGTCCTTATGAACTGGCTGTGTCTAAGGGCCCTCAGCACCAGTGGGACTTTCTGGGAAGTCTGCGTGCTCCTGCATTATCTTTTATCCGCAAATGAGAAACATACAGAGATGAATTATGATACTCTCCTGCAGAGCAGAGGAAGGTCTCCAGGGATTTGTTAGCCCACGCCAGCAGAGTCAAGCTGCGGGCCGCTCGGGCTCAGCACTGGGACGCCTGTGCCGGGCGGGCGGGCTGATAAGTCATGTGCTGTCTGGTATTTGAAGCTGGCATGGCAGAAGGCAGAATGGCCTGCAAATAAATTACCTCATTCCAGGGGCACGAAGCCTTTGCCAGGAGAGAAATGTTTTGCATTCATCTCCTAGAAGCTGCTGGAAGTGTGGCAGAGCCGTTAGACTTGTGTCGCTGCTGCTGCTGCTGCGAAGGACTTTGCCCAGATACCAAATGGGAAGCTCGCAGGACTCCAGCCAGGAGACCCGTCCGGAAGGATTAGACAATAGGAACCCATAATTAGCCGCCACAGTCTTGAGTCTTCTGGGATATGCTAGAATCCAAAAACACTTTGAAAAATGTCTGGGTTGAAACTTAATTTAAACATTTTAAGTGAGTAGCATGAATAAGGACAGTGGCATCCTTAGATTATGTATCAGTTTTGAGGTTTGAATTCGTCTGAAACTATACATTGCCTACGGTTCTCCTCTCCTGCGAAACTATATTCCCGTAGTCATTTATTATTTTCTTATGAAAGCAAATGTTTTCTGTTATCGGTCTCCCCTCTCGATCAATAATGCTTTTCATTTAAGCAATTCCTGCCGTGTGCGCCCCTGCCAGCCCTCCCTCACGGCCTCTGCCTGTCGGTGTGGCTAGGAAGACAACCGCGATGTTAACACGGGGGTGACCAGTGAGCCGGTTGGTCCTCTCCCTCAGCAGAGACCACTGGGGAGCTGCTTTGCTGCGGGGCAGAGATAAATGAGAGGGGAGACAAGTGATTTAAGGCAATACCTTCAAATGATTATCAAACAAAGGCAAGCACTTAGGAGGCTGTTAAGCCAGAGAGAAATTCCCAGGAAGGAAAAGGTGACAGCCTTTATCTTGCAATAAGGGCAAATGGTAAGAATAAAGTGTCAGCCTCGGCACATTTTATGCCCATTCAAGTGACTAAAGGCCAATTTGGCACCGCGTTGTGTTTGGATCGCTGGCTGTAAAATGCATGACCTTGTTTCCTAATGCTGACTTACGGCTTTGGCTTTGCGCGTCTTCAGCTTTATTTCACTTTTCTGGAAAAATCCCGGACCCTTAAGGAAAAGCAGGCGAAACCTGAAGTGGCTCTAGAAGTTTTAGGGCCCATCACTTCTCGAAGGCAACAGGGCTCCTCCCCGGTTCTGGATTGCTTTGTAAGTGCAGCTAACAGGCAGGGACAGCCTTTTGTCAGAAAAACCGTAAAGTGTAAAACAGAGTAAGCTTCTTCGTAGGTGAAGCGGACAGAGCTGTTAGAGGTGCGGCCGCTCCGTCGAAAGGGGTTTCGAGTCCCATCAGGATGAAGTGAATGAAGTCCAACAGCAGTGGCTCGGACAGCCCTGAAGAGAATGCGCAGCACAGCTTTGGTAGTTACGCATTGATTTTTCTGTTTCTGCAAATGCCTAGAAAACTCCCATGTTCATTTTACACCTTCTTCGAGCGTGTTTCTAATTTGTGGCATGACATTGGAGCTAAGAGTCCTTTCCTTTTCTTTTCTTTTTTCTTTTCTTTTTTCTTTTCTTTTTCTTTTCTTTTTCTTTTCTTTTCTTTTCTTTTCTTTTCTTTTTAAACTTTTCATTGTCAAAGTGGTTTCCATACAACACGCAGCGCTCATCCCAACCAGTGCCCTCCTCAGTGCCCGTCACCCACTCTCCCCCCTCCCACGTGTCCTTTTCTTTTGGCACCTCACTGTTTTTTTCTTTTGTTTTTTGGCTGGCTGGAATTAAAAATTTTACATCCATCCGTTGTGTCCTTGGTTGGTTTCTTCAGCCTTGGGAATACTAAATTCTTCTTTTCTGTGCGAGCCCAGAAATTCATTTGCATTTTTGTCGGTGCTTTGCTGTTCCCTTCCTGCCCCTGGTGTTGGAGCTCTGCCGAGTTGACAAGGGGTTTGCCTTTCCCTCCTCCCACTCCTTGGCACTCAGGTAACTTCGCTGAATAATAATGAGCTATTCAGGCAGGTTTTGAGGCTCGCATTTCTTTGGTAAGTTTTGTTTTCACATCTAACGCGGTGTTCCTGCTTAGATTATTGTGGGGCCCATTTGTGACAGGTGCAAACGGGGTGCCAGGGCGACAGCGTCATGCCAGACCGCTTTTCCTTTGTCGGTGTAAACAGGGCGTCGGCTGACTGGACTCGAAGGGAGCAGACCACCGGTCCGCCGTCCTGTGCCTGCAGAAGACACCGGTGCACTTTGAACTTTGTCCTTTGTGGCTCCGCCCCTTCTTTTACTCCATTTTGTAGTGTCTTCACGGTCCACTGATGGGACTTGAGAAGTCCTCTTTCCAATCATTCAGTACACAGATGAAGGAAATGATCCTACTTATTTTTTTTAATTTATGTTTTTAATTTACATCCAAGTTAGTTAGCATACAGTGCAACAATGATTTCAGGAGTAGATTCCTTAATGCCCCTTACCCATTTAGCCCACCCCCCCTCCCACGACCCCCAGTATCCCTCTGTTTGGTCTCCGTATTTAAGAGTCTCTTGTGTTTTGTCCCCCTCCCTGTTTTTGTATTATTTTTGCTTCCCTTCCCTTATGTTCATCTGTTTTGTATCTTAAAGTCCTCATATGAGTGAAGTCATATGATATTTATCTTTCTCTGATTGACTAATGTCACTTAGCATGATACCCTCTAGTTCCATCCACGTAGTTGCAAATGGCAAGATTTCATTCTTTTTGATGGCTGAGTAGTACTCCACAGTACCCTTCTTTATCCATTCATGCATCGATGGACATTTGGGCTCTTTCCGTACTTTGGCTGTTGTTGATAGTGCTGCTATAAACATTGGAGTACATGTGTCCCTTTAAACAGCACACCTGTATCCCTTGGATAAATACCTAGTAGTGTAATTACTGGGGCATAGGTTGGTTCTATTTTTAATTTTTTGAGGAACCTCCACACTGTTTTCCAGAGAGGCTGCACCAGTTTGCATTCCCACCAGCAGTGCAAAAGGGTTCCTCTTTCTCCACATCCTCGCCAGCATCTGTTGTTGCCTGAGTCGTTAATGTTAGCCATTCTGATGGGTGTGAGGTGGTATCTCGTTGTGGTTTTGATTTGTATTTCCCTGATGATGAGTGATGTTGAGCATTTTTTCATGTGTCGGTTGGCCATCTGGATGTCTTCTTTGGAAAAGTGTCTATTCATGTCTTTCGCCCATTTCTTCACTGGATTATTTGTTTTTTGGGTGTTGAGTTTGATAAGTTCTTTATAGATTTTGGATACTAACCCTTTATCTGATATGTCCTCTGCAAATATCTTCTCTCATTCCATTGGTTGCCTTTTAGTTTTGCTGATTGTTTCCTTCGATCTTACTTACTTTAATTCAACCAGTGTAAGTACTTAGTGTCTAAGTCTGGACCAGAATGTGGGTCTTCTAACTCGCAGTCTAAAACATCCTTCATTAATCACCCAGCTTCTTATGGAGAAGTAGGACAGCCAGGAATAGTGTTTATGAAGATTAATTGTTGGACTTCAAGAATCAGGTTGGTGGGTGGAATCAGGACAGACCCATTAGTTTTTTTTTTGACTGGTTCTCAAGAGTTGGAAAGAGGGGACCGTTCTTTGGATGTTGCATAAAGCTCTGAGTATTAGTCTCTGTAATACCTTTTCGATTTTGCTTGGAGAAATCTGACTTCTTGCATTCATTATTAGTCAGGAGACACATTCCTGGACAAGCCATTGCTTTTTTCATTTGCCTCAGCTTCCTCATGTGTAAAATCAGAATAATAGTGCTCATTACTACAGGCAAGAGATGATAGGAGCCATCCACTCTGTCCTAAGTTTCCTGTGCAGGAGGCTCTTCGTCCTGGGGTTGATCTAAACACTGGTTCCCAAGGTGTGGTGCCCACAGCAGCAGCAGCGTCTCTCGCTGGGAATGTAAATCCTCGGTCCTGGCCCTTATGGACTATATCACAAACTCTGGGGTAGAGTCTAGCAGTCTGTGTTTTAATGAATATTCCAAGTGATTTTCAGGCACACTAAAGCTTGAGAACCACTGATCTAAACAATTCTTTCTTGCCTTCCTAGAGCATAGATGGTAGTTATGGAACTCAGAAAGTTAAAAGGAAACATTTATATGAAAATAGACCAGTATTCACAGATCGTTAATCATCATTTAAACTTAAGGATGGAGAAAGAAGTGTTCTGTAGCTCTATTCTGTGACTTTATTATTAGCTGTATGGGGGTGGCGAGAATCTGTATCCATTTATAGGCTCTGCTAGGCAGGGGCCATGCTTGGCATGCTCCCCATTATTTCTCCAGCATCTGTCACAGTATCCAGAACACACTTGGGATTTAATATTGCTTGAAGAATGAATGAATGAATGAACATTAAGAATGCTTCGCACTGAAGCATGTGGAAGAGGCATAGAATTGGACACCAGAGAAGTTCAAAGTACGAGTTTGATCCTCTTTAGCTGGGCCAATTTTATTGAGTTGCTTCCTCTTGCCTTGAGGGTCTTCATCTGTGCAATGGTAAGATTAAGCTAAAGTTGCTGCTGGGAGACCCCCTGCCTCTAAACCGAATCATCTATTAAAGAAGGTGCAAGGGCAAGGTGAGTGTAGACAAAATCTTAAGCTCCATTAAGGCTTACTTTAATTAGTCCTTTTTCTGTGGGGTTTCCCATGTCTCCGTCAAAACATGAAGACTTTCCTTTTCTAACATACTGATTATATTTCACTCTCCGCTGCCCTCTTGCCCTCCCCCCAACTGTTTATGATTACATGGCTCTTAGTTGAAAGTAATGGAATATATTCAGACTAAAGCTGTTGAGGGCAGGGACTAAACTATATATATCATTTATCCCACGATATACCATATAGTGAAGATCATAAAACACATAATAAATACTTCCTGAGTGCAGTTGGAGAAAGGCATCACTTTCCCCAAGGTAAGGAGGGTCATATTACATGTTGTGATCATAAGGGCCAGGATCCTGAAACCCTGGGTTTAGACCTTGACTTAGAAGACGTATTACCTTGGGCAAGGAAATTCTGTCTCTCTAAAGTTCAGTTTCCCACCTGTGAAGTGGAAATAATACTTTATAGTGTTATCATGAAGGATAAACATGGTAACATGAAAGCTTCTACAGTGCCTCACACATAGTAGGCACTCAATAAAGTAGTTTACCATGAAAGCTTCTACAGTGCCTCACACATAGTAGGCACTCAATAAAGTAGTTTACCATGAAAGCTTCTACAGTGCCTCGCACATAGTAGGCACTCAATAAAGTAGTTTACCATGAAAGCTTCTACAGTGCCTCGCACATAGTAGGCACTCAATAAAGTAGTTTACCATGAAAGCTTCTACAGTGCCTCGCACATAGTAGGCACTCAATAAAGTAGTTTACCATGAAAGCTTCTACAGTGCCTCACCCATAGTAGGCACTCAATAAAGTAGTTTACCTTCCTCGTGTTCACATTTCCCCATGAACTAGCTTCCTAAGCATCCAACAGAACATGAGAACATGTACACTTATTTCTTTCCTCTCAGAACTGTCTGTATTTTTTTAAGTTTATTTATTTCCTTTGAGAGAGAGAAGCGGGGGTTGGGGGGGGAAGGGGCAGAGAGAGAGGGAGAGAAATCCCAAGTGGATTCTGAGCTGTCAGCACAGAGCCTGACCTGGGGCTCAAACCCCGAACCATGAAATCACGTGCTGAGCCGAAATCACAAATTGTGTGCTTACCTGACTCAGCCACCCCGGTGCCCCTCTATCTTCAGGTCCTTTTAACCCTTAAGACTTTCGAAGACATTTCTGAGAGATTCAAATAAAGAAGGCCACTGGAAGATGTAGACTAGAAATACAACCGAGAAGCAGGATTATGTGGAGAAGTGATGCCGATTTGGTAGTAAGCGTGATGCTTACCCTGATGATTAGAAGAAAAGAGCTACTTTAGGTCAGAATTCCATGAATACCAAAAGTGTCATTCCCTTCTACTTCCAACTGGAAGAAACCTAATCTAGGACACTCTCCCAATCACTATTTCCAGTTAGTAAATTTTTAAGCTTATTTACTATTATTAAAAAAAAATGTGCTTTGAGCTTCCAAAGGAAGGAAACGGGGACCAGGGGGGGAAGGTCAGTAAATAATGAGGATATTTTTCTTTAATAGCATCCAACACTTTGGCCATAGACTTTTTTTTTTCCCTTAATGTTTGTTTGTTTGTTTTTAAGAGACAGTAAGAGCGAGAGCAGCAGAAGGGGCAGAGAGAGGGAAAGGGAGCAAAGGCCAGATGAGGGGCTCGATCTCATGAACTGATCATGACCTGAGCTTAAACCAAGAGTTAGACTCTTAACCAAATGAGGCACCCAGGGGCCCCTGGTGGTTAAGTCCTGATAAATGTGGTCTCTCTAGGGGCCAACAGCAGAGAAAGGAAAGGCAGAGCAACGAAGCCCACGACTGGGTGGGCCTCTCCAACTCCTGCCTGACATCCAAACCCTGCAAAGGCAAGAGATAGTTCTCAGAACAAAACTGTCAGGAAGAGAGCCTGCATTCTTCTTTCTTCCAGATTAGTATCTTCCAGACTCCAGACATCCCAGCCCGGTCAAGCCACCCTGCCTATTTTTAGACTTGAAGAGCAGTCAGAAGATATGAACGGTTTCCAAAAAAAAAAAAAAACTTCACAAAGTCAAATAGAGAAGGAGGATAGGATTGGCTTAATCATTTTGAAACTGATGACCGAGAGACATTTGATTTTCTGTCTTTCGTATTTTACATACTATGAAAAGGGACAGCTTGGTGTTCAGTCAGAGAAGCAGAAAGTCACAAAGAAGGAGGTGTCAGGGTGGACTGAGAGGTTACATGAAGCCTCTGGAAGGAGACGGTCAGAATCCGGGAGTTGTTGGAGTCATAGGTAAACATTTAAAGCTTCATGTGTTCTTGGGATTTCTTATGTCTCCCAACAAAAAAGCATTTTAACTACTCATCCCACTTCTGAACCGGAAAACAATAGGTATCAGTATGTGGTCTCAGCGGGAGTCCTGTGAACCGCTTGTCCGGAAAAGGAAACTTTCAGAGAACTCACAGGCATTGGTTGGGTGAGAAATTTGGCAGGCACGTGCTCCAGAAAGTGCTGGAAAATAGTGAGGGAATGACAGGAAGTAACCATGGACAGTGCAGGAAGGGACGCTAAGTCCTTGGTATTATCAAGAAGCATTTCTCAAGGATGGCTCTGCACCTGGTCTTGCTCCATGAGGCAGACACCCAATGGTAGACGGAATCTTTCCGTGGAGCACAGAAAAATAGATAGCAAATACCTTTTCAGTATAACCATCGATCCAGAGAAAACTAGACTTTAAATTAGTGATTGATTCTTAACCATGACTAAAATTCAGACACAAATACAGTTTTCATGATTTTCTTAACCTCTGTCTTTTCATTGAAGGAAAACGGCGTAGCTTGAGGTTATTCATTTTTCATAGAGCACAATTTCTGTAATTATTCATAAAGTCAAGCTAATTGGTCTAGGAAGTTCAATTTTTTCCCTGTCTTTAGGTTGAACCCTTGGTTTATGCCTCTTATTCATGTGTCAGGAATGGTGATTACATTTTCTTTTTTTTTTTGGACCAATTGTAATCAATTGTTTGAGGTTAAGAATAAAGAGTGCCATGAATGATTACCAATGCCTGTGGAAAGTGGGAGGAAGGATATTTTTCACGGCTTGCAGTTTATTCTTATTTGTAAATTTTTATTCAAGAATGAGTATTATAATATTATAATGAGAAATAAACGAATTTAGTGAAATGTTAAGATTAATACATTGGTGAGTGGATAGAGAAATATTCATTATATTGTCCATGACTTAAAATATCCATGCCTTTTTGTATATTTGAAATACTTTATGAGAAAATATTGTAAAAATAATAATCAAGGATGCCAGTTCCAGTAATTTAATTTCAGGTTTAAATGGAATACTTTATAAAAATGTTTATTTATTTATTTTGAGAGAGAGAGAGTGAGCAGGGAAGGGGCAGAGAGAGAGAGGGAGAAAGGGAGAATCCCAAGCAGGCTCCATGCTGTCTGCTCAGAGCCCCGTGCAGGCCTCAAACCCATGATCTATATCATGACCTGAGCCTACACCAAGAGCTTAACTGACTAAGCTACCCAGGTGCCCCTTAAATTGAAGATCTTTAAGTTGCTGTTTTTCTTTTTGATGTTTTGTTTTGTTTTGTTTTGTGTTACTTACATTTTTCCACCCAGGAAGAAACGTTATCAATTTCTGTAAAGAATACTTACTTTCAACTAAATTTTATGATACCTAACTTGTTACTTTCTCCCCATTCTTTTTTTTTTTTTTTTACCTTTTTTCTTTATTTTTTTCTAGAAGGATGCATGATTAGCATGCCCTTGACCAGACCCGTGATTAACATAGGGTCTGATGAAGACCATAAGGTACGGATCCTTTCAGACCCTGTAAAACATAGTTTCCCACCGCCCAGTGCTAAATATAGAATCCCGGAACAGTAGAGAAAATCGTTTCTTCTAGATTTTGAGTCTCTAGAGACCTACCCCTGGCAAGGGACAAAGCAGTGCTCTTGGCAGTTACTATAGACATTTCCAGTTCAGTCCTGCCCCTGGGCAAAAGTACCATTTCTGGAAAAAAAAAAAAAAGTGTCACGTAAAAAGGGGTCTTAAAATTGGAAGGAAAAATAAAACAAAGATAAAAGACACTGGAGAAATGTTGCTTATAAACCAGCGATGCTCAGAATGTATCATTTGAGAGATTGAACTCTGCCTTTAATGGGTATTACCTTTAGTTTTTCAGTCTCCAGTGAGGTGCTTTGATTGTATAGGACTCCAGAACCGTGCACATTTATTTCTACTACCCATCACTCTGACCACGTGCGGAGCAGTCAGGAACCCCAGCTGATGGCCAGTGGAGGAGGCTCAGCCTTCTCTCAGGATGCTCTGTGAGGTACTGGGTTCGTCTCATGGAGCCGGTTCGATGTCTGAGAATTTGTTAGCTATTACTTTAATATTGTCTGGACAATGCTGTCTTTATTTTAAAATCTCTTCTTTATTAATCATCTTGGCATTCCTGAAGAAAAAAGAATTGATAATAGAATTGGAAGAGAAAGGCGCTTTAAAATAGACAAAAATAAAACATTTTTAAATAGTCAAATATAGAATAGTGAAATAAAAATAATCAAATAAAAAAAACATATGCAATAAACAACTTCAGCCCACACCTCATACCGTATTCAAACTAACCCCAAACATACTATATTCCTGAATGTAAAACTTGAAACTATAGAGCCTCTAGGCAAAAACACAGGAAGAAATACTTGTGACCTTGTCTTAGGCTAAGATTTCTTAGATACAACATCAAAAGCATGATCCATAAACACAAAACATGACTAAATCTGACTTTGTCAAAATTAAGAACGTCTGTTCTTTGAAAAACACTGGGAGAAAATGTTTGTAAATTGCATATCCAATAAAGGACTTGTATCCAAAATGTTTAAAGACACTCAACACTCAAGGATAAGAAAAAAAAACCCAGTACAATTAAAATGGACAAAGGCTTAAACAAAGAAGATATGTGAGTAGCAAATAGCCACATGAAAAGATGTTCAACATCATTTGTTATTAGAGCAGTGTAAATTAAAACCACAATGATATATCAGTGGGCCCCCATCAGAATGAGTAAAGTTAAGAAGCCTCACCATACTGAGTGTTAGTGAGGATGTGGATGAACCGAAACTCTCACACTCTGCTGGTGGCCATGCAGAATGGTACAGCCGCTTGGGAAAACAACTTGGCAGCTTCTCAGAAAGTTAAACATACATGGGGCGCATGCGCGGCTCAGTCGGTTAAGCATCCGACTTTGGCTCAGGTCATGATCTCAAGGCCTGTGAGTTCGAGCCCCACATTAGGCTGTGTGTGCTGACAGCTCAGAGCCTGGAGCCTGCTTCGGATTCTGTGTCTCTCTTTCTGTTCCTCCCCCACTCATACTCTGTCTCAAAAATAAATAAACATTAAAAAGAAGGCTTTTTTAAAAAGTTAAATATACAGATGCTGTATTCCCCAGCCGTGCCACTCCCAGTATTTACAGACAAATGAGTGTACATTGTTCATACAGTGACTTTTACATGAATGTTCATAGCAGCTGTATTTGTCATAACCCCGAAGTGGAAGTAGCCCAGAGGTTCGTCAACAGGTGAATGGATAAACAAATTATGGTACATGCAGATACCGGATTAGTGGCAATAAAAAGGAAGGGGTTTATGGTACATGTGACAGCATGGACAGATCTCAGAATCATTGTGCTAAGTGAAAGAAGCTAGACCGAAAAAGAGTGTATACGGTATGCTTCCATTTATATCAAATTAAAAGTCAAACTAATCTGGAGTGAACGAAAGCAGCTTAGTGGTCGTGTGGAACGGGAAGAGGGAGGAGTTGTAAAGGATCAGGAGGAAAGCTTGACGGGCTGATGGATATATTTTCTGTCTTAATTACAATGATGCTGTATACACATCAAAATTGATAAAACTGTACACATTAAGTAAATTCAGCTTATTCTATGTCAGTTATACCTGAGTAGAGATGTTAAAAAGAAAGAAAGGGAAGGGGAGGGATGAGAAGGACTAAGGAAAAGAAGGAAGGAGGGCGGGATGCAGGAAGGACCTGGACCGAAAGCCAGAGACCTGGGCTGGGAGGTTGGATCTGTCACTTACTTGCTATGTACCTGAGTGAACTACATTTTTTGAGCCTCACTTTCCTTTCCTATAAAATGAGGTCAGTAATATCCATGTCCTGGGTAAATGATGTATATAAAATATTTTGCAATATGCAAACTGTTCAACAAGTATCAGGCATTATCGTGAATATTATCGATGATGTTTGTCAAGCAGATCTAGCAATTTGGGGCATTTCACACCCTCTGCGGGAGGAAGTGTACGTTGGGATGGGAGGGATGGTAAGGAGGGTGTGGGGAGGAGAGAAGGGGCAGGGAAGTTCGTCTTCGGCTCTGAGGTGGAAAGTAAACCCTGAAGCTTGTCATTCCGCTCGTCCCATGGGAAACATACAGCAGCTGCCCTCCTGTTTGGGGGCTGCAGGTCCCAGCATGCGATGCTCCAACTCCACGTGGGCCACGGAGCGCTGCTTGCGGAGACTTGCAGTTTCCGCGGGCCGCCCCCCGTCGAGGAGCCGAAGCAGAAACGGGCAATAAATTCTTAATGCATTGCACACATTATGCGTCATGTTATTTTTAAACGGAAGGCATACCGCGTGTTTTCCCTGGAAGCTAAAATACATTCATGCTGACCGAAAGGTGGCCACCTCTCGCTTGGCTAATCTAAAAAGCTCTTCCAAGCATAAAAATGTTTATAAAGAAAGTGTTTGTTTAGAAGCATGCTTATAGTGTTCCCTAGACATTGTAGTTTCTCTTTCTACTAAGCACCTACTCCTTGGATAGCCGAGTGCGGAAGTAAATGCCAAGCCCTACTAAGCCATTTAAAATCTAAATCAGACTTTAATAAGGGAATGTCATGTTTCATTTAAGAGGTTCTCCTCACCTCCTTTTCTTGTGCTGTCAAGTGAAAGAAAAGCTAGCTTTATAATTACATGGCCGCCTCAGCTCCGGATCATACGTGAGGGCTCACGTGGTTTTTCCACACCTTTCTCTCCATCTCTATCCGACTTCCTCCCTTCTCGGCCATCAGCCCCTCCCCAAGCCAGGCTTTCTTCATACACTTCCTTCCCTCCGAAGGGGTGACAGAATGCTGGAGCTCTGGGGATTAAGCTGCTGAACGGTGATGGGCCTTATTAATTCAGGGGTGACGAGCAAAAAACAGAATAAAAATTAAAATAAAATAAAATAAAAAAGATTATGAAATGTGTCTCCCGTGGTCCATCGTACAAACCTAGCTGGGTAGCAGATTAGGTGATTGGGTTTCCGCTGCTCATCGGAGCATGAAATCGGATGGAACTTAACTTTGACAGATGTTTACCCCTTTCCGTCTGGAGCTCCCGCCCCCGAGGTCGGGTGTCAAGGTTGGGCTTTCGTGTTCGCCACTACGCATTAAGATCCTCGACCCTTGTTAACTACTTGGCAAAGGTATTAGCAGCAGTAATACAGGCCCCCATCCAAATATATTTTACGGTTGCTTCTTATCCCCCTCGAATCACAAGTCACTGCCTCGCTGGTCGCAGAATAGGAGTATTAAACCCATGAAGCCAGTGCTGAATGTTGGAAACCATCACGTGGTTCCCAAGCAAGTGCTGTTGACACAGAGGTGCCGCGTAAGGTCTCAGCGCAAAACGAAGCTATGCTGTTTTCATTCTATTTCCTGCAGTGATATACTTGGGGTTATTTTGTCTGGGTCACCTTCGTGACAAAATGGTTGGTCTTGATGGTAGACTTGATCTAAATTTAGTGGCAGGGGATTGCAGGAGAGATGTGTCACAGATCCTTTCCCAGACCAAAGAAGTTAGGGGTAATTCCTTTGTGATAGTAGGTCATGCATCATCGAATAGATGGGAATGTTTTCACTTATATTGTAGACAAAATATTATTTAGACAATGTATAAAAGTAGGTATTGTCATTGACTCCTTCCCTAGAGGCCTGGAGAGAGAATGAACCTAATGGGACAGTCTCAGATTTGGAAGGAATCAAGGGAGTTGTGTATTCTCTCCCTGACACCCGAATCCCTCCACGGAGCCCCAAACCTTCTTTTGAATATATTCCGTGAGAGGGAACTCAGTACCGAAATGTCACTGCATCATTCTCTAAGACAGTTTGTCTTTCTCATAGCCAAAAGCAGCCTCCCAGGGTTTGAACCACTTGATCAAACTCTGCATTCTGGAGGCTCTGAGAATAAATCGAATCCTTCTTCTGCCTGAGAGCTCTCAGTTTTTTGGGCAGCTCTCGTCTCTCCACTGAATCTTTAATTCCCCTAGCGAACGCTCCTCCCTTCCTTCAGTAGTGTCTTACTAAATTCCCGGTAGGGTCTTGCACAACTCCTTGCACATAGTAGGCCCTCAGGGAATGTTTGACTTGACAAAATTCTCGCACCACTCTGTCCCGAATCCCACTGAGAAGGCTTCTGACGACTGTATTCCTTTCAGATTTCACCATCTATCGCTTGGAGACAGCAGTGATTCCTGGGATGTTTTGGCATCAAAAGGTCTATATATGGTCAATTTTAAGCCTCCTGTTTCCTTCTGGATCCTCCTTCAGGTGGATGTTCTTTTCTCTTTTTAATTTTCACCAAATGCCCAGAGAAGACTGTTAAGGAGAAAAAAAGGTGTCTGTGTAAACCAATCTAAAATGAAATAGGCAGAAAGCCCGAGTTTTGGGGAAAATAGTTCTTTTATTCTCCCTAGTTGATGAGGAAATCTAAAAGTCTTAGTTGTAGTTAAATTAATTTTAATTAATTAATTTGTATCATTAGTTATTTCTGTTTGTTTGGGGAGATGTCACACACATCGAATGCGAAGTTGTGTATTTCTCTTTTAGCTTTAAGTTACGTATCTGACAGCAGATAAAGATGTAAACTGATATGCTTCTTCCTGAGTATGTTGTAAGCATTAGAATTAGTAGGCAGGCTAAATTATGTTTCCCCCCGAATTCATGTGTTGAAGCCCTAAGCTGTGGTGTCTCAGAATGTGACTGAAGACAGAACTAATATTTGGAGACAGAACTAATATTTCAAAGAACTAATTAAGTTCAAATGAGGAGATGAAGGTTCTAATCCAGGATGACTGGTGTCCTGATAAGCAGAGGAATCAGGACACAGTCACACTAACAAGACCCCGTGAGGACAGGGGGAGAAGAGGGCGGTCTGTAAGGCAAGGGGAGGGACCTCAGAAGAAACCCAACCTGCCGGCACCCTGATCTTGGACTTTCAGCCTCCAGAGCCGTGAGAGAATGCATTTCCCTGTTTGTCCACCCGGCCTGTGGTATTTGGTTACGGCGGCAGCCTGGGCAAACTAACACAGTGAGGAAATGCGTACGGTGTAAATTCTGAAATACGAAGCCAGACTAAGGTGAGAGAAAACTTAAGACCCTGTAAGCTACAGCTACAAATAATAATGGGCGATAACATGGGGTCTGTTAATCTCGTTCGACAGAATTTATCCATCTGAATGTTTTCTTCTGAAATAAAACCAACCTTGTCCTTTAACGGTTTTGAAAGGAAAACTTACAAAAATGTGGTGATTAAACTATGCGTTTTTTTTCTGTTTTGGTTTGGTTTTTGGATTTTTCTGTTTGTTTTCTTTTTTTGGAGGGGGAGAGTATGAGAAGGGGAGGGAGAGGGAGAGAGAGAATCTTAAGCAGGCTCCACTTGCAGTGCAGAGCCCAACATGGGACCTGATCTCACAAACGGGGAGACCGTGATCTGAGCCGAAGTCAAGAGTTAGACGCTTACCTGACTGAGACACCCAGGTGCCCCTAACTATAGCTTTTAAAGCGTTGTTCTTTGCTATAGCTAAATCAGTAGACTTTGAGACATGTTGGTGGTGTCCTTGCTGACCAAAGGATGCGCTGCCTCCTGTCCTGGTGTATTTCTCACAGCTTTGCCCTGTGTCCTCAGAGCTAAGTTAGCATTTTGTCAAAGGATTCCTATGCCAGCACTTCTGATTTCACCACCCTAACATCTTTCTTATTGGCGCATGGGCTGTCATCATGTCTGGCCGTTAGCCATCTAATGGTCGTTAACCTTTGGAGGAAGCTCTTCGTATTTGGCTGGTCAAATGGTACACTGTGAGAATCGGGGCCCTGACTTGAATAGGTACCCAGCAAGTGATCGGCAAACCAGACACAGAATTTTAATTATGTCCGTGCTTTTCACTGACCAAATCATGAGTCGTAGCCCACACTTTAATAAAATAAATTAGAATAGAATTGGATTGACTGTATCAGAGTGCATTAACATAGGAAGGAGAAGTGTTGGGTGAAGTTTTGTTTCCATTGTATTCATTAATTCAACATGTATTTATTGAGTACCTACTACATACCAGGCACTGTTTTAGGTGCTTGGGATATATCAGTAGACAAACAATGATTCCTTCATTGGTGTCTCCACCTACAGGTGTCTACCCTGTAGGAGGAGAAGATGGTGACTAACTAGTGAGCATAACACGTAAATGATGTGGCACGGTAGAAGGTGAAAGTGTACGAGAAAAAGAAGACATGGCAGAAAGTACGGGGCGTTAGAAATTCCAGGAGTGGGGCACGAGCCACACCGAAGCAGAGACTTACGGCAGGTGAGGAAGCTGGCCTTGTGCACTTCTGCAGGAAGTGTGTTCCAGGCAGTGGGAACAGTCAGCGAAAGGTGCAAAGACAGGAGTTCCTGGCACGTTTGTGGGATGGCAGGGGGCCTGGGTCTAGAGGAGAATGAGCGAGGGAGTGATGGCGTCCAAGAAGGAAGAGCGGCCTAGACCGTGTGGCACGTTTAGGCCCCGTGAGGATTCCGGCCATTATGCTGAGTGAAATTGGGACCCACTCAGGACTCCAGGCAGAGGACTGACCTGTGTGTGGACTGTGAGTGAGACGAGTCTGGGTCTTTGAAGAAAAGACTAGAAGAGACTGACATGTCATGAAAGTGTAAAACTCCCATGAAATGAACTTTCTGTTTTCAAGGTGTTGGAATGAAATACAGAGTTCCATAAATGGCCTCTTAAATTTCCCAATTGGTGACCATGCCTCAGGGAAAATAAGAATCGCTTGGAGCTTTTTAAAGATCCTGTTTCCCAGCCTCATCTGAGACCTACTAGAGTGATATGTGTATTTTTTTCTTTGTTTATTTTTTTAGTGTTTGCTTATTTATTTATTTGGGGAGAGAGAGAGAGAGCACGAGCAGGGAAGGGGCAAAGAGAAAGGGAGCCAGAGAATCCCAAGCAGGCTCCACGCTGTCAGCACAGAGCTTGTGCTGCTTGAACTGTTGTGGGCTTGAACTCACAAAGACTGAGTGAACTCACAAGAGTGAGATCATGACCTGAGCCGAAATCAAGAGTCTGACGCTCACCGACTGAGCCACCCAGGCGCCCTGAGAGTAATATGTGTGTTTTTAATAAGCAGCCTGGGAGATGTTTTTAAGGATCAACAACGTTTGCAAATCACTGACTTTGTGGAAGATCTGAGTTCAAGTCTTGCCACTTCCTAGAAATGAGGCTTGATCAAGTCACGTGAGCCGGAGGCACAAAGCCCACGTGGCAGCGTTGCTTTGATGTGTTCGTTAGAATCTGAAGGACACAAGTGAACACTCAGCAGAAGGTTCCGGAAAGGGTAACTATGTGAGTGCTGAACATTTTCTCCAGTGCAACACTTCGGACTGGGAGTGACCGGTAAAGCAGTCACAAGGGAGTGACTTGGAGTGACTTAGAAGAAAATGAGTTCTGCTTGTGAGCGGTTAGTCGCACTGAAGTTCTGCAGTGCTCTTTGCCAACCGTTCTCAGAGAGTCATGCGGGCCTGCTGAAATCTGCAGGCCCAGGTCCCCTTTGATCTGGCTAATTATAGTGAAGCATGAAAAAAATGTTAATTGCTTGACTCTTGGCTCCCATTTTCCTGAGCATCAGGCTTCTGGGCCCTGGCTCACCCCGGGCCGCCCCTTGTCAAGCCTCCGAACGCATAGTTGATGCCTCTTCAGAAACTCCATGAGCACACGAAGAGCAGGTTTCCAGCCTGTACTCCGTGGAGCGAAAGAAAGAGAGCAGGGGACAATGGATCTTGTTTCCCTCTTGTTTTTGTGTTGTTGTGAAATTGCCACAAAGAGTATTTGTGGTTATGTGGTAGAGAATTCCATAGAGTCTGTAGAAAGCCGTAATGTACTTTGTAGGAAAACCGTTAATGATTTGTCACTGGGTGAGAAAATGGGGCTATTTTGGGCCCGGAATCTAATTTGCTTTAATGCACAGACTTTCTAAAAATTGAATTTTAATTGAACTAAGTTGAAGGAATAAGTACATTCTGTGATGGAAGGAAAAAGTTCTGGACTGCTCAAAGAAAGACAATTTCAAATACTGTAATAGAACACGGTAATAGCGTGAGATGAGAGAAAGGATGGTGTTAGAGGCTGTGCTGTAGGGAAAGCTATATTCACCTAAAAGATATTGAAAGTTAACAATGTTCTGAAAGAGATACTGCTGAGTGAAAAGAATCCTGGGCTGGGAACTAGAAGACCATCAGCCTCCTATTGTTAACAGCATTGATAACACCCCCGGTAGGAAGAGTCAGAATTTACTCTGCACTTACCATGTGCTGAGCCTCGTGAGAAGCCCTTCACCTTTAACCCTTGTCTGTGAGGTAAGAACACAAGTTCTGTAACTGTCTCATTATACACATCAGGGATGGACACTTAGAGAGAGTAAGGAGTTTAACCCATCAATGTTCTCCAACATGCTACTCAACAACATAGCTGATCTGGATGTCATTCATTCTGTGTGGATAAGAGTTTATACTCAGAGCTTTGCACTCCGTTGCCACAGATCATAACTTTGCAGGGTCGTAGAGAGGCAGAGATGGAGTTCTGGATTCAGACCTCAAAGACCAAACCATGCTCTCTTCTCCTCCTCCCCCTCCTCCTCTTCCTTCTTCTTATTCTTTAAATTTACTTATTTTGAGAGAGAGAGAGAGAAAGTGTGCATGCTCTCATGAGTGGGGGAGAGCCAGAGAGGGAGGGAGGGAGAGAGAGAATCCCAAGCAGGGGCTCAAACTCACAAATCATGAGATCATGACCTGAACTGAAGATGGATGCCTAACCGACTGAGCCGCCCGAGCGCCCGGATCATGCTCTTTTCAAATACAGGACGGAGGGAGGAAGGAACGTGCCTCTAACACAGTAGTTCTCAAAGTGGGTCCTCAAACCAGAGCCTCAGTGTCACTTGGGAAGGTGTTAGAAGTGTACATTCGCATGTCCTACCCCAGACCGACTGAAAAACAAACTCCAGGGGTGGGGCTGCCCAGTCAGTGTTTTCCCAGGCTCTGCGGGTGGTTGTCATGCTCGCTCAAGTCTGAGGGGAATCAGTCCAGACTTCTTGTCCAAGTTGGGTTTAAGAATGCGTATTTAATGCTATACCAGATATGGAGCTTGGTTTTGGTTGCCATATTTAACCCGTTTTGAAATTTCAGATAATATTAAGAGATCTGTGGAATTTTTAGTTATCAAAAAGCATAAGTGTAAATTTCAAAAGGTTTGAGAACACTCATCGTACAATTCGTGGTCCTTATTAAGGAATTTGTAATTGAGTTGAGGAATCAGTATCTCCATTCATCCATCACTGAGTGCCTGATGAGTGAGTACAGGGAATGAATGTATTAATGGGCCGTAGTAGGAAGAGATGAGTTGAGTTCTGAAAACAGCCCTGGAAGATACAAAGGACTTTTAATTGGGAAGGGAGACAGTAGAGAATCTGAGGAAATCACTGAGTCAGGTCCTGGAGGGTCAAGACAGACAGAAAACGGCCTCCCTGAAGGGAGCCATTTGTAAGGAGAGGACTTTGGAAAGGAAGAGCGGAGCAGTTTGTACTTTGCAGGCAAGGCTGCTAGAATCTTGAACAAAGAGCATATTAGAAGGGTTCTCAAGTAAGAATGCCTTGTCAGGCGTGTGTGTGTGGGGGGGGCGGTGCATCAGTCAGGATTGTTTTAGCTGCAAGTGACAGAAACCCAATTCAAACTGGCCAGATCGAAAAAGGAGAATTTATTGGCTCCTGTCACTGATGTCCAGGGATAATCCAGGGACTCCATCAAGGTCATTATTTATGGGTCCCCTCCTTGCCTTTCTCTGTGTCAGCTCCTTTCTCAGGGAGGGGCCCTTCTGGTGGCAACAAGTTGGTAGCTGGAAGCTTTGGGCCTGCATCGAATCCCCAGAAACCCAGGAAATGTCCTAGAATCGAGCTTTGGATTCAGATGAGCCAGACCGGGTCCATGCCCCTCCCGGAAGGAAGGAGGATAGAGCCACTGGCCGCCGTACCTCGTGGACTGTACGCAGCAGGGCGGGTATCGGAAAGGGGGTGCCTGAGTCCTGGGCAGCAGGTCTGTCCTCTGCCGGGATGCTGAAGTGAGGAAGGTTCGAGGAAGGAAGGTCAGCGAGAAGCCTGCTGCTGTGAGTCAGGGACAGAGTGAAGAACCCGGGATTGGCGTGGTTTCTGCAAAACCTCTTGAAGAGGACAAACTTTGACCGTCCCTGGAAAGAAAAGGTCTCCATGACTCTGAACAGCGCAGTAGAAGAAAAGCACCCCCTTGCCGCGCCTGGCGCACAGGAAAGAGGGCGGATGTGGGCGCCGTTCGTAGCCAGAGGGGAGTTAAGCAGTGTGGAGAAATGGCAAAGCCTCGCGGTCTCCCCCCGGGAGGTTCGTGTGGTTGTTGGAGGGAAGTTCAGGGAGGACGGCCCTTGCCATGGTCAGAGCACGTAGACTGCGGACATTCGCTCCCGAATCCTCCATCCTTAAGTCCTTAGCCCGGAGAACTGGCTGTGTTGATGGGCCTTTGCGTCTCCTTCGTTAAACTAGATGGTTGGGGGCTTGCGTATCCCTTCCTAACGCGGCCCTAAGCTTTGAGAGCTGGGCTATGTTTTGGATTTCCTAACTGTGCTCCCATTACTCAGACTTCCAGTCTCTACCGATGTTCTCTCCTTCATTTGAACCTTTGACATAAAAACAATTTCAGGAGGAAAAGTGGCTAACATGACTCTCTAGAATTGCAGAGTACCCCGATGGCCCCTGTTCTGTGGGTAGGTGAAAAATGTACAAATCGTCGTCGAAGCGCTTAAACAAGCGGACTGTGATTAACCCTTGTCAGCCAGGTTCAGCTCAGCCCCCCACCATGGAAGCGGAGCTGTGGGCCAGGAAACCAGGTTTCCAGTTGTTTCTTCTCAGAGGCCGTTGAATAATTCTGCCTTGGGGAAAGTCGCTGAACCCTCGTAGGTCTTACTTAGGACCCAGACCACTTATCTTTAGTGAGATTGTTGGGAAGAATCACCAAAAGACAGAATAAAACACTGGAAAATAAAGTGGTACTAAAATAAAGTGATACCAAAAAAAAAAAAAAGAAAGAAAATAGAGTAAAACACTGGAAAACTAAAGTGATACTATAATGTTAAATATACCACAGGGTACTAAAATTTAGAGCGAATGTTCAGCGTTTTTTTTAGCCTTATAACTAAGAGGCACTCCAGCTGGGGTTGATTTATCATGGTTCACTGCAGAAGCTCCCATTGTAGCTCAGAAGAGCGAAGCTTTACACGTAAGTACTGGCACTAAACGCAGACAGCGTCTTCATTAGAGTATTAATCGCAGTAGAAGTGGGAATTAAACTTGGCAACATGACAGAGAGGCTGACATCAGTTATTAAATTGAAAAGATTGCCACTCAAATCAAATCAGATAATGCTATTACCGTCATCTCCGGCACTCTTAACGCTGTAAAGAGAGTGGAGGAAATAAACCCTAAGTTAAACAGCTGTGTGCTCCTTCCCCCGTCTTTGGGATTGGTGTCAAAATACCAGAAGATTAAATATGAAATCAAGGCAGGGAGGCTTATGACTGATCGATCCTATACAAATATTAAAGATTCATTAGTCGAAAACTAATTTTCCCCATGGCTGTAGAAAGAAAGGAAGGGAGGGAGGGAGGGAGGGAGGGAGGAAGAACATCTTATTGAGCAAGAGAAGTAAATTACGCTAGTAATTTTTCTTCAGAAATGCGCACTGGGCTCTTCCCAGGGGTTTGTTCCTCATGTCTGAGAGCATCTGTAGGGAGGACATGGAATTTCTACTGGGAATTCAGTAGAGTTCCTGTAAATTGGAACGTTCTCTTTTCATTTCTCTCCCTCAATCAGAGCGAAGTCAGTCCTAGTACAGCCCATGTATCAAGAATAAAATCAGAGCTTTCAGACCTCTGTCACCTTGACCTTTCCCCTCTCGTGGTGTTTGCAAACCAATGCCGGTAACTAAAGGCCCTCGTGGTTTAGCGATCACCCAGTTTCCTACCTCGCTTTTGCTTAGCATTACCATAAAACCTGACCTAGCGCCCTGGTCTGCCTCTTGGAGCCCGCAGTAAGTGGGGGCTTGGCTGAGAGCCCACTAGTAGATTTCGAAAGTAGTTTACTTGTTCAAGATCATGAGCCGAATGATCTATCACAAAGCCCATACTTAGGCCCTCCTGAAGTTTTTATTGTTCAATCTTATTTTTACGGCTCCACGATTTACAGACGGATGTTGAATTTGGGACAAGCGTCCACATTTTGGGTTGGAAAGTGTTAGGATTCCAGTTAGTGCATAGGTGCAGAGATGCGCCCGGCATGCCCTCTGCTTCTGGGGATTGCACTGAAGCTGGGGCTCCTGGAAGGTAACAGCTGTACTTGAATGCCCATCGGGCACCCGAAATGCCTGCGGCACGAGGGACCCCTGGATCTCTGTAGTGGTCAACAGGGCAACTGTTCTCCAAAACGGGATGTCGCTATTATCTTCACTAATAGCATTGCCTGCCTTCCCGTGGTGACTGTGTTAGGGCCGGCTCTTCACAAGGCTGCACGCCCTTCTCCGTAGCCTCTACTGGGAGTTCAGCAGTCTGCCGTGTGCGGGTGGAGGTCTTTCTTCAGCACTCGGACTCTTGGTCCTTGTCTGCGTTTCGGGAGGTATAAATGACACGCCTGCATGCATTTTTGAGGTGCTGGGGTGGAAAGAGCCTTCTTTGGGTCTGTTATATCACAGTTCATAACACCGGTCTCATCAAGTATCAAGGGATTGAGTTGGTTGAGCTCTGTGTCATTTTTTTCCTTCCCCTCTAATCTCTCCTTTCCTGAGAGTTTCTGTTAATTGAACCACGCACCAGACACTTTCTCTCCATTGCCTTATTTTACCTCTACATTTGTCCCAAGGGGTCGTTTCTGTTGGCCCTTACTAAGAAAATGAAGCTCAGAAAGGTAAAATGATTCTCAAGGTCACCTGGCTGGTCGGCAGTTGACCCAGGATTTTAATTCCAGGTCACATGGCTTCGTGAAGCCTCGCCTGTCTCCACGGCACTGCTGGGCCCAGCCTTGGACGTACGGCAGCATAAGCTGGCAAGTGACAAAACAAATCCTCGAGTTACATCACAGGCGCCCTCCTAGCCCCAGCCCGGGCTTGGAGCCTAGCACTTGGGAGGCCTGTTACGACTATTAATTTGACACCCAGCAATTCTTGGCAGGTAGTAAACGATCTATAATGCTCGAGTTGACCATGTACTTGGTTGACCATGTACTTACCCGCAAATCCCGGTATGACTGTTGAAAGGAGTTAAGTCCTGTTCCATGGAAGAACACAACTCTTTGGTCTTTGTAAGACCGTAACTCTGAATTATTATTCACTTTGAGGTGATGCCACCCTCAGCCTCTAATGGGAAGCAGATGAAGTTAACACTCTACGATTGTCGTCTAAGGTTTTAAGAATGGTCACTAAGTGCCTGTGCCTCTCTGAAGAGGGATAATAAGAATGTGCACTATGTTGAAAGTCCCCAAGTCTCCGTTTGCTTTGAACTCATGCTCGCTTGCTTCCCTTTGTAGGCATAGGGAGGAACTGTGTTACAGTGTCCTAAACAACTTATGTGAACTCTTCTTGGATGTCACCATGACGTCTTCCTTGAGGTCATTGTGATAGCATCAGAGCACCCTGAGGTCTTAACCACGACACTCAGCGAATTCCCTAACAGACAGTTGTGTCTATTACAGAGATTTTAATATAAGGCAATGTTGGGGATGGAAGCAAATATAATTACTGTGTGGTCTCCCAGCCAAGGATAACTATTGCTAATATTTCCATGTTGCCCACCTGAAACTAATGTAACACTGCATGTTAACTATACTCGAATTCAAAAACAGAAGCAAAACAAAACAAAGAAAACCCACTGCTGATATTTTTGCTCTGTGCTTTCCAGACTTTTATTTTTACTCCGAATGCATCGGTTTTTCTTTTGGTTTAAAAACTGGTGACTCTGCTACCTATGTAATTTGATATCATGTTTATCACTTACTCTCATAAATATTTTCTATCTTATTTCAAATTTTTTCAAAAACAACTTTTACAAGTTTTAATATTCATGTAACATAATTTATTAGTAGTCTTTTATTATTTGATGTTAAATCCTTTTAACAATCTTATAAATAATTCTTTAATGCCCACTAAGGATTATTTCATTAAGATATTTTCCTGAAGTAGTGACTGCCTATTTTAAGTCTCTTGATATAAATTGCCAAATGGCATTCTGGAATATGGGAAATGGTGTAGATGACCAATAAATTATGGCATTTTCACGTGTCGAAACATTATGCAGCTATTAAGATTGTTTTAGAAGAATGTGGACATTGCTTATGCTATGAAGATTGGCCTTACTTGGAAAAAAAGAATGGGTAGGTAGTGAAAAAAGACAAAGGAAGTCTAATATCTCAACAGTGAATGTCTTTGGCTATAGAACTGTGGATAACTTTTGGGGCGCCTAGGTGTCTCAGTCCATTAAGCATCCGACTTTGGCTCAGGTCATGATCTCACGGTTCATGAGTTCAAGCCCCGCACTGGGCTCCGTGCTGACAGCTCCAGAGCCTGGAGACAGTTTCAGATTCTGTGTCCCCGTCTCTCCGTCCCACCCCTGCTTGCACCCCTGTCTCTCATGTCTTTCAAAAATGAGTAAACATTTAAAAAAATTTTTAGAAAGAATTGTGGATAACTTTTATTTCTTCTTTTATACTAAAAGAAGTATTGCTTTCTCAAAGCATTAAATTATGATGGCGTTAAGGTTCTACCATTCATATGAATCCTTTGGCTTTTTTAAAGCTCTTGAGCAAAAATAAAATTACCAGTTTCACTAAGAAAATGAAACTTCAGTTATTCCAGCTGCCCAGTTCATATACTCCAGTATTTTGATTTTTGGAGCAATCAGGGAATGAAGCTGTAGAGGTAGCCCACAGTTGCTAGTTTCACCCATTCAGACATTTTCCTAAATTCGGTTCTTTAAATGACGAGCTCTAAGCTACATATACATAATGTGTTCATTCACTAACTCATTCATGGATTCATTCCAAATTGTTTATTGAGTACTTACAGTGCTTAGGACTGTGCTAGGGACCAAAAGATGAAAAGATGAATGAGACTGATGCTCCCCTCTAGAAGGTGACTGTTTCATGTACTTCAGTAGGCACTTGACTCATGCCAGAATTTTAGGAAAGTTACCAAAACTAATGTGAATCTCTGCCTTCTGTTACTTAAACACTTCTATTTCTTTTGATTTCTTTGACATCCGTGCAATATTTATTACTTGACAACTGTGCGAACACAGTAGTCACTAGATACATGTACTCCTTTCAACTTAAGTTATTTACGATGAAACGAAATTTTAAATTCAAGTTCTTTGTCACACTGGCCACATTTCAGGTACTTACCAGGGCACGTGTGGCTGGTGGCTACTACGCCAGCCAGCGCAGATGTAGAGTGTTTCCGTCACGGCAGAAAGTTGGGTTGCACAGCCCTGCGCTCGGAGGAAGTAGACCGCTCTCCTTTCCTGCCACTCACACTCCACGTCCTCACTAAGTCCTTCTTACACTCGGGTTGTAGCCCCGCCATGAGGACCTAGGGATTCCCTCACAAGCGATACTGCCCGTCCTTATCAGGCAGATAATCCTTAAACGGCCATGCTGAACTGTGGCTCCCCAGTTACAAAAAAAAAAAAAAAAAAAGTAAAAGAGTTAGTTGACTCATCTCTTGACTTCCAAATAAATTCCAGACTCTTTAAGGAAGTCCTCTATAACCCAGCCTCCATATTCCTCCAAGGCCATGTCTACGACTTCAGCTAGGGGCGACCGTTCCCTGCCTGCTAAGCTCCCTCTGTTCTCACTTGCCCCTGAGTTACCCTTCATGCTAATCCAGCTGTCAGAAATGTCATTTTCCCTCATTGCCAAGGCTAGGAATCACTTCGAATGCCACCTCTGCCGTGAGTCTTTCTTTAATCTCCATTCAGAAGTCACCCTTTCCCCCTTCTTGCTTACTTATGGCTCAAAATCTGTAATATCTGCATGACATTATTGCAGAAGAGAGTGTATTGTATTTCTCGCTCATCCCCTTTCCCCTCTTCTAGACTGTAAAGTCTTAGAGTAGCTTAAGTGTGCCACATGATATGACTTACAAATTTTTGTTGACTAAATTTAGAGGCACCCAGCAGTCACTATATTTTAATCGTAACATTCAGTGTGTTAAATGCCAGTATGGCCCTTATTCTAGTGAAATTTGGGTTGGTTGTTTTAGAGAGCTAATATTTTGCTCACAATGCCCGATGTAATGGGAAGTAGTGAGATTTAACATGGATCTTTCTGTAAGACTTCTAGGAAAATCAGGGTTTCTTAAACAGGAGGGGAGTCACATTACCAGTAGAAAAAATTCTAAAACCAAATAAGTAGGAATGAGTAAGGAAAAGCTTCATCTTGAGCAGCTGTCCTCTTTACCCTTACTTTCCAAATAAATGAATAATTAAAGGTTCCTTGAGGCCTTGCAGTGTTATTATTTTAATTGTTGGTGTTATCAGTTCACACATCATAGTTGCGATTTTGTGGCAGACTCTTGGCTCTACAGCTAATGACATGACCACAGATGTGACTGTAATTCCAGCATTAGTGACTGCTTCCGTAACCTCCCCAGCAGAGCTGCATTCATTGCATCCAGCATCATTTTTCCAGAGTGGAGATGGAGCAAATACAGAGATAGACATACCTGAGAAACATCTTCCCACTGGCCAAACTAGGACTGTCTCTCCTTTGGGTACCCTGTAAGGCTGATCCATTCATGCACCCATTTAGGAATTCTGATTTTGTCCACCCTGCTTTGTTTCCCTAGCTGGCTTTTTATAAACAGATTCCCCTCCTGGTTTGTACTTCTATTGTGGCTCTGTTCTCTCTATTCAGTGCATAGGAAAGCACCCAAACAATGCCTGCATCCTTTGGGACCAGTGAATAGTGAGGAGAGACGCAGAAGGAGAGGCTGAGTCCCTCATGGAATCCTCTTTATTCTATTATTTTATGGGTTTTTGTTGTTGTTGTCGTTAGCTGTCGCTCTTTTATTTGTTGTCTCCAGCTTTCTGATTTCTGGTATGGAAACCGCAGTTTTGATTTTATATTTAAGTTGGTGCTTGCTTTTAATTTCATGTCTTTTACCTTTTCTTATTTATGCGGATTGGTTTTTTGTTTGTTTGTTTGTTTGTTTTGTGGATCTCTGAATAGAAGTTTCTGCTTTGCTCCAGCTCTCCAAAGGTTGCACAGAAAATCATAATCATTCATTCAAAAAAGCACAGCATATTTCTCCATTCCTTTAATATATCTTTGAAATACACATAGTATGAAAAGTCATGAAAGCATATTATTATATATCTCTTTTAAGATTCATGGGGAGCTAAGAGATCATTAAGTTCACTCCGTTTGAAGAAAACATTGGCTTAGGGAACTGAAGTACCTTGTCTAGTGCCTGCTCCTGCTCAGGGGCAGCACTGGGACTAGAATGTAGGTCTCCTGCCTTCCAGGTTAGTGCTCCATCAAAGAGATCCTTTGGCTCTAGAAATAGAAGAAAGTCTCAGCTTTGCAAAGCAATTCTTCATGGTCGTACAGTAGTATCCTAGACCTCCCAATGGTTAGCGTTCCGGTTCTATTGTCATTGCCCAGTGACTTCTGCGCACCAGTTACGATGTGGGCGTCAACCACAACCACTTGGTGAGGTGCCAGAAAACCATCCACAGCAAGGAATGGATCAGGATTCAACAGACTTGCTGACAGATCTGTTTCTATGAGAAACAACAGATGGGAGTCTTTAAATGATATTGTGCAGATCACACATGAGAGATGGGGCAAAAGGAAAGTAAACCCAACAGATAAAGGAAGGTATAGGAGCCACAGAAACTGAACAGGTTTCTATTAGGGAGGTTTTTTTTGCCCCCAACTTCCACATTCATGATGAAGGATATAGAATCTGCAGTGATTACAAAGTCACGTGTGTTGAGTCCAAGGGAGTATGTATTGGTGACAATGTACTTTGGAAATCTTGCCCCATGATGAAATCTAGACTGTTTCAAAACTAATCAGCACCATTCCATATATGGTCCCGGAACTGAGAGTGATGTTCTTGGCTCACGTAACTTCTCAGGAAGGGGGCCCCCGGCTTGGCACCTATGCCAACAGTCTAACAGGGTCGGGCGTTGGCATAGAGTTTGTTATAGGTAAAAATGTATTCCATGATCTAACAAGACATAATTAGGGCTGCATTTAGTAGGTCAGATGTCCTCCATGTGCTAGAGTGATAGAAGCAGGATATAATCAGAAGAGTCTGCTTAGAAGTTGCATCTTTAGGACATCTGGGGTCCTCAGTCAGTTAAGCATCCGACTTTGGCTCAAGTCATGATCTCACTGTTCCTGGGTTCCAGCACTGCATCGGGCTCTGCACTGATGGTGTGATGCCTACTTGGGAGTCTCTCTCTCTCCCTCTTTCTCTGTCTGTATCCCATTCTCTCTCTCTCTCTCTCTCTCTCTCTCTCAAAATAAATAAAGCTAGAAAAAAAAAGAAGTTGCATCTTTGTTGGGAGAGAAGGATGTGAAACGTTGGAGAGCGAGAGAAGAGGGCGTGAGGATAGTGTTAAAGGTGGGACTGGGACAAAGAACAAACTTCTACCGTACTAGAAGAATCGCCTACCTCACTGAGTATCCATTACCTAGTCTCAGAGCTCCCATGGAAATTGTCAGACGTTAATCTTTTACTCGGATATGTTTACGATTCTAACCAAAACTGACATAATGTTTTAAAATTGCTTCACCTCCCCACCTCCTCCCTTGGGTTGATAGGAAGAGCAATTGTATTTCTTTTAATGTTACTTGCCCACAAAGTAACCTGCACACACTTGCGGGGCAAAACCTCTCAGGTAATTCTCTGGACCGTGTATGGTACATTAATGTGGAAATTTGCTAACTATTGTCAAATGCTTTTAAAGCATAAACGCCCCTTCCAAGCTCAATATGACGAATTCATAAAACACTTCAGCGAGGTATGTAGGTGCTAAGCCTTATTATTGTTGTTGTCATTATCTTTCTTATTTCACAGTTGGACGGGCTAAAATGCAAGAAGGTTAAGTGCTTCACCCAAGGTCACATAGGACACCAGTGGTGCAGCTAGAGCAGGACAGGAGGGCTCCGGGCTGAAGCCTAGTCCTTTGTCTAGTGAGAAATGGAGAGAATGCTCTTTTTTTCCTACTAAAAATCAAAGCTTGGGAATTGAAGAATCTCCATCCCGTCTCCATCGGTTTCTTGAATAATGTTGGAGGGGTACACAGTATTTCCCAAACTGATGGATGGCCCATTTGTCATTTTTAAGACTTTTTGGAAGAAAGCTTTCCAGAGTGACCCTTTCTGTGTGATCGTTCCAAAAGCTTCCGAGATGATATGTTTCATTTCTGAGAAACCGCTCTCCTTTCATTGATCAGTGAGTTAAGGTAAATCCGCATTCATTGAGTTGGGTGTTGACCCTTGTGTAAGCAGCGGCTACCTCTGAAATAGCCTTTGTACAAGAGTGTCTGTTGTGGGCTGATTAAGTCCCATTGAATAAATTAACATGACTATTCAGACAACTTTTATCATTTTTTTAAATAAGCAAAGACACAATTTCATTTTTTTTCCTTGGGTCTACCCACTTGTTCGAAACTATTGAGGCAGAGTAATCCAGCGAGAAGCTACACTGTTTTTTCTCTTTTGAAATTTGACACCCTGGTATGTTAGCATTTGCTTTCTATTCTGTACAAGGGGCGCAGAGTGACCCCTGCATTTCGAGCTGGCAAGATTGCACTTCCACTTGCAGTGACAGATTGTGATGCCTGTGGTCCTGACAAATCCGTCTTTAGAGTAGAGCAAGACACTCTGACCACAGCCACCACGTTGGCAGCAATACTTGGGGATTGCTTGGGATAAGGCTGCTGACACCCCTGGACCTCCTTCCAAAGAACCCCAGGGTTGGGTCTGTAAGTATACTACCCACTTATAAGTGATAGCCCAGGGTTGAGATCCACTTAAAAAAATAATCTGTACTCACCCGGCCACTGCACGACTGCAGCTGGCCTTTCTGTACAAACAAAAATGATGCTAAAACAAACAGAAATCCCCAACCAAAATGGAGACACAATCAATATTACTTAGGGAGCATTGCACAGAAAACAATGAGCGATGCAAAAATATGGACTTTCAGGTCCTCGCACCCCTAGGAATGCCTCTTCCATCATCCATTGGATGCCTATAGTGTCATTAGGAAAGAGAATGAGGCATGTAAACAGTTATATCTGACATTGAGAAAGCTGTGTGGAGAGACATTTTTTATTAATTTTTTTAGTATTTACTTATTTTTGAGAGAGACAGAGAGAGAGATGGAGTGCAAGCAGGGGAGGGCCAGAGAGAGAGGGAGACACAGAATCCAAAGCAGGCTTCAGGCTCTGAGCTGTCAGCCCGACGTGGGGCTCAAACTCCTGAACTGCGAGATCACGACCTGAGCAGAAGTTGGACGCTGAACCGACTGAGCCCCCCAGGCACCCCTGTGTGGAGAGACCTTGAGGGTCAGCCAGTCTTGGATCCCAACCTCGTGCTACCACTGACCCAGTAGACTTTGTGGCCTCAAGCATCTTACTCACCCTTGAGCTTTTGTTTTCTTGTCAGTAAAGTGGGAATGATGGTACTGGAAGGGTTGCTGTAAGGGTTAGGCACCTTTCAAGGTTCCAGACATAGCCCAGAACTCAGGAAAAGAGCAATAAATGCCAACTGTTGTTATTACTAACAATGATAATGACACAAACCCATGCATCTTAAGTGCCAACCTGGTGATACAAACGCACGTGCGATCAGAGGTCAAAGCAAATGGAATTTCTTTCCCTACAAGTTGTAATTGTCAAAATCGAGCTCATTAACCATTTCCTCTCGTTCCATCCTGATTTCTTGTTCCCTGAAAATGTACTGATTTCCATAGCTGCCTGCGTATTAGCTGGCTCTTGATTCTTCCCAGTGGTGGAGGCCAAGGAGCATGCGAATAAATGAAGTTCCAGAGTGAAACACGGGGAAATCTTCTTTTAGTCCACTTTCTAGTTCAGTCTTGCATTTACCAGAATTCTATCAAAAACCTAGTAAGCAACAAACCAAACTGTTTTAATCTTCCTTTCCCTATTTCTTTCTTATTGTTCATGGTGCGGCTAATATCTGATGAAACAAATATACAAAGACTGCCGGTGGTGGGGGGGGGTCGGGGGAAGAACAGATTTCCCTTGAATCCTTTGTAAATTAGATAATTAATTGTAGAATACTTAAAAGAGCCGAGCCCATTTCTCTGAATTAGACATACACTTAAAATTTTTAGAGAGTATTAAAATGCCTCTAAGACATTGTTCAGTTACAAAACAGTGGTGCTGATAATACAGACAATGAGACACCCCAAAACTACTCCTTTCTGTGTATTGTATGCAACATGATTTTTCTTCCTGATTCATCTTCCTGTGTATTTTGCTTAATCTGATATTAAATGTAGTTGGTATTCCCTGCGCAGTAACTGACTAATGAGGGGAGAGTGACCCTGACGGAGAGGAGGTTTCACCAGAAACCTTTCTGGAATTGAAAATCGGCCCCGGAAAATCCTCAGGCTTATAAGTGGATAATTGTGAATTGACTCTGGATGAAAACTGCCATGTTTGGTCATTGGTTTTCATCGCTGTAAATATCAGTAAGTTTTCCCTTGCTGTGCAAGGAAGGGGGAGGGGGAAAGCCCATCAGTCATTCTGAAGGTTGGGGCAGCGGTAGGCGGTCACACATCTGAACCTCAAGGGAGCTCGCCTCTCACACACACAGACCTGCATGCCCAGCAAAGCGAGAACCTCCGCATAGAATGAAGTGGTCAATTATTGCAAATTGGAGGAGGCGAAGGCAGGTATTTAGAATCCTCATAACTGACCACATACAGCTTCCTCTTAATGATGCTTTTTTTTTTTTAACAGGAAATTCACATTAATGGGGGAAAAAAAAACAAAAGGAAAATAAATCATCTTAGTACACGAAAGGAGGGTAGGAAAGAAGATAAGGAAAGAGAGAAGGAAGGAAAGGGGCTGTTGATTTTCTGTCAGTCACCGCCTTCCCCAGAAGATCCGCCTTGTTTACAATTCAGTGTCCTGTGGTCACTGAAGAAATGACTTGTTTGACCAACCAGGGTTTCCTCGCATTAACATTTCTAACAACTGCAGCAAACTAAAGTGAAATGTAGAAAAGTGTTCGTGGAATATAGACCTGAAAAGTACCTGGGTAATTGTGCTCCTCCACGTGCATCTTTTTAAACTGAGAAAAATAATTTATTACCCAACTGAGAAGGTAACGAATCGTTCTTGTGGCTACAGTCAGTAATATCCTCTTCCTTACGGTGTACCAGATTTTCAACTGCCTTAAACATCTAAAGTCTCTTATAAATTTAAAAAGGTAAATTTCAGCGGGTGTCAAGTCCCTTTTTTTGCATGGCAGGAATAGGGTGACAGATACTCACAAGCAAGTAATGGCCGAAGCTCTCAGCCACCCTCTGCTAATCAGTCAATAAGCTATATACAGCGGGAGCTCCGTATTCCTCCCTGCATTGATTTTCGGTGCTTTTGTAAAATCCCAAATTGGGTCTACTTGGATTCTGAAGCCAATGAAGAAAACTGCATCGGTATTTCATCTAAAAAAAAAAAATTAAAAGGAAATAGAGTCTATACCAATAAACTCTGTGTTTCATGACATCATAAAATGCCTTTGCCCAAGGCAGAATTGATGAAAAGCAACAAGATGTGGTTTTGTTAAAAAATCGTGACCAGGCAGACAGGGGTTTGGGATAACGTAGACCTATTTTTTTTGTATATGTGACATTTTTGTGTTCGACTTGAGTTAGCCACTAAGGAAAGTTCCGTTTTCTGGGTGAGTTCCAGAATCACAATACAGGTGCATTTTCTCGAGCCCTTGCCCCAGACTCAGCCCATAGAAAGAAATGGATAAGGAAGGAAGTAGATTTGACAGCTGCAGAGCTGAAACAGTGCAGAGATTATGCCACAAAAATGTTTCCTCTCTTTAATGTATGTTCAAATAAATCTCTCATGTAACATTACAATTGTTAAAGTCTTCAGATGTTTTCAGTCTACTTTTAAGTTTCTTTCAATATTTGGTTTACAAATCTTGTTTGCATTCTGAATGTAATGTATGTTCATTATAGAAACTTTGGAAAATAGAAAAGAATATTATAACACTGAAATAAAATTCACCAGTAATCTAGCCCATCGGAGATAACTACAACTGAGATTGGAAGCATAAAGGACGGAAGCTCACCCACTCATCCTCTACAAGGTTGACCAGCTGACCTGCACTGGTCCCACCATGTTGACTTCCCCTGTGTTACAATGTATGAAGGGCAGCCCAGCCACTTGAGGGAGCCCTGTGTCTAATCCCAACCCCTGCCCCTTCAGTCAGCTTTCATACCCCCCTCCTTTAATGAATCTCTACATCCCTTCCAACTACTACCGTCTCGCTCACTTTCACACAATTGAATTTTCTATATTTGCTCTGCTCGCTCCCTTCTCTCCCATTCTTTCCTCATCCTGCTACTCCAAATGAATCTTACCTCTTCATCGTTGTGTTAACACTGCCATTGTCCAGGTCACCCATGACCTTGGTGTCGCAAATCCAATGGTTAATTCTCTGTCCTATTTTATTGAACTTCTGTGCAGCATTTGACACATGGACTTTCTCCTTCTCGAAATGGTCTTTCGGGTCATTTTGCAAGATATCATTTCTCCCTCGTCTTCTTGAAAACTCGCCAGCTATTCTTTGTATGTTCTGTGCTCTACCTGTTAATTTGGACAGCATCGATTCTTCTCGAGTATTCTCTATTTTCACTTACTTTTTTATGTGATTGCATTCAGAACCATGCTTTCAGCATCATCTGCAGACGAATAATTCCTGTTTTTCGCCAGTATTATCCTCTTCATTGAGCTTCAGATGGCCAACTCCGTCCTGGGCCGCTCGTATGGTCTGTCCAACAGAACACGGCCGCAATGAATAGCTCATTCTTCAGGTCCACATCCTACCACCCCGAAAGGCGTCTCACTCTTAGCGGTCACCACAGTACGGCACCGCCATCTGGCCATAGCTCCACGTGTTGAGGTCATGACCTTCTTCCCCGAACTTTGCTGCTACTCCATCAGTAAGCACTCAGCTGAGGTCATAACCCTGCTTACAGTTTTACAATGAATTCTCATTAATTAAAATAAAATGCAGGGGGGAACCTGGGTGGCTCACTCGGTTAAACATCTGACTCTTGGTTTCATGTCAGGTTGTGTCTCGCAGGTTGTGGGTTCGAGCCCTGCATGGGCTCTCTGCTGGCAGCATGGAGCCTACTTGGAATGCTCGCTCTCCCTCTCTTTGCCCCTCCCCTACTCCCTCCTTCTCTCTCTCTCTCTCTCTCTCTCAATAAATAAATAAATAAATAAATAAACTTTAGGAAAAAAAATTAAAAAAATGAAATGAGGGGCGTCTGGATGGCTCCATCAGTTAAGCTTCTGACTCTTGATTTCAGCTCAGGTCATGATCTCACAGTTTGTGGAATCCAGCCCCATGTCGGGATTCTCTCTTTCCCTCTCTCTCTCTGCCCCTCTCCTGCTTGGGTGCATGCTCTCCCTCGACATAAATAAATAAACATTAAAAATAAAATAAAATTAAATTAAATTTAAAAAATGCAGACTCATCACCCTGGCCTTGCGTGATCTGACCTGTGCCTACTCCTCTGAACATGTCCTGTACTGGTCTCCCACCTTCTTGCTGCCCGCGTCCCAGCTCTAAAAAGGCTCACTTAATGCAGGGTTCTTTGCCCTCCTTATTCTTATTTCTCTGTGTCCTTACATCGTCACGTGCTGGCTTTTCTTACTATTTAGGTTGCACCCTGGCTGTCTCTCCCCAAAGCAGAGTCCCTAACCGCACGGTCTAAAGTTACCTCATCCCTCCCTTCCATCGCATATGCCTGTTCTGTTTTCTTCATAGCATCTGAAAGTATCTTGCTCGACCACTCTGTGCTCAGAGAATAGAATAGTGTTGGGTACGAAATAGGTGCTTGATAACTATGGGTTGAATGATTATCGAAGAAATATTTGCAGTATTTTTCTCTAGTCTATTTTTACTATGAATGGAAATACTATTTTTAACCATATCTCATACAGCTCTCCATTGCCTGATTTTCCCAATTACCATCATGAAATTATCATTTTCCTGTGCAATTAGGCATTTTTTAACAAATATTATTCATTATAAAACTAATATAAGTTAGTTGGGCAAACTTAAAAGTATAGGTAAAGTTAAATAAGAGCAAAAACTGACCCATAATACTCATTAATAATTTGTCACATAACTTCTCATGGACCGATCACTAAGACAGACCACATTCTGAGCCATAAACACACTGTAATATACTTGCTAGAATAGAAATCATACAAAGCGTGTTCTCAGACCACAATGCAACTAAACTAGAATGCCGTTTTGGCTAAGCCAGCCGGACACCCTCATATGTACCCTGTTTTTAATTTTTTAAAGTAATTTTAAATTCGATGATTCTAAGATTTGTTTTTTTAGTAATATTGGTAAGAGGTAAGCTTGTAGTCTGGTCGAGTTTGCGCCTTGCTAATAATCACAACATAATGATACCACAGTTGCCTGATTCTGCTTTGACTTACCATGTCCACGTCTGTCATTCTACTGGGATTTTTCTTGAGTGAAGAAGGGTGGCCTTTTAAGGCAAGAGGCCCCGGTAAGCGGGAAGGACTTGAGTAGCCCACACAAAGGTGTTCCTGTTGTGGCATTTTCTCTAGCATCTATTCACAAGCTACCAATTAAGACATTCTTTTGGGGTAAAAGTCAATACCCTTCATCTAAAGAGGTTTGGCGTGGTATCCCTCCTTCTTAACAACGCCAGAAAGGAGTCTTTCTCTTGGGACAACAGTGGGCAAAATGACAAGGCCAGTTGAGAAGGAATATAGTAAGTAAATACTCTGCATGAATGGTATATGTAGATGTCAGTATCCTGGTATAAGATGTTGGGGCGCCTGGGTGGCTCAGTCAGTTAAGCGTCCGACTTAAGCTCAGGTCATGATCTCATGGTTCATGGGTTTGAGCCCCACGTCAGGCTCTGTGCTGACAGCTCAGAGCCTGGAGCCTGCTTCAGATTCTTTGTCTTCTCTTTCCGCCCTTCCCCCACTTGTGCTCTGTCTCTCTGTCTCTAAAGTAAATAAACATTAAAAAAATTTTTAAAAAGACGTTAGTATAAAATTCAGATGTAACTATCATGTGTTTTGGGAAAGTAAGCATTCTCACTTAAATATACATGAAAACCTTTATCCAAAAGGTTAACATGACCTATCTCATAGTCTAGGTCTAATTTCAGATTCTTTTCTTCTTCTGTTTTCCTAATACTCTTTTCTTTCTTGAGATAAGAGCTTCTTTAAATCGGCCCCTTCGGAAGAATCTGTGCCACAATGTTCACGAGGGTTTTCCATGCTTCCCCTTGTTATTTTTTATCTGTATTTTCTAGTTTGTCAAATTAACTTGTTTGCAGAGTTTCCAAAAACATGAGAAAATGCTAATTTTGTACCATAGGTTAAGACAATGAGGCTATTGTATGAAATGGGACATAAATATGCTTGGATCCACGTTAGTGGGGGTTTGGCTCTTCGGTAGCCTGCCGTGCCCTGGCCCTTGTGTATCGAAGTGAGGTCATGTCAGTCACGAGGGGTTGTCAATGTCAGTCTCCCCTTAAAATATGTGTCCTGACCCACTACACTCAGTGCCGATTACTGCTGATGGCATTCCTGTTACATATTTCTGTTCTAGCCTTTCCTTTTATTTGTCTCTGCATTTCTATTCCAAATTGTTACCACACGGTAGTTTTGCTGTGACCCCAACACAACTCTGGAAAGTTCTGCAGTCCCTGCCTCACATCATGGCTGACTGAACTGTGGGGAAGGGATCAGAGACCTCCTCTATGAATTTAAAACAATTTTTTTAATGTTTATTTTTGAGAGACATGGAGACAGAGCATGAGCAGGGGAAGGGCAGAGAGAGAGGGAGATACAGAATCTGAAGCAGGCTCCAGGCTCTGAGCTGTCAGCACAGAGCCCAACGCGGGGCTCGAACTCACTAGCTGTGAGATCATGACCTGAGCTGAAGTCGGACACTTAACCAACCGAGCCACCCGGGCACCCCTCCGCTATGAATTTAGATAAAGTACTTCGGGCCTACTTCTGCTTAGTTTTCCTTGTTACTCAGAAGATGCTTTCAGGATTATTTCTCTCTCTCCAAAAAGACATTTGTGTTGATTTGCTGTTCTCTGTTCGTGATCACTGTAGGTAGGTTCTAGCCAGGTAGTTGGGCTAGATTTTTAGATTTTTTAAAAGACCAAATATTGGGGCGCCTGGGTGGCTCAGTCGGTTAGGCGGCCGACTTCGGCTCAGGTCATGATCTCACAGCCTGTGAGTTCGAGCCCCGCGTCAGGCTCTGTGCTGTTGGCTCAGAGCCTGGAGTCTGCTTCGGATTCTGTGTCTCCCCCTCTCTCTGCCCTTCCCATGCTCATGCTCTGTCTCTATGTCTCTCAAAAATAAGTAAACGTTAAAAAAAAAATTAAAAAAAAAAAAGACCAAATACTCGCACAAAGTACATTTAATGTGCCATTAGTATGCAAGTTATGTAGTCATGCTTGTGCATTCAAAGGTCCAGTCTGTGCATTCTTTCAACAATTAACTACTGTATTTCCAGCATTTAGCACAGTGCCTGGAACCCCACAGAGGCTCAAAAAAAAAATGTTTATCGTTTAGTTCCGGTTACCTAAAGGAAAAGCCGATAAACACGCAGCTGACTCCACCAAGCCTTCTGTGGCTGTTCTAAAGTCCGTTTAGGTGCCACTTCTCATAGCTGCCATTCGTTGTGGAGTCAAGCGTGCCCACTCCTCGAGGGCTGGACATTCGCTTCTTAGAAACCCCTTAGAAGCCCTCCCCTTCCTCCTGAGAACGGTGCTGCGTGCGTGGTAAGTGCTCAGTAAACGCCAGTCAGTCTTCGGTTTGATTTTGAAACTGGAAAGACGGTCCTTGTTTTGGAGTATTTTGGTAGTTTAATTCCTCTCAAAACTGGAGGTTGGTTTCCAGGTCGATGCTGTTAAATTGGCATGGATTGGCTTGTGTCTTCATAGTTTCATCCATTTTGGATAAAAGTTTATCCACGGGTCACTTTTAGGGAAATCCATATATAGATGATTCGTGTTCCGTAAGACCATCATTATTGACTCCATGACACCCTGCTCAGGTGCTTCTCATAAACCAGACGTGCTAGAAATGGAACCAAAAAATTATCTGGTCACATTTCTTTCCATTTAACCAAGGGAGCTGATACATCAACAAGCAAAAGACAACATGTTTCATCCAGGGATAAACTCTTATGTGCCATGAAAGGGCCCTCTGGATAACATACAGAATATCCTTCCCTTCTGGACAGCATCCTCAGGCCGGGGGATTCGGTAACAAGCGCGTTCCTCTTGGCAAATCCTCCTGGGGACGAGGAGTTTGTAGAGCAAGTTCTACTGCTAAAAATATTATTCCATAGTTCCCATGGTAGATTTCAAATAGAATTCTAAAAATACTCGTGAATAAGTCCCTTCCTACGAAACCTACTCAGAGAGGCAAAAGCACACGAAGTAGTACGATAAATAAGCAGACGTAGTGCGGACTGTATATACAGTAGTGATTTAGGGAAAGGGGAGAACCCACCCGAGATGAAGGAGCTGGAAAAGACTTTGGAGTCACAGGAGATAGTGGCGTGGCAGGGGCGGGAGTCTGGTCGTGAAGTGCCCCAGTGGCTCAGAAGCAGAGGCTGGACGGGGCAGCGGGCGGGGGTGAGATCAGGGGAAGCAGGGGATGGCTGGGTTGGCTGGACAGTGAGAAGGCCAGGTTCTCAAAGCATGGTATGCATGTTGGGGAGCAAAGGGAAATGAGATAGATAGATTTTTATAAATATTGTCAACAGCCGATCAAGCATTCCATTTATGTAGCTGCAAAGACAAGACAGAGAATTCTCTTTTGCACTGGAGCAACGGGCCTCACATCAGATGAGACCCGAAGACTGTGTATTTCATTAAACTAAGACTCTGCCTTTAAGCTTGAGAGTCTTGGTTTGCCATCGTCTAGGAGGGAAGAGGCTACCCGGGTTCTGGAATTTTGAGCACATCTATTATTGAATAGTATTACTGATGTCACTTTGCAGATATGGTTTACAAATTCTTCAGACCTGCAATTATTATAATTTTTTTAATGTTTACTTTTGCGAAAGAGAGAATGAGTGAGGGAGGGTCAGAGAGAGAGGAAGACACAGAGTCTGAAGCCGACTCCAGGCTCTGAGCTGTCAGCACAGAGCCCGACGTGGGGCTCAAACCCACGAACAGTGAGATCATGACCTGAGCCGAAATCAGACGTTTAACCGACTGAGCCACCCAGGTGCCCCTGCAATTATTTTTTAACCAGACTTCTGTTCCTAATGATGCAACAGCAGATGTAAATTATATTGGAGGCTTGAGGAAATGCACTAAAAATGCACTATGCTCTCAATTTGATTTTTATTAAAATTTTTACTTACTCTCACCAGAATGTCCTTAGACTTAGCTACTTTGCCAAATTCTTACTTGATCTTTAGTAAGAATTTAGAAGTTATGCCAGGAACCAAACAACTCTTTGGCACATGGTATCTTACTTTAGTTGCAAACCTTTATTCAAATAGTAACTACTAATTGAATTTAAAAGAAAGTTTGTTTTTTATTTTGTAATTCAAATTTTGATTTCTAATTTAATGAGTGCATGCTTAAATAAAAGTAGATGGTCTCATACAGACTGAAAAAAAAACAAAAAAGGATAAATGCTCCATTAGGTTAAATACAATATCGATCATGTGTTTTTGCCATCATTCATTAATAGAAACAGTAAATCATCAGTTTATGGAAAAAGGGATTTCATTTCTTTCATTTGGCTGAAATCTTAAAAGTTGACAGTAATATGTGGTCAGGACACAGACGTAAGCACACACCACCCCCTCCATGATTTTGCATTTCTTGCATCATGGAACTCTTTCCGATGGGGTAGCGGCTCCACTCAGGGGTGATGGCGGGGCGGATTCAGACCTTCCTTCCTGGTGGCGAGACCACGTGTCACCGTCTGTGCTCTCCCTACATGGTGCGGGATGGACCCTCTGACCTTCTTACCAGGACTGTCATGGGGGTCGTTTCACTCACGCCTCGATCATGGTAGTGTGTTGCTGCTGCCTCGTTGGGGGCCTCCCTGTGGCGCTGACTGACACCTCCAGCTGTTGTCTCACCTGGGATATAGGGACACATCATGGTGCCATCGAGAAGGTGGGTGCTGTTCTCGTGTGTGCCTGTAGATGGTGTCTGTGGTATTCAGGGGCCTCCTGGCATCGTCCGTCAAGAGACGGGCTGCCACGGCGGTCCTCCCCCGATTTTGGTGGGCATTTTAAACCATTGCCTTCTGACATTAGTGTCGGCATTAAAAACAACAACCGGGAAGGGATTTCTCACTTCTTCATGGTTTGGTTAAAAAATGGATCAACCAATCAAATTGAAAAGACTGGCTCTCAACTTTGTTACTGTCATGAAAGCTATTAAGGACATCTGATCTTATTTTTCATTTTTTTTTTAAACACCGAGATTGATTCTCCATCAAGTTCAGGATCAGCTCGTGCTCTTATACGTGGCGAACAAGGCTTTTGTGGTCAGACACCTACCTCCACTTCCACGTCCCCCCTCAGATTTCGCGGTCGCTCCATGCTGGTGCACGCTGCCCTACTTGGATCTCACGGATGGTTCCTCCACCTTGATCTGCCCCCGCCCCCCGCCACTGCCTCTCTCCATCTGTCTGCTTTATGATTCTCCAAGGGTGGTCCTGGGACCACTTGAGTCAAGATCAGATGGGAGGCTTATTAAAACCTCAGATTTCTGGGTCACATCTGGGATATATTGCAGAGGGGTCTCCGGCAGAGCAGAGTAGGGCTCTATTCTTAACTGGTTCAACATAAAATGTGGGAACCACTGGTCTGCAAATCAAATTCCTTCTTCGAAGACTCGGTTCCACTATGTCCATCCTTGTCCATCCTTCCTTGATTGTCAGGGTCTCTCCTCCCCGTGCTCACGAGGAGAAAGTCTCTGCTCCACCCACTCCTGTGACATCGGGCAGTGTGAGCGACTTCACCGACTGTGGCACCTGTCTGTCCTGCCATTCATCTGCGAGCTCCTCGTCGGTTGGGTCATCATCTGACAGGTCCCTTTGTCCAATACTTAGCACAAGGTCTTGTGCAAAACGGGGTTTCCTAAGTGCTTATATATCAGTTCATTATCAACTCAGGATTAATGCACCATGACATTATGTTAACCTAAGCGTATCCTTTAAACTAAAGTCACGCTGACTTCTTGGGGTGCCTGGGTGGCTCAGTCGGTGAAGCGTCCGACTTCAGGTCAGGTCATGATCTCGACGTTCGTGAGTTCGAGCCCCGAGTTGGGCTCTGTGCGGACAGCTCAGAACCTGGAGCCTGCTTCAGATTCTGTGTCTCCCCCTCTCTCTGCCCCTCCCCTGCTCATGCTCCGTCTCTCTCAAAAATAAACATTAAAAAAAATTAAAAAAAAAAATAAAGTCACACTGACTTCTTAATTTGACTTTAGAAGAGTAAAAAAGAAAAGAAATGTTATTTTCTTCTTTTTTAGAAAATACTCTGTTTAAACAAGTGAGGGAAAAATAATCTTACATTTTAAATTGTGAGGTAAAAATCAAGTATGAATGAAAGCAAAAAGTTGTTACTGACTTGTCTTGCTAAGTTTCTTCTTATGTGCAAGTCGGCACACAGGCCCGGATCAGGGAACATGCACACGGGCCCGGATCAGGAAACATGGAAAAATAAGGACAAGTGAAATTGTCTTCATGAAACTGAAAAATAATTTGCATTGTTATTTTAAACAATCCCCTGAAATAGAAAAGCTGTATTATTCAACAAGTAGACAGTTTGTTCCTTTTCTTTCTAAAGTGATATTACCCAATTTTTTTTAATTATGTTTTCACCAATCACAGATACAGAATATTTGATGCAAGGCCATAAAAAGGCACCCTCATGAAATATCTGGAAGCAGAGGCTTTGTGGCAGGATTCTTCTGCCGTTGCAATTGCAGTTTATTCAGGAAGAGACACTATCCAGCACTGCCCTCGAATCCTTGACTTAGGTTGCACGTGGTTATCATGTCGTCAGACTCTGCCCCGGCATACCGAGGACATTTGGTGTGACTGGAAATTTTGTGTAATACGGTCCTAAGTTCAGGGAAGTTTGTTTCTCCCCATTGCTCTTTTCCGTTTCTCTGGAGAAGCAGAGAAAGAAATGAATGGACTCCACCTGCTCCTTAGTCATATGAAAAGAATCCAAAGGAAACTCTGAAGTAGCGTCGATGGTTTTATTCAACTTTCAAGCTGCTCTTTGCCACAGCTCTAAGTTACACATCTCATTTCAGACTCGTCTCCGTGAGAATTTGTATTGCTAAAGCAAATGGCCTAAGAGTTCCCTGTTGCTCTTTGCATCCTTATGTAAATACACAGTTGCCATTTGGAGCTGTTTTCTTGATTCGGGTGAATGCCTGAACTCAGAGACCTCGACCATTCTCAGTGTTCTTTTCGCAGACCACTCGCTCTAGTGAATGATTTCGAGTTCTGATGTAACGTCACTGGCGATTACTGTGTAAATGGACATAGTATCTGGCTCTCATAAATTCTCATTAATACAGTTCTGCTTGTGTTTAACTTTCTACCCTTGTCCACTGAAAGATTATTTCATACTGACTATCGGTAGGTGACAGGTTCACGTCAATGACTCAAGAAGGACTTGTATCAATGACACAAGTGGGACTGTGGTCAAGGCGCCTGAAAGAGAACCTCGTGGAGCTCCATTATACCAAATCTTGTAGATGAACCTCGTTTAAAAAAATTGAGATTGGGCACGTTTATATTGGAAGAAATTAAACGAAGCGTGAATAGCATTGTGGGGAACAGAGGCGTCACCTCCTTCACCTGATCTATCGTTGGCTTTCTTTCCTTCACTCTAGAGTTTCTAAGGAGCTCAGTGACTGCCAACAAGTTTTATATACTGTATGTCTCATCATGGCATGTTGGGTGGGTAAACACAAAATGTACTTGTGTTTAATTTGTGTGTGTGTGTGTGTGTGTGTGTGTGAGAGAGAGAGAGAGAGAGAGAGAGGTCTTGTATCTTCCCGTCCTTATTCTGGAAGGGTTCAGCATTTCCCTGGGGAGCTTTGTTTTTTTAAGGCACACCTGTTTGAAGAGGGAAGGTGAAGTGGCATCACGACCTGGCTGCTGCGGATTTGGAGGGGACCCCGGCCATCTTTAGAACTCTCGTTTGAGAGGGGAGCTCGATGAAACCCTCCATTTTGCACCTCGCGTCCCCGAGCTCTGCCCCCAGCCCACACATCTGCACAGTGGACGGTGTCAGGGTTGCACAGCGCTCTGCTCCCTGGGGATACACATCCCGGCCTTGCTCCAGCCGCCTCCTCCCCTCTGTGATCGCTGCCCCCATAACGCAGTTAACGCTAGAGTGCTAATACCTTCCAGGGATTTTAGCTGCAGTTCCAGAAAGATCTGTACCCGGGCACGGGCTGTGGTTAATAAAGAAGGGGAGAAATCTTTCAGGTTCATTAAGAGAAAATGAAATGTCCCCACTCTCGCTGATGAGACTTGGCATATCCCCAGAAAATAAAACAAATGGAAGCGGGCACTGCTGATCAGGTTTTAAAGCCAGTCCTGTAATCCTGTAATGGTGAGGAGACCAGGAGAATGACAGGTGGCGGGAAGCCGTCTCTCTTACTCACATCTCCTTGGGGGAAGAACATTTTGGAAGGTGAGTGGAAGAGAGAGTGGTGAGGTTGCTAGTAACTAGCATTTTAAATTTCATTAAAGTCATCAGCAGTTTTAGATTCTTTTCTCCTGTGCTGCAGATGTCTGAATAGTACATATTTGGGAAAGTTTACACAGAACCGCAGGGAGCAGACATGTTTATAAACTACTAAAAGTCTAGGACGGTAAGATGAGGTGGAAGAAAAATGAATTGAGAGTCAAAAGTCCCAGGCTTAGTCTCAACTCTGTCTCCAAGTTGCTCTGTGGTTTTGGGAATACCACCTCATCTGTCAGGAGTATTTATTCCTTTCCAATGATACCAGGTCGAAGAGAATAAATGCATCTCATGTCTCCGGTTCACACCATTTTCTGGAAAGGGTAGAATCATTTGGGGCTGAATTGCTCAAATTTTAGAAGAAGTTCTTTTTTTTATTGAAAATGACTTTTGATTTTGCAAAGATGCCACAGAAGAGAATGATAATCAATCATGTTTACATTAGTTTAAAGCTTTATGCCTCAAGAATAACTTCTAATGCCTAAAAGGTGAATTATAGTCCCTTGGTTAACTTCTCTACAAGGTGGACCGTGTGGCCCCCAGGGATATACGCAATGCATATAGCGCCGTTCCTGCATAAGTAACAATACATAACATAGAGTGAGCCCAAATCCAACTCGGTAGCAGATCAGTATGTGCTTTTGATAAATGTATTCATGGGGGGTTCAGAGCTGAGGCTGGGAGGCAAGGAGCTGTGAGAGAGTCTTGGAGGCACTGGGACCCCTAGAGCCATCATTTTGACAGGACTTCCTGGATGGGCCATGTATGGATAAAGGGCTCTTACCGCCATTGCTGTCTGCTATAGTAGTGACCTCTCTCCTTTCTCCCCTCACTAGGTCTCAATTTATCACGGTACCTAAAGCCCTCTAGGGAATTCATTTATTAACGTCTTCCACGAGAAAATGTTGAGGGGGTGAGATAGTGCCATGACGATGACAATGAGGGTGGAGAGAACGCATTTTAGTGTTTTCGAGGTGGAGCATGGAAATGATCGAAATTCATTCTTCCTTTGCCTGAGATAGCCTTCCTCCTTCTCGTGGCCACCATTTCCTCACTCTTCGGTCTTTCAGAATTTAGCGCAGGCATCATTTCCTCTAGAAAACTTTCTCCCTCCCTGGGATTGGATGTTCCCTGGCATCCGGCTTCCACGTTTACCAGACCTGCACTGTAGTCGTTGATTTCCTTGGTGGCCCTCTGGCTGGTCTCCAAGTCGTTTTAGGGAAGGACCCGCTTATTTCACTTTATAGCCCACGTGTCAAGAATAGAGCTTTAGTAATTGTGGTTGCACAATATTTACTGAGCGGACGGCTGAAGGCCTGAATCAGAGAGGGAGGTTCAGATTTCTGTTTTGGATCGCTCATTGAAATTTTACTATTTTACTATTGTTACTCTTTTATGTAAGTCTTTATGAATTTTACTCTTATTATGTAATAACGTTTTACAAATGGAAAGGCATTATCTAAAACCTGAGGAATTATTAAACCTATTTTGAAATCAGAATTTTCTCACCCAGATTCTTTTTTAAACTAACGTTTAAGGTTAGAAGGTTGCTGGGCTAAGTATCAGGCTTTTGTGCGTGGTTTAATAGATCTGTCTAATTATTATTTATTATAAGTTCTTTTATCCATATGTCATGGAATACGAATTTACAGAAGTGTCCATTCCTCTGCTTTGTAAGTCAGAAACGTGTGTGTCGCCGACATGCAATTCATTAAATCCCCAAGGAAATGTTCATTTTGATTCATTGAGACTTTTTAAAGGCTGCATTTGTGATTAAAAGAGATTTCCTTTCCAATTTAGTTTTTGCCACCCCTGCATTTAATTATCCTACAGAAAAACTGATACAAAATGGCGATTAAAATTTGACAGTGAGAAAAAAATTACAGTATAAGCTGAGAGTAAACTGCTAAATGTAAAACTACAACGGAAGCTCCCCCTTCTCTAAATTTGATTGGAACTTTCTTACAAATTAAACATTTGACATGGTTTTCCTTTGCACTTCTTCGAAAGTACCCAGCACGAGATAGTATACTTGAAATGAGAGATATTGAAGGGGTTCATCTTGCCCACTTGGCTTAGCAAAACCGTACCACAGGAATTTTCCATTTTGGCTCTCCTATTATGACTTTGGTTATATATATTTTAAAAGCAAGCAGAGCGATAATGTGGTTACCTTGATTATTTACCCCCAAATGCCTCTTACTTGAGATTCCGGAGGTAGTTCTTCCCTCTTACAGGATTCCCTTTCTTTGCCCCCTTCCCGAGACATGGTTGATTGCTGGTGGTCGGTGCTCCCATGGTACTGGGCATGTGTTTGCGCTGTCGTCATGATGCCCTCTTGTTGTGACTGTGAGTGTTTGTGTCTGTGACTCCACCTGGTTGTAAGAACCTCGTAGAAAGAGATGCTGTGTAGCACTTTCGTCTTCGGTTTCCCTGAAGCCTACCACACGGCAGGTATTCAGCAAATACTTTGTGAAATTATTCTTTGATTTTGCTTTCCTTTGGTGAAGAGATACATTAGCTCACTTGATCAATCAAAAACCACACATGTCTACTACGCGTTCAGCCCGTTAGCCTATTTGGACTTCCAAAGACAGAACTTATGACTGTGTAGTTTTTTGGTGACTTTCTCCTAATTCATTTTCCATCCTGAGCATTTGCTTTCTCTCAAGGCTAGCAAGGAAGCGTGGCCATTGTTGGGAGGATTTGGGGATCATTCCCAGATGGAGACAAACATCCTGGAACTTTATATGTCCCACATTTTATAGGAGTCAAATGCAGTGAAGAAAGACACCAGCCGCCTTGGAGGAGGAGCCAGGGCCCCATGAACTGTGTTGTTGTGAAGGAGGGAGGGAAGGCGGTGGCTGATGGTTTGCATGTGATCGGGCGGGCGGGACAGAGTTCTGAACTATGACCACGAGAATCTGAATCTCAGGAGTATTTTGAATACTAAATGACTTCTTGGTGCCGATAACGTAAAGCCGTGCGTTGTAGGGTGGAGGGTGTGAGAAAGAAGAGAAGAAGAAGTCAGGAAATAAAAGGCAGAGCCTGACTCGAAGTACTTTGAAGACCGCTCTCCCAGCAAGAGAGTTAACAAACACCATGCCGCGATGACCAATACCTGACAGTTGAAATCTTTATGAATACGATTTTACTCCCGGAATAGCTAGTGCTTTTCTAGACTTTGCACAGTTCTGCTAGCCTGAGACATACAAACTCAGTTAAAACAGTTCTAGGGTGGCAAACAGTGCCGAGGTGTTTACTTGAAGAGAATGATGAATTTTGAACCTGTTACAGGCTCAAAATGTTTTATTCTTACATTTCGGCATTTCCGGCTATACAAATGGCGAAACGAGGAGGCTAGTCATAACATTAACTCCCTCATGAAATCACGATTAAAGTTTTGGTAAGAGGAAAAATAATCTGAGGCTGGGCTCTCTCTGAGAACTTTATCATGTGTAGGGAAGCCCTAAGTAGTTATAAAAGGATAGTGTTAGATGTTTTCAGTCCAGAAGCTATATTCAAATAATTTCCTGGGGACTCTGCATAATCCTGATGAACTTCAGAGAGCAAATCATGGCATGATATTTAGGACATGGTCAAGGATGAAGAGATGCATCATGGAGGCATTATGCTGGTGACGGAAATGGCAAGATAGTCCATGAATCTTGGCCTGTCCACGAAATCAGCCAGAATTGTTTTTTCAGGAACCACTCGATACCGGACGGTCTGCCGGGTGATTGGAGCACAGGAGCTAAGCCCCTTTCCTTGCTGCACTCACTAGCTCAGTGTCGGAGCAAAACGTTTAAGGCCAGGCAGAGTGCATGATTACTGTACGACAGCTGTAAAGGGGGCCGTTGAGTGTTCATTGTCTATTATGGGAAAGTGAAAGGATAAGAGGAATGGATTAAAGAATAAAGGACTTTCAGAGAAGCAGTAGGAAAAAGACAATAAGGGTATATCAGAAACAGAGGCTTGCCAGATCTGCTAATACTCAAGAAGTTTGCACTGTGGGAGAGAACTATGAAGATTTGGGCTTACGTACATTGGTGTGGAAAAGACATCAGTAGGGTGCCGTTTCAAGAATTTCAAGGATGGCAGTGCTTGCGGGAATATGGGACCAGGAGGAATGAGCGCTGCACTAACAGGACAGGCAAGAAGAGTCCTGAACCCTGTGGACACGAAGACACCCTTCAAAAATTTTGAGAGATGAATGTTGAAAATAATTGGGACGCGATTCGTTAACTCACTCATTTATCACACGTATATGCCATCCATATGTCAAGCATTGTACTAAACATTAGGAATAAAAACACTAATAAGACATGATAACTTGGAATCTAGAAGAGAGAAAGGAATCCTAGGTGAATACAGGCAGATGGGGAGCAGGTCCCATACAGTGGGGATACCAAGGAGACGGTGAAGAGTGAACCCAGACTCCCTCTGTAAAGAAGGATCATAACGCTCTAGCCCTTTGCCTAATTTGATCAGAACTCACCCTTTTTTTTATTTTAGCATGGTAGGCCTTTAAGCTGTTTTCATCATTTTGTCATCAAGTAACCAGGCTGGTTTATTAAAAATAGTGTAGGACGACTAGGGTGCCTGGGTGGCTCAGTCAGTTAAGCGTCCAACTTCGGCTCAGGTCATGGTGTTACCGTTTGTGGGTTCGAGCCTGGCATCAGGCTCTGTGCTGACAGCTCAGAGCCCAGAGCCCACTTCTGATCCTGTATCTCCTCCTCTCTCTGTCTCACCCCTACTTGCTCTCTTTCTCTCTCTCTCTCTCAAAAATAAATAAAACATTAAAAGCAATAATGTAGGACTTACAGAATAAAGCCAATAGGTGAATTAATGTAGTGCAGAATTTCTATGTTTAGCCCTCTTGTATTTAATATATGGCTACGTAAAAGCTAGCCAGACCTACATAAGAACAACCAAAGTACCTTATTCTGCAGCATCACCAGGTGATAAATGTTTGAGGGATTTGGTCAGAAAAAGTGTTTGCTGATGAACCACGGAGACTTCTAGAACCTTATTTATTATGTATTTTTACAGAAAAGTGAACGAAGGGCAAAGGTTTTAGTTACTTTTATATACGCTACAAAATGAAGAGTTGCTCTGAATTCCCTGGGGTCACAGTATTTCTCATGGACTGAGTCTTATTTCACCTCAGGCCAACTGATTCTGAAGCCTGGGCTCCAAACTGCTAACTAAATACTTCCCGGGGCGCTTGGGTGGCTCAGTTGGTTAAGTGTCCGACTCTTGATTTCAGGTCAGGTCGTGATCTCACCGTTGTGAGATCAAGCCGCACATTGTGGGATATCACCCTCTTCTCTCCTCTTCCTCTGTCTTTGTGACCGAGTGTCCATTTTTCTCAGTCTGGGAGTGTCTAGAATTATGTGGCGATATTGAGGGAACCTTAGGAAAATTGATCAACCATCCGTCAAATTCACATGCAAACGTTTCAGCTGAACGTTTTAAGACTTTCTAAAAATGTTTTCACATCTCTCCTCCTAGTGAAAGGAACAGGCCTGAAGAATGGAGACGTGGCCTTTCTCCATAAAAGAGAGCCCACTCTGATCAAAGGGCTGGCATTCCAAAAGGAAATACTCTTTCAGAGAGGACAACAGGCAGTGCTCCAGGGAAGGACATAAACGTTCTATCCAGCAGCACCGCACTTAGGATCCCGGCCACAGATTTTAGAGGAAGCTGCCGTTGAGCTTCTCCGGCCTAGTCTCTGGAGCAATGGGAAGAAATCTTCCAAACAAACATCTCAGTATTTCATTCCTGGCCACTGCCTCACCATTTTCACACGAAAGAAACGCGTTCTCCGTGCAGGTGACTCCTTTCTCCTTCGTGTTGATTCAAACTAGCATTCCTTATAATGGAGTGTCTCTGTTCTCGGGGGCCGTTCTGAAATTCTGTCCCTTGAAACCATGTAAAGAATAGCTTTGATCTTTTTTTTTTTTCTTCTACAGATAATCATTTCAGGTATCTTCAGACTAGGATTATGAAGTAATTTCTCAGTTCGTATTTTCTGGGGGAGCATCCCTAGTACCATGGTGTGCTTGGCTCCTAAACTCTCCTTCTGGAATGAATTGGTTGCCAGGATGGAGGGCAACAATATGGAAGATATGATTTCAGGACAGTGAGACTCTCATTTTCTTGAACCTAAAATTGCACTAATTGGGTAAGAAAGAGCCATTGGAAACTGTTGAATATGTTGGGTAGTTTCTAAATTAGGGGAGTGAGTTCTTCAGCAGCCACAGAGATAAGAAGACCCTAGAATTTTTTAGTGCTTACTCATGTGCCGTCCAGGAATCACCTCACTGACTGTCCTTTTAATGATAGATTGGGATGCCCCCTGCTGTCACAGGTCACTCTAAAAATTAGCATTGGTAAAGCCATTGAAACTCTCCAGAACAGAAGTGATTGCAAAGTATTATTATTTTATAGTTGCAGCCAGTAACCTGGTGGGCGTTCTCTCTTTGTGTGGTTTCTGATTTCTGTGAAATCCCATGAGAATAAGGAATCGTTCAGGTGATCAAATCTCCAACTCTTCCTTTATTGCCATAGCAACCGCATCTGTCTTCACGACTCAAATTAATTAATCGATGACAGCCTCTGATTTATGCTGTTTGACAGCGGCTGTCCCTGAAGATTATTGCTTTTTTGTTCCTCTTTAGCTAATAAGTGCCCCTTTTAGAAGACAGTGTTCCCAGATATAACAGATACTGAATTATCTGAAGGACTGCTTCAATACGTGAATGAGAGATCTCATTCTGGGATAATTAGCTTGAATAACAGTTACGGCCGTGTCCCCACCCCCCACACCCCCCTGATATGTTACTGAGTAAGGAGGAGAAACAAGTTCACAATTTCCCATTCTCTGGAAATAGGTTATATACTTTCTGTAGGGGGCAAATATTCAAAACTCAAATCAAGCAATTAGGTCTAACAAAAGACTGTTCTCCCCCTCGTATTTGAATTTATTTACATTGAGACTTTCGAATGTTACAGAAATAAAATTGTACTTAGTTACACCTTTAGTTAATAGACTGTTGAATAGAATAAAAGGACTGCAGATTCATCTTCTTTAAATTTTGGTAGCATTTTGGTTTAAAACGTTTCTTGATATCCATTCTTTCATATAGAGTCTAGTACTACCGTTCCTCCAAAATTCAATATTAATGGTCTTTTTCTTTAAAGATGTAAAACATTTCCATCCACCTTTCAAAAATAATTTAATTCCAAAATAGTTAACGGACAGCGCCATGTTAGTTTCCGGTGTACAACAGAGTGCGCCGACGTTTCAGTACAATACTCGGTGCTCGTCTTGCATCTTGATAAGGGTACTCTTCAATCCCCGTCACTTCCGTCACCCATCCCCATCTCCTCCCTCCCCTCTGGCAACTATCAGTTTGTTCTCTCTAGTTAAGAGTCTGTTTTTTTGTTTGTCTCTTTTTTCTTTGTTCATTTGTTTTTTTTTCTCAAATTCCGTATCCAAATGGAATCATAGGGTATTCGTCTTTCTCTGACTGACTTATTTTACTTGGAATTATACCCTCTAGATCCATTCATGTTGTTGCAAATGGCAAGATTTTATTCTTTGTTGTGGGTGAGGAATAGTCCATTATTTTTATCCTTTGATCTAATGATGACCACTTGGGCTGCTTCCATAATTTGGCTGTTGTAAATAATGCTGCAATAAACATAGGAGTGCATATATCTTTTCAAATTCGTGTTTTCAAACTCTTTGGGTAAATATTCAGTAGCAGAATTACTGGATTATATGGTAGTTTTATTTTTAATTTTTTGAGGACACTCCATACTCTTTTCCACAGTGGCTGCACCCATTTGCCTTCCTACCAACAGTGCCAGAGAGCTCCTTTTTCTCTGCATGCTCACCCTCATGTGTTGGTGTCTTTTTTCTCTCTCCTGTTCAGCTTGATTGCTTTCCATTACTCTATCCTCTAGGCCACTGATCTGTTCTTCTGCTTCGTCTAATCTACTATTGATTCCCTGTGGTATATTTTTAATTTCATGTATTGAGTTTTTCATCTCTGATTGGTTCTTTTGTATGTTTCTTGTCTCTTTGCCAAGGGTCTCACTGAAGTCCTCCAGTCTTTCCTCATGTCCACTGAGTATCTTTATGGCCATCACTTTCAATTCTCTAACAGACGTATTACTTATGTCCATTTTGCTCAGCTCTCTTGCTGTGGTTTTGTGCTATTCTTTCATTTGGGGCACATTCCTCTGTCTTCCTATTTTGTCTAACTCTCTGTGTCTGGTTCTGTGTGTTAGGAAAGTCAGCTACATCTCCTGTTCTTGTGAGTAGTGCCCCTATGAAGAAGAGGCCCTGCAGTGCAGTGTCCTCTGTTCCCCAGATCCTGGTACTTCAGGGCTGTCTCCTATATGCGTTGCATGCGCCCTGCCAAGACACTTTTGCCTTCGGTCCAGTCATCTGCAATGGCTCTCTTTGCCTGCTGTGGGCAGGGTTCGGTCCCTGTGTTGTTAGTGGGGCCAGTCTGAGGCCACTTTGGGCTTAAGTTGAGTCAGACCAGGTTTGCCAGAGTTGCAGTAGCACCAAACTGCAGGAGAACACAAAGGCAGGGCATGTGGTGTTAGCAGTGTGTGTGCAGGTCTGCTGTGGGAGAGGACCTGGAGTGGAGGCCAGCCGGAAGGGGCTTGTCTGCAGGAGAACACGGGGACAGGGAGCGCAGTTAGCAAGTTGGGTAGTGGGCGTTGGCGCTGTGCTGGTTTCCGAAGGTGTCTGAGTGTCCAGGCTGGGGGGCCATGGAGGGAAATGGCGCTCGCCAGCTCTTTTGTCCCTGGAGAAGTCTCCCAGTGATCCCTGCCCCTCTGGCACACTCTTTGAGGTAAGTCAGCAACTCTCCCTCCCGTGTACCCCCGGGAGTTTTCAAACTGCTCTTTCTGTGCCGTATCCCGATACAAATAGCCGTGGGGCTATTTGTTGTGTTGTCTCATTAAGGGTGGGGACTCAGTTTCCTCTTGCTCTCCTGGCTTTCCCACAAGCCTGCTGATTTTTAAAATTCTAAGTTTGAAGCCCCCCCTAATTGTAAGAATTCGCAAAATTCAACCCCTCTGATTTTCAAAGCCAAATGTTATGAGGATTCATCTTCCCCTGATGTGAGGTCTGCTCCTCTCCCCTTTCCGCACCTACAGAGTCCTTCCTCCCTTTGCACAGTCCGGCAGGTCCGTGTGTCACTCCTGACAGTGGCTCCACCCTTCCTACCCTCTTCAATGTGGCCTCTTCTCTACCTTTAGCTGTGGAGAGTCTGTTCTGCCAGTCTTTGGGTCCCTTTCTGGATTATTTACACTGATGTGAGTGTTATCTAATTGTATCCATGAGACAAGTTGAGCTTAGGATTCTCTTACTCTGATGTCTTCTGTGGAAGTCCCAATATCAATGGTGTTCGGGGTTATGTGTTTTATCCTTGGTTTCATATGACTTACATCTCTGTTTGGTTAGTTATTTTCATTTTGTTGTGGGTGAAATGTGACGCGATAACTATCTTTTGCTCTTTTATATCGGGCATGTTTGCTAGCATCTGTCCTTTAATTCACTGATTGGCATAAAAATGACCACTGGGTAGATGTAATTGACCCCAGCATACCACTTGTAGTTTGATATGCCTCACCTATTCTCGCCAATGTCTCTATGCTGAACTAGAGATTTTTTTAATGCATCACTCCTTTGAGTTCTAATTCATGAACTACTTCATCATTGAGCTTATAAGAAAGAAATGTAAATCGGTGACCTACTTGAAAACTCGCTTTTTTTGGACATCTTCTTAGTTCATAATTCCCTTTGTGCCTGGCATATTTTACTTTGTGTAGAGCTTGCGAACATATGAATTATGACTCCAAATCCCAGTTCTAACCAAAGCCTTGCCAACAAGAACACATGAAGTCTACCTTGTGATAGTGAAGGCTCTGTCTCCAATCAGCATCAGCATATTAGGGCTGCTCAACTTGTGCATCTAGAAAGCCTACAGCCAGGTGGGTGGGAATCCGAGGCTAGGCCTGCAGTGCGGACATATATCAGCATTTGTTCATTTGTTCATGGCCAATCACAGTGTGGGGGTGGTACAGCAGAGTCCCTCAGGAAACTAGTGATTTCACGGGAACTCCTCACATCTAAGAATAAGAACTATGGTGTTCCACACCTCCTTCCCGCTTCTCCTGACTTGCTAGATTGAAAGTCTCTGCCTGCAATCTTCACACCTTTTTTATTCAGCAGTAAAGTCTCCGTCCCTCATGGTGACTCATGGACTGTCACTAGCACCCACCCAGGTATTAAGGTACTATGACCTTTGGCCCTACCCAAATTAATATTTGTATGCAAGGTATGTGTTAATAGGAAGTTTGGATGCATTTTATATTGGGTACTATTTTGTTACATTAAATAGTTTTATAATCAATATAAGTACCCAACCAAGATGGCCTCTGATCAGGTTGTACCAACTATATCAATATCAGCGGAGTAAATATAGTGGGACCCACAGTAGATCTTAGGTCTACTGCCACAGTTTGAAAATGTGTAAGTTATAAATGAACAGAATCATTTTAAGGTTGGGAAGAAGCTGTAGGGATGACAGTAAGGAAACTAGAGTCTTATGAGGTAGAAATCACTTGGCCAGACTCATAATAGGCGCACAAATGGAGGGCAGTTAGCTTTTCATAATCACTTCTGTACCCGGAATCTTTTCAAGCCATCGCTCTTGATAGCATCTCTTGATCTGCATTGGCAGTTGTGATGGAGACCCGTTTCCTGTTGCAGCCTTGGGGGGGGCGGGATGAGGTAGAGTGGACCTGTGTAGGATATAATGTTCCCCTGGAAGCTACTTCACCTTACTGAACACGCTCAGAAGACCCTTCTTGCAGAACCAGAGGGCGTCAGCCAGTAAGAGCTTATATTACCGCAGCGTGGTTGGGCTTAGATTTTCCTTAAGGATACCATGAGAACACTCCCAGCCCTGACCTGAAGACTGATCACAAGCCTGCCAGGAGTGACTCTTACCTCGATCTCTCAAAACTTCAACTCCCGAGGCCTTTTGGGAGTCAGAATAAGCAGAGGAAAGGATACCACCGGAAGTTGGAATCACACGGACTTGGGTTTGATCCTTGCTTCCACCATGTACCACTTGTGAGACCTACCTGAATTTGTTTCCTTTTCCGTGCAATAGTGACAGGCATAGCCACTGCCCTCTTCATAGAGCGAGACAGGAATGGAAAGCGCATAGTCTAATATGTGACGCCTCCTTGTTGCTTCACTCAAGTTCGTTCCCTTTCTCTAAAAGTCCTTGAATGACAGACAAGATTTAGGGGTAGAATGGTAGGATGGGGAGTATTTGTAGAGAGAGGTGGTTTTGAACACACTGACAGTTATGCAAGTGAAAGCAAAGGCCAAATATCTTCAACTCACTAAACTGTCCTGAAGACATGGTGCATGAGATATAGTAGGACACATATTAGGGGGAAAAAAGAAAAGACAATAAAAGCCAAGGAGTTTTAGCTGTTGTCCCAAAGAAGCTCTCTCCAAGGAGCACTGTTTCGTAGTGACATTTTGACAAATAAGTCCTTGGGAGAGTGTTTTTGAGGGGTGAGTCATCTCTTCTCCTTACTCTAAGGGAGTGTTAGCATGCTCTCATCTCCAGGCTTTCGGAAAAGGGAGATAATGAGGGAGAAGTGTCTGCTCCATCCATAAGAGTTACAGGACACAGGTTAGTTCAGTGAGAGAAGGTTGCCTCACAGCAGAAGGTCAAGTTCCCTGAGTCTCTGAGGCAGGAAGCTCTGAGGCAGCCCTATCTCTGCTAAGCACCGACCTGAGATCGGGGCCTGACTGCATAATCCCCAGGTGACAGACCCGGCCATCGGACTTTTTTCTACAAATCCTAGTCTCCTTTTTTGTTGTGAGAGTTCTCTAACTCTTTGATTTTATTTCAGATATTGAAAATATACTAATGCTTGATAACATGGCACATGTCTATGTTAAGCTCATATTAAGAGAGGAAGAAATTCCAGCTGAAAGTACCATTGTATGCTGGTTTGAGACTTTTTAAATACATACCCGTCAGCAGCAGGTTCGTAGGTGGATTTTTTTTTAAGTTTAAAAAAAATTATTTTGAGAGAAAGAGAGAGAGAGCGCAAGTGGGGTAGGGGTGGAGAGAGAGAATCCCAAGCAGGCTCCGCACTGTCAGTGCAGAGCCTGTTGTGGGGCTCACACTCACGAACCACGAGATCATGATCTGAGCCAAAATCAAGAGTCTTGACCGACTGAGCCCCCAGGCGCCCCCCAGGTGTATTTTTATGCTGGTTTTTGCCATCATCCCTCCATCTCCACCTCCTTGGTCCCTTCCCCTGGTGTAATTAGGTAAGGGTCTTTTTTTTTTTTTTTTTTTTTTGCCTTTTGGGCATCGATTAGCCTAAGCATCTCTGAATCCAAACCTCGGCTGTAAGGAAAAACTCGCCCAGGGGACAGTGACTTGTGGACGTTCAGGTTCTCCAGATGGGCTGTTGACGGTGGAGCTCTCCCTCCAACTTGCCCTTGCACGTGTAACTGTAAACACAGTCAGATGAGGACATTTGGTTTCACGGCACTGCCAGGACCGCAGTCTTTTCTCCCTGTTAGTGTTTCCAAAGAGCAAACTAAATATCTACTCCAAGGGTACTAGCTCCTACGTAGAGCATCTGTTAAGAGTTTAAATCACTGAGGAGCACGACTCCCAAAATAACCAACACTGTTTCCATTTGTTTTGCCATCAAATATGGTTTATTAAGTGCCCACAAATGTTGTCCTGGGTTCTGTACCGAGTAACCGAAAAGAGCCAGCAACGGCTCTTTAAGAAATCATAATTTAGAATCGTTGGACGACGCTGCGAATCTTGAGCTGGCTGCTTTTTTGTTGTGCTGTTTTCTCTCCTCCCATTTTAATACAGGTGTGCGTGTTGTCTTGCAAGCCTGTGCCTTTAATATTTGCACTGTGGTTCTTGTTGAACTGCCTCCTTTTGAGCAATCCTTGGAAAGCGCTAGGGAAACCTAGAGAGGGGGAGGCTCCGCGACAAGCAGGGATGTCATCTTTGCCCCAAAGAAAGGAGTGGGGTTTCTTCTCTATGTAATCGGAAGACTTTTCCTAAGCTTCCTTTAGATAATCCCCCATGGGATCCTTGAGCCTTGACTTGTGTCAAGATAGAGGTAAGCTTTGCTCTTTCTCGAGCCTGCCATGGCTCAAGGGTGGTATCTGGTAGACTACCGAGCATCCTATGTGAAGGTTTGGTTGAAAGGCCTGCCAGTTTACAGAGATCAATTAGTCATAGCGTGGGAAGAGAAATTTCAACAGGTGCTCAAGGGATTTATTGAATGGCATGAAGTAAGTTAAGAAGAGGAGGGAATGAGATATCTAAAGGTATATTATCTTTTATAAAAAGATCCTTCCGTCACATTCTTTCTGAGAATGGTGGGAATCTAAGGTATGTTGAAAGGTACGTTGGCATGCCAGTGGCTGTTGGCGTATTTTCAAACCTACTTGAAGTGATTTCTTACACATCCAATTCTTTGTTAAAACGAGGCACGTTTTTTTTCCTGAAAATATTTGTTTTAGGTTGTTGGAACGTTTGTTGTTGTCACAAATGATTATCTTGAAATTCACAGGATTGTGTTTGTAGCCTCAACTCTGCAGGCCCCTCAGGCGGTCTTGTCAGTTCCAAACCGAATGGCGAAGACATGACATTTAGGAAATGAGGAGATAAACAAGAGTGTGTAACTAGAAAATTGCTGTATCCACAAAGGCTTAAGTTCCATAGTTAAATGAAGTCTTGCTTTTATGCTTAAAAGGATTAATACTGAAGGATGGAACAGCTGGTGAATGCTTCTCCTGAATGTTGAAACACTGAAAGTTACTGATAAATTAGCAATCGCCGAGCCAGTCCCAATGCTGAGTAGAACTGAACCCTTCGTGGTTTTGTGTCCCCAGTGGCTGGCCCAGTGCTCAGCAGAGTTTACGCTCTGTATTCGCTAGGAGATGACAAAAGAAGGGACGGAGGGAGGGAGAAAGGAATAAGCCTGAGAAGGAGACTGAGGGGAAGAAGGAACAAAGGAAACGGTAAGGGAGAAAGAAGAGGAAAATAAATAGACTGCAAGGGAGTTTGTCTTGTTAAAACGCAGGAGCGTGTGCGCACACGGACACACAATACACACAACACGCACAGAAACGAAGGGACTTGCCTGACTCACACGGCGGCTCACAGACCTGGAACTAGAACGCGGGCGCATCTTTATACTATATCTCCTTCTTGTCTGTCTGCTTCACCGGGGAAATTATTCCATACACATTTCGAATTCTTCGAAAAGAATTATAAGAAAATAATACGTAGATTCAAATGTCCTTGGAAGATGATCCATGCCTTAAATTGAGTTATTTAAGTCTAACGGAGCCAAAGAAGATTTTGAAAGGCCCCAGAAAGGTTATATTTCATAGAAGGGAAGAAAATATGTTGAGGACATCTGGAAAGAAATTCAAGTTATTTCTCTGGTATTTCCTGAAAATATTTTAATTTTACAGCAAAGTAATACACTGGCAGGCTCGTGTCTTACATTCCCATCCAAATTTGGACTCCTTATCCCTCCTTAGCTGCATTTTTTTTCTTTCCTCATTTGTAGCTCCCATAGTCTTATTTTCTCTCCTTACTTGATCTGCTTGGTTTGCAGCTCCGCTTGCTTTCATGTGCCTTAATGTTCGCTCTTACATCTCTTATTTTAGCCTGTGCTTTTCTGTTGCTGTGTTGCAGCCCTTCCTGGGCTTCTCCCTAACCTCCTTTCACTTGGTACTTTTCTACTAGTTGATTTGTCAGCTTCCTGTCTCTGGTTGGCATTGATCTCCGCCCCCCGCTCCCACTTTTTACCCTCCGTCCTCCAAGGTTTGCCAAGGGCAGACTGTCACTGGAAGTCTGAGATGGGACTGAGCTCTTTCCCATTGTGTAATTCAGCGTACTCAGAAACAGCTGTTATGACTGTTTTGCTTCCCCCGATGATCATTTTTTCCATAAAACAAAATGCTCCTGGATGATATTCATGGCGTTGGAAGGTAGTTTGCTTGCCTTGGACTTGACATCTTAGGATCTGGATTTCTGATCACTTTCTTCTCAAAATCTCAACCTCACTATGTTATTCTATGGTAGTTTTCCTTGGGACCGTGTCTTTTTCTTTACCAAAAGACAACAGATAACGAGAAATATTTATACAGTTATAATTTTCTTCATTAAGGTATTTCATACAATAAAATTCACCCATTTTAAAGGTATGACTTGAGGTGTAACATGTCACAGTTGCTTTCCTACCACCACCATCAAGAAACAGAAGGATCCCCACATTCGAAGAAGTTTCCTGGTGCCCTTTTATAACTCATCTTCAGCCTCTGTCACAGACCTGCTTTTTGTCACCGTGGTGTTGTGTTCGAGCAGATTTAAGCTGTCGTTTCTTTTGGATAAATTTCTAGGAATGAAATTGCTGAGTTGTATGATAAGTATATCTTTGATTTTATATGATATCACTGTAGTGTTTTCCACAGTCATCTCTACCATTTTTCATTCTCAAAATGAAAAATGTACGAGGGAGTGCCACTTAGCTACACACCCTCTCCAGCACTTGTCATTGTCAGTCTTTTTAATTATAGCCAGTCTAATTGGTGTAGAGTCATAACTCTAATGACTGGTGATACTGAACTTATTTTAATGTATTTATTGCCCATTTGTATATCTTCTTTTGTGAACTCTTCAAATATTTTGCTTAGTTTTAATTGGATTGTCTGCCTTCTTGAGTTGGAAGAGTTGTTTTTTTAGTCTTCATTTATTTTGAGAGAGAGCACCAGAACACAAGCAGGGGAGGGGCAGAGAGAGAGAGGGAGAGAGAGAGAATCCTAAGCAGGCCCCTCGCTGTCAGTGTGGAGCCCAAAGTGGGGCTCAATCTCACAAACCATGAGATCAAGACCTGAGTTGAAATCAAGACTCATACCCTTAACCAACTGAGCCACCCGGGTGCCACAAGAGTTCTTATATATTCTGGATACAAGCTATTTGTTGGAAATGTAATTTGCAAATATTTTCTCTCAGTCTGTTGCTTGTATTTTTTTCTTAACTCTATCTTTTGAATAAAGTTTTTAGCCTTGATGAAGTCCATTTTAGAAATTTCTTTAACTTATATAGTGCTTAAGAAATCATTGTTTAAGAAATCTTTACCTAACCCAATGTCACAAATATTTTTTGCTCTATTTTTTTTCTAAAATTTGTAGCTCCTATATTTAGGTCCATAAACCATATAGACTTAATTTTTGAATGTTGTCTGAGGTTAAGACTCAAAGTTGTTTTGTTTTTTGTTTTTTGTTTTTTATACAGCTATCCAGCTGATTTAGCATCGTTTGTTGAAAAGTCTCTTTTCCCCATTGAATTACCTTGGAGAATTACACTAATTGCCTTAAATTTCTGGGTCATGACGATGCCCTCACTTGCTCATGATTTATTGTACAAATTATATATTCTTTATTCAATTTTATAATATTTTTGCTAAGAATTTTTAAATTTTGGATCTGTTGGTCTTTAGTTATTTTTCTTGTGATGTCTTTGGCTTACCAGGCATCAGAGTATCACTGATCTTATAAAATAAGTTGGAATATGTCCATTCTCCTCTGTTACTGAAGGAGTTGGTTACAACTGACATTGTTTCTTGTTCCTGTATCTGTTTTCAAATGTACGGGTAAACCCAAAGAGAGTGATACACTATGTACCGGTAAACCCAAAGAGAATGATACACTGAGTGTAGACATCCACATACCTCCCTCAACCCTTTACATCTTCGGGCTCGTTCTAGACTCTTAGGTCAAAGCGGTCATGTAGGGAAATACATGCATCTGTTGATTTTCCCAATTTGTCCCGGGTAAAAATTTGTATTTTTGTTATCTAAGATCATGTTTTTTTACAGATTTGGAAGTAAAGTCAAATCCTTGACTCATGGTCATTTTCTAACCAGTCCTCTGAAATTTGCAAGAGTAAGTATATCTCCAAAAGGGTTCAGTTTTCTGCCAATCACGAGTTATCCCCAGGAAGACTCGGCTGTGGTTGGTTACTAAACATATGTAAGAAATTGACACTTGTCTAGACATGAGTCCGCGTACGTCAGGAATGGCTTTTACTCTCGGGAACTTGTGTTCTCCTCTTGCTCGCTAGTTGATTGGTCTTCCTTCCCTGTCTACCATGCTGACTAAAGCGTGACAGCTTTTGCCACATTCAGTCTCTGGCAGTCAGAACCCTTCAGAATCAACGGTCTGCTTGAGCGTACCTGTGTCCTTTATAGTCTGTGCAGGAGATGGTGATTTTTGCCCTACTGTGGATTTCAGACCCATGCGTATGTCCACACACACACAGTAGGGCTCGCCATGAATTTAATCACATTTCTGCCACTATGTTATTTTTCAAATGCGTTTTGTTTATTTCAACAGCAACACTGGTAGTGTGATTTTAATGTGGTTAGAAAACACGGCTTCCTTTTCTCTACTCTCTCACACGGTAATCTTATTTGCCGTTGATGAGGGGAGCATATGAAGGAAACGCTTCATAACATTTGATAAATACATTAACATATGTGAGAAGTAACAGGAGACTTGAAAGCCTTGCTCTAGAAATAAAATCAGATTATTGTCCTCATAAACCATTTCTCTTCCTTAGGCTTCCAAGGAGTCATTGCTGCTGTGTTGAGCATGGCTACTCTCTCCAGAACTAATGAAACTCTTGGTCATTATTTTTAATAAAATGGAAAATAGAGTTTATTATCCAAATAATTTCATTAGTTTTACACTGAAAATATCGATGGCATGTGACAACAAAGGCACGCCTTCTCTTCTTTGGTGAGAGTAGAGTGTATCTTTATATTTGGTTATTTCAGGGTGTGCTGTGGAAAGTGCAGCTTCTCTCCCTTCTGTATTCTTCGGTGATGAACCCAGGTTGGGTGACGGGCTGCTGTTTCTCACCAGGCTGTGGCAGTGACAAGTGGAGAGTTCTATCCACTCTGCTCAGTGAATTTTATTTATGTATTTAAAAAAATTTTTAATGTGTATTTATTTTTGAGACACACAGAGAGAGACAGAGCACAAGTGGGAGAGGGGCAGAGAGAGAGAGAGGGAGACACAGAATCCGAAGCAGGCTCCGAGCTCTGAGCTGTCAGCACGGAGCCCGACATGGGGCTTGAACTCAAGAGCTGTGAGATCATGACCTGAGCCGAAGTTGGATGCTTAACCGACTAAGCCACCCAGGTGCCCCTCAATGAATTTTATTAAATGATTCAGTCATTAAAACTAAAACCTCTTGACGTTTATTAGCAGAATCTCTGTAGGTACAGTAATGAGAAGAAAAAAGTGAAGGACATTCTATAATGATACAATGATAACCTTTATTTTTTCCAAACGAGTTAAACAAAATGCCAGCAGTGGTACACGTTGTGACCTTTTGGATGAAAATATTGTTATCTTCACTCTCTAAACAGTATCACTAGGAAGCCAAAAAGTGATGAATATCTATAATAATAAGTTCATTCTATTTACCAAAAAAAGCAGCTCCTTCAAGTGTTACTGTCTGGGGCGCCTGGGTGGCTCAGTCGATTAAGCGTCCTACTCTTGATCTCGGCTCAGGTCATGATCTCATAGTTCGTGAGATGAAGCCCCATGCTAGGTTCTGGGCTGACAGCGTGGAGCCTGCTTGGGATTCTAAACAAACAAAGAGGCAGCTCTTTCTGACCATAGACCGTATCCCCGTGCTTTAATAAAATCACATTTTTGCACCGAAATAACCCACAAATATATAACAAATAAACTGAAAAAATCATTTAAGGTAATGTTCAACGGGTTGTGTTCAAATGGAATTATAGAAAGAAGAACTTGAGGCTTACCCTTAAAGTGCGCCCAACTCTTAGCCGGATATCCTTTGATTCCAACTCTTAAGGATACATTGTAGACAGAAGATACAAGTGTTACCAATCCAGAACACTAAATGGTGTTGGGTTATGTGTTAAAGCTTAACTATAGGTTTTGGTAATCTTAATTTCCTCATTCTGGGCTGTTAATCTGTCCTACGGAAGAATACTATCCTACAATGGAGACAGAGTAGAAGGATATACTGGTATTTTGAGATCTAGTGTTCCTTGAATTCTTAGTTTTACATCAGTTCTTGATCATCCACAGGGATGGAAGCTGGGTTGGATTATGCAAAGCAGTTGATATTCCAAAGTCAGTTGCATTTGCCTGGGGGATGCGGTCAAAGAGGTCGGCGAAAGATGGCCAAGCATGCACATTGAAGACCTCTGGCCCTGACCTTGACTTTGGCCTTTTCCCAGTTCTTTCGAGTGCAGATGGTTCACTGTTATTGAAAAGAAGGTTCGATTCTTTTTCTCTTCAAAGATGGCCACACATATGACTCCCTTGTTGAGTTCTTTCACCAGTTACGGTGAAGGCTCTGCAGTGGGGCCTCTATCTCGTCCAGCCAATAGCCCTGGAATTGAATTTCAGAATGGACGCATGCACGGCCGCCTCAGGGAAGCTGGTGATGAGGCAGAAGTAGAGATAGTCCGTTTCTAATCATGCAGCTTGCTTTTTATTCAGCTGCTTTGTATGTCAGTTTGTCCTCCTTAACGGGGGATCATAATACTGGCCTTGCCAAGGCCACATGCTAATGAAAGTTAAATTATTAACCTAAGATTTTCTTTTTTTAACTCAGCACTATAAAAAACATGCCGCATAAAAGTTTTTATTTGCTTTTCAAGATAATGGGTTCTGTGTTTTTAGAGGAAAGGCACTGCGTGAATTTAAAAGCACATCAGGGTATACTTCCAGCCTTATCATAAAAGGCCTACATACGTAGCTTAATTAATCTATCCTAATTAGCCTGATGCTGCCTTTTTACTGCACCCATGTACATTCAATATGTCACTTGTTTTATTTGAATAAGGCTGACCGTGAGCCATGACTACAATACCATCACTTAAATGTAGTTCAAGTAGAGGTCTTCGGCGAAAACTGTATTCTCTCAGGTAGAAGAATGACCCAGCTCCCAGGGTAAAGCCAAAAAAAGAATGGCCTTGTGTGTTTCTCTGCACAGGGTATGTAGGTGAACGAAATCAGCAGGCTTCTCTTTATCCTAAGCGTCCACAAAAAGCTTTTGAAAGGTCAGGATTCCAGGGAGACTTCTTTGTTGCCGGCATCCCCGTCTTCCCCAGGCTGCCCTTGGCGGATGCATTTATTGCCTGTCTGCGGGGTAGGAGTAAGGTCATCCTCTCTGGGGGGAGGAAACTGGGACAGATAGACAGAGCCAGGCGATGGATCAGAACGTTAGAGAGTAGGGCCAGCAAGCAAGGGGCGGGCGTTACCGAGAGAAAAGGACCAGCATGCCCTCTATTATAATTGAACTGCCTTTCCAATTAATAAAATCAGTGGGGGGCTCTGTTTAACTTCTCCCACATTGATACACTGGCCCCCATTCCGACTGCTCTTCCTTTGGCTTCGGTTCCAGTCTTCAGCACGTTAACTCTAAAGGGGAGACTTAAGGAGGCAGCCGAGAAATGTGTGAGTCGCCTGGCGTCTGGGGATCATCATGGGCCACATCGAAGCCCCGTACAAAGTCCTCCTAACACCCCATGCCCACAGCACGTCACAGCGCCGGTGTTTGCGAAGAAACAGATGGGTGTCCCCCTCACTGCCCGACCTTAGGTTTTCAAACCTCATTGTAATAATGGCAATTGAGTTCTTACTTTTGCGTTAACTGAAATGTACAACGCCTTTTCCTCTTCTCTAAATTGAAGGCGGTATTTCTGAATTCATCAATTTGTATCAAAACCCAGGCTGACTGGCTTATGGAAGAGCTGCTCTTAAAGGGCAAGATTGAACACTATTATTAAAATATTAAGTTCTGTTAGTCCTCCATAATCCAGGCTGGCTGAAGATTTTTTTTTTTTTTTAGCACAATTCACCATGTGGATTTTCTTTTTCCGTGAAGCTTTGTCTGGATTAAATCTCGGGTATCCTGTGGATTGCCTCACTTCCCTCTGCAGCCTGGTAGGGAGTGGGACCACCTGGTGTGATTCGATTGACCTCTTTTACACTGTTTTATACTCCTTTTTTTTTTTTTTTAACATGATGTAGCTGTACATAACGAATTTTCTATGGCAAAGCTTTTGTTCCCGTAACATGCAAGAGTCTCCCTGGGGCTCCGTGGGGTCAGTGTTCATTCGGTTCATGGCCCTGATCCAAAAATATTTTTTAAGCCCATCTATTCTTAAAAGAGAGCAGTACGTACAATACACACACATAAACACGCACCCTATAGTTTCATGCTCCTGCTTTCTGTAGTTCTTTTACTAATAGGACTTCTTTCCCCAAATTTAACAGGAATGTTTGAATATACTCATATCTTAAGAATATGAGTGAAGGGTGTAATTTGATAAAGCTGAAAACAAACAAATAAGAAAATAAAACCTATTTGGTTTAATTCTTTTTTTTTTTAATTTTTAATTTTATTTTGAGAGATAGAGCTCGTGTGAGCAGGGAGGGGCAGACATAGAGGGCGAGAGATTATCCTAAAAAGCCTCCGTGTGGTCAGCTCAGAGCCGGACATGGGGCTTGATCCCATGAACCATGAGATCATGACCTGAGCCGATGAGCGTCAAGAGTTGGAGGCTCAACCAACCGAGCCACCCAGATGCCCCCCTATTTGGTTTAATTCTAGGAGATGTGTTGGAAGGAGAACAGTAGTGGTAAGGATACGTGCTAATAGTACATGTTAAAAATTAAGCTGCCATTACAGTAACATGCCTGGTTATAAACCGCTTTATGTACTTTCAAAATGTACTCCGTTCATCTTCTGAATACTATACACTTCAGTACAAAACAAGCTCGCTTCATAGTCTACCAATAGTATAAGCATTTGGTACAGTGGAATCTTACAAACACTTCTCTCGTTGGCTATGTTATGTAATACATTGAATGCAGGTCAATTATTCACAGAAAAGACGATCAATTATTATAAATCTTGATCTTTTCTTAAAACAGAGAGCATACACCAAGCTGAGAAAGAAATTTACCTACAATAAAATCATAATGCCATTTGATTTTTTTCCGTTGCCAATTACCCAATATCTTTGTTGCTGCAGAATTAACCGAAAGCATTTTGTTTTGCCGGATAACTTAATAATTTCTTCCATTGGCTCTGCAAGCTATTTATAACTACCCTACCCCCATGCTAAACAAACAAACAAACAAACAAACAAAATGGAACTCATGAGGGAAGAAAAACCTGACAACTTCCAGTTCAGCTTTGGTGGAAATTTCCTGAGATCCCAGAGCCAACAACCAGCCTTCTTGTGGGTAATAGGAATCAAATACTATCTAAATTCTAGGTGAGTGAAAGTTAAACCCTTCATGCTGAATTTGTGCCGATTGGCTATCCTAATATGTGACCTTTCAAATATCGACTTTGTTTTCATCACTGTGGTTTCCATTAGAACATCAACGATACGTCTCATTCCAGGGTCCTCACGATCCAATGCTTACGATCTAATCTTGTTATCTAACTGGCCTAAGTAGACTAGAATATAGGGAAGGTAACAGGTCACCAAATGGTCCATAATGCTTTGAAATCTCTGCTGTTAGCTACAGCCTTATGAACTTGCTGATATTTGACTGCTTTTGACCTAGAGAAGCGGCATCTCTTCCATCACAGCCCACTACTTCATGGTTCAAGTTAAGAAACCACCCACTGAGTACAACAGGACAGACATTCGTAATGTGATGAGAGCATGAACTTTGGAGTAAGTCAGTCCGGCGTTTTCATCCAGACTCCAAACTTAGGTCAAGCGATCTGCTTTTCCTGAGACCAGATTTTCATGGAGAAAACGGAGACAAACAGATCTACTACCATTCTCTGCTATTTAGAGAATGAAAAATAATATATGAAAAGAGACCACCATAGTATGTAGGACTTTATACATAAGTAGTAAATAAGATTTGCTTTCTTCTTATTATTACTTCTGTATTCCAGACACTGCTAAATATAAGTATGTATTAGGTATGTAACTAATTAAAACCTGAATTCATAAAAATCAGTTTGAATTCTTAAGAATGTAAGCGTGTCTCAGTAGATAGGTAGGTAGATAGGTCGATGTCCCCACGCATCTATCCACACTTGCACACGTATGCACGTACCTGCAGATACTGTTTTAAGGCTTTTAAGTGGATACCTTTTCTAAAATGACTTAGCACTTTCAGGACTTGTTAAATGGACTAACCAAACGAACTATGGACTTTCCTGAATGAATGAGACAGCAGGACAACCATCCGTTCTGCCTGGTATATAATCCCGTGATGCCCGCAGGACCTACCAGGGTGTGGTAGATCTTACTGCCATCTCTCCAGAATACTGTGCTTTCGATTGGCCAGTTTTAGGATATTTTCTAGGTTCTCTACTATTGTGGCCATTATTTCCCTCTGCTCTCATTGCAAGTCCTAACCCCACTTACTTATGGCTTCTAATAGTCTTCGGATTTAGAAAATAGGTCACTAGGTCTGTCATCATTTTAGGGAAAGTCTAAAAGCAAATAATCTTTGAAGCTGTTGGTATAAGAGGCTCTCGTCCAAAGCACAGGGGAGAGTTCTGTTGCTTGTATTTTGTGACTTAACTCCCCGATTCTCAGGTACGTCTCAAATACGTGCGCTTGCCAGGTAGGTGTTTGTGGATGAGTGAGATTTCAGAATAAGAAACCAGGGATGGTAAATCTGATGCAAAGCTGGTAGAAATCTCCAAACTATTCCATTTTAATTTGAAATTCTTTTTTATTTATTTTTTCCCTTCATAATCATTGAACCCTTAACTATTAGCCTTGGGTGGATTTAGCAATTGAATCACAGATAGAGTTATATTACCTCTAGGTTGGCACAGTATCACTCACTTTTCAGTGCAGCTTCTAATAGTGTCTACGGTAATAAAAAGCTTGGCTACTTGAATATTTGGCTCATTATCTATATATCCCTCTTATATTTTGTCCCTAAAAATAAGCTCCACTATATAAATTCAAGGTAGAGCAGGGTGTAACATAAACTTAGGCTCATTTTTCATTCTAAACCTTGAAGTGAATACTAAATATTACATAGTCATGATTTTTTTAAAGCTTTTGTTATTATTTATTTATTTTCGAGAGAGACAGACTGCAAGCGAGGGAGGGGCAGACAGAGAGGGAGACCCAGAATCCGAAGCAGGTGCCAGGCTTCACACTGTCAGCACAGAGCCCGACATGGGGCTCGAACCCATGAACCGCGAGATCATGACCTGAGCCAAAGTTGGGTGCTTAACCAGCTGGGCCACCCAGACACCCCATAGTCATGATATTTTTTAAATGGCAAAATGGGACATCAACTTTTGTAAATAATTTTGTAGAAAAATTATAGTCCTTGTAGACTTGAAAAAATCCTTTTCCTGTCAACATTGCTTTCCCATAATCCCTATAACTGTGTTCATTTACACTCTTGGCTATGACACACCGGGAAGTATTGGTTATAACTGTAGCCCTTTATAAAAATAAAAATTTCTTTATTAGCTTAGCTGATTTAGAATTCGGTGTTAATTTCTTGGATTTGACATTAAATTACATTTCAAACATCTATGTGCTTAGTGCATATTAATTTATTTATTTTTAATTTTTTTAATGTTCATTTTTGAGAGACAGAGTAGGAGTGGAGGAGAGGCAGAGAGAGAAGGAAACACAGAATCCGAAGCAGGCTCTAGGCTCCAAGCTGTCAGCACAGAGCTTGATGCAGGATTCGAACTCCTGAACGGTGTGATCATGACCTCAGCTGAAGTCGGTCGCTTAACCAACTGAGCCACCCAGGCGCCCCACTTAGTGCGTATTTAAGTGCAGCCGTCATGAAATGCAGTAAGGAATATCACCGCTCATCAGCTCAGTTTCTGGTTGACCTGGACTTCTGTTTCGATGAGCAGTAGAAGCACCAGATGCCCTCGAAAAGCTTCTCCCTCTAACCATGAGCTAAGTAGCACCCTCTTTGGCTCTATTGAAACTGCAAGCCAGAAACAAGGTTCCAGTTTTGCATCCACATGGTGGAGGCAGCTTTAGGAGGTGCGACTGCGTTGGCATCAGTGTTCCTCAGTCAGACGACTCCTGCTGCCTTTGCTCCCGTGGTTTTGAAGCTCCGACCGGCCAGGTTCCCCTCAAGCTCTTTTCATTGCAAATCCAATCCTGTTGGTTGTTTTCCCTTTAAAAATCAGAGCATTACTCTTCCTTTTTGTCCTGAAATAAACTCATTAAGAATTTATTACAGCCTTCCAGTAAATGATTTCTGTTACAGGCAGTTTAAATATTTCCAACCGATCTTGTCGGCTTAACATAAGTAAATCAGAATTCATCACCTTTCTGGATTTAGAGTTCTCTCATGAACGATGGTTTAAACAGCCCCAAATTCCATTAAAAAGAATTATAGCCATGCGGTTTATATTAATAAGGCTTTCTCATGTCTAAACGTGGAGTAACCATCAGACATAATGATAGCAGTTTTGTACATAAAGTTGTACATTGTTTACAGAAAATGAAAGTTGAGGTATTGGAGGAAACGATGACTTTCTAGAGCATGCAGTGCCTGGTCTTACATTTTATCATCACGGAACTTACTCAAGGCACCAGATTCTTTAGCTCACATCGTTCCTGCCTCTTCCAAGTGCGTTCTCAATTTCGCACTCTTCCTCATTTTTCTACTCGATGAATAAATGCGCACAATGCATTACAGGCAAGGCTCCCCCACAGAAACTCTGGAACTCAGAATGTTATGTTATGCTGTTTCAGATCTAAATCCAGCACACAAAACCCTACTCAAGTCAGAATGCACTCTGAATAACTGTTCTATCAAACTTAGTCATCTCGGAGAACATTATTTCTATGAAAAGACAGATTTCTAAGTTCAATGCGACCCGCAGATCTGGTCTCAGCTGAAACTCTGTGGCTCTGAGATCGGAGCCTTGAGGAGATGCCACAGATCTGAATGTGCGATTGCCATGGCCCCAGCCTTGCCGCAGGGGAGGAGCTTCGGCATTTGGTAAGAGCGTCGTGCCAGCAATCACAATGAAGATAGAAAGGAGACGGGATTTGAACCGGGGGGAGGAAGAATGGAAAAACAACCCCAAAGGAGTTCCCTTCCCTTCCTTTCTTCCTTCCCACCCTTTAACCTTTCTGTTTCTCACTTCCGAGCCCTTTTGAAATGATGGGGAGTTTATGGAGAGTGGAGAAGAGCGATGGCCCACATACCCTACCCAGTGGAGGATGCCTCGCCCTCTGGTGGTTTCCTTCTCTTTTCCTCCTCTGCCCCGCAAGAAGCCGCCCCTGGGGAGACTGGTTCAGCTGAGAAGCAGGTGGCAAGGACTGAGCTTGTGTGGAGAACACTTCTGCTCAAGGTGCTGTCGAAGAGGCCTGAGCCCAGAAGCAACAGGGGAGGGGAGGGGAGTCCTTCGTTGGGCTTTCCGGGCTTACACGTCTCCGCAGCGACGGGTACACTGCTGTTGCTTTTCATTTCGGACGCACCGAGTCTTCTGTGGGCTACCCTCCAACTCAAGAATTTGAGGTCTGATTTTGCCTTCGAGGTGGAATTTAATGAATCTGATGAAAAATTGGCCCTTTGAGTACAATTCTTTGAAAGACCCTGGTTCCTAGGCTACCTATAACATCTTCAAAGAAAAAAAAAAAAGGTAGCAAAGCATAGGCATTAGGACATCAAGCGAACGTCAAAATAAGATCATGATTTTCACTCACAGTTTTAGGATGCCCAGAGGGCGTGCAGCGTGCCCCGTGGGCGCACACTCAGAGTCAGTGCGCTCGCCCCTGGAGAGGGTCAGCTGAGATTTGTGGTTTGGAAGGATTTGGGTCCTAATTTGTTCATTTACTAGTCTGTGGCTAATGAAGTGTCTTGGTTAGAAATTAGCCCTCAAGAGCTTAAGGTCAAGGGTTTAATTTCCCCGTGGATCAGTTTATCTTCTCTGTTTCATGGCCATTGATTAGACTCCTCATCCCTATTCAGGTGACTTACAAAGTTATGTGATCGAATATGCAGAATTGGGTACAAATGAGTCAAAGCCAAGCCATTAATGGAGCCAAATGGTTGCATGCAGTTGGCAGGTCAAGGCGGCGCACGAGGCATGATCGGCAAGTGTGCTGTTGGGCAGAGCCTACGTACATGAAAACCATCCTTTGTCACTTTACGAGAATATTTGGAAGAGATGTGTCGCTCCTCTGAGTCTTAGTTTCTCCATCTGCAAACTAAGGACGAAATCCGCCTCCTGGGGAAGTTAGGAAGATTTTCCAGATGTCAACTGCAATACACGGGGTGGAACACGATCCTTGTTTTCGCTGGCCTGGCCCCCCTGGGGTGTATGTTCTCCCGTGCACGATGCCCCGGGACCTCTTCCCACTCCTCCGTGCTCCACTGCTGCAAAGGGTGTCGGCTCGAGCCCCGTGCCCTGCCCGGGTTCAGGCACCTGTGTCTCAAGCCATTGGCCAGGAGAACTTGCCTGTGAGGGCAATTTGTTTGATGATTTAATTTATCCAATAGCACCTTTAAACTGAATGGTTCTGCGTGGCGGGGGTTACATAGCACAAGGAGAGGATGGGAGTCTCACAGAAATGGACATAAAAGATAAAAAGGCCTAGTCTATTGGCGGGAAGTGCATCAGTGGGCTCAAAGCTGCATCCGAATCTCCTCATTTCTTCTCCATTATCAGGGCTTTCCGTTAGTTCTAGTCCTAAAGTCATTTTCAAGTTTGGGCTCATCTTCTAGGTGACAGGGTCGCAAGTAAGAGGGACCATAAAAAAGACTCGGCATGCAAATTATAAATAAGATCAATAAAATATGATGGAATGATGCTTTTTAATTCTCCTTCTAAGATGATTAGCTCTTTTTTTGGTGGAGGGAAAAATGCAAATGCGATGCTAATTATGAAGACCCATCTGTTCTACTTAAAGTACCATAGAAAAAAGCCTAAATTTAAAGCCATTCCGAAGTACCGTGCCATCTTCGAGGACCCATTTTGGAGAAGCTGTTTTTCTTTCAAACAAACTTTGATGTCCTCTAAGGTAGCAGGTTTCCTTGAAGGACGCTGAGCTGCTGTTTGAAAAGGCCCAGGTTATTCTGTTACCACTTCCTGTTTGTTTTCTTCGACAGCAAACATGTGGGCTCTGCCAAATATGTACTTCCTAGATGATTGGATAACTCTCTGGAAAGCCCTATCAAGTAAATTACAGAAAGCAAGTCCTATGTGGTTACCAACGCCTGGTACTTATTTGTCTCTTTTAACGTCCCACCTGGCAGGGATTCCAAAGACTACTTTAACAAAAGTTTATGTACATCTGCTCTGCCCTGGGGCTGGGCGCTCTCCTGTTAGCTTTGGTAAGGTGCAACTTAGTAGCGGGGCAGGGGGGGGGGGGGGGGGGGGGGGGGGGGGGGGGCGTGAATAATCTGACCTCTCTCATCTTTTTTTTTTTTTTTAATTTTTTAACCTTTATTTATTTTTGGAGAGACAGAGAGAGACAGGGTGTGCGGGAGGTAGGGCTAGAGAGAGAGGGAGACACAGAATCCGAAGCAGGCTCCAGGCTCTGAGCTAACAGTACAGAGCCTGATGTGGGGCTTAAACCCACGAACCACAAGATCATGACCTGAGCCGACACCCGATGCTCAACCAGCTGAGCCACCCAGGCGCCCCTCATCTTATGTCTTTCATCTGCAAAACAGGAAAAGTTATTTCCAGCAGGTCTTTACAAAGCCCTGCATCAGAGAACATCTCCAAGTACCGTTATGTCCCGCAATCTGTCCCATAGCCCATTTTCAGTATGTGATGTGACATCATTAAGCCTAGAGAGAGAGATTTGGAAGTCACCAGTGTAGAGGTACTAGTAGAAGACACTAGAAATGGCCTGCTTTTCGAAACAGGAACTGAGCCCCGAGGGCCAGCCATGACTGAGGACAGGAGTCTGTGGGATGAGACCCCACACTGCCCTCACTATAAAAGCTAAGGAAGGAGTTTTCAGAGAGATTGTTGGCCAGTAGTACCAATAATGCGGAGAAGTCCAGGATGGTGACACAGCAAAAACTCGCAATGGAAGAAAAGAAGTTAAAAATAGAATCCCAGAGGCACCTGGATGACTCAGTCGGCTAAGCGTCCAACTGCAGCTCAGGTCATGATCTCACAGTTTGTGGGTTTGAGCCCCACGTAGGACTCTGTGCTGACAGCTCAGAGCCTGGAGCCCACTTCTGATTCTATGTCTGCCTCTCTCCCGCTCACACTGTCTCTTTCTCTCAAAAGTAAATAAACATTAATATTAAAAAAAAAATAGAATCCCAGAACTCAAATACACCTCTGAGGTCTTTAATTCCAGCCCTTGCGGTGCTAACGCACATACCGGAAAACTAAGGTCACAAAGGGTAAGGGCACTTGGGCAAAGCCACAAACAACTGATCAGCCCCACACCCAGGTCAGTTCCGTCTCTGGATTCCCAGCCAAGGGCTTCTGCAGCTTAAATGCCTTCCTTGCCTCTGTGACCGGTTGGTGCCCACACCAACCCTTAGCATTTCCCAAATTTGGGTTAGAATGATATTTTAACGTGACCACAGATCTTCACAGAAGATTTCTCCCCATGTGGAAGCATCGGTGTTTTTGTCCTTGTTGTTAAAATTTGTCTGAGAGCTTCTTACATTGTAGAATTTACTCATAATCTCTTAATGCTTCGAGATGTATTTCCAAATAGGAAATAAGGAGAATTTGTGGGGGGGGAAAATGTTTTAAGCAGCTTAGCAGTATACTTATTGAAATTTTCAAGCTTTTCAATGCTTTTAAATGACTGTGTTCTCTTCCCCAACCTCGGAAGACTATTTGATACTTACTCCCCCCCACCCCTAACCAGGAAACTTAAATTTGATTCATGAGAATATTTAAGCAATGTATTAGAAAAGAGAGAGGTTTTTCCTCCCATATCAAAAACTTCAACTGGGGGAAAAAGGCATAAAATGAACTACCCTAGGCCTACCAAATTTCTAGTTCAGCCATATTTTAAGCTTCTAAGGCATGATGCACTCAGATTCTTTTTTCAGCTTTTTTAAACTTCCTGATTAAATGAGCCTAATAATCAACGTGTTTCATCAAGCAGATATCAAGCACCAAAAAGAGATGTAACTGGAATTGTAAATAAAATTAAAGGTCCAGGTATCTGCCCTTTATTTTTGAAGCAAGAGTATGTAGTTTGCCCTCCCCGCCCCCCCCCCCCCCCGCCAAAGCTCTGATTTTAGTCAACTGGAGAGAACCTGTGGAGTTGGCAAAATTTGTCCTCAAGCCTGTCCTCCTCCACCCATCATAGTCCCCTCTCCTTCACAAGGCATGACACACCACTGTGCTGTCTCTCCAGGTTGGTTTCTCTAAAATATCTCATGTCAGTTAGTCTACGGACCACGTGGTCTCTGTCCCTTCTCTTTTAAGCCGTAAGAAGCCTTCAAGCTCTGTGTATGTTAACTGATTAATGTGAAATGAATTATTTAATGAGGTTGGACTGGAAGAGAAATTAACCACTATTACCCTCTATAATGACATCTAAGGAAATCAGGACTAAATGGGGAGTTAACATCTAGAATTACACCAATATCTCTAATACTAATAATATAATTATAGAAGCACAGGGGCTCGCAGTTTGTATTGTAATAGCTCTGGGAAGCTCCTCAATTTTTGGATGAGGAAACTGAAGTGTAGAGAGAGTAGAAAACATACACAGGGATTCGAAACTGTGGATTTTACCCCAGTTCTGTTGGGCTCCAGTGGCCTAACCACTGAGCCATCACGTGGCTAAGTGGACCCAACATGTAAGTCATTTTCCTCATCCGCTTTACCATTGTTTGGGCCATAGCTATATTTTTCAGATATTTTTAACTGTGCAATGGAATGCTGAAATTCAGACTGGCTCAAGAAATTATATGATCAACATAATTTTTTAATGTTTTTATTTAAATTCCAGTTAACATATAGTGTAATATTAGTTTCATGTTCACAATTTAGTGGTTCAGTACTTACTTATAACACCCAGTGCTCATCACAAGTGGCCTCCTTAATCCCCGTCACCTATTTAGCCCATCCGCTACCCCCTCCCCTCTGGTAACCATCGCTCTGCTCTCCGTAGTTAAGAGTCTGTTTCTTAGTTCGTCCCTCTCTTTTTTTTCCCCTATGATCATTTATTTTGTTTCTTAAATATGTATAGTGGAATATATATAGTGGAATACACACACACGCACACGCGCGCGCACACACGCCCCTCACATCTTTATGCACTCATCAGTCTGTGAACATTTGGGCTCTTTCCAGGCAGGATTTGGCTAGTATGGATAATGCTGCTATAAACATTGAGGTGCACATATCTCTTCAAATTCGTATTTTTGTATTCTTTGGGTAAGTAACCTAGCAGTGCAATTGCTAGATTGCGGGGTAGTTCTATTTTTAATATTTTTTTTACGTTCATTTATTTTTGAGAGAGAGAGAGAGAGAGAGAGATGTAGCACTAGCAGGGGAGGGGCAGGGAGAGATAAGGAGAGGGAGACACAGAATCTGAAGCAGGCTCCAGGTGGGGGAGACACAGAGCCTGATGTGGGGCTCGAACTCACAAGCCGCGAGATCATCTCCTGAGACGAAGCAGGATGTTTAACTGACTGAGCTACCCAGGCGCTCCTTCATCAAAGATCGTTTTAAGTGACACAGGCATTTTTCTTCAATTGCACGTGTGTAGGGATGAAGACTACCTGTGTACACACAATATAATACATGTTGGTATGGCTACCTGTACATTCTGGTGCTGCTACCTTGACTTGGGCTAAGGGGCCTGCAATTTTAGCCATAGATGTTTGTGCACTGTCGGGGCAAATGTCAGCACACAGCGAAAAGGGCTCATAACGTTTTAGTGTTATTATAAAGGATCTGACCTCATGACTCCCCTGTCAGTGGTCCACAGACCACACTCTGAAAACCATGGCAGTACGCCGGAATTTCAAAATTAATTCCATCAATCTCCTGCTCTGGGGGCATGCCAGTTATTTCTAAAACTGTAAAGAAGATTTTCTTGGGATATGTTTCTAGAAGCGGAATTTCTGCGCCGAAACGAATCAATACTTTTCATAACTTTGGAGCCACGTTACCAGATTGTCCTTTAGAAATTTCCATAATGCACTAGTAACATAATTGTGTGCTTTATTTTTATAGGGCCTTTCTATAATGGTGTACTGTTTCTATGCTTAGAAAAAAATTAACTTGGCACCAAAATGATTAAAACGTTTGCATCAAATAATATGCAAAGGGGAAATAAGACACTGGAATCACTGGCGCTGTGAATGCTTTGTAGAGAAACGTGTCAGAGCAGAAAACATGGCGCCTTCTTTGTATGTTTATCAGCTCTGTGACTTTTAACTTCTCAGACCTTTTGTCTCTAAAATGTCAATAACCATGAGTTTTCTCACAGAGGTACTGAGAGGTCTCTTGACTGGCCCCAGAGCTGACTCTAAGTGCAAATCAGAGAGTCCGTGGTAGGTGTGGTGGCCGACGGGGGGATAAGCTATAGGAATCATACAGGCTGATGTGACAGTGCGTAAGAGTCACCGGAACAAAAGAGGGTAGGAAATGGGCCGGAGAGCCAGGGACACGGTGGGGGGGGGGGCAGAAATCAGTGCGTTGAAAGCAGTAGAAGGAACAAGGTTTCGACGAAAGGAGGCCCCTGGTGGCTGCTGGATTATTTGAAGTTTCTGTGGCTGTGGGAGCTGGATTATAGGGCCAGAGTGAGACAGGTAGGAATTCTTACTTTCGGGCTGAAGGAGAATTTTCTTGCCAACATGACAGCTTTTAGCAGCAATCGAGGGCTGCAAATTTTCATAAAATCCGAGGTCACTCAGTTTGCGCTTAACTTGCCAGTTTCGTTCTTACCTCTAGTGTCGTATTGGGTTTCTGGTAATAATCATTTATCACTGAATATCAGATTGACCCTAATTCTGTCTTTAGGGTCTTCCATACAGACCACTGACTTCTGAACAGACGTGCATGTCCAGATGTCTGTAACCTTGTCAGGAGCTTCCACTGGCCGAACTGCTGCTTTTATATTTATTTATTTTTAAATTTTTTTTAATGTTTATTTACTTTTGAGAGAGAGAGACAGACAGACAGAGGCATGAGCAGGGGAGGGGCAGAGGGAGAGGGAGACACAGAATCTGAAGCAGGCTCCAGGCTCTGAGCTGTCCGCACAGAGCCTGATGTGTGGCTCGAACTCACAAGCCATGAGATCATGACCTGAGCCGAAGTCGGACGCTTAACCGACTGAGCCACCCAGGCGCCCCCCGACGTCATTCTTAACAGTGAAAGACTGAAGGCCTTTCCCCAAGATCAAAAACAAGGCATGGATGTTTTCTTCCTCTCTTTTATTCAACATTGAACTGGGGGTTCCGGGCACTGCAGTCAAATCAGAAAAAGGAATACAAATCATCCAGATTAGAAAGGAAGAAAGAAAATTGTTTTTATTCTCAGATATCATATGTGTCCATGCAGAATATCTAAGGGAATTCCCCCCAAAAAACTTCTGGAACTAAAAACATTAATGTAGTAAAGTTGCAGGATATAAGAGCACTATACAAAACATAATTGTGTTTTTATATGTGAGCAATAAACACATACGTGGACAACTGATTTTTGGCAAAGCAGCAAAAGCATTCAGTGGAGAATATAGTTTTTGTCAATAAATTGGGCCGGAACGATTGGATTTTCATACACAATGATATTCATACGCTCTGCACTGGCAGTGTGGAGCTTGCGTGGGATTCTCTGTCTCTGTTTCTTTCTCAAAATAAATTAATAGACTTTTAAAAAAGTAATAGAATAGATGGAAACATCTTAGGTTTTTTTTTTAACTACTAAAGTTTTATTTTGTGCCCTTTCATCGTTTCAGATAGATTTACTAAGTACAAGTGACCTGCAATAAACTACACAGATTTAACTTGTACAACCTAATAAATGTAGGCATGTACATGCCCATGAAGCCATGGCCACGGTCAAGATATACGAACATGTCCATCGCTCCTCCAAATTTTCCTGTGCACGTCCCCTCCCACAGGTGACCCCTGATTGGCTTTCCATCACTACAGGTTATTTCATGCTCTCCTGAGTTTTATATAAGTGGAGTCATAGAGAATGCACTCTTTGCCTGGCTTCTTTCACTCAGTGTGATTATTTTGAGATTCATCCATGTTTTAGCATATGTCAGCAATTCATCCCTTCTTACTGTAGAGTAATAGCCCATCGTATGAATATATCCCTATTTGCTTATCCATTCATCCGGTGACAACATTTGTGTTGGTGCCATTGTTTTTATTATTACAAAAAAAGCTGCTGTCAACGTTTGTATACAAGTCCGTGTGTGGACATGTATTTACTTTGCTTTGGGGAAAATATCTCTGAGAGTAGATTGGCTGGAGCATATGATAGGCGTATGTCTAACTTTTTAAGTAACTGCCAAACTGTTTTTCCAGAGCGGCTTTCCTGTTTTACTTTTCCAGTAGCCGGTGTGTGAGAGTTCCAGTGCCTCCACATCCACACCCATCCTTTTTAGGGTCTGTCTTTTTAATTTAGCCATTCTGGTAGCTGCGTGGTGGCCTCTCATTGTGGTTTTGACTTGCATTCCTCTAAGGCCTAGTTAGTGAAGCATCTTCTCATCTGCTTATTTTCTGTCCATGTATTGTGTTTGGTGAAGTGCCTGTTCTAATCTTTCCTCCCTTTTTGTTAACGGCTTGTTTATTTACCTATTTTTTTGGTTTTCTTATTATTGAGTTTTGAGGGTTCTTTATGTATTTGGACACAAGTCCTTTATCAGTGCACAATATGCAAATATTTTCTCCCCGTCTATGGTTTATCTTTTTAGTCTTTTAACAGTCTTTTTTCTTTTTACTGTGGTAAAATATATATAACATAAAATTAGCTAGTTTTTAATGTCTATTTTATTTTTGACAGAGAGAGTACAAGCAGGAGAGGGGCAGAGAGAGGAAGACAGAGGCTGTAAAGCGGGCTCTGTGCTGACACCAAAGAGCCTGATGTGGGACTCGAACTCATGAACCATGAGATCATGACCTGAGCCAAAATCAAGAGTCAGGCACTCAACCAACTGAGCCATCCAGGCGTCCCCTCCCTCCCACCCCCCCCATTACTTTTAAGAGTTCTGGGAAATATGCTAGGAATGTATGATGCCCTCTCTTCAAGTTGCATATTAATTCATCACAGCTAAAAATAAGATATGATAGCCACATGGATTCCAGATCGCTGAAGTTATACCAGGACACTGTCATCATTTTGAAAAATTATAATAACATTTTTTAACTTAGTAAAAATCCCCATAACTTTAATCTAACTACTTATTCATGGGAATGTAAACTGACATGTGATACAAGTGATAATTTTTTCTGTAGTTCCACTTTGCTCTTTGCTTTACTCCCATGCCTTGTACCTCACATGCGCCCAATATTAATGTCTCCCTCACAGCCCACATTAATATCATCGGCGTGACGAGGCTGAGCTCACGGTGCAGTTGTCGATGGCTTCATTTGGCAGCCTGTCCGCAACTGCTTGGTGTTTCTCACATTCGCAACTTTCATTTATTTAAAGTTTCTTAAAACTTTATTCCCCTAAATTGTAGGATTGAGACTCTAAGGTGGAAAATCTGTTGTTTCTCTAGTTTTCATTGAATTTTCAAATCTAAGCTCAAACTATTTTTTTTTTAATTTTATAATAGTTTATTTTCAAATTGGTTTACATATAACACCCAGTGTTCATCCCAACACGTACCCTCTTTAATGCCCGTCACCCTCTCTCCCCCCTCCCTCATCCCCCTCACCTTCAGTTTGTTCTTAGTCTTTGAGAGTCTCTTATGTTTTATCTCCCTCCCTCTCTGTGTCTTTTTTTCCTTTCCCCTCTTCCCCTCCCCCTGGTTTTTGCTTAGTCTCACAAAGTCCACCTATTCGTGGAAACATATGGTATCTGTCTTTTTCTGACTGACTTACTTCACTTAACATAATACCCTCCAGTTCCACCCATCAACTGACGAATGGATAAAGAAGTTATGGTACTTATATACAATGGACTACTATGTGGCAATGAGAAAAAATGAAATCTGGCCATGTGTCAAACTATTTTTTTAAACCTTGTCATTTTATTATCAAAGGTCACATAATTCTGTTTATATTTTCATTTTGATACATGAGCCACTTGAGGGAAAAGCCGTGATCTCATGTAATTGCTTCAGATGGAACTCTTTAAAAATATATAATAATGGTTTACAGAAACTCCGTGCAAAGGAGATGCCACTTCTTTCCTCTCTGCTGCCTTTGCTGTAGGTCATACCGCTCTCATCCCTGGATTACTCGTCTAATCCCCAACTAGTTTTATTAGGTTTCGTTTCTACTTCTGATCTCATTGTAGCCAGAGTGAGCATTCTGCGAGCCCTACGACTCCCATTGCTTTGGAGAAAGAATGCAGACTGCTCGCCGCAACTCACACAAGGTCCTGTGTGTCCTCCTGGCACTGCCGTATCTCGTCTCCGTCCGTTCCCTGTCTCATCCTTGACTCATCTCTGTTGAAATTCCTTCAGGTCTTTTTCACAGAGACTGTTTCCTGGGCCTGGGCTCCCTCTCTCCCACCTCTGGTTCTTACTTCTCTCTCCTGTCTCCGCTCAGACGTTACTTCTCCCCAGAAGCCCTTCTTTCCCCAAGCTGAGTTTGTGCACCTTGAAACACCCTGCATTCTTCCTATCAGAAAGAGCCTTTATGAGCGTGCTTGAATTCTCTGTTGGCTGTTTCTCCCACTATCCCATGAGCTGGGTGAAGTTGGGGACTCTGTCTTGATCACCATTTTATCCTCTAGGCCTGCGTAGTATACTAGCTGGTGTGTGCTAGGGGCCAACTGACAAATGAGTTATCTTAAAGGAGAAGGCACACATAATAAAATAAATGGATTTGTGATCATTTTGGAGCAAGAAGTTAGGTCTTATGTTTTCTATTCAGAATTAAAGATACTCAAGCCCCCAAAAAGGAAGGCTACACATAAATAAAAGACAGCTTCAGTAGCTTGATGTGTTCATTTCTTGAGATAAGTAATCATTATACTACTTGTGCTTTTTAAAATTAATTTCACTGCATTCACTAATTTCATTGATATGAGTACCTAGAATAGTCAAGTTCACAGAGATAGAGAGCAGAATAATGATTACCAGGGGCTGAGAGGAGGAGGGCTGGAGAGTTACTGTTTCATGGGGACAGACTCAGGGTGAGAGGGAATCCACCCATATTAATTAGGCAAATGCATATCTTACCACAGCAATGATGGACAAGGAAGTGGAGGAGTTGTTGGACAGGGAGAAGACAGAATTGGGGCCCTGATGCTCTGATGATGAATTAGAGGCTAAGAGTTTCCATCTTGTCCGTGAGACTATGGACGATCCTGTGGTTTCCACCAGAACATGGGACAAATTAAAGGAAATAAGAGAAGAGAAATGAAGGTGTTTTGCTGATACGAATCTCAGCCATAGAAATTGGCATTTGTGAAATCCCATGTAGGCTGAACGTTGTGACCTACGGTCTATATAACTTTGAAGATTTCATTGCATTGTGTGTTTGAAAAGTACATGCTTCGAATGCTCCTGAAATAAGACGTAACCGAAGTCATTTGGCATATTGAAGTATTGTTGATATTCCAGTCTAGTAAATTTGTGTATGATTATCTAATTTCTGCCAGAGACCTGTTGAGGATTACACACAGTAGAGCATCCTTTCATTGATTCTTGGATCCAGTCGAAGACAACACAAATGAAACTACTGACCCAAAATAAATTGCTGAGAGAAAGAAACTGAAATGAAAGCTTTTAAAATAAAAGAGTCTATTTTTATAAGCCACGTGGCTGTCACCCACTCTGTCTTCTTCTTGAACTGAAATACACAAGCATTTTCTTGAATTAATACCTACATTAAAACACACCAAGTTGTCTGCTGCCATTTATAATGAAACATAATGATAGCAACCTAACTTATTATGTAACTTGCCATTTCTCGGTACTCGCTCCCAGATTGTTGACCGTGATTATCTCTGAAAGCTCTGCTAAAAGGAACATAAGACAAGGTCATCTCCTGAAGATTCATAATGGAGAAAGAAAGAGACGAACCCAAGCCAATTTTATGTTTACTCCATCCATTATATTGTTGTACTAGTCAAGTGGTAAGACAACCAATCTACTTGATTGTCCTTTATGAGAGGTCAGATTCCTCAGGTTGGCTTTGGATGTGTGTATTTCACCAGGTATGGGAACAGAACTCAAATATGTGATGTAAAAGGTTTTGTTTGTATAGCCAGCCTTGAAATTACATTATTCTGAAACCACTTTTCAACCTTCCTCCCCGCTCCCTCCAAGGTCCTTTTATTGCACTGTTTTGGGTAAGTAGAAACAGATGAGAGCTGTGAGTTTCCAAAAGGGCCCTGTTAACTTCTCCATAGTTTACCAGCAGGAACAAAGTTGGGACCTTGATTTTGTCAGTCCATTAGTATGGGATCTTGCCAAGTGAATGTTCATTTGGAAATGATGATAGTATTGACAGGAAACATCTGATTTCATACCTTGTGAAACAAAGAGTGGGACAGTGGGCTATCATTCACCCAGTGAAATAACCTAAATGACATTAAGAATGGGTTTTAAATTCTTTCAATATGTAGGATCAGTCATAAAGCTGGAACCTATTTCATCACAGTATATGAGTGATGGGTGTGTTATGAACCAAAGGCTTAAATGTTTGCGAATTCAACATTTAGTAACATTTGTAAGAAGAATTTCAAATTATTAATTGTATTTGGCAAAATATTTTTTAAACAAACATTTTTATAATTAAGAATTTTAAACCAATAAGCAAATATGAAGTGTATGCATCACTTTTCGAAGCATCTTTTGAAGTTTTACTTTAAACCTTTTGGCTTTTCTCCATGATTGATGATAGCCTGTCTGTTGAGGATAGGATAGGAAAGTAAATGGGCACCTACGGTTGTGATATTGTTTTTTGTATGCGATCTGAGAGGTGCGTTATTGCTACCACAAGGAATAAGAATGCCCTCCTGGAAAACAAAAATGATAAAACACAACTCCTTTTCAATTCTGTTACCAAACTGTTTACGAGTTTTGAAAAAAGAATAACCGAGACTCAGAATTTCAAGACAAGATACCAGTGTACTGTCGGAAGGAAGGAGGAGAGCTTTTTCGAGGACAAATAACTTCGAGACTACTGGTACAATTGAGAAAGTGCCGGACAAATACAGAGTGCACCGTTCATAACAGTTTTTGTCTTGCTTCCAGTTGTTTGCAGCAATATACGCAGAAGGTTCTCTTTCCCCGCCTCTCGCCATGTTCCTCTCCCTCAAGTATCTCTTACAATGAAAGTGAAAATACAGTTCTTTCAAGGCTTTCAAACAGCCTTTTGACAGTTTTCTAACTTTTGACAGTCTACCTTCTTCTTTTGCCGGAAGTCCGAAGGTGTTATCTCCCCCGCCCCAATGTCACAGAGCTCACCTCCCTTGATAGTCACAAGCCAATTCTTCGTGGGCATCTTGGATTATACTACATATTAAAAAAAAAAGTCCTGTAATTTTGATGTGCTCAGGAAACTGGTGTGGTGGGTCCCAGCTTCTGGCTGTGAGCACTCTCCCCTCTTCCTCCTTCAGAACAGTTCTTATAAATAGCATAGTTTTGTTTTCCCCCATCATGCTAGCAACATTAATAGCTACTTACAGAAAGGAGATACAGAGGGTGAATCTACCTAAAGAGGTTCAAGTCAAGGTATAGACTACACTTTGAAAGACACAGGCATACGCCGTATGGTGAGAATTGCATAATAACCGAGACCGTAATCTTCAGATACTGCAGAGCCTTTGGGAAATCAGCCTTATTTCTGAGGGTGTGGTTCACATCAATTAGGAGGAGAGCTGCGAGAGAACAGGGGGTACAGACTTCGGGGAGCCTAATTTGAAGAAGGCTTGCCTGCTAACATGAAGGCCAGGGGCAGCTGAACAGGTGCACACACGGTTAGTGATCCAGCCCTGCTAGGAACACACAGCCTATTGAGCTGTGTATTTCCCATGAAATCTCTTTGTGGCTTCGGTCACTTTCTTGAAAATCATCACTCCTTCATTTTCACTTCTAAGAAAGAAATACAATACCTTCTTAACGATTATAAAAAGCACTTGGATTTTTTTTAAGCATCGCGAGAAAAACTTTGAGTTAATTCTAACCTATATTGGTAAAGCTCAACTTGGGAAAATACCCTCAAGAAAAAAAGAAAAATAGTTTCGGAACTCTTCGCAGGGCTGGGAATATGCATGATGTTATTTTAAAGTTGAGACTGGTATGCCCAAAACCCATAGTGATAAAAAAATTCAGTAAAAATGAGGATTTAGAAGGAGTTATAAACCTAAGCCACTGTGCCCGATTAGGACTGTAACGGCTTTGGTAGAAGTTAAAACATTTTAATTAATTTCAGAAGACTAACTCTACTCTTATTTTGCACACAGTGAATGAGAAATTTATTAGTTGTAAGGCTTTCAGATGGAATAAAATAATACCTATTTTTTTATTATTGTAAAATAATTCTTATTTTAATTCTTTAAAGAAGAATTAGAATACTGCATCTCACGTTTTCTGTCCAGAGGAGAGGATGGGAATACCAAGTGTGTTTCGAATCCATTTCTCCACTGCCGCCTGAAAGTGTGCCTCTCTTTCTTTGTTCACTGATATAAAAGACTTTGACCTTAGACCGCTGCCGTCCCACCAATGACATTAGTCTAAACTCACTGTGGAGAGGATGCCGGCTTGTGCTAGTACTTCACAAGAAGCAAGAAGGCCCAGCATAGAGAAACAAACCGTTAATATATAGCATGTGTTTTATATTTAGCTGTGTGTGTTCTCTTGTGCAAGCAAGACTGAGGTCAATCCAAAGGGAGTGCAGAGTGTCCTTGAGGTGTGAGACCGTCCTCTTAATGCACTGACATTTAAAATATAGATCATGGGGCACCTGGATGGCTCAGCCGGTTAAACGTCCGACGTGGGCTCAGGTCGTGATCTCACCGTTCGTGGGTTGGAGCCCCGCGTCGGGCTCTGTGCTGACAGCTCAGAGCCTGGAACCTGCTTTGGATTCTGCGTCTCCCTCTCTCTCTCTCTCTCTCTCTCTCTCTCTCTCTCTGTGTGTGTGTGTCTGCCCCTCCTCTGCTCATGCTCTGTCTCTCTCTCTCTCAATTGTCTCTGTAATATTGTTGAAACATTTCAGAAAAAGTGAAATCTGTTGAATCCTTGCTATGGTCATTAGGCAGCACCACATATATCACTACACATAGAATCCATTTCCCACCTGTACTCTGCAGGCAGCTCAGAACGGAGGGCACTGTTTATATGCCGGGGCTGGTTTGCCACAGCGGATATTTTTATGTTAATGCCAGCGATTATAAGAGCATAAAATAGGAAAGGCAAAGCTGCTTAATTTCCCAAAGATAAGGCAATGTTGTGAGATTTCTGTGAAACAAATCAAATATTTTATTTGGATACCGGAAGAAGATGCACACAGCTGCTATTTGGAGCTTTAGGGAATCCTGCTTTGACAGTGAGGGTCACATTGTCGTCTGTCATTTAACGTGTGTGATAGTCATCGGAGGCTTCACACGTTCAAACTAATATTAGCTCCTGCGATTTTTAATATGTGGCCACATGCGTTATAAGGAGATTCCCGGATAAAATGTACAGTGTACATAAATGTATGAACAACAAGGGAGTAATACAAAAAATAAGACATGGCCAGTTCTTTTTACTCCGGGATTGGTTCTGTGGAATCCTAAATAAACAAAAGCTGTCCTCTTTTCTTTACAATTTTATTTTAGGAATCGGAGTATATTTCTAGCCAATCAATTGTTTAGTTTCGAATCGATTATACTCCATGCGGTTAAATGAGAACACCTAAATTAATTTGTTCTTTAAGTTCACTGAATATTTATATGTCCCTGCAGCATTTTTTCCCCCAAATCTCATAAAAAAGAATCGGCAGTTAATTCGGCCCTTGCCCCTACATTATTCATAAGGAAAAAGAAATAATTACAGACAAGACCAGCCATAGTCAAAAAGGACTTGTGTATTTCCCTCACTTATTCATTTGTTCCTTGGTTCATTCATTCGCCTGCTTATCTTACCAGGACAGGGTAGGAGCAGAAGACTGGGTGGGAAGAGTCGTTGGGAGTTTTGTTTTGTTTTGCTTCAATTTGAGCTTATTTGAGAAGACGCTGTGTAATGCCATTGGCCTTCTTTCAGAGCAGGCCTGGCCGTGGACTGGGGGCTGGGGCCCAAGAATAAATCCTCTTTCTCTGCCTTCATAATGCTTTAAATCTTCCAACAATACTGACTCAATGACTCCAAATCCCATGCCTTTTTCTTCCTTTCTTTTGCTTTCTAAACATGTTTGTGTTATGAATCATACTCAGACACAGGGCCCATTTGAGGGCTGGGCCGGGTTTCCCTGTCACCACCTCACTGAATTGGAATGCGGCCCGCAGAGTGGCCCCTGGCCCCGGGCTCCTCTGGGGCTGGGCAAGAGTTCATTGATGTGCTGAGCATCACAAAGACTTAATTCTGCACTGAAAGGTTAAAAAGAAAGGCAGAGGGAGGGGGGAGGGGAGAGAAATAAAGATGAGCTCTGTGGAGAATGGTGCATTCAGCTAATGAACTTTTGCAGCATGGCTCCCAGGGAAGAATGTTGCCGAAGGGAACTGCGTCATTGCTGTGACTCTTTCCCTTTTCTCTGCCTTTTTGAGGGAGAGGAAAGTTAGAGGCGCTGCAGAGTCAAAGATGAGGCGGAACAGAAAGGTATGTTTTGTTTTGTCTCCTGTTTTAAATAAAGCAAAACAAAACTCTCACTTGGGCTTCCAGTACAGGCTTTTAGGGGTGGAGTCAGCCTCCGGTGGATTTGCTCGCACAGCCCTTAGTATATGCAGCCGCTGTGCCCTCAGGTAGCCTTGTTCGTCCGTGGCACCCAAGTCGGGGGATTCCGGGGCTTCCTACAGATGCTTCTGCACCGTGGCTTCCGCTGGCACCTTTGGGACAAAGGTTTGGTAGTTCGTCTTTATGGTAAAGTCCAGTCTCCTCTCTCAAGACAGATATGAATTCACCGCCGAGATAAGACACTGGTAACAAGTGTAATAAAAGCAACTTGGCCCTTTCCACCTGTGTTTCTTTCCAGACTGGAGAGGAGTCTCCACTCATATTTGGGCTCTTAAACCTTGTAACAACCTGAATGTATAGGCAGGACAGAAGAAATCTGCAAATGATGTTTCAAAACAAAAATGTATTCACGTTTACAAAAAAAAAACAACCATCTGCGGTTGTACAAAATGTATCCATCCTTTAAATGCCTGTGACAAATGTTGATATGCGGACTGTAGGCGAGAAGATTGAAAATAGTTCTGCTGGGACCAGCAGAGCTGAGGTTTTAACAACTTGAGGAGGAAAATTTGATTTGCATGCCATTTACAAATAATTTCTACCACCTCTGACACCAGAGTTATAAAAGTTTAAAAAACCGCACAATGACTTCCCGGCTTGCCTATATTCAATTTATGGTCCCACACACTATAAAAGAGAGAAAGCTGGCAAATTCCCCTTTCCTGCAGCTAAATAATGCATCATACATGAAGTAGATGAATCTAATTCTACTGTTCTCCAGCCTCAAACTTTGTACCTTAGTGCCCAAATCTCACGAGATCGTAATGGAAAAGGAGCGTGTGATGCCGCCCACTCGGACACTATTGTTGTCTTCTGCTTTCAACTGAGACAATGCAGAGTACGTGAACTGGCCAACCGGTGCACCCAACATAATAGCGTTTAATGCCCTCTTCTTCTTTTTTTTAATTTTAACATTTTAAGGTTTACTCATTCCCTCAACAAATAAATGCCGAGCATCTATAATGTGCCAGCCATTGTTCTAGAGCCTCGGGATGCATTAATGAACAAACCAGATAAAGATACCAGCCCTCTTGAGGTTTATGTTCCAGGCCAGAATCTCCGTCTTATGGCCTGATTCTCATGGTACAGATGTTTCCCCGTCCACCTTCTCAATACTCTTTTATATATTTTTTAATGTTTTTATTTGTTTTTGAGTGAGAGAGAGAGAGACAGAACATGAGCAGGGGAGGGGCAGAGGGAGAGGGAGACACAGAATCTGAAGCAGGCTCCAGTCTCTGAGCTGTCAGCACAGACCCCAACGTGGAGCTTGAATCCACAAATCGCAAAATCATGACCTCAGCCAAAGTCAGAAGCTTAACTGACTGAGCCACTCAGGCACCCCGTTATTCTTTTTTTTTTTTTTAAATCTTTTTAATGTTTATTTTCTAGAGAGAGGGAGACAGAGTGCGAGTGGAGGAGGGACAGAGAGAGAAGGAGACACAGAATCGAGGCAGGCTCCAGGCTCTGAGCTGTCAGCACAGAGCACTACACAGGGCTCGAACTCCTTGGTCTTCGAGATCATGACCTGAGCCAAAATGGGATGCGTAACCAACTGAGCCACCCAGGCGCCCCAACCTCCTCAATATAGTTCTTCATCTCTTAATGGTTTTATTTACCATTCCCATTGCCGTGTATATTTATTTGCTCAGTGCTCTGCTCTCAGATGTCATGCAGAGAGACTGCATAATCTCATCTTTTGGACATGTCTTCAGCCTACATCCATTCTGTTTCTCGTTTAGCCCTTTCCATGGCCAGAAAAATAGAGGTGATCTCTGAGGGTCTTTCTAGCCCATATTCTGTAGATACCTAAGTATCAAGTATCCTCACAGGCGAGGCAAGTATTGTTTTCTTTTCTGCCCTCGTTTCTTAATGTATTTGCCAAAAGTCAAGGAGATCACTTGACTGCAGTTTAGAAAGGCGTGAGGAGAGTCAAACTCAGCCTGTCGACTACGAAGTTGGGCCTTCCGTTATGTTCTCTCATTCAGTTATTCGCTCGTTTGTTCTTCACCCAGTGGGCTTTGAGTTACTGTGAGCCACTAACGAGAGCAAGGATACACCAGACAGTCATTGCCCTCTGGAACTCGGTCTGGTCGGGGACCAACAAGTTTCTTGGCAAACTCAATTCCTGACTTCACGTCCTGAATGACTTAAGTGTTTCTTCACCTGGATTCTGTATTTTTTCGTATCTTTGTGGCAAGTTGTCTTTGCCATACGAGGAATATACCATGAACATATTGATGACTGATTTGAGTTGCTTGACATCTGTGTGCGTGCGCGCGCGCGCGCGCGCACACACACACACACACACACACAGATTTATTTTTCCTCAGTTTTGCTGAATGGCTGTTTCTTCGACTATCTGGCCTGGCAATCCAGTGATATACAAGCCTTTCAGAAATCCAACGGGATTCATGCCCAGCTGAATTATTTCATGGTGTGGCTCCGTGTCAGTTCCTGGAAATTAATAATAGACCACTTCACTTCGGTCTTTGATCCCACCAGCTCCGTCAGGGTATTTTTCCAGATGTTTCCGTCTTGGGTTGCTATTACAAAAAAATACAACGCAAGTTAAGTCAGGCTAAATTGGCCTGTCCTCGGGGCTGAGGAATGCGCCCTTCCCCAAAGAACCTGGTCGTGGGCTCCATAAGGCTTAGAAAGAGGGAGAAACCCAAACGTTAAAATCCGAGCAATCCCTTAAATCATAAGTGTTTTTAAGAAAAATACCATGCCCAGTGTCTTCACGAAGACATTGTTTCGACCAGGTTTTAGTAAACTATTTATGTTTTGAAATAAGTTAACATGCTGGGTTGTGGGGTTTTTTTGTTTGTTTGTTTTTGTTTGTTTGTTTTTCAGTCTAATTTATCCAAACCCAACAGTCTCAAGGGTCTAAATGCCAATAGACATGGACAAAACCTTTAACTCCCAAGGAATTATGGCATTTAGGTGTTTGGGCAGAGATCAAACAAATAACTAGCATTATTGTGCCTTCTATCAAAGTTTCATAAGTAAAAATTTCACAGCATGTTTTAACACAAATGGCAAAAAATGAGCCTACAGCAATAGGAACTGGAAGCCCTGCATGGGACATTGACTTGATCGCACTAGAAAAGAGAAAAACACAGTGAACCAATCGCCCCGAGAGAGTCCCCAGAGCAGGGCTCCTTTCTGCGCTCCGGCCAAAATGGCCCCTGAGAATGTTTTTAGATATTCCAAAGCAGGTGCCCTAAAGCTCAGCGTGAGATCTTACAAGTAAGTTCTTGGAAAATGGCAACAAGAGCCAGCCCCCTTGAAGGGCTAGTCTTGAACTGTGGCTAAAATCGGACCCTAGAAAGAGTTAGGTATGAACGGTGACACTTCCCACAAGCAAGGCTTATTTCATCAGTGCTTTCTGATTTGATGTGCGCTGTTACTAACGCGTAACGTTATATACTGGGCTCTATTTCCAGGTGGGAGATGTCTTTGGGAATGCCCATATATTCCGCTCTAGCAATTCCAGTCCTAAGTATATTCAAAACGGCAATACATAGATACGTGAATGAAAAGGCATATATGAGAGTGTTCACAGAAGCATTTTTTGTAACCGTTGAGTGCCTCTCAACAGTAGAGCGGATAACGTTGTGGTGTGTTCACATGACCGAATGGTATGCAGCAGTGGCCTAATGGCAATAAACCAATTATAACGACCCTCAGCAGTGCGGGTGATGTAAGCATTTCACAAACATAAAGTCGAGTGAAAGAAATTGTAAGGAAAGAGTACATAATTTATGATTCCTTTATAGACATACAAAGACAGGCAAAACCCATCTGGTCTGTGAGAAGTTAGGATGACGGTTGGATGCGGGATAGGTGCTGATTCAAAAGGAGCAGAAGGAAGGTTCGTGGGGTGCCAGTCACGTGGTGTTTTGATCCGAGTAAAGGCTACTGGTGTATTCGGCTCAGGGAAATTCTTTGAGCTGCGCACTTATTATGTGTACTTTCCAATATGCATGTTAGATTTCAATACACTTGTGCAAACACGAGCACACATGCACTTATTAAGTAGAGTAGTGCAGGGGCGGTGGCTCAGTCGGTTAAGTGTCCAACTTCAGCTCAGGTCATGATCTCACAGTCTGTGAGTTCGAGCCCCTTGTCCGGCTGTATGCTGACAGCTCGGAGCCTGGAGCCTGCTTCGGATTCTGTGTCTCCCTCTCTCTGCCCCTCTCGTGCTCGTACGCTGTCTCTCTCTGTCTCTCAATAAATCAGTGTTAAAAAGAAAATGTAAATAGAGTAGCACAGTAGAAAAATTAATTTAAGACATACTTTTAAAAAAAGTAGCTCAGGGGTTGCAGGTTAAATGGAAACATATTTGGGGAATATTCAAATCTTATTCTCTAACTTTAAATAGTACAATAGTTTCCTGAGTGCGTGTCAGTGTGGATACATTGTGTAGTTGTTATTTGACTAGGAACTCTTTGAAGAGGTGGCACAAAGTGGTGTTCAATGAAAGTGTGACTGAATTAAATAACAAATGCTATTTGACTTTATGAAATATTCTGACTTTCTTTGATTAGACATTATCTCCCCCTCTTTGAAAGGCCACGATATTTTATATTCCCCTTGGGGATACATATTCTACCTGGTATTATACTTAATTTTATAAACTCCTTGGAGCAGCGTCAAGGCCCTCATTCACCCTTGAATCTTCTGTGATGATCTGGACCGTCACAATATAGTGGTGAGGTTAAGAGTGTGTTCAGGGGCGCCTGGGTGGCTCAGTCAGTTGAGGGTCTGATTCTTCATTTCAGCTCAGGTCATGATCTCATGGTTGGTGAGATCGAGATGCAAGTTGGGGGCGGGGGGAGCAGGGAGGGCTCTGTGCCGACAGGGTCGAGTCTACTCGGGGTTCTCCCTATTTCTGCACCTCTCCCACTTGTGCTCTCTCTCTCTCAAAATAAATAAATAAACTTAGAAAAAAGAGATTAAACAAAGGGACCTGGGTGGCTCAGGTGGTTAAGTATCCGACTCTTGATTTTGGTTCGGTTTGTAGTCTTATGATTCGTTGGATAGAGCTTCACCTTGGACCCTGTGTTGACACCTTGGAGCCTGCTTGGAGTTCTCTTTCCCTCTCTCTCTGCCCCTTCCTTGCTTGTACTCTGTCTCCCCAATGAACTTAAAGATAATAAATGAACTTAATAAGTAAATAAATGAATAATAAATAATAAATAAATGAACTTTAAAAAATGACAAAAAAATTAAATTAATTAGATGCACAAAGTTATGAGAATAGTTCCAGATACCTAGTAAATGCCTAATAATTGTTAGTTTCTATTTTTGGTCGTTGCCGTATCATTCTGATTCTCATTACGACTCTTGAATGAGAAAAAGAAAAGAAAATCACTGAAAAGACCTAGCAGTGTTGGTCAATCAAGTCGTAGAGAAACTGCAGAATTGTTTGGTAAAGATAGTGTCTGCTAATCCTCAGCTACAACCTTTTTCTCAGATATTCTTCAAATACGGTGTGTTGATCTCCTGTAGTTAAATGTATTCAAACCATTCTAAATCAGTCTGGTCATACACACTTATTAGAATCTTTTTGGTGAGTATTGGTGGTCTCCTGATTCAGCTAGGAAGACTAGACTATGCTAATTAATAGATCCCAGAAGGAATAATTGTTGAAGGGCAATAAGTCTATTTGTAGCTCACAGTACGGTCCAAGTAAATATTACTGTTTGGCTTACACATGATGATTCAAGGACCCGGGCTCCTTCCACACAGGTACCATTCCCTAGGGCTCAACCCTGTCTCTATCCAGCCGATAGGAGAGAGAGGTTCTGCATCTACTTCTTGAAGCCATGAAACAAAATGACACACATCGTTTGCTCTAGACTGGCTCGACTTCGGCTGCATTTGAAGACCCTTCGTGCAGTTGAGGAGAGGCTGGTAAATGTAGCTGAAGTGTGTGCCCCCGAAGAAGAAAGTGAATTTGGGGAAGAGTTCACAGTGAGTGTCAGTATTTAGAGGAAAGTCAAGGTTATAGCCCTCCTCTCCAATGACCCCCGTACAAATACGGAAGCCTGCTCAGACCACTTTTTGCCACACATATATTTATTAACAATCGGCCCTTAACAATGACAGTAAAATCCCAGTTCTCTGCCCTTTTAGGTGTTGCAGCCACAGCTGGCATGAAGGAGTGCCTCTGAGATAAACACAACGCTATTCTAGGGGCAGGACTTCGATTAACCTGAGTGATGGAATCTGGCAGCCAAGGTCCAGACCGCTGCCTGGATACAGTACTATTCTGAAGTCAAGCCTCACAAGCCATTTTACTAGACTCTTCTAGTATGAACACATCGGAATATAGGTTGTCTCTATATTCTACCCAATCCACACATCTTAAGCACCAGTAACTTCGTTAACCCAAACCCTCACCTCTTAACACCCATTTTGCCAATTATAAAAACTGCTAAGGTGAGTGCGGTGATAAAAATGACGAAAGCAGCCACCCTGAGATGTGGCCTTCTGATGACACACTAGCTAACTCCAGCTGAAGTGAATATTCCTAGTTACATAACTAATCTGTTCGAGAAGAAACAGGTAACTCAGTTACCTAGTGCCCATGCAGAAATACGTTTATGATAGTCAACATACCATTATGAAAAGTAAATTTAGCCTTTTATTCAAATATCCCTCTAACAGAGATGCCTACCCGGGAAGGCTTCCCTATAATAAACCACCTACTTGTAATTCTATGGTTTAACGTGTAATAGTTATTTGAAATATGGAATGTTGACTGGAAGCCAAGCAGCTGTGCTGTGCTATGTGGAAGTTGTAGATTCCTGCCATTATTTTTTCTCTCTTCAGAGATTAATAGGGGACAATGACTTCCTGATTCAATAATCCTCAGAAAAGAAGGAAGTAATGAAATGTTAACATTCTTCAGCGACTTTGCTCTTGGAAAACATCCCAAAGCCACTGGGCGTTGATTGATCATCTCCCCGGGGGTGTCTTCCGGGTGGTTTTGTACCAAATACCTGTGTTTATAGGTTGTGCTACGAGGAGGCGCACGTCCCTGGGATGCAGAAAGTATCCGTTATGAATGTTATTCATACATTTTTTCAAATATGAGAAGAATTCCTGTCTTTTCACGATGGTCTTTTGTCAGTGTTTTAGCACCGTCGCTGGTGGGGTAGGGAAAAGAGGCTCTGTTTCCCCAAAATGCTACTTGAAGTGACGTTTTCTAGATTCTCGACAGAGGGTTTGTTTCTAAATTGGAGTATTTGTTTTTAAGTTCAGTGGTGGTGTCCCAAAGGGATGTCGGAGACCACCCCACTCGTGCGGGGGGCCGCTACCTTCATAGGCTGTGATTTTCACCATGGCAATGGGAATAGAATTTCCAGCTCTCTCGGAGTTCTGCATTCTTAAGTAAGCTTGCATAATACTGCTGGGGACAAAGCAGTTGCCTGCTGAAAGCCAAATGGATGAATAAATTTCGCCTCAGGATTTTTGAACTGTCGTGAAAGACTTTTTTGTTTCTTGGCTTTTTTTTTTTTAAATCACAGAAAAATTTTTCTTCAGACGATATCCTCGTTATCCACAAGGTGATGCATCATTCAGATAGGTACCCATTTAGCACGTAAAAGTTATAAAGTATGTGGGTATCTGAACAATGACTTCCAGTCTATGAAATCTTTAAAGAAATTGTATCTTACATAAAATCTCCCCTAATTTTAATCGTTTGTCAGGCATTCGGGGCTGACCATTCTCCAGCACAGGACTGTTGCGTCTGAAACAAAGATGATAAACTCCCCAGAACCCGGTTAGAGATCTTGCCATGCTATTGAATAGCATTGAACAATATTGAATTATTCTTGTTCGAGAAGGTGCCCGAGGCCCTAAAGCACCTCTTGTTATAGAGTAAATTATTGTGGATTGATTTTGTGTTGTTTTGTCTTTATCGCATTATCTCTTTCCTAACCAAATACCGGTTTTAAATACCATTGCCTGAAGTCCATTCTGAGTTTTATCCAAAGAATGTAATGGTTACTTTAGGAAATGTAAAGAGTTATTGTGTATGTTGAACCGTCGTGTTAGGTTGTGGGAGGCAGAAGGCAGGCATTTAACTCCGTAAAGACTTCTGGGCCCAGAGACGTCTATCTATGAGTCTCTAAAGTCCATTAGGGCTTCGAACACTATGTAACCCCAAATGCCTATCATTTCTGGTCACACCCAGTATCTCAGTTCTTCTCAATTTGAACCATAAAGCATTTAGGTGAGCCAAAGAGTTATATCCTGGAGAGAAAGCCCACTTAGAATTATTAATCAAAAAAAGCATTTTGTCCTGTAGATCTAGGTGACACTGTCAACGTCAGCTCCTTAAGACTGCAGATTTCTTGTATTTTACAACACACTTTCCCACGATGGCACTTGAACACACGACCACTTTCATTGTCGTGATGGCTCTTTAGAAAAAAATTAAGGATGACTTTGTGTGGAACAAACCAAATGAGAAGGCCTTCTTTTCTTAAAGACAACCAGTGTCTCCAAACGGAAAAGTAATAACACGGACTTCTCATCCCTTCCATTACCGTTACAAATATTTCCTTGAATTTTATTTCCGGTCATGCTGCCGGAAGCTCCAAACTGGACCTGCTTCCCTTTTCTTGAGGTTGGCAGGCAGAATGTCATTTGATGGCTTCAGTGGGTTGTCTTTTGTGGTCCACTTCTATTTGAATTTGATTTTTATTTTTTACAATAGCTCAAGCCACAGCAGTTCTGTCTGGTCATAGGGTTAAAGGTAAGGGATAGCATTTACTGTGTATTTGGCGCAAAACGCAGGGAAGCACCATAACAAAAACTGAATGGGTCCAGACGGTGGGAGGATGCGTTATTCATGAAAGCATTTATTTGCCCGAAATGAGGACTGCCGAGTCTCTGGGTATATATAATTGGTTATATATAAGCAGTAATACTGGAAGATCCGTATAAGGAACAAATAAATTATACTTAATTAAAGTGATTATGTTAGGAACTTTGTAACATTGTTTTTAATTTCAGGATGAAAAGTTATCTGCATTCCTATGAATAATTTTCTAGCCTTCTGGTCTGCTAGTCTGTGGTCAGGTTTCTGTCCACATTGGGGCAGTTTAGTTTCGTCTATAGGTTTAGGTTAGACCACCAAAAATTTGTCGTTAGGTAAAATAGCAATTTCAGTTTATGTAACTGACTTGTTAATAAGCTTAGCAAAAGCTCAGCTATTTCTCAGCATAATTGAATAGTTTATTCAACAGTTTTTGGCATTTCTAGGATTACACATATATTGTTTTTTAATTAATTAATTTATTCATTTATTTTTATTTGAGTAAAGTTGACACACAATGCTATGTTAGTTTCAGGTGTACAACATCAGTGATTCAAGAACTTTGTACGTTACAATGTGTTCACCACAAGTGTAGCTGCCATCTGTCACCTCGCAACCTCGTTACAGTACTAGCAACTATATTCCTTGTGCTGGACCTTTTATCCTAAAAGGATATTTTTTGTTTATTCCATAAGCAGAGCCTGTATCCTCCACGCCCCTTCACCTGTTTTGCCCATCCACCTACCCCATTCTTCTCTGGCAACCATCAGTTTGTTCTCTGAATTAATGGGTCTGTTTCTGCTTTTCGTTTGCTTATTCATTTCTTTCCTTTTTTTAGATTCCTCATATTAAGTAAAACCTCGTGGTATTTGTCTTTCTCTGTGTGACTTACGTCATTTAGCATAATACTTTCTAGGTCCATCCGTGTTGTTGCAGATGACAAGATCTCATTCTTTTTTATGTCTGGGTAATATTTATGCACACACAGACACACACACACATCTCAGATTTTCTGTATCCATTTGTCTACTTACTGATGGACACTTGGGTTGCTTCCACATCTGGGCTTCCATAAATAATGCTGCAGTAAACATAAGGACAAATGTCTCTTCTAATTAGTGTTTTCATTTTCTCTGGTAAACGCCCAGCAGTGGAATTGCTGGGTCATACAGTTTTTCTATTTTTATTTCTCTTTTTAAAGTTTATTTATTTATTTTGAGAGAGAGAGAGAGAGAGAGAGAGCAAGCAGAGGAGAGGCAGAGAGAGAGGCAGAGAGAGAATCCTAAGAAGGCTCTGTGCTGTCATCTCAGGGCCCACACGGGGCTCGATTTCACAATCACGATCTGAGCTGAAACCAAGAGTTGATCGCTTAACTGACTGACCCCCCCACCCTCGGGCACCCCCGGTAGTTCTATTTTTAAATTTTGAGGAAACTCCATGCTGTTTTCCACAGTGGCTGAAACCAGTTACTTTCCCACTGACAGTGCCCAAAGGTTCTTTCTCTCCACATCCTTACTTACTTACTTTCACTCTATTTTGAAAAGGGTTTACGATAGCCGAATGTAAGCATCCCGCTTCATATTGTGGCAGGTACAGAGACAAGTGGTCTTTGGCAGCCATGTTCACTCCTTGGTTACTATGCAGAAGGAAAGCACAGTACCGGACACTTGGCTCCAGACAGGGCATCTGGCACCTTTGGTTAGATCTCAGGAGGGAAATGCCCGTTTCCTCCAAGAAACTCCAGTTCTGTTTACCTGTCTCTAATAATTGGTTTGATGCCTACTTAAATAAGGCAGCTTCTGTAAAGTGGTTCTTGAAGAAAACATTGGTATGTCCTAAATCAGTTTAATAATCATGCGCCAGTTACATATTCTGTGTATTTATGTACATGGACGAATCAGTGAATATTAAGGTAAAACACCCTTTTAGAACAAATGTTTATTATGTAGAAAAGAAGCACTTTTCAGAGCTCATGGCGTTTATTTCCTACTGACAGCTCTGATCTTTTTTTCAATTGCAAATAGATATTTTCTAAAGCATTTTGGAGTCATTTTCCTTAGCGAAGTTTTGACAATGTGACCGAATCCTTCCAGTGTTCGATTCCTGTTGGGCCCATGCTCCATTTGGCATTGACCTGGGAAGGATCAAGAGAAGGTAGTGAAGACGTTTGTAGCTAAAGATCTGGAAAGTGGAAACCTCGCCTGCAGCAGAGTCATGCCTTAGCCCGCGCCAGGGTTCATGCTGAGCTTTGTCTAGCTGACGGGGCATCAGGAGGTTGGTCCGGGAGAACCAGATGCCACCCTAGAAATTCTCAGGCATAAGATTGTTACAGTAGTGGACAGAATGGGAAAATCATTAACTACTTGGTCAGCACAGCCTTTTTTTTTTTTAAAGGGAAGGGATTCAGACTCCAATGAAGGAATTAAGTATCTCTGAAACACAAGTACTATGGAAACAGTCAAGAATATTAGCTCCAAGCTTAATGTGCGTTGCAAAATGCTGGCTCGTAAAGGAAAATTAAATAAATGTATGACTTTATTCTGGAGACCTAGGCTACAAGGCCACCTTGTTTGGAGGACATGATCTTAACGTCCATGTTGGCCTAGTAAAGGTCAAAACAGAACTTCCTTGGTGTGTCGATGATGGGACTGAGGAAAATCACCCAGGGTCTCTTGCAGCCCAAGAGTTTACCTCTAGGCTAAAACCTGCAGTTGATATTAGAATGTAGCTTCAAACATCTATTTGTCGGCATGGCCACAGAATTGTTTAAGGTCATTTGGTTGTTTTCCTAAGTAGACTTATAATTTTAAAAAAATTAAATGTACAGTGTTGAAGAGAATCACCCCATAGTATTAACTGTTTTTGTGTAAAGAAATCTGAATGCATTTGGAAGCTTAAGTGTTCAAGTATCTTCACTGACACCCATGATTAATTAAAAATGGGTGATTGATTGGGGCACCTGGGTGGCTCAGTCGGTTGAGCATCTGAATTTGTCTCAGGTCATGATCTCACAGTTCATGAGTTCAAGCCACACATCAGGCTCACTGCTGTCAGCTCAGAGCCTGCTTGGGATTCTCTGTCTCCTTCTCTCTCTGCCCTTCACCTCCCTTCTGCAGTCTCTCTTTCAAAAATCAATATTTTTAAAGAAATGGTAATTGACTATTTTATTCAGACTTGTGCTTTTCAGTTTAAATATTAATAAGTTTATAAACAATATTGAATCAGTTGATATAAGTTAAGATTCACTATGGTTAAGGTTTAATCTGTCACATTTATAATAACTGGCTATAAATGTGGCGGAGTTTATTTGTACTCAAACAATTCAAGGAATGAAGGAAATTAAACATCGTACATTTGTAAATGTAGTTTAAAATGTTTGCATTTGGTTAAATTAGTAAACGAGAGTGGTCTTCGATCAAAGATCCCTTGAGAGAAATTGTTAGTAGTTGATAAATTTCTCAAGAGACTAAAAAGATTTTATGAACTGGATTTAGACACTTCACAGAATGTTTATTTTTTTAGAGTAGCTTCTAGGTAATCTTAACCATGCACAAAAACCACCCCGAGACAGACTGAGTCGCACACTCCTACTGACCTGACACAGTTCTTCCTCAAACGGCATATTGTTGACTGGAAAGAAACGCACCCAACTGGACAACACCCTAGCTAACAATCTCAAGCCTTCCCTGGCAAAGAGTATCTGCTGCCTTCTAAGACACGGGCCTGAGCGGGACCCGAGTGAAGCTGTGTGGATCGCCTTATTGTCGTTCCCCATCCATCCTGAGCTCTGGGGAGCTTGGTGACAATGTGGGAAAATAATGCCAGTCACACACACGTGGCCTCTTTAATGTTACCCATTGTAAAAATAGTTTGGACAAATTCTGTCCGTTGCTTTAGTAGGATGAGTCCCACCGTTACCTCAGATTTAGCTTCGAGAGAGTGCCGTCGCTGTCTCCACGCAGCTTAGACTAGTCTCGCGTGTCCTTCATCAGTACTTTTACCACATGCCTTCATTCATTCCAGAGCTCCGTAGAATGTATTCATCCTCTCTCTCTGGTGTGGCCGGTGAATGCTACCTTAATTCGGAGCACCTGCTTACGTCATGAGGCAAAAGGGCCTGAGAACTTCTTTTGGTCTGTTTGTTTACATGTTGGCTTGATGAAATTAGCAAGAACATTGATTGCCCCCTGTCTCCAATTTGGGTTCCGAAATTATCTATTCATGCCAGATGCAGGAATTGTGGTTTGTAGAGACAGCTCCCAAATGTTTACATCGTCAGGGATTTGGGTGGAAGAGAAGGATAAGAATGTGAGGAGAATAAATATTTTCAAGCACCCAAACAAATCTGTTTCTCCTAACACAGCTCTATGATTCATCAGGCTAATCATTGACAAATCGTCCCAAAGGCTTGATCAAAATTAAATAAAGGTGACAATCACTTTTCAAGATGGAGATGTTTCTTTCCCATTTTATGAGCGAATCTAGTCTTCCGATTCACAGAAACAAAAGGCTTCTGATTTAGGCAAATGCTGCTTAACGTTCAGGACTACTTGCTGGGTAGTAGAATTCAAGCATCTGAGCTAAAGAAGGCAAAGTTGGGATGGTTGGCGGCAGCCTGTGCTGTATGACATAACATGCTGTGTGACTGTCTATGCCCAAGTTCACTCACAGAAGTCGGGGAGAGCAAATGTCCATGCATATGTGTCACTCATCACCTTGCACTCACTGTCACTTCGGGTAAGCCCTTGTTTTTTGATTCTGCCTTATTCAATTCTCTTATGATTCCATGGGCATTAATCCTACTTCCAAATAGATAACAATTCCCTCCTGTCATTCCCAAGTACTTGTTAGAAAACTGATAACATTTATCTCTCAAACGTTTGGTTAGTTGGCTCATCTGTAATTGGAGGAGAAAGTTTCAGTGAAGGTACATACTGATTTCATTGACGTCTTCATTATTGACAAACACGTATTGAGCACCTGTAACGTACCAAGCGCAGTCCTAGCTGCTTCAGATGCTGAGATTAAAAAAGCAGTCAAGGCATTGGCCCTAATAGCGTGTCTAGTCAAAGAGGCAGATAACACCAAAACAAAAATGGCACAGCTAATTAAAATAGGAAAATGTCGAGAAACCTCTAAGACACAGGAAAGTCAATGGTAGAGGAACCTAAATTTAGGTGGAGTGATTAGTGAAGTCTGTACTGAGTAAAATACACTGTGGGGCGCCTGGGTGGCTCAGGCAGTTAAGCGTCCGACTCTTGATTTCAGCTCAGGCCATGATCTCATGGTTTGTGGGATGGAGCTCTATATTGAGCCCTGAGACTGCTTGGGATTCTCTCTCTCCCCCTTTCTCTCTGCCACTCCCCTGCTCATATTCTCTCTCTCTCTCTCTCTCTCTCAAAATAAGTAAACTTAAAAAGAAAAGAAAAATAACATTGAAGCCAGTGGTTCCCAAGTGACTGCTCAATGGAATGAATCACAGAGAATCTTTTAAAAATACTGATGCCTGGCCCCCACCACCAGACGTCCTGATTTAGTTTGTCTCTAAATCAGAGACCCAGAGTGTGGGGCTGTTTAGAAGCTGTGTGTGGTATTCTAGTGCACAGCAAAGTTGGGAACCAGTGATTTAGCTGAGACCTACAGGGTGCGTCAGAGTTGACCAGGTGAAGAATGGAGAGGGGACCATAGCCGCTCGAAGCAGGAAGGATTGCACGCAGGGAATGAAGGAAGGCTCTTTGTTGGATCAGGGTAAAAAAAACGGGGCAGTTGTCACCTGACCTAAGCCAATCTGGCCATGCAGGACACCGAGGTTAATTTCGTTAGATCATAGCAGTTCAGGTGAGAGAAAGCCACTGCCTTATCACCTGACAGGTTATAAAACATGTCGATTTCAAACAACATTTTATCGCACGTTTGTTTAATAAACAGCCTCTAGTAAAGCAGGCACAAAACAGTCCATACACTTTGTTCCTTAAGCTCTATAGAGTCTCAGCTCTCTGCATCTCTAGGTATGCTGACCTTACCTTGTAGGAGAGGGATACTTGTGACAAACTACAGCGTTTACAAAGCAGGCCTCCGAGCTTCCTACTTGGTATCAGAAATCAGAAATCCTTCTAAAGCAATGACTGGGCTCGAATCCAACCAGGGATCAGCCCACAGACCCCGTTCCTCCAAGAGGTGCAGGAATCAGGTCTCAGGGCTGCAGGAGCAGACCTAGCTGGTTTCTTGCACCTTCAGGCAACAGGGGAGGATGGCTAACGTGTTTTTTCTCACACATCTATTTTGAATATCTGAAATATCTGCATATCTGAAATGTCACCGAGCGAGATCATGTTATTACATCCATCAGGCTAATTAACAAAACATTACTTTCACCAATAAAAACACACTGTTGATGTTTATTTGATATTGCCAACGTTTCCGCTCTTGATTGTTATACAAGTCACGGAAGGGCTTATAGTAACAGCCTCTAGACTGTGGCTCTTTCTGAACAGATGTTACTTTCACTCTGGCCTGGGGACTCATCCTAGCATGTTAGCTAGTGACCCCTGGGCGTGAAAGTTTAAACCGACTAGCATCACACCGATTATAATGAAGTAGGTTACAGGCTTTGTAACAAGGGAGTGATGGTCATCTCGAAGCCTGGAAAGATTAGAAAGGAGGCAGGGATGAAATTTTTCTCGGATGAGAAAGCTGACACTGATTAACTTCCCTTCTCGCCTATTTCTTGAACACGAGAGCTTATCGAGCACAAGGACAGAAACTTGGAAATAAAGGGAGAAACCGAGAGCTGGTTGGCTATTCCCTTTTCTGAACTGGCCAACGCCTCCATTGTCTGGCTCCGCGAATGACTTGAATTGCCACTTGAGAAACACATTGCTTCTCCCAGGTCTTAACAACGTATTGATCCTTATTTTTCCTTACGTCTCAATATCTGGGGATTTGCATATTATTCAGAAAACTCTTGAATGTCATTATCAAATTATCTTGCTCTCTCCCTGGGTCATTGCACGCCCTGCTGGGGGAATTCCTTCCAGGAGCCGTCGGCTCTTTTTCTGTAATGAGGTGCCATCTTTGATCGAGAGGAATCAAAGTGAGGATTTGAGTACCCCGGGACTCACAGCCCCAGCCTCCAGCACACTGCGAGAGCCGCTTTCCCACAGTTGGTTCAAAAGACAAGGCAGGGGTTTTGAAATCTGTGTTTGATTTCTTTTTGATACGGCTGGATTATGTAGCTTCGGCGGCTGGCCAGCCCTTTGTGTTGCTCGCCCGTAGTGAAGATATTTATGATGCCTCCTCCAATTCCAGCCATTCTTCCGCTTTGGTCGCCAGAGGCTTCTTTTGCTTTTTCAGGGCAGATGATTTTTGAGAGTCGCTTTTCATGAGTCAGCATTTTCTAAGCCGTTTTGTATTACGGAGAGAGCCTGTGACCGTGGCCTGCGTTGTCAATAGAAATATACTGTGGACCACATATGTCGTTGAAAATTTCCTGGGAACTATATTTTAAGAAACAAAAAGAAGCCTGTGATTAACTTGAATAATTTTTTGTAATCTAATATATCTAAATATTGTCATTTCAACATGTAATTAATATAAACATTATTAATGAGGTTTTTACCTTTTTTTTCATATTAAGCCTTGGTGATACATGTGTGTTTTACACGGTTAGCATATTTCCGTTTGGACTAGCCACATGTCACATGCTTCTCAGCCACAAGTAGCTAGTGCCTACCATATCGGACAGCGGAAGTTTACATATTATCCCCAAGAAGTCTGTTCTCCAAATACTCCATTTCCCATTCAGCTTATCATGTGGATTGATTTTTTTTTTCCAAGCATATGCTCAGATCTTTTCCTATTTTCCCAGCGACTCTGTGACCAGTGGCTCCTGTTTTGGGACAACGGGGTGAAGGGGATTGCTGGGGCCGAGCTCTTTGGAGTTCACACGTGTTACCCCGAAGCCTTTCGCCCCACACCCTAATAACCATTTTGGTTAGATGTTCACAGCAAGATAAAAGTGATGGGAATCAGACTGTTGGTTCAGGGCGGTAGAGCACTGGCCAATCAGGAAAAGTATGAGAACGATTTGGCAGTAGAGCTCATGCTACAATTGAGAAACCTAAATTAAAAAAAAAAAAAATTCAGAAGGAGAAGGCTATGCATGTCTATTTCTCCAAAATGCTGAGATTCTCAGGCTTGTCATCCCTCTGCTTTGGCACCGGTCTAATAATAACGCCTGGAAAGAACAGACACAAACAGAGAACGCCCCCCACTGCACACGGTATTGAAGCCGGGTCATGAGATGGTGAGGTCATGTTCCCCTGTGGCCTCCAGTCTCCCTGTTTGTGTGATTGCGAAACGGATGAACTTCCCCTCTGCGGTCGAGACAGCGAAGTCCTCAGTGTCACAGGACAGAAGTGGAGACGGAGGGGCACGCGGTTTTTTCTTGTTTGTGTAAGAGGGTTCACGCCAATGAGTTTGGCACTTGTGTGTGCCTTACTTTTTTTTTTTTTTAATTTTTTTTTAATGTTTATTTTTGAGACAGAGAGAGACAGAGCATGAGTGGGGGAGAGGCAGAGAGAGAGGGAGACACAGAATGTGAAGCAGGCTCCAGGCTCTGAGCTGTCAGCACAGAGCCCGACGCGGGGCTTGAACTCACAAACCGCGAGATCACAACCTGAGCCGAAGTCGGACGCTCAACCAACTGAGCCACCCAGGCGCCCCTTGTGTGTGCCTTTCTAAAAGTCTAAATAAATGTAAAATCTCCCATATTTGAGAGGACTTTGGGGGCTCTGTGACTGTGGGACTTCAAGTGCTCCGTGTGTCTGCTGTGATATTTGCAGTTTCACCCCACGAAGTGGGGAGGCCAGCACCTAACGTCACATGGACCCTATAAAGGAATCATCCAACTTAGCTTTCTATACATTAAGTATAGGATAGTGCGCTGTGTGTTTAAATGACCTTTTTCTACAATATTTCTGCCTTGTTTATATCATTGGTGGTCAGGCTTGTGGTATATGAGTCTGACACATAACATTGGAAAGGAACGAAAGAAGTTTAGGATGAACACAACAGTTGAAGCCGACAGGCTTTCTGGTGCTAGGAAGATACAGTCGGGTCTTACTAGTGCCGGTCATCCTTACAACGGTCCTTCTGAAACAACGCTGTCCAGGGGCGCCTGCGTGGCTCAGTTGGCTCAGCATCTGACTCTTCGTTTCGGCTCAGGTCATGATCTCACAGTTGTGGGTTTGAGCCCTGCATCGGGCTCTACACTGACAGCGAGGAGCCTGTGTGGGATTCTCTCTCTCCCTCTCTCTCTCTCTGCCCCTCCCTGGCTTGTTCTGTCTCTCTCTCTCAAAATAAATAAACGTTAAAAAAAAAAAACTAAAACAGTGCTGTGCGATAGAACTGTCTGCCAATAATGAAAACACGTTAACATCTGTGGTGTCCAGTACAGCTGCCACCAGCCGTGTGTGACAACTGAAGACGTGAAGTGTGGCTAGTATGGCTGAAAAGTTGAATTTCAATTTACATTTGATTGAACTCGGGCCAATCGTCATTTATTTATTTGTTTATTTGTTTGTTTGTTTTTATAAGTTAGCATTCACAGAAAATCCCAATTGAAGCAAAAGGTGTCATGCTGAGGTCCACAGTATTGCCGTTCTGTTTTTTAAATTTGATTGTCATTAATTCCACTTCACTTTGGGTTTGCTTTTCTGGATCAGTTTTTTTTTTTATGTATTTCTTTATTTTAAACCTGGAGATCGACATCCTTTGATCACGAGAGCCCCTCCTACCCCTTGCTGGTGCCGGCAATGATGTAATTTATCTTGCCCAAGATGCAAGAGGCAGGCAGCCTTAGGCAATATTAGACATAACATTTTGACTCTATGAATTTCTTTCTTTTCCACAGCTGAGCTTTGTAAAATCCAATCCTTTTGAGACCCCATGCTTCTCCCCCTTCCACAAACAAGAGGTCGTAATTCCTGCCTTGCCTTCTCAATTCTGCTATCTTTGGCTACTGCTAACCAAGAGGTACCTACATAAATGCCGTTGATAAGAGTTTAGAAAGAACTTGTGTACCTCCCTTCTAACTGTAGCTCCTTCTTAGTGACCGCTTTTTCCTTCTAATAAATGCTAATGAATGTAGCTTTCTTGCTCATTTAGAACCTTCTGTTTTAACATCCTTCTCCTCAAAGAGGCTAACCTTGGTTTTTCTTCTGAGGCTCTCAGATCATTTTGAGCAGAAATAAATATATCAGTACCACCTTTCACTGTGATCTCTATACCGTCTCAACAAGATGACTGTAAGTTGCATAGAAATGTGTTGGTTACCGATTTTAATATAAGCGGCAGAATAAACCAGATTGAGTGTTAAGCCATTTTGACTTGCAAGCACTTGTGTCGAAACTTCGAAAGCCTTTGGTTGGAATTTTTATAGCATCTGGGAAACGATAGGGTTTTTAAAATCTTGAATTCTCGCCCTAATTATTGGCTCGATGAAAGACTCACAGTGGTGGGGTGAGTTGGCGGCACGCATGTCAGATGATTGTGGGAGGTGCTCTGCTCAGGCAGAGGCTGGTGGCTTTTGGCTAAATGCCATCAGTCCATGGCATCCAAGAAGGCAAACTCATATCAACAAAGCTTCCAGGTTGGTAGAATGTAGCCCTTTCCTGAGTGGCCCCAAATACGAGCTGGTAAAGGTTGAAGTGTCTTACTCCACCCTGTACAGAAAAGCTTTAGCTCCTTAGCAAACTGAGAAATATAGAGATTAGTGTTTGTCATTATGGTAAGTTAAAGGTAGAGCCTCTGGGTCAAGTCCAGAGAACCCAGTGTTACATGACACTCTCATTTTCCCCTTTTAATAACTTCTTTCTCCAGAGAGCTCAAAGAAATCCACCGATCTTCCCTGAATCTTTGCCTAACATCCGTGAAGGTGCTTACTCAAGAATCTCAGTAAGAAAGCGGGCAAAGGAGAAACAGCCCGGTTGAAAGTAGGGGTTGGGGCTAAAGTTCTTTTCATCTTCAGTTTCCCTGAGTGAGGGACCTCGTGGCGCAACGGTAGCGCGTCTGACTCCAGTTTCCCTGAGTGTTTCTCCTCCGTGTCTCTGAGCCGTGGCTATCCTGGGTGGATGGAAACCATCTGAAAACTGACCAAAAGACTTGCAAAAGGTATGTGCAGTGACAAGGGGTCTGCTGAGATGCTGAGATCCCACCGCCACCCCAAAACACAGTTTATGGCATTCTAATGCTACTTGGCAAGGCTCTTCCTACTCTCTCTCCCTCTCTCTCTGTACACACACACCCACACACACACACACTCATGCACACTGAGTCTCCTAACCCTCTAGATACAGGAACACAGGCTTTAAATAAATGGTAATTTCAGAATACATTAAGTCTTTCGGAGAAGCCTTCCCTGGCCCAAAAAATGAGGTGGGGGTGGGGTAACAGGGATAATTTCCTTCTACTAACCAGGAGCTGCCAGAAATAGGGTTCTATGGAAACATGAACCCAGCTTCAAAATAAAAGTCTGTGTATTGGAAGGAGAGCGATCGGACCATGCCGAACCCCAGAATAAAGAGGAAGAAAACAGGTGGCCAACCTTGAGATGAACCCGAGAGAAGGGGGAGATCCGACCTGACTTCACCTCCTTCATGGATGGCTTGCAAGGATTAATTAAATAAAAGTCCGTATGTTTCTTTAAGCCCTTCAGAGAGAGAAGCTATTCCCATATGAATTATGAGGACATCACTAGCAGCTCACATGCCAAGCACGCGTGGTTAACTGTGTCTGAGGCGTCAGAGTGCTTTCTCCAGATTCTAAAGATGGCCATCCCTGCCTGACCTTGGTTCTCGGACCCGGCGGTGAGGCAGAGATTTATGGTGCCGCATGGGACGTCTGAGTGCGGCCTCCTCCTCGAACCTCGGCCTTGTGCTTGGAGAAGCTGGAGCCCCTGTGTGTGTCTGTTTGGGGAGGCATTTCCTTAAGAGACATATCCTGTGGGGGTGGGGATTAAGGGCCGGAGTCGGTTAGTGAACCGAGAAAAGAACTTTCTATATTTTTTAAAATGTCCTTTCCTTTATCAGCATCTTGCCTAAGAGGGCAAAATAATGAAACAGTGAGAGAAGTAAATACTTTTGACTGGGAACACTAGTTTCCCAGGGTTGCTGGAAGAAAGGGTCACAACCTGGAGGGTTTAATCCCACAGACAGTGATTCCCTCGCGGTTCTGGAAGCTGAAATCAAGGTATGGGCTGGGCTCCGCCTCTTCTGAAGGTTCGAGGGAGGAGCCCCTCCTGGCCTCCTCCTGGCCTCCGGTGGCCCCACGTGGTCCTGGCTGGTGGCAGCCTGACATCCCGTGTCATCTTCTCATGCCATCTTCCCCCTGTGACCAGGTGTCTTCTTCGAAGGACACCAGTCACGCTGGACGCAGGGGCCGCTTTGCTCCGCAGTGACCTCATCTTCACTAATTACCTCAACCACAACCCCGTTTCCAAATAAGGCCACATTCTGAGGGACTGGGAATAGGGACATATGTCACTGGGGGGAGAGGGGACATAATTCAGCCCGAGATACCAAGCGAGGGTAGTTTCCAAAAATATTGAGGAGCTGAACTTTTCCCTCGTATAAAAGATCATATGGACGCCCAGTGTGAGAGCAGGAAAAACAGTGCGGCCCGGGGAAGGAGCAGTGGAACCCTGGGCCTTTATCTCTCCTGAGATCCCCTTTCCCTCCAGATCTCCTGGCCCCTTTCCCCCGCTCCTGTGCATGCCCTTTAGACACCACGAGATCCCCTAGGGCTTGGATGGGCGCACACGGCATAGAAAGCTAGATGTCCCGTTGGGTTCCCTTCTCAAGTAAAATCCCATTCCTGTACAGCAAGCAAATCTCCGGAGCTTGCATCCTAAAAATAGGCTCTTTGCAAAGCTTGTTTCTTTTGAAAGCAGTTGCATTTCCTTTGTTTATTGATTTTAGTACGAAGGAAATAGAATCTACTGGGAAAGCAAGCCGTCCCCCAGGGTCACCTACTGTCACCACCAGCAGCCGTTCAGAGTCGGGTAAAAACCTGAATACGGGTCCGGGAGTGAGTTTCTTTTCCCCTCAAGTTGAACATCTACAGAAAATCGTGGCCCGCAGTTCCCGCTGCGGAATCTAAGTCCGGCCTTTCCTAAAGATTGGGAAAGTTGGCACTCATGGTGGGAGGGTTGAAACAGACTGACTCGCAGCTAGTCCCACCTCTGGGGGGCGCCAGGTCCACCCAGAGAACCAATGACTCCCCAGTGGCAACTCTGAGGGAGACTCCGCACGGCACCCGCCCCAGTGATGGAGCCCTTGGCGACAGTTGCCCGGGACCCTGGGAAGAACGCAGATCCACTCGTCAGCCTTTGGGAGGCCGTGGATCCCTTTGGCAAGGAGAAAGACTGTGTTTTTCAGAGGCTAGGAGGAGCAGGCTCTGGGAAAGAATACACAAAATAGCCCAAGGGGGAAGTCCTAATGTTAACTCCATAAAAGGCGGCTTTAAATGGTCTCAGCCGATCCATATTTTTAGCAAATTGTTTTGACTCAGCCTGCCTGACTACAGGACTATTGCCAGAACCAGCGACGAAAGGGAGATGAACACGGTGTTGTGATGCTTCTCTTTCTGCCTCCCTGGGATCCCTTGCCGGTACGAATCGTGCTCCGCAGACTGGTTAGCACCAGCCCAGGTCGGCTAGGGAGAGGAGGCGTTTGTCCAAGGTGCTCTCCTCCCTTCATGACTGAGCTAGAAATTTCCATGTGGGGGACAGGTCCCCCGGAGGAAGCCCGGTCTGAGCCATCGCTCTCCCACCCCCGGAGACTGCCCTCAGGCAGGCGGTGGCTGGCCCGGTGGGACAAGGTGGCACGTTCGGGGCCCGCTGGGGAAGTCTGCGTCTCCCTCATCGGGGCGTGCCGGGTGACCTCTGGACGTGTTTGAATGTGATGTGTCCCGTGCCAGTCACACCTCAGGTGCCCTCTTGTCTGTGCAGTAGTGCGGTATTGCTGAAAAGAGTTGTGGACGGAGGGATAAGGAATATCATTGCATTTCTGATTCCTTTACTAACTGTGACTGCGAGCATGTCCCTTAGTCATCTTTTTGAGTGGCAGCCTAGATTCATTCCTGTAGCTGAGCTCCACATACACCAAGAGGGGAAGGGGTGGTGTGCCGTGTGCGTGTGCGAAGGCACAGAGTGAGCACCACGTATCTTCTGGCCCACGGACAACTTACGCCATTTTGGAGACACCATTTTTTTTTTTTTAATTATTTTCAAATTGGTTTACATATAACACCCAGTGTTCATCCCAACACATGTCCTCTTTAATGCCCGTCACCCCCTCTCCCCCCTCCCTCACCCCCTCACCCTCAGTTTGTTCTTAGTCTTTGATAGTCTCTTATGTTTTATCTCCCTCCCTCTCTGTGGCTTTTTTTCCTTTCCCTTCTTCCCCTCCCCCCTGGTTTTTGCTTAGTCTCTCAAAATCCACCTATGCATGGAAATATATGGCATCTGTCTTTTTCTGACTGACTTATTTCACTTAACGTAATACCCTCCAGTTCCATCCATGTTGCTACACATGGCCAGATTTCATTTTTTCTCATTGCCACGTAGTAGTCCATTGTATATATGTGCCACATCTTCTTTATCCATTCATCAGTTGATGAGCACTTGGTCTCTTTCCATGATTTGGCTATTGTCAAAAGTGCTGCTATGAACGTTGGGGTACACGTGCCCCTATGCATCAGCATTCCTGTTGGAGACACCATTTCTTATACAAAAAATCAAGTTATCTGTGGAGTAGACTGGAAAATCCCTTGATAATTTATCAAGTGGAAAAAGCCCTGTTTCAGAGGAGGACCAATTGAAGGCAAGACCCCTGACTCCATAAGGTATGAAGTTCTCTCCGCTTCTTTAGGAATATTTTGATGGAAATGTTTGAGAAGCGCTAGATGAGGTCATCTTGATGGTCCTTTTCATCTCTTATATTTGAGAGCTTATTTTCACGACCTTAAGGTCCCTCTGCCCGCTAAGTAAAGGCCAGCTTCCTTGGTGCGGAATTAGTGACCTCCGGCAGAAGTCACTGACCCCATCCCAACTGCCTGGCCACCGCTCTCCTCTCCTCCCCGATTCCCACCTCGGTCTATGTTTACCTTCCGCAGACTTGCACCTGCCCTTCTCCACGCCCTTCTCTTCACCCAGGATGACCGCGTCCGCTCATTAAAACCCCACTCACCCTGCAAGGGCCACCTTCCCTTATTTCCAGCCAAAACGTAACTGATTTCAATGGCGGCTATTGGTTTTGCCGCTAACACGGAACAGGTACAAGCTTGAGGTGCCGTTTCTGTGTGACTTTTCTTCCTCTCAGGCACTAGAGCGAGTGGATCTTCTTCAATGTTTTAATTCCAAATGCTACGCTTTGCATTAATCTACAGAGATTAATAATGTTTTACTGTTTTCTCCCTCTCTCCCCCTCTCTATATATGTATGTATATGGCATTTCTCTACCAAATTATTTATTATTGTATGTCATGCTTCGATCCCTGGGTGTACACCTGATGTTCAATGCTAAATTCTTTATGTAGAACTCCTATTCATGTAACTAGATCGTCAGGCTAAGCATGGAATTCCTGCTTCTGTCTTCTGCAAGTTCTACTCTGAAAGATGCAACATTTACCCTACCCGTTTGGGGGTTTGTCTCTACCTTCATTTTATTAAGCCTCTTTGGAGAATCTACTTGAAAAAGATAAAATGATTTCATCGTGATTGCTTACCATATAGTATTTTAAATATTCAGTGGTTTTTTCCGTTGTGAAATACTTTGTGATCATGTTTCGATTTGTGTTTTTAAATATTTTATATTTTCTAAATATCAGAAAGACACCTAAGACAGAATGTGGTACTTTAAAAATAGAATTAAAGTAAAAAACAACAGTAATGAATTGACTGGAAACAAATTTTCCAGTACTTTCCAAACTTGTTTGGAACTGATTAGTAAATCACAGATGGAGAAGTAAAAAGTTTCAGTTATCCTTGACATTTCAAGAGGGAAGGAAAACAGAAAAGGAAAATCATTATAGCCGTCTCAAAAGAAATTGCTTCCAAATTGTTGTCTGTCAGCTATTCCAGATGGCTTTACTGTGTTTCAGTGGAATTGATGGTATTCTAAAAAGACCTCAGGAAAATAAATGAGATTTTTCTTCCCTGATATCCCTGAAGGTAGAAGAAATGTCTGTCTTAAGTCCATTGGCCACCTGTACCACCTCCATGGCACCCATCAAAGATTTTATAGTATGTTCATACTCTCCAGTTGTTTTTTTGGATAATGTATATCCTCAGCAGGAAAGTTAGTAGAAACCTATTATAAATGTCTTAAAATCTAGTAATAAAAATGTGCGTATATAATCTGTATATATTACACTCAAATAATACTAGAGGCTACGTGTGAAATTATATATGGCTGTGTATATGTGTACAAGTGCTTATATATGTTTGCATATATATATAAGCTTACAGCAGCTGTATGTATGGATTTTATTCTATTTTACTGATGAGGAAACATGTCCAAGAGACGAGCAAGAGAGTTATCCAGGACCCCAAAACCAGAGGGGAATGTGGTCGTATGCCAAGACTGTACTCTGAGTCACCCCCCGACCCGGTAGCAGTGTTTGTGGAATGTGTGTAGTGTATGGTTCTCACAGTGGCATCAAAACCCATTGTAGAGACATAGGTTCAAGTCTCACCTCTGCTCTGGGAATTTGTCAAGACAAAAAATCGGGCAGCTTCAGGCTTTCATTTTTCTGTCAGGAAGCTAGCAAGTCCTAGCCGCCACCAGCATGTCTGGAACTTAAAGAGAAAGCGCCGTCTCACTGTTTGACAGCCTTGTTTTCATGACTACATAAGATTTCCGCCCCGGGTTCCCTCCATTACATGTTCGAACACCCTTTGGGTTTGCTTGAGCTTCAACCCTCCAAGCGGCTCGCTGTGGCAGGCTGTAAGCTGCATGGACGCCTCGTCCCTCTCGGTTTGGAGAAAGTCTTTCACTAACCACTCATTTCATCTCAGTAGATTTTACTACTACTTAAAAATATGCCTGGCATCCGACTTTAGGGCTGTCACGGGGCCTCTGATTAAAGTACGGAAGGACCTTAAAAATAAATAGGAAGATAAATCTTTCTTATCCTGACACTTTTTTTTCTAAGTCAGTAGAAAGAAATGAATGGGGTTTGGAGGCCTGGAATCCTGCCCGTCTGGGCGCTTGATGTGCTGGTTAAGGGCGCAAGTAAGGAGAGAGGTTCGCTCTGCCCCCCTCGATACCGTTGTGTCAGAACCGAAGCGGGAGCCTCCAATAGCCTGACTGGGAAGCTGGGAAAAGCCCCGGGAGCTCAGCGCTCCTTCGGAAGGTTTCTCCGAGTTCTCCACCGTCTCGGGTAATTTTATGATCTTAGGATGTCAGAATCCGGGAGGGTGAGATTTTCCTCCACATGCATGGTCCTCTCTCTGTGGCTTATTCTGAGTGACCGGCAGGGCCTCCTCTCCCTGTCATGGGCGAAACTGCCCAACCTGCCGTCTACTGGAGCAGCTGCCGTGTCCCCGGCAGTTGGCGCCCACGACTCCGGTCACCGTGCCGTCCCTGAGAGGCTCAGGAGACGCTATCCATGCTGGCCATGAGGAGGCCCTACGGCTCAATGCCAGCCATCTGCCCGAAGCCACCACCAACCAGGGCAGAGTCTGGTCCGCACCAGAGGGCGTCTGGCTCCCCAGCCTCCTGCCATTCCTCTACTGCAAGCTTCCAAGTCAGGACCCCATCTGAGTGAAAATCTAGCCAGGTCCCTTCTTCAGACGGTGACTTTTCATAATAATGGGAAATACGTTAATATTGGGTTGCCTGGCTGGCTCAGTTGGTTAGGCGTCCTACTCTTGGTTTGGACTCAGGTCACGATCTCACAGTTCGTGGGTTCAAGCCCTGCATTGGGCTCCACGCCGACAGTGTAGAGCCTGCTTGGGATTCTCTCTCCCTCTCTCTCTGCCCCTCTCTGCTCATACTCTGTCTCTCAAAATAAATAAACTTTAAAAATATATTTTTTTAAATATATTAGTATTTCTTGCAGCCATGTGAAAAGACTCATTCTCTACTCCCCCTCTCCTGCCGCCCCTCCTTCCAAGGGAATGCGGTTGCCCACATCCCACTGACTCCCCAGACACGCAGCCCTGTCCTCAAGCCCCAGACCCAGGGGTCCGCTGCAGCGGCTCACGCGATCTGCATGGAGCCAGGTCAGCTCGACCCCACCGTCGTCTCCATTCAAATGGGACACGGCCCCCAGATCCGCTCCAGTTCTTGCGGGAGACGGTGTGCCGTGGGAGCCTCTCCTCTGGCCGACTCTGCGCTGCCGGGCCTGGGGTCCCATCACTAGTGAGGCCGGTGGCAGCTCCCGCAGGGCCCCTGGGAGGATCACACAGTGAGCGCATAGGGGCATCCGTGCGGTTTCTCGCACTGAGAGCGCATCCCTTACAGGCCCGCGGGCAAGGGAGCGGACAGTTAGTGTAGTGGCAGGAATCAAAGCAAAGAGCTGTAGGCATGTCAGGGGAAGGGCTGGAGGTGGACGGGGACGTCATGATGTGTTACCTGGGAGACTCCGGACACATGTACCATCCGCCCCGCAATCCCAGAGGTCCCGCAAACCTGTCCCACGAAGCAGTGCGTCCTGGTGGCGGTGCACTTTGTCTCCATAGAGCCACTGCTCTGGAAATAGATACACATGTTCAGAGTACCGCCTTCCCCTTCTCTTTCCGCCTTATTTCATACGAGGGAATCTGCTTTGATACGCCCGCACTGTCTGGGACGTTTTATCTCATCCTCCCGACGACTCTGTAGAGAGGCACCATCTTATCGATGAAACTCTCAGGGTTCCGGTGTAAGAGACTTGCTCAGCCAGTACCTAGTAAGCAGCAGATCGATATTCGAATACAGGTCTGACTCCAAAGCCCTTGTCCTTAACAGTTTACCACCTGAATATTTATCTGACTGTGGGAGCCAGTTGGCCAGCGTGAAACTGCCCAGGGTCTGGTTTGGAATTGACATCGCATATTCAAAGCGGGGATGGGATAGGTTTGTCTGCAGCGTCAGTTTACTTACAGCTAGGGTTTTTGTTTGTTTGTGGACAGAGTATTGTTGGAGCCTAGTCCATTGCCCTCAGGACGCTTTCACGTTGAAATATGATGATTACGTTCTTTCTTTTCTTCTTCTGTAGAGGGAATCAGGCATGATTCAGTTTGCACAAAACAGCAGAGGTCCTTCAGAGAAGATGGGTCTGCTGAAAACTCTGAGCTGAGTGGCTGGCTGGAATGTGCTGGACTCCTTATATTGTTGCCATTCTGGGCTTTGCGAAATGCCTTGTGAAGTTCTGATAGTATTTCTGAGTTAAACAGGTGAAGCAAGCCAGTCCTGTCTTAGGCTGTAGGGTGGTTATTTGAGAAATGTGAAAAGTTTAGAGGTGTTCATTGCTCTAGTTTGGTATATAAATCACTTCCAGGTTGATGGGTCCTAACTTAGTAGCATCAGGTCATAAGGATGCAGTGTTGTGTCAGCTATGGCTTTTGAGTCAATTCTTTGTGTCTGCCTCCTAGCTCTGTGCAGGCTATATGGGCCAACGGGAGAAAATGGCAACAGTATGAATAATGAAAGAGACGCCGTATGTATCAGGGCTTGAAAGCTATTGTGGCAAGCGTCTCCCCTACCCCACCCCCCAAAAAAGATGGATCGATAGATCGATAGAAGAATGGAAAAATGGGTACATCGGTAATAAAGCAAACTTTAAAACCTAGTAATCATAGAATCTGGGTCATGGGTGTATGAGTATTCGCTGAACAATTTTTCCAACTTCTCTGTAAGTCTGATCACCTTCATAATATAGTGTTGGAGGAGAAAAAAGAATAGAATTATTCGTAGCTATAGAGATGCCGTTTGTTTCAGAAAATATATTTGCTGTCACACTGTGAGCGAGCAGTAAGGCAGAGCCCTAAAACCCTCTGTGGTTTTGTTTCTTTCTTTGATCAGTGCCTATACCTGCCAATGAAGCATATCTGAAACTGGAAGCTACAATAGAATGAACTGTTTGGCATTCTAAGGTAGCAGATAAATATCATTACTAATATCGATACATAACTACCATTTCCTGAGCACTTTATGCCAGGCACTGAACTGGGCACTTTTATTAAGCCATTTGCTTCTTAAGTAATCTCCACACCCAATGTGGAGCTCGAACGTACAACCCCGAGATCGAGAGTCACGTGCTCTACCAACTGAGCCAGCCACATGCCCCTTAAGCCATTAGAAATACTGATAAAAATGCTAAAGATATGGGTACCATTGGGTCTGTTATGCAGATGAAAATCTGAGCTCAGAGAATTCAAAGCTTACGCTCAAGGTCGCACGGCCCGTTAGGTGGTGTGTTTGCACCTGACATGATTGACATCGAAGCCCGTGCTATTCCCCCTTGACCCTCAGGGTCCACAGTGTGGTCCTGTACAGCCGTGTCTGTCTCACCAGGAGCCGCGTAGACTCACAGGAGATCTGGCCTCACCCCAGGACTATAGAACTAGAATCTACGTTTATAACAAGCCCCCAGCTGTTTCAGCTGCGGGTCAGTCTGAGAAGCACCGTACTGAGCCATGCTACTCTGGAAACGTGGGACTGTGTCTTTATTCCACTCCTGAAGCTGTGACACCTGAAACACCTTAGAGGCAGTGAAAATTCGCATTTTTGTCTGTTTGTTTCCACAAAGGCGTAGATTCAGCACTGAGCATTATTAATTCCCTTCCCAGCAGTGTCAGAGTGAAGACTGCCAACCAAAGCATAGACATAGGAGTCAGGAACCCCGAATCTGTGGCCCAGCTCTGCCTCTGGTTATCTCCTTGACGAAACTCAGATCTCCGCCGTCTGTGACTCCATTTTCCTTCGTCTACCAAGTGGCGACACCGGTTCTGGCTCTACTGACCTCCCAGAAAGGCCAAAAGTACCTTTACTTTTAAAAGTAAAATGCAACAAAAACCAAAAGGAAATGGAACAGACAAAGATATCATTAGCCTTGCAGTAGTGCATGGATTCTTTGCCTAAATGCGAGAGTCATCAGGCTCTTTTATTTGTTCCTGCTGAGATTTACGTGGCTGATAGGACTTTTGGGGCCAGCGATCATTCCTCACCATGCCAGGAATGCCCTTGCTGGAACCCTGCCTTCAGCCCATCTAAGAAAAAGACCTTCTCTGACGGCAGAGGACTCGATTGTAAGCGCTTGTGTACAAACACATATTGGCTCAAACCAAATCCTCCCGTCTCCTCCACACGCAGCAACAAAGTCGAAAGCTTAACGATATGGAGACGATTCATTGGACTCTTACCGAGAGGTACCGTGCCCGCCTCTTTGTACGCACTCTCTTGTTCAATCCTTGCAACGGCTCCAAAACATAGATATCTTTCCCATTTTACAGGTCAGGAAAGTTGAGACCTAAAGACCTGAAACGGTGGAACTAGAGTTTCTTAACTACTAGGGTTAGAAAGATGTTGCTTTCAGTCTGGCATAATTTACTGGAAAACTGTCAAAATTTCCGAGTTTCACGATCTGAAACAAATTTTTCTTCTACCTTTGATTGCCTGAGACTCTAGAAAGAGCAAAGATGACAAGTCATTCATGGCTGAAATTAGCTCTTGAAGTTTTTGCTCTGAGTGGAAGCAGGTATTCTGATGTATATCTCTTGTGTCTTCTGACCCGTGAACTGGAAAAGAAGAAATAATAATCAAGGAGCCGTTTGGGAAAGCGTTTTAAGAAAACCTAAAATATGTTCTCTACTGAAGGATGTTTTCAGCAAAGAAATAACCTTATTGTCATTTGTAAAAATAGTTTTGATAGTTCAGAAATGATCATATTTCTACTTTATATTTTAGCATTAAGTTAAGGTACGCTTTTCCTTGGCCAAACTTCTGATGGTGAAGAGTCCATTTTTCATCTTTATGCCTCGACGGGCCCTTCGTGGAGACAGCGCTTTGTGTGCCCGAGCTCACATCTAGGTTCGCCCTCACCGGCGCCCAGGGAAGGGAAAATCCGTCAGGCTCTCAAGAGCCCTTGCCTCCGGTTACAGGCAGTAGTAGAGTCAATCCTGGAGAACTGATGACTTGCAATCCCTCTTGTTCTTCTGCCCCATTCTTCTTCTTCCACTGATATGCAGAGTTCACACATGTGTGGATGTGGGAGGTGAGCCCAGGCTGGGACCGTGAACACTCAGGGATTTGGGACACATTAGAAGGTGGAGTTCAGCAATATTGGCTTAGAGTTCAGACAGACCTGGACGCAAGTCCCTGCCTGCATCTAGCCCTTAGTAGCTTCATGAGCGTGAGCCTGCTTCTTTAAGCCTCAGTTTCCTCCTTTGCTAAATGAAGGCAATGATATATTTTATATTATCTATTTCTATAAGTATTATGTAATCATATGTAATCATGCTATGGCTTTTATAAATACTAAATAAATAAATCACTGCTACTTAGTACTTTACAAATACCACAAACCAGTGAGTCAAATGCAAGTAAATATCTGGTAGAGTTTCTGGCTCTCCAGGAGATGTAATACTTATGAATACCTACAACAAGGTAGTAAGCACCAAAGAAATGGTGCAGACCGCCTCCCAGTAGGAGCTCGCGGGAGGGAGTAAAGCCTGTAACTCACTGTCAGGGCGGCCAGGGCAGGCTGTGTGTTGAGACTTCGAGACCTGAACAGCTAGTATTTTCATGGTGGAGCCTGAACATAAAGTAAAGAGAGAGTATCTCAGTCAAAAAGAAGGAATTCAACTTTCAGAAATGAGAGACTCCAAGACATACTGAAAGAACCCAGTCAGAAATGTCCTTTGGGACTGGTCAGAGCCCCTGAGCCACTTAACGAGCCCACCTGGACGCGGCCCTGTAGCGGCTGCATAGTTCAATGTTGGCACGTCTTTCAGTTATTTGAGACACAAGAAATACGGACTTGCAGGGGAAAAGTCCTACTTAGAAAAATACGATGTTGATGAAAGCCAGCGCGGCTGTGGCCGAACTCAGGGAGCAGGTGGCAAGTGTGTGACCTTGGAGTGGCCTTATGTCCAAGCATCAGGATCATGATAGGTGGAAAAGAGGCCTGGACTGGGATCCAGAGGCCCTGGGATTGCCCTAGACGAGCCTCTTCCATCCTCCATACCTGTTTCCAGAAAGCACTTTGAAAGGGGGTGTGGCTTATAAGCCTGCCCGAGCCTCCTCCTCCTAGACTATTCAAGTGCAGCTGACCCTTGAAGAACACAGGTTTGAACTGAGTAGGACTTTTCTCAATAAACTTAGTACAGTAAGTACTGTAAATGTATTTTCTCTTCCTTATGATTTTCTTAATAATACTTTTTCTCTAGCTTAGACCATAAGAAAACAGTTTGTAATACATATGACATACAAGATTTGTATTAATCGACTTTGTGTTTTTGGTGAGTCTTCTGGTCAACAGTAGGCTATTAGTAGTTAAGTTTTGGGGAAATCGAATGTTACACACAGATTTTTGACTGCACAGAGGGTCAGTGCCCCTAACCTCTGCATTGTTTAAGGGTCAGCTGCGTTTCCTTTTTACGGTGCTTTCAAGGTCTGAAGAGTTATAATACTGGCCCTTGCTCTTATTTCCTCCCCACCAGTGGAGTTACTTTGTTGTTACATTTTGTAAAGGGACTGTTATCTAAGAGTGAGAACGACGAGTATTGTGTACATAAATTAGCATATGGAGACTTGGAAATGTGCCAACGGCATCCAAAGAGAAGTCCAGATAACAGGCTACGAGACTGAGCAGCTTGCATGAGAAAAGTAAAGAAAACAATTTCCCTCTGTGCTTGCCACAGAAAGGAAGAGAAAAGAACTGGAGGATGGCTAAAAGTATCCAAAAAAACATAAAAGACGAAACGATGGGAAACGTTGGCGAGACCACGGAAAGGGCAGTAAGTGGAAAAAGTCACGGTACAAAAAAAATAATAAACTGTGGAAAAAGAATGGAGCAATAGTCATGGAAAAAAGTGAGATCACATAAAACTTTCAGGAGCGCCTGGAAAAAATAAGGCTTTATGAGTCTAACATGAGGACTCTATTCTTCCCACCTGTGGAGAGTAATTGGCATGGGCTGACTAGGGGTTTGTTTTGCCTTCTTGGCAGGAGCCGAATTGTTATGTTAATATTCCCCTGGCTAAGTGTTTAAGTACCAACTTTGAATAGAAAGACTTTTGCAGAAGGGAAAATTCCCAGCATCTGGTTCTTACTTACTTTGACCACTGAGCTCTTTACGAACTTCAGACTTCACACTTGAATTCTAAGAAATAATTAGTATCATGGCAGATATTTCCAACAATGTGTGAAACCGAATTCAGTTTCCATTAGGGACTCTCCCAAAGGTGTTTTATGGGCAGGCAGAGTGTATCCAGGCTAAGACTTAGGTACAAGGGTCCGTTTGGGGATAAAGGCAGATCTCATTTATAAAATACAGCATTGCTGTCCAGCTCCTGAGTGCTTGCTGTCTGTACTGTCTCTTCTCCAGAACAGCAACTTCTCCTTAGAGGTCATTTCACCAACCAGGCTCTTTATTTTAATTGTCCTGAATAGGGTGAGACCAAAACCCTAGGGAATTCAGGTTGGAATGGCCTAAGAGTCAATGCATTCTTCAAGTGTCATTTTTTTTTCATTTTAAGAATTATTGAGCCATTTTTTGGATTATTATTTTCATTCTTCTTAGCAAGCAACATCTCTCTAGATTTCCAAGACTTCCTACCGTCTGACCTTCTTGGTCTGTTGTCCCCTGATCGCTGATTTCAGCGAGGGGCCAGGTGCAAACTAAAGAGTGAGCTAATTTACACGAATTTGTGATTTATTCACGACCCCTTAAAAGTTGCAAAGCCTTCCGGATTGCAAAAATAGATTGCTTCTTAATTGCAAACGAGCCTGTAGCTGCAAATGATCTCAGACCTCCTCCCGCCACTCCACCTCTGTTACCACCTTCCTCAGATTGTTGCCTTGCTTCCCAGTGTCTTTCCTCACTTCCACTCCTACACACACAGATTTCCAAAAAATGCGATAATGTGATTATTTTTTCATGCTTTCTTTGATGGTGGTGACAAAAGAATTTGGTTAAAATACCGTATAATTAAGCCCTTGAAGTTTATAAGCCACCGATCGATCAGTCCAATAAAGAAAATCCATGTAAAGGGTATAAAAGTCTGTGAGCCAGAGATTCTAATTGAGCCATTTGCTCCCCAGGAGTAAAATTAGGCAAGTAGGGCTATTAAAACCTATTAGGTCACTCAGATATCAGCTGGGCAACCACCTCAGGTTCCGGAATATTCTCTGAGCCCCATTTCAGAAGACAGTATAACAACTAAGAGGTTTCTAATTTCGGGTTTTTCTGAACTACACTTTCATGGAACGTTGATTTCTACAAATGGTCTGAAGTTTAAGACAGTTAAAACTGAAAGATGGCAGATTTCTCCTGTTAAAAAGATGTTCTCGGGGCAGGTCCAAGATGGCAGCCTAGGAAGATCCCGAACTCACTTTCTCCCACAGATACACAGAATCTACACCTACTTACAGACCTGTTCCCCATCAAGAAGAACTGGAGGCTGAACGAACAGCTTCTGCACAACAAATGATAGGCCACATATAGAAGAGTAGGAGAGACAGAGACCCAGAAATGATAGAAACCTCACCCCTGATTCCGTGACCTGCAGTAAGGAGGGATATCACTGAGGGGCCCACGAACAGACTCTCCAACCTAGAGGCACAGCAAAAAATAGTGCTTTAAAGGGCAACTAGACGACAAGTGAAGAGAATCCATTTCCTAACCTTCCAGCTTCCACCAAACAGGTGAGGAACTTCTAGAACTCTTTCTGGGGTTGGAGGACGAGCGAGCATCATTTTTTATATCCTTTCCTTCACCTGACAGCGTGGGCAGAAGCAGGGTCCACATACTCTAGCTGGCCTGCTAGTCTGTCATGCAGTGGGCCCCCGGCTCATTATCAGCTCCAGCCATTCTCCCAAGGTGGCACTGGTGTGGCATGCCACAGGCCCCTAGTTCCCACCCCAGCCTCAGCCATCCAAGCAAGGTGGTCCTGGTGCTCTCCCCAGCTCCAGCCCTCCCATCCAGGGGACCCTACTGTCTCCCCCACCTGCCTTTGCCTGCTCCATCTGCAACCAGCTTGCCAAAGCCACCAGGCACATGCCACCTGCACAGGGGATGTTCCTACACAAGGCCACTTCTTCAAGACTGGGAGACGTAGTTGTTAGCCTAATTCACAGAAACAAATACAGTACAGAAAGTCAAACAAAATGAGACAGAGGAGTATGTGCCAAACAGAAGAACAAGATAAAACCCCAGAATCAAACCTTCATGAAATGGAAGTAAGCAATTTACCTGACAAAGAGTTCAAAGTAATGGTCATAAAGATAGTCACCAAACTAGGGAAAAGAATGGAGGAACCCAATGAGAACTTCAACAAAGGGTGAAGAAATGTAAGAAAGGGACAGTCAGAGTTGAAGAATACAACAGAGAATCATGGGCAGATTAGATGATGCAGAAGAATGGATCCACAATCTGGAAGACAGAATGGTGGAAATCAGTCAGAACAGGAGGAAAGAAAGAGAGAGAGAGAGAGAGAGAGAGAGAGAGAGAAGAAGGAAAGGAAAGGGAAGGAAGGAAGGAAGGAAGTGGGAGGGAGGGAGGGAGGGAGGGAGGAAGGAAGAGGGAGGGAGGGAGAGAGGAAGGAAGAAAAAGGGAAACAAAGAGTTTAAAAAAATGAGGATTGTTTAAGAGACCTCTCACTCAAAATCAAGTGTAATAACATTTATGCTATAGGGGTCCCAGAAAGACAAGGAGAAAGAGTCAGAAAACATATCTGAAGAAATAATAGCTAAGAATTTCCCTAACCCGGGGAAGGAAAACAGACATCCAGGTCCAGGAGACACAGAGAGTCCAAAATAGGATGAATCCAGAGAGAACCACACACAGGCATTCAGAATTAAAGGCAAAATAAAGAGTATCCTAGACAAGCAGATACTAAAGAAGTTATCACCATTAAACCAGCCATGGATAAATTCCTAGAAACACACAGCTTTCCAAAATTATGAATAGAAAATCTGAATAGACCTTTTGCAAGTAATAAGATTGAATTAATAACTTAAGGTTAAGGATCCTCTAAAAAAAAAAGTTCAGGGTCAGATACCTTCTCAGGTCAATCTGCCAAACATTTGAAGAAGAGTTAATACCTATCCTTCTCCATTATTCAAAAAAAATTAAAGAGGAAAGAATGCTTCCAAATTCATTTTATGAGACCAGCATTACCCTGGCACTAAAACCATTGTTGCCAAAAAAAAAAGAAAATTACAAGCCAATATCCCCAATGAACAGAGATGCAAAAAGCTTCAACAAATTATTATCAAATTGTATCCAGCAATACATTAAAAGGATTGTACACCACAATCAAGTGGGATTTATTCTAGGAATCTGCAGCTGATTTACAACTGCAAATCAATCAGTGTTATGTACCACATTAGTGTGATATATTACATTAACAAAACCAAGGACAAAAATCATATGATCGTCTCAATAGATGCAGAAAAAGCATTAGACAAAATTAAACTTTCATTTTCGATTAAAGAAAAAGCCTCTCAACAAAACGGGTATAGGAGGAACATACCTCAACATGATAAAGGACATATATGATAAATGCACAGCTAACATCGTACTCAATGGTGAAAGGCTGAAAGTTTTCCTCTAACGTCTGGAACAAGACAAATATGCCCACTCTCCTCACTTTTATTCAACATAGTATTGGAAATAAGTCCATGCATATATGGTCAATTAATCTATGACAAAGGTGGCAAGAACATAATTGGGGGAAGGACTGTCTCTTCAATAAATGGTGCTGGGAAAACTGGACAGCTACATGTAAGAGAATGAACTGGATCACTCTCTTACACCTTACATAAAAATAAACTCAAAATGGATTGAAGACTTGAATTAAGATCTGATACCATAAAATTTGCAGAAGAAAGCGTAGATGCTTTAGCAATATTTTTTTGGACTGGTCTCCTCAGGCAAAGGCAACAAAAACTAAAATAAGCAAATGAGATCTCATCAAACTAAAAAGCCTCTGCACAGCAGAGGAAACCATCGACAAAAGGAAAGGCAACCTGTGGTATTGAAGAAGAAATTTGCAAATGGTATATCCAATAAGGGGCTAATATCCAAAATTATATAAAGAACTTACACAACTTAATAAAAACAAACAAATAAAAGACCAGGGCACCTGGGTGGCTCAGTCGGTAGAGCATGCAACTCTAGATCTCAGGGTCATGAGTTCGAGCCCCATGTTGGGCATGGAGCCTACTTAAAAAGAGAAACAAACAACCCAGTTGAAAAATGGGCAGAGGACTTGGATAGACATTTTCCCAAAGAACATATATAGATGGCTAACAGGCACACGAAAAGATGTCAAGCTCACTAATCATCAGGGAAACGCAAACCAAAACCACATGAGATGTCTCCTCACACCAGTCCGATTGGCTATGATCAAAAGGACAAAAAAATAACAAATGTAGGCAAGGATGTGGAGAAAATGGAACCCTTGTGCCCCGCTGGTAGGAATAAACCATTAGTGCAGCCATTATGGAAAACAGTATGGAAGTTCTCAAAAAATTAAAGCTAGAACTAGCATACGATCTAGCAATTCCACTTCTGGGTATTTATCTGAAGAAAATGAAAACACTAATTCAAAAAGATATATGTACCCCACGTTCACTGCAGCACTATGTACAGTAGCCACAATATAGAAACAACCGAAGTGTCCATTAATAGAGGGGTAGATAAAGATGTGAGTTACCTATAATGGAATATTACTCAGCCATGAAAAAGAATGAACTCTTGCCATTTGCAACAATGTGGAGGGACCTAAATGTTATTATGCTAAGTGAAGTCAGGGAAGGACAGATATCATATGATTTTACTTATATGTGGAGTCTAAAAAAAACAAAAAAAAAATGAACAAACAAAACAAAACAGAAACATTCACAGATCTAGGAAGCAGATTGTTGATTACCAGAGAGGGAGGGGAAGGGGTTGGGCAAAATAGGTGGAGGGGACTAAGAGGTACAACCTTTCAGTTATAAAATAAGTAAGTCATGACGATGTAATGCACAGCATAGAGAATAGAGTCAATAATATTGTAATAACCATGTGGTCATAGATGGTAACTAGACTTCTCAGGAAGATCATTTTGTAATGTATAAAAATATCAAATCGCCGTGATGTGCACCTGAACCTAGTAAGATGTTGTATGTGAGTAGTAAGTTCGATGATAGTAAAAAAGATGTTCTCACTTGTATGTTAAATTGTCTCTAGCTTTACTTCACAATATAGTACTTCGGTATGGACAATAAAACGCTAGTTGGCTCCAACTGACACGCTAAGGGCAGATGGTTAACATTTGGAGTATTCACTTCAGAAATTCACACTCCAGGAAAGATTAATTAGCATAAATTCCCTAACCAGAGACCACACCACAGAGGGTTAACACGAAGCCTTCTAACATCAGTCTCTACTTTCTAAGGCTTATTAATCAGTATAAGTTGTACTAGAGAGAATTTTTAATTGAGAAAGTGAATGATGTGCCAGTAATAGGGTAAGATAGAAGGACTTACGTCAGCACACGTAGGGCACGTACCAGCCATAAGCAGTGAAAGAAACCACTGTAGGTATTTCAAGTAGAAAGGGATGTAAGTCCAGGGGTTTAAAGTTTCACAGACCTCTCAGGTTTGGGGAAGCGAAGGTCAGAGAAGAATTCAGGAGAGCAGGAAGTGCAGGGGTAAAAGAAACTACGGCTGATGATTTGCCCTTAGTGGGCGATGCTGAGGAGGTGTCTGGAAGCCACTCCCCACATCTCGTGTCTACGGTTTACAAAAAGCGTGCTCCCGGTTGCAGCCGCCAGTAGGGAATTGGTTTATTTTTCTCTCTTACCTTCTGAATCCCACACAAGGGCTTCTCATTCAGAGAACATGAACCAGTATTTCTGCCAGCAGAAAAGTTTTGAAATGTAGTTTCTTGCTCTCTAGCCCCACCTAGAAAGGGAGAATCTAAAAGAGCAGGGATGGTTTTGATGAACAAGTAGTATTAAGCGTAGATTATAAGGATCTGTCCAGCCCAGCGTCCTTTTGAGGTGGTCTCTTGGGTCTAGAATAGCCTTCTCAATAGCACTTGCTGCAATTGTGACAAGAGTCTACCTTTCCCTGTCCGGCGTGGTAGCCAACAGTGCCCTGTGGCTATCAGGCACCTGGAATGTGGCCAATGCGATTGAAGAAATGACTTCTTAGTGTAATTTTAATAAACTTACATTTAAACTCACGCCATGTGGTTCGTGGCTACTGCATCGGGCAGTACAGGTCTAAACTCTCTTTGGTCCGGTGCCCCTTCTCCCATTCCTTTAAATGAAAGAGATTGCCTGAAGTGACCTAAAGTGTCCTAAACCTGCCAGGTGAAGCTGTGTTGTATTTACGGTGTGTTCAAGGTACTCGTTCAAATGACTGTGTGAAGGATTGGGGGAAGAGGGTTTCACTGACCTTGCAGAATTGGTCATCTGACTGCTTTTTGTGTCAGCTAAGAAACGCCATTGTCGATTTGGTCGAATGTAACCTAAGACTTGCTTTCTCCCTAATACACAACGAGCAGTAAGGTGGTAGGAGGCCCGCGATGTTTACCTGTGGAACCTAAAACTGCAAGAACCAATTAGACTGATCGGTTTGCAACGTACGTTTTTCTCTCAGAAATCTCTCTCAAACCTTTATAATGTGCAGTATTTTTGCCATTAGCAAACCTTAGCAGATGACAAAACATACAAAAACTACGTAAATATTAATACAAAAACCCAGATAAGTTGGTCGCCGTCCCCTGAACACTCTTTTTTTAAATGTTTACTTATTTACTTTGAGAGAGAGAGAGAGAGTGAGTGGGTGAGTGCAAGCAGGGGAGGGGCAGAGAGAGAGAGAATCCCAAGCAGGCTCCGTGCTGTCAGCACAGAGCCCGATGTGGGGCTTGATCTCACGAGCCAAGAGATCATGCCCTGAGCCGAAATCAAGGGTGGGCCACCTAACTGACTGAGCTGCCCAGGCACTCCAAACACTTCTGTTTTTAATGTGAGCTCTGCCCATGTATTTTTTTAAATCATGCACATTACATAAATTTCTCCGTATGAAATTGTTCTTAATTTCTATGGTCCAGTCTCCATTTCATAGCGTCACAGAGACAGCTCAGTATTCTACAAAAGAACCCTGCCTGCCAAGCATTCTACCGCTTGGAAAACCACACACCAATTTGCTCCATACATAAAATTCTTTCTATTTAGTTTCCCAAAGTGCCCGGCATCATGCGAATCAAAACAGGCTCTTTCGTGGGTACGGGACACATTCTCCTGCCAACTGAAAAGGACGTTCGCAAACGAGACTATCATTTGTTTGCCTATCAGAAAAGGAAAACACCATGATTAAAATGTTACCATTTTTCGTTTTTTTTACACTTGAAAAGTTTCTTTCTGCATCTGTCATCTTTAGAAAATGGCTCACAAGTTCTCAAAAAATAGTCTTCCTTATTAAGTTAAGAACTGAGTATCCTGGAAATGATATCACATTATTTATTAAACATTCATGAACTCAATTCACACACAGTTTGGCCTCCTCATCAATTACCTCTTTACCTGGTGGTGGATGACACTAGCGGAGAGCTGTGTTCAGAGGGCTACAAATTCCGTCCTGAGGAAATCAGTCACGGGGGCATTTGCTTCGTCGGCAAAACCTTATACTGTTGCCTTCTGAGTCATTTTTCAGCCGCGATACAATTCGTATTGATCCAGCCCCATAGGAGGCATCCCGGAATTCGTGATTTGCAGTGTCAGTGATTCTTCGTAGGCCTTCCCTCGGATCACAGGCCCTCAGCGTGAAATGCTTGTTTTACTGTTGACCAAGGGACAGATTGTGGGGAGGGACACCAGCGCGGGAGATTTGTGTCCGTTCATGGGGATGTCTGTCCTCCCTAGGTAACTGGGAACAGACGGTGTGTATGGGTCAGGCATCTACCAGGAGCACGAGAAGAAGCAAAAGAGGAACAGAAAGGGACTCAAGTACAGAAACTCTGCACGTCTCTTCCAGAGGCATTTGGGGCCCCGTCATTCCTCCTCTGTGTTACCACATGAGCGGATTCCCTCATTTAGGGGCTCCCTCATCTAGGACCTTACATCCCACGTTCTCTCAGACAGGGCGGGGGTTCTCACCAATCGGACTATGCGCGTGGTGGTCCCACTGGCCCAGCACGCGTGGGGGACTTACGGGCGACGACAGGACTCACCGACTGAAGTGACGGGATGGTGCTTTCAGATCAGCCCTCGGATTCCGGTGGCGAGTGCTTCAGTCTCATTCAGCTTCTTGTCAAACCGCATCAGGCTTTGATGCAAAACTCCCCACACGCCAATCAAAAGCCGTCAGCTCAGGGCGCGTGCCATGATAACTTCATTTATATTAAAATAAAGCCGCCACCTTCTCCAGTCTAGTCGTCAAAACGTTTGGTCTCAGTTGCAAGGAGGACTTAGATTATTATTATGTAAGTATCTGTCTTCTAGATTATTTCTGCGACGGATGAACGCTCCCTGATTCTCGACTTCTCAGCGGAGGTCTGTAGTAGTACCGTTGATAGGTCCCGTCGATGTGCCAAAGGGGTTCAAGAGAATCTTTCTGCTCTCTCTGCCCCTAGGTAAAACTGGATGGTGCTGAAACATTCTATTTTGATTCTTAAATTGCGGGGAGGGGGGGAATCTAACGTATAATGAAGCATAACCTATTAGGCACTTTTGCTTGCTCTCAATTTACTTGTTTACATGGATGGATGATGGAATTGGTGGGATTTTGACAAGAGTGATTTAAAAAGCTTCTGAATTGTATTTCCTAGAAGAGGATTTGCAAGGCTTTGAATGCTTTAAAAGGCAAAATTGGAACCAAACTGAGCTATCAGGTTTTTTGTCGTTGTTGTTGTTTGTTTTTCATTTTTGTTTTTGTTGTTTTGGGTTTTTTTGTTTTTTCCTTTTAAGCAGATTCGAAATTGTTCATGGAACCAAACTGACCTTGGATAGCTTTGAGGAGCAGTGGCTGGCACTTTTCAAAGACACCATGCTCTTTTGTTACGTTGCCAATGTCGACTCCCCCTCCGTGCTGCTGCCTTTCCCTAGAGACGCAGAGCGTGCCACTCAAGCCCTCTTGGCTTCTCTCTTTGCAGGCTTGTTGATCGGTGCTGGCTGTGCCCTCTACCCCTTGGGCTGGGACAGTGAGGAAGTCCGGCAGACTTGTGGCTACGTTTCTGGCCAGTTTGACCTGGGTAAGTTTCCATCATCGATGGCACTCCTTTTAGAAAAGAACCGTATCTGACTTTCCATAGAAGCAGAGAGTGGAAGCGAGGTAAGGGAGAAAACCATACCCTGTAGCGTAGCTAGCAGTCATGTGACATTAACGATACACATACATTCGCTTACCCGTTTGCTTAGTGACATTATTGCCAATCTACTGTTTGCCTGAACTGTGGCAAGTATTGTGGATACAGAGCTAAGAAATAGCCCCTGCTCTGAAGAGTTGATACTCCTTGATCAATTCATTTGAAATCATGTATTAATTACTTACTGCATGTGCTAAAAAGAAATCTGTGGAGTTTCCAGTCTGCCTAAGGAGAGGAGGCAGGCAAAAATCATTCGGCGTTAAGAAATCGGAAGCGATTTCACTCCAGAGTAATAGACGGCTCCGTGGAAGTGCTAGGTCTTGAACACAGTGATGCCTGAAGGCCATCTGGCAGTAGACGGAAGCGTCCTGCAAGCCAGGAACACGGCATCGCAAAAGCATCAGGGAGGAATGAGGACAGTCCATCAGGAGACCGGAGAGATAGGGGAAGCAGCGAGAGATGCGATTGAATGGTTGAAAGTTCACACGCTGCTGAAGGGCACCGTGGGACTTGGTTTTTCCGTGTCCTAATCGGGAAATTTCAGCGATTTTCACTCGTCGCTATCGCGTGGTCTGCTTAGCAATCCATGAAAAAGGATGCATAGTACCGTATGGTTTGCATCATTATAACTTGTACTCATTGGATTCTGTTTCCCTTGGTTGATCAACCTCACGTTGACTCCAGCACTTCCTTCTTTCTTTCTAGTTCGATATTTCGTCTCTTCCGGCTTCTGTTATTTTAAGGTGTATCGTGATGAAAGACTTAAGGAAAGGAAGTCTTTTCTTTATCGAATTATTTTCTGAGGATGTTTTTCTGGAATTGGTGTTCCTACGTCAAAGATTATTGCCAAATAGTAGCAAATATACTTTCCCCTGATATAAGGATAGATTCAGTTTTTGATGATAACTTCATAGGTTCTAACCGATCTGAAGTCTGGGTCAGTTTGTGATTGCCATAAATGCAAAGGAAAATGCTGGTGCAAAGTTAAGTGTCAGCTTGGTTTTTGTTTGTTTTTCTGGTTTTTGCCCTTTTTTTTGGGGGGGGGGAGCGGACTGTGTCCAGGGGAGATATTTTAATACAATGTTTGGCATTTTTTTTCCCTCTGGTGTTGGGGGCATTCTTGGCCGTTTCACACACGCCTCAACTTGATTAGAATACTGTTCTTGCCAGTCTCTTGCTGTTGTGTGTTGCTATATTAATTAGCAGGTTATAATGAAGCCATATCCTGTTTTTGCAATTTTCATTACTCCGTCTCAGTAGTTTATATCTTCCCAACATTGTGGATTCAACATTTGAATGTCAAACTTAAAAAAAAAATGTGTCTCTTTACTAGTGGCAATAATTTCTTCTGTTATTAAACTCACTGAAGCCCTTTTAACAATTTAAAAACTCCGGTGTGGTTTTACTTTTTGCCCATTTATTTTTTAAATTTCTCTTAGTTGGATGATGAGGAAAAACTGGAAACGGGTGTCATCCATAGATAAAATAGTTCTAGAGCCTGCAAAACTGCCTGTGTTCTGTCTGTAAAAACTTGCTACTGTTGCTACACGCTGATGGAGACTGACCTTCAGTGAAGGAGTGAAGTCACGGATTCTGGCGCTCCCTTGGGAGAGCCTAGGACTGCAGTTGGGAGCCATAGTATGCGTGTGAGGGGGAGCATTGTCAGTAAGGATGGCCCTGGGGCCCATGTTGTTGTTAGTGTGCATGCCGGTTGCCACAGCCATACTGCTTTTGCTTTTACCACTTCCGAGAAGCCAAGCTCATCGCCGCTGCCTCTCAAAGGCGACTGCGTGGGCACATCGTCCCCCTGAGGACCGGGAAATGTTCACGTCGTGAAGGTTCATGCTCTTCTTACTGTGGGGCGTGGGTCACTCAAGAAACCATCCCTTTCGTTTTTGTGTGGAAGATGATTTAAGGAGTGCCCTCATTCAATCATCCAGCCAACAAATATTTCTGAAGTGCTCACCGCGTGCCGGGCCCTGTGCCAGGTGTGGGGACGTGGCCTCAGAGAGGCATTTTGAAAGACCTGCTCGTTGCCCCCAGGGAACCAAAATCTACCAGAAGAGCCTTTTATTCAAGAAGATTAGATACACCATAAGCGTGTTAGCGAGGAAGAGTGTCGGGCACCGCAAGGGGCACTGTGGTCGAGATTGTTCCATTCTAGTTGGTCATTCTAAGCCAGAGGCTCGGAAACATCTCTGTGAAGAGCCAGCTCGCGGCTGTTTTCCACTTTTGGAGCCGTACGGTCTGTGTTGCAACTCTTCAGCTCTGCGACTGCGGCACGAGGGGGACTCCGTGTACAAATGGGTGTGACTGTGTTCCCATGACATTTTATTTACAAAGCAGGTGGTGGGGCTATCGTCTGAGGACCCCTGATCTCAACCAAAGCATGCCCCCGACACTCCAGAAATAAGTTCATTTCAGATGGACTCATTTATTGATCCCTTCAGCCTCCCAGCCAGCCGGTCAGGACGTAGGGCACCGGTTCCCCTGAGCAGCCCCGTCCGGTTATCCTAGCATGCCGTAAACCTGCCACACTCTTCTCGTTGTGCCGTGTTGCGAATTAGGTGGCAAGCAATCTAACCTAATCTTCGTCATTTTATCTCTTAACACTAGCGTGGGACGGAGGGGCTTAAGCCCAATCGGGCCGGTGATTCTGCAGATGTTTCCAGAGGCTTTGGAGGAAGAGGGGTCGTATGCCTGAGGGAAAGGCACCAGAGGCCACGCTGCCCCCTCCCTCTGGCAGCTGCCTCCTACCAGGTCCAATGGCAGGAGGGAACAGCCTTCAGGGGGAAGGGGTGGCCAGAGAAACCAGCTGGGGTGCAGCCACCCCCCAAGCAGCACTTCCCTAGGAATTTTCAACCTTGACGATACATAGTAATTCATTTCCTTTCTGGGTAATTTTAAAGGCATCCTTTCTCTTTCTCTCTCTCTCTTTTAAAAATGTTTACTTATATCAAGAGAGAGAGAACAAGCAGAGAAAGGGCAGAGAAAGAGGGAGAGAGAAAGAATCCCAAGTAGACTCCGTGACGTCAGCGCAGAGCCCGACGCTGGGCTCCGTCTCACGAACCTTGAGATCGTGACCTGAGCCAGACCCGGGAGTCTGACGCTTACCCAGCTGAGCCACTCAGGTGCCCCAAGGCATCCTTTCTCTTGCTGGCAGCTGAATGCATCCTCGCTGGTATTTTATTTAGTTGCTATATCACAATTCAAGGGGACTTGACCTCTCCTGGAGGCTTCCTAAGGAAGTAGTATTTTGAGCGGAGGCTTCAAGGCCGTAAAGGGTGCAGGTAGATAAAGAGTGAGTGTGGGTGTGTTTTAGGTTGCAGGGAGGGCAAGGAGAAGAGGGAAAGAGGCAAGTAGACGCACCGGAGCAGGCAGGAGTGCTGGCGGGGGGAAGGGGAGTGGGGAGGGCCTCCCAGGGAAAGAGTATTCAAACCGAGTCCAAACATGTAAGTAGTAGTTCGGCAAGGAACAGATTTCATAAAAACTCACATTTGTGGTTTTAAGGTACTGTGGTAGGAGTCTCATAGAGTCCACTCATTAGAATGCCTTCTTCCTGGGCGGCTCAGTCGGTTAAGAGCCCAACTCTTGATTTCAGCTCAGGTCATGATCCCAGGGTCGTGGCCCTGAGTCGGGCTCCACGCTGACAGCACAGGGTCTGCTTGGGATTTTATCTCTCCCTCTTTTTCTGCCCCTCTTTCTGTCTCTCTCTCTCAAAAATAAATAAATAAACATTAAAGAAAATAAAATGTCTTTTTTCCTTAGCAAGGGGATTTGGGGGGAATTTTTTTGTGTGCCTTGAAAACAATTTCATAAGGCTATTGATGATCTCTCAAGAATTACGTGCAAAGCTTTGGAGCAATTCCACAAAAATACCCACTTTCGCAAATCAGAGGCTGTTACTGTTTCCCTTTGGGTCCGTCTTTTTATGAAGAAGCAAGGAGCGTGTTTGAATACACATATTTTTGAAATAAGGAAACCAGAGGACAAGCAGGCTGCATAATGAATTTCTGAATTATGCAGCTAAAATTGTACAGCTTGCCTCAGTAGCTTTCACCCGTTAGCATTAGAATCAAGGCATCGACTCGTTTCTTTCATTTGTGTTTTATTTAGTTTTTATTTAAAAAGTCGTTTAAGTGTTTATTTTTGAGAGAGAGAGAGAGAGAGAGAATGCAACGAGGGGAGGGGCAGGGAGGCATGGAGACAAAGAATCCGAAGCAGGTTCCAGGCTCCAAGCTGTCAGCGCAGAGCCCAACGCAGGACTCGAACTCACAGACCGTGAGATCACGACCTGGGCTGAAGTCGGACGCTCAAGAGACTGAGCCCCCAGATGCCCCTCTCCTTTGTGTTTTAAACAAGTATCTCAGGTGATTCAGGTGCAAGGGGTCAGCAGCCACACCTTGAAACAAAATTACCCCAATTTATAAAGAAAATTATTGTTTCTTGATTTTTTATTTGAGTACAGTTGACACAGAGTGTTACATTTGTTCCAGACGTACAGCGCAGTGATTCCACATCTCTGCCTGTCATGCTGTGCTCCCCACAGTTGCCATCTGCCACTATACTGTACTCTGAGTCGTCGACTGTATTCCCTGTGCTGTGCCTTTAATTCCTGTGCCTTGTTCATCCCAGAACTGGACGCCTGGATCCCTCACTCCCCTTTGCCCATTTTGCCCATCCCCGTACCCTCCTTCCCTCTGGAAACCTTCAGTTTGTCCTCTGTAGACAAAGAAAATTAGTGTTTTGTACTTTGCTAAAATTAAGTTTCATATTCGTCTTGTTTTATATAGATTAGGGTGCGTTAGCTCTGGGTTACAGAGAGCCGATTCCAGCTGGCTTACACAGAGAAAATATTTACCGTCTCTTATTATAGCAAGGCCAGAGCTACGGTGAGCTGCGGACTTAACTGATCCAGGGGCTCAGAGGTGTGGTCCGAGACCCAGGTGTTTCCCGAACCAGATACCTCTGCCCCTTGTGGGTTATTCTCCACCCTTGGTCCCACTGTCTTAAGTTTGGCTTCACCTTCAGGCTAGTTCTCGTCTTCTCGTAGATTCTCTTCTTCTCACAGATGATTGCATTTGGCACTTGTAGCTTGTTCATGTCAAGTAAGAGAGGGAGAGTTTCTCCTCAGTCCCAGTAATGGAATAAAAGTCTCTCTTCTCAGTTCAATGGGGCCAACTTGAACGAATGAGAGCTGCCAGGCATCACCATGTACAAAATGGCTTCTTGTGGCCGAGCTCGGATGTTTTCAGAGTTGTGTAGAACCAGATTTTACCGAGAAGTAGTGGCATTTGTAAGCGGGAAGATGAGACTACGGACAGAAAAGGCATCTCAGTCCCTTTTTTGTCGTTGGACTCGGTGCCCTATTTTCCTTCCATCACGAAGTCTGTGGTTGCAGATTAAGGGTCAGTAAAGGCTTATGCCGTGTAAGTGTTAACAGTGGTGAACGTATGTATTACTTTTTAAAAGAAAACAATACGAGTGATAATGATATATAATGTAACCCAATATCTTCGCATAATAAAAATCCCATAGATGTTTGCTGTTATTATTCATGTTATTTGTACAGGACCATTTTTAATGAATATTTGCTGATTAATATTTTTTTCTTTCTTTTGCATTTCATAACAATAAGTCGGGATTTTTACACTTGAAGCATAAGGTCTTCATCATCAGCTTGTCCAGTTGATTTAATTCATGCCTCAGAGATATTTTCATCCACCAGACTTTTCTAATTATATCCTTATGATCAAAAGTAGTGTTTCAATTAATTTGTCTTGCTAATTTGCCAAGTAAATGTGAGTAATTATTGCTTTCATTTTGCTATTTAATTTGATTAAGAAGCCATCATGTTTCCTGTTCTTGAAATTATGCTCATGGATTCTCAAGAACAGTACCATAAACTTTGAGAACCCAGAGCCTGTCAGCGCTGAAGAAGATGACAGTCTGTTGCTTCCAAATTTTCAGTCCAGTGAAGAAATCTCTCCTAATCTAATCGGAACAATGACCACGTCCCATCTCTTAGGACACATCTCTTTCACTCCTGACTCATGTTTTCGCTCCTTTCAAATCTAATCACACTTGAGAAAAAATAATTTGCAAGTTATAGTCAGTGGAAAAAAAAACGAGGACAGAAAGAGAAAATTTGTCCAGGTTGCTAGAAGCCATTTAGAAGCCATATTCTCTCCCATAGCATGCGAGCACAGGAGGTTGGCAGGAAAACCGAGCAGCCACTGTGAGCTGAGCCAAGACCCAAACTGGGTAGGCCCTGGGGGTACTCGCGGGAACGCTCTGGAATGGGACTCTAGATGATTCTAAGAAGGTGCCACGGGCAGAGGAAGGTCCGCGTGGCCAGAGGTATCAGTGATGGGGCAGTGTCCACGTGGCCGGGGATGAAACGATGGGGCAGTGTCCAGGCAACTCCAGAGGAAATGCAGCCATCTTGGCTGGTCACTCTGCCTTCTTAGGGGCCCTTCTCATGAGAAGAAGGGTTTTCTGTGTTCGTCTAGAACGGGAGGAAAAGAACCAGGTCAGTTCACGGCCGTGAATACCAGTGGGACCACGGTGACAATAGCAGCCTATGCACGTATCCATTTTAAGTTACAGCTTAATAAATGCTTCTGGTGCTGCTTTGGCAAAAAGTACTCCATCCTGTATAGTCATGGATCCAATTCCGTCGGCTTCCCTAAATGCATCTTTGTCAGTTCCAGATGAACCTGTGGAACAGGAATTTTGCAGCTTCAGTGTCTAGCTCTGTGTTTGGCCAAGAGCAGTATTCCACAGATTTATTTATTCAGCAAATACATAGGAAGCCCGTTCTTGGCTTCAAAAATTGTGCCACAAACTCAGGATGAAATTATGAATTGAGATAAATACGATCCTTACGCATGTCACATATCTGCCATCTACAAAATGGTTAAACAAAGGGAGGGAGGAAAGGAAAGAGGGAAGGGGGGATGGAAGGAAAGAGAGGGAAGAGAGAGGCATGGGGGGAAGGAAAGGGGATGAGAGGGAAGGAAGGAAGAAACCCTACTGTTAATTTTTGACCTTTTAAAGGGAAGCCGGCATCCAGTTTCTGTATGTACTCGGCCTCTGATAACCTGGGGAGAACTGCAGCGTTACTCTCTGAAGGAACATGGCTGAAACATCTCCCAGAAAAAAATCGAGTTAAGGGTCCTCGTTTAAAGAATGAAATGCCCCGATAGATGAAAAAGAAAGAGCTCTAAATTCTTTCCTTCCTCGAGTCTTTTTTGGTTTGGTTATTTCAGAGAAGGATTATCCCCAATCTTGTATGAAGTCTTCTTAAAACCTAATTCAGTGGCTTACGGTGATTTGCAGCAGTAGAATTCAGTGATTGCAGAAAAAGGTAATTCTCTTTAAACACCTGTGGGACATAATATTTCTTAAGATATGGCCCCCACACTATTGAGAAGAAGAGTCTCTCTTCTAAAGATTCTTCTTACATTTTTTTCAATGTTATCCCCATGATAAAAACAAAAAATAGGGGGTGCCTAGGTGGCTCGGTTGGTTAAGTGTCCAACTCTTGATTTCAGCTCAGGTCATGATGTCACCCTTCCTGAGACTGAGCCCTGCATCCGGCTCTGTGATGACAGTGCAGAGCCTACTTGGGATTCTCTCGCTCCCTCTCTCTCGGCTCCTCCCCCACTCATGTGTGTATGTGCCCTTTCACGCTCTCTCTCTCTTTCTCTCTCAAAATAAATAAATAAATGTAAAAAAAAATAGATACACCTCAGTGGCCTGCCATTTTAGATAGAGTGTACTTAAGGAATCCTAGGAAATTCAACTGGCTATTCTAATTATTCTTTTGTCTTAGGTGCTCTTAACTATTTCTCAGTGTGTTCCACTAGATTATTAATCTGGGCCAGGAAAGCACTAATCTTAAATATAACTGTTTTTGATGTTTTAGATCCTCCTCAGGAATGAACTTTCTTCAACTATCAACGATGTCCTTGAGAAAAAAGTCAATTAAGATAAATTGGCTATATGAACATCATCTTGAACAAATCTGTAGATTGTATTGAAATTTCCTGGGAGTTAAGGATTTGGGAAATAATCTGCTAATTAGGGAGAGGAATCTATCCCCCTACTACCTCAGGCTACCCCTTTGGATGATGTAATTAATGCCGCCCCCTCGAGAAATCCTCTACTTGCTCCCCCCCTCAAGGAGATTATGGCTGAGAGATTTATCACAGATTTATCTTAGGACATTCTCTTATTAAATAGTAACACTGAGGAAAGACTTTCCAGTGAACTTTCCAGTTGCTGGGAGATTTGTCTACACAAACACTAGAGAAGAGTTCTTTCAGATCTCGATATTAAGATTCTTAATCTTGGAAGAAATATTTCTGCCCAGAGTTGAGAACTCACATGTTTTGTGACCTTACAGTGTATTTTTGCCTTTGTTTCTTCACAGAAGAGAGAAAGTAGCCACTTTTCCTCCTTAGCAGGTCTTCTTTTAAGAAAGGGCCATTTGTAAACATTAGTGATTAATAACATATTAAATGTGTTTTAGAATAAAACCAAAAATATAAGAAAATAATCAAAAGGCTTGACTTCTTTTTTTTTTAGTTTATTTATTTTGAGAGAGAGAGAGAGCAAGCAGAAGCAGAAGAGGGGCAGAGAGAGAGAATCTCAAGCAGGCTCCACACTGTCAGCACAGAGCCCGACGTGGGGCCCAAACTCACAAACTGTGAGATCATGATCTGAGCCGAAATCAAGATTTGGGCACCTGACTGAGCCCGCCAGTTTCCCCAAGGCTGATCTGATTCTAATCTGATTTTTAACCTGGTAGAATGTTGACAAAACTAATTAATGTGGAGGATTTGTAGAGAAAAGTTCATTTATGAGATCTTTTCAGAAAATTTCATATGGAATGGATTTTTCCAGATAAATGAATTTTCCCCTTAAAGGCGTACTTAATGGAGAAAAGCATGGACTGGTTTCAATCCCAGCTTCCCTCCCTTAGAGCTGTTTCCTTCTGGACAAGTTATTTGGCCTTTCAGAATTTCAGTTCTTCGGTCTCTAAAACTGAATGACAACCCCCACTTGACAGGCCTGTTCAAAGGATTAAATGTGATGGAAGTGGGAGGCTCTTTGAACACAGAAGACCTACAGTAAATATTAGTCGGCCTTTCTGCCTTAAAGGTCAACACATTTCCTATTTTAATCATTTTGAAATGGTTTGAGGATGTAGATGTATTATAGCCAGAATCCATCCTTTTAGCTAGAATATATGAAACACATAAAAAACATAAGCAAGCCTGTGAAAAAAAATAAAAACACAAAACCTCATTAGCAGTTATGCTCTCGTAGGACTCATAAGGAGCCCTTCCTAAGAGTCATGGATGTTTGTAACAGTGATTTGCCTTTTCGCAAAATAGCCAAGACTGAAAAATCGTTTTGAGTCCTTTCTGTTTTTTTTGTTGTTGTTTTGCAACAGTTTTATGTCACACTACTGGCAGTTATTCATTGCGGTTATTCATTATGCCTTTCTGTCCTTACTCCCGCGCTTCTAATTTGTGCCCCTTCTAATCTAATCATAATGCATCCTCTTAAAATCATGGTTTAAAAGAACACAGTTCAACTCTGTTTCTGTGTGCTGTGTGTCTTTGAAGTACTGATTTTTGTACGCTCTGGACAGTGTTTTTTTTTCCTTACCTCCTGATTTGGAATCATGTTTTTAGATAGCTGAGACCATCAGCCACGTGATACCTGGATCCTAAACCACTTTGGCTCGGCAGCCGGATGTTTTGATGACAGTGGTGAGCTCAGCATTACAGGAGCCCTTGTTCTAGGGATTGATGTCTCCAGATAATTCAAGGGTCCAAAGTCCATTAATAATCTTCGGAGATGTGTGACCCCAGTGAAGTTGTGTGCAAATTTCCTATGCCTTGTGTGTACATGCTGTTTTCTGGAGAGTTTGTTCTAGCTTTTATATAGTATTCAAATAGGTTCCTGACATCTGAAGACTTAGAACCTCTGGTAAACCACATTTGGAAGTCTGGTGTTAGGAAGCTGAGGAACTTGACCTCTAGACTTTATCTGCCAAAGATCCTCAAAGCCCTCCCCCGACCCCCGTCCAGAAGCTGGAAAGCTACTGAACCCTTTGGATGTGATTTCATTATCTATGAAAGTGTTTGTCAGGGGATGTTGTAGGGGAAAACATCATACTAACACTAAGCGTTATCGCAAATAGATACCTTCATGTACCAATTCTACTTTGGGTTTTTTTGTTTGGTTGGTTTTTTTGTTTTATTTTGTTTTTTCATTTGTTTTTTTTGTGTGTGTGGGTTTTTTGGTTTTGCTTTTTAAAAAGTCAGCCTTGTTGGGATAGAATTTCCACACAGCAGAATTTACCAATTTTAAGAGTATAAGTCAAAGGATTTTGACGAGTTTATAAAATCCCGTAACCACCTCCAAAATAATAACATCGAACGTTTCCGTTACCCCCAAAGGATCCCCTCATACTCCTGCTTATTCTATTTTGAAACCGTATCTGTGAAAATGAGTGTTCACCCATCCTCATGAATTGCATACGTTTCCACTCAGACTGCTGGCCAGCCCCATTGGTGCCGCTATCAGGAGACAATTCTTCAGCACGTCTCCAGAGCTCTTGGTTCTGGACTGTCTTGTCAAAGATGTCTGTGTAGTGAGCAGCCTTGAAGGATGTCGAATCCTGCCAGAGCGGAGAACAGGTTTGTTTATTGTTTAGTATAATAAAGATAATATCTCCCTCTGGGGCGAAGTTTGGGCAGATTTGTTTACAGCCTATTATTTAAAAAATGGGGTTCTCCAAGCCTGGGATTCCTCCCCGAGTTTGCTGCGTCAGCCCCTGCGAGGTGCGGGCGGCAAGGGGATGGAGGCCAACGCGAAGCTCAAGCTGCTTGCCGCGCCGCGAATAACACGTCTCCACACCGCTGATGCGGGCGTCTCTTGTCTCCTCCAGCATCTGCGAGATGGTGGCGGGTTACCGTGCCAGCTCGCAAGCACAGTAAAGTCTCAGATTCCTCACGTTCTTGACGCCACTGCTGTAGTGCCTGTAATTCGTTTGAAAATACTTCAGGATAAAGAGAGATGTGTGAGTCACAAGTCAGGTCCATCCTTCTGAGGATGTGCTGGAGGCTGCTAGTACGAGCGTCCCGTCGTCTGTATCCCAGCCGACACCGGAAGCTTTACTGTTAGCATAGCCGTGTCAGAAATGGACTTTTGTCGGTGGAATTAGTATCTTATTAACTAGCATGATGAACATGAAACAGGGATTCTTATCAGCAACATTGTAGAGGAGCTCAAAGAGTTAAAGACACTCCCTGGCCTTGCAGGAAGGATGTAGACGTCCACCGTCTTTAGCCACTATTCTGCGTCCCAGTGATCTCCAAACTCGCAAACAACCGATTTTCCACAGGCCCTGATGCATCCGCGCTGAAATCTTGGCCACAGCCCGGAGCAGACTCCCCAGGGGTCCTGCTCTGCCAGACACCCGCTCTTTGGTTTCTGGGACATGAGGCTAGGATTCTCTAGGGTTCTCGGACAGGGAAGGGACAATGGGACACTTGGGGAACTTGGGGAAGTGGCTCTTTAGCCCGGCAGCACAGAGAGACACATATTTTAGTATTTTCCACAACTGGCACAGGGTCGCTGAAGCGTTCCAGCTGTGCGTATGGTGCCCTTAGGGACGGCAGCCCGAGGCTTGATCATCCCTAAAAAGCTCCATTTCCAGTCTCGGTTTGGAGGACTTTTGGTTGTTTGTTGCCAGAGGGAACAGAGTTCTGCCCTGGAATGGTGCTCTGGTGGCTCCTTCATGCAAAGTGTATTTCCAGACACTCAAAGGATAGAGAGCTAAGATTTAACCAGCTCCCAGAACAGTTCGTGCCTGCTTTTCGAGAGCTGTTTGTGGAAGAAGTGTCTGTACGCGTAGCAGGATTCGGTCTCGCTTTCACTCTAACTTGGAAATGAGGTCGGAGGAGAGTGGCTCCCCGGCACCACCCCTCCTGCTTTTCTGGCAGTGACTGTAATTTACCGGAGAGTCTCAAGGTTGTGCTTGACCAAACTGGATTAAGCTCGTCCCCAGCTGCCACCTTACACATAAGGAGGGATCGTCCAGGAAAACGTCTTCAGCGGAGGGCCGCGAACCAAGATCAGTCAGGCTCGCTGCAGCCGGTTTCCATTGAACTGGAAACTGAGAGTGTCCTCAGAGGCCACGTGGTGGCTGATGGCAGCGTGACAGACAAAGGGAAGAGGGCTGATGAAATGCCATCACGATGGAGTGCAGAACCTCTTCGTGTAGGTTTGCCGGAGAACTGGCTGCAGCCGCAGGCTACACCGAGCACCAGCAATTAGAGACAGCCTAGCGACCTTCACACTCTCTTTTGGGCCATTTATGAGTCAGAGGAGTAGAATCTGAGGTTGTTCCAGTCTTTATAAACAGCAGTGACAGACAGCTAAAGGATAACCTGTCACCATACGCTGAGGAAGGCCCCACCGGTTATCCGAGCCACCCCCTCACGGAGATCAGATTCTGCGTCCGTTCACAGTGTGAACACAAAGCCGCCAGGGTACCTGGTGTATGTAGAGCCGACGCGTGTGCCTTATCACCTTAACAGTGACGTTATCTCTGGTGAAACCTTTAGGATGGATTCGGTGCCGAGAGGCAAGGATTAAGAACAATCCTGCTAGCAGAGACCCGGCTGGCCAGACAGGACGAAGGGGAAGCCAGTTTTTACTGGTGTAAATCACCAATCATGCAAACGCGTGTATCAATGAAATATTTACTGGGCCACGGAACAGAGGCCCGTTTGATTGGTGTCATAAGAATTCAGACGCCCTCACCCTACTTTTCAGACACTCTAGCCGAGATTTGATGATGCTTCTGGAAGCACCAGAGTGGCTTTATTTTGCCATTGCGCCTGTGTTGTGGGAACGCTGTGGAGGCAAAACATCTCAGCCACCTGTTCGTGGTTATGTGGCTCTTCCTGGAGTTCAGGTTGGGGTGATGCAGGGCCTTGAGTCAGCGGAGCGTTTGAGAGCAAGGCCCCTGAGTGGATCTGATCGGAAGGACGAACCACGAGCAGGTTTGATGTGGCGGAATCCAGACACCACTGAAAGCCCAGGCGTGGGAGGGAGTGAAGCCTGGCACGTGCGTGGCCACACCCACCAAACTACTGGACCCTCCGTTTCTTAGATCCTTCAGGATCCGTTTCTCCGACTGACCCATCTCTGCTGTGTTCTCTACCCCCACAGAACTTTGCTTTCATTTTATATTGCGACGAAATGTATGTAACGTAAGGTGTATCATTTTTTAAATTTTTTTAATATTTCAATTTTTTAATTGAGAGACAGAGAGAGAGCGTGAGCAGGGGAGGGGCAGAGAGAGGGGGAGACACAGAACCCGAAGCAGGCTTCAGGCTCTGAGCTTTGTCAGCGAAGAACCCGACTCGGGGCTCCAACTCACAAACCGCAAGATCATGACCTGAGCCGAAGTCAGACACTTAGCCGACTGAGCCACCCAGGTGCCCCTAACGTGTATCATTTTAACCATTTCTACGTGTACAGTTCAATGGCATTAAGTAAATTCACTGTGTGGTGCAGCCATCATCACTATCTATTTTCTATTTCCAGAACTTTTTCATCATCCTAAATAGCATCTGTACCCAGTAAACAATAACCCTGCATTATCTTCTACTGCCAGACGCCAGTAACCACTATTCTATTCTCTGTCTCTGTGAATTTCCCTTTTCGAAGTACCTAATACACATGGACCCCTACAGTCTCTGTCCTTTTGTGTCTGGCCTTTTTAAATTTTTTTTTTAATGTTTGTTTATTTATTTTGAGGAAGAAAGAGAGCACAAGCAGGGGAGGGGCAGAGAGAGGGAAAGAGAGAGAATCCCAAGCAGACTCCGTGCTGTCAGTGCACAGCCCGACATAGGGCTCGAACCCACAAACCGTGAGATCATGACTTGAGCTGAGATCAAGCGTTGGATGCTTAACTGACTGAGCCACCCCGATGCCCCAGCGTCTGGCTTTTTTCACTCAGCATAATATCTGTGACTGTTCATCCATGTTGTAGCATGTGCCGCAAGCTCATTCCTTTTTATGGAATGAACATTCCATATGAATAACATTCCGTTATATAGATACGTCACATTTTGTCTCTTCATCTAATTCTGCTCATTTTTTTAACATTTATTTATTTTTGAGAGACAGAGCATGAGTAGGGGAGGAGCAGAGAGAGCGGGAGACACAGAATCTGAAGCAGGCTCCAGGCTCCGAGCTGTCAGCACAGAGCCTGAGGTGGGGCTCGAACTCACGAACTGTGAGATCATGACCTGAGCCGAAGTCAGACACTTAACCGACTGAGCCACCCAGAACCCCCTATCCTGCTCATTTTTTATCTAGAGTTGTTTTCACACTGGTGATTTATTTACATCCACATGAAATACACCTGTTCCATTGGTTTGTTGTAAAAGAGGTTGTTGGTTTATCCCTCCCCCCCACCCACGATTTGATAATTATTTGTTTTTGCTTTGGGAAGTTAATTTTAAAAGTACAGATAGGTAATGGTGTGGTATACATACTCATTACCCAAATGGGACTAGATTTTTGGTTAAGAATAACCCAGCATCAGCACCCTGCTTTAGATTTGAACCAGGAAATTCAAAATTATAAACAAAAGGAAAGACTCTCCCTACTGAAGAAAACACATTCAAGAGACCTGGGAAGGTGACTTTGATCATTGGTGAAATAGAGGTGACCTACATCAAGGGCGAGCACACCGTGCGACAAATATGTCCTGCTTGTTTTCTCAATAAGTTTTATTGGAACATAGCCATGCTCGTGTGTTTACTTAGTGTCTGTGGCTGCTTTTTTTTTTTTTAAGTTTGTTTGTTTTGAGAGAGAGAGAGAGAGCGCGAGCAGGGATGGGAAGAGAGAGAGGATCTCAGGCAAGCTCCGAGCCGTCTGTGCAGAGCCCGAGGCGGGACTCAAACTCACAAACTGCGAGATCATGACCTGAGCCAAAATCAAGAGTCAGACACCTACACGACTGAGCCACCCAGGCGCCCCTCTGTGGTTGCTTTTGACGTAAAATATTTGCCATCTGGCTCTTTTTCAGAAAAAGATTGCCGAGCCTTGCTGTAGACGATCCTTCTCCAGTGTCCCTTGTCTCTAAAATCCGTGACACTGTGCTGCGGTAGGCGGGAGGAGGGGGAGTGAAGGAAGGATAAAGTCACAAGGCCACAGAAACGGAGTCCCTGTTCTCAGGCTGCATCCCACGCAACACAAAGCCTCCTCCCGTTCCTGCCGACCACAGCCGGGCAGGGCGGACCACGGCCGGCAGAGCCAACGGCCTACTAAATCCGCCTAAATACAGAGGACACTCCAGCATTCATCATAAAACAGCGTGAAGCTGGAGGCGAGGGGCGCGTGTGCGGAACGCAGGCGTCGCGGTCAGGAAGGAAAGGACCGCCGACTCCATCTCCTCCAGGAGGCGCCGGCAGAAGACGCGAGCAGCAAAGAGGCCCGGATGCCTTTTCCTGCGCACAGCGGCTCCGGGCTAGTGGGAGCAACACTCCCCACGGAAGGAGAGGGGCTTTTCCAGCTGATACATAGATTTTCCCCAAGCAAAGCAAAGTCCCCCCACCCCGCCAACCCCAAGCAAAGGTTTCTCTCGATAAAAGAAACCCACAAGAGTCTTCCGTGCCGTCCAGGTCGTCGCTGGCAACTCCGGCTGGGCCTGTTTGCGGCAGGACAGCGGGTCGGGGGGACGCAGGGTCGGGGGGACGCAGGGTCGGGACTACAGTCAGGAATTCAGCCTGAACAGGACAGCGGCTTTTTCACACTTGGAGCCTTGTCGAGGACCAGCGCCTCACACCTCCGTTTCCGTGTCCTTGTGACTTTATCCTTCCTTCACTCCGCCTCCTCCCACCTAGCGCAGCACAGCATGCCGGATCGTAGAGGCAGGGGCCCCCGGAGAGGGAGCATCCGCACCCAGGCTGGCCAGCTGCACCTGCGTTCTTCCTCCAGCTTCCTTTAATATTAAGCTTTATGTTTGCTTTATCACTCTCTCCACCCTCCCTTGCTATTCTCTCTCTCTCAAATATGATGCCTCTCCGACCCCAGTCACTTCTGTGAGTGACTCCTAAAAGTAATGTCCTTTTACGTAGCGTGCAATTACCAAAATTAGAACGTTGCAACGTTGATGCAATACTGGTAGCTCATCTACGCCCTTATATCGATGTATTTTAGGTGCCGAATTCTGCATGTGAGAAATGGAATTCATTTGCTTTTGTCATAGTGGGTATTGCTTATTCTGGATTTTATTTCTGCCTTGTGGTTTTCTGTTTGCAGAAAACAACAAACACATAGTATTTAAACTCTCTAGAGGCTCACACAAAAAAAAGCCTGCTGTCCAAACCTACAAGATGATATTGAAACACATTAAGATTTCAGGAAAGAAAGTATTACTAGTGATAGTAGTAACAGTAAATAGCCATGTCTTTAGTCCCTGGTAGATGGTTTGAGCTCAAACACGGAACTTGAGGTCTAGTCTAGCTACCGTTCTCGGCATCCAGCCCTTTTGCGAGTGAGCAGCTGTACAGGTGTGAGACCCCAGATACGTATTTTCTGATAAATCTCTAAGTGGATGATGGCTGGCACCATTTCCTCGGGGGACAGGACAGCAGTAGTTAGGCAAAACTCTTCTCTTTTCTTCAGCTCCTCAGCCTGAGGGTCTGGCTAGAACAGTTCAGTGGGGACAAGAGAGATACAACAGAGCAAGTTAAAATTAAGGCTTTTTAGAAACCTTTTTGGGGAGATTCCGGAAGAGAAAATGATACCATTGAATAGAATTAATTTGTAGTTCAGAAAGGGCTTTTCCTCTACAGTCTGAATCCCGTGTAGCACGTACTCACCACGAATCCTCTGGGGAGCCCTCTCCTCGTGCCTTCTGCTCCGGCTACAGAATGGATGGAGTGGACTGGATAAAATTCACAAGGCTGACGTATATTTTCCCTATCAAAATTTACCCGTAATGTATCTCCTCAGACATGGTGCTGTTATGGGCTCTTCCTAGCTGCCTAACTTATCTTTTCCAGAGAGTGAATACCTGCGCCCCTTGACACACATGGTTGTGAGAATACTCACTAATGCCATAGCTTGAGTGTGTCAGTCCTTCCCAGCGGCCATGTCTGCATTTTGTATTCTTTTCTGTGTGTGTCGGGGAGTTAGGTTCTGATACAGTTTGTCTGTTTGTTTGCATTTTACATTCCGAGTAACACCCTGGTTAGCGCTGTGGAGAAAGCAGGGCAAACAGAGAAGGTGGGGGGGTCTTTTAAGACATTTCTCGCCCCCTCTTTTTTGTTGAAGTGGCTCCAGTGCCCAGAGCTAGATGATGGTTCATTGAGGCGTACTCTGTGTGGGTGGGTGGGGGGGACGGTCTCATTCAATTTCCAGAGAGTTCAAATCCTATTGTTCGGTATCCTGAACCTGGGAACGAGGGGCAGGACAGGTAGAAAGACAGCGTCACCTTACTGTGTTTGCGTCAAGAGCTACAGTCCTCAAACAGAAACTCTAGGCTCGCCCGTTGTGGTGCGCTCTGGAAATGTAGGGGACATGGACATGGCCACCCCTTGCTAGGACATTTTGGGACATCCGTGCTTAGGATTCAAGGTGTTCTACCAGTACACATACTCCCCACTGTCTATTCTTTTTTTTTTTTTAATTTTTTAGTGTTTATTTTTGAGAGAGAGAGAGAAAGACAAAGTGTGAGTGGGGGAGAGACAGAGAGGGAGACACAGAATCCGAAGCAGGCTCCAGGCTCTGAGCTGTCAGCACAGAGCCCAATTTGGGGCTCGAACTCACGAGTCATGAGATCGTGACCTGAGCCGAAGTCAGACACTGAACCAACTGGCCACCCAGGCGCCCCCCGTCCCCCACTGTCTATTCTTTGGGGAAGTGCTGATGGGGGACCTTCCAGACATCTGCTTGCAGATAGCACCTCCCGCAGCAGTCCCCAGGGGGTACGGAGAGCACAGTATATAAATGGGGCCGTGGAGCTGTGTGGCAGCTTACCCTGAGAAGCAGGGCTGTGTTGCCCTGAGAAGCAGGGTGAGTGTATACTTCCAGCAATAAACAGGTGGCCATGAGCATGGGAGCTTGAGAAAGAGCCATGCCTTATGTACTTTCTTCCTTCAGTCTTTTTACCTCTACATTTTTTTATTTTTTTTTAATGTTTATTTATTTTTGAGAGAGAGAGAGAGCAGGGGAAGGGCGAGAGAGAGAGGAAGACAGAATCTGAAGCAGAGGCCCCAGGCTCCGTGCTGACAGCTGTGAGCCCGGCTCTGGGCTTGAACTCACGAACTGTGAAATCGTGACCTGAGCCAAAGTCAGACACTTAACTGCCTGAGCCATGTAGGCGCCCCTCCCTCTACATTTTTTACCCAGCAACCAAGTTTGGGCGTTTTCTTCTCTTTTCAGACACAGGAGGACAGGAGGTATCATTTTAACCACTTGTTCCATTAAACGTTTGAATTAAAGCTTTTGTATGTTTTTAGGCCAAAGGTTTAAAACTTGTTTCTTTTTCAGCTAGTGACGCCTTTGTTCAGTAACATCACAAAAGAACAAATGGATTCTTTTTGTTCTTGTGTGTTTTTTTAATGCATATGCAGACAAGATTGTCTGAATATGAAGAGACATGAAGGAATTTATTCAAGAAGAGAAAGATCCATCAAACTTGTGTCCATGGTATTTAAGAGGACAAAAGTTTTTGTCTCCCCACTGATCCTTCCACCTTCCAGCACTCATTATTTATAAAGCAAAAGAGATGAAGTCAAAAATATCTACTTCTTTGCTACAGCAAGCTTTTTTCTATTTATATCTTAACATGGTGAAAAAAATTTTTTAATGTTTATTGAGTCTTTGAGAGACAGAGAGAGAGCGTGAGCGGGGGAGGGTCAAAGAGAGAGGACTCCGAAGCAGGCTCCAGGCTCTGAGCTGTCAGCACAGAGCCCGATGCAGGGCTCGAACTCGTACCGTGAGATCATGACCTGAGCCAGAGTCGGCCACTTAACCAACTGAGCCACCAACATGGTGAAAATTTAAAAATTTTTTTTAATGTTTATTTATTTTTGAGACAGGGAGAGACAGAGCATGAGTGGGGGAGAGAGAGAGGGAGACACCGAATGTGAAGCAGGCTCCAGGCTCTGAGCTGTCAGCACAGAGCCCGACGCGGGGCTCGAACTCACAGACCGCGAGATCATGACCCGAGCCGAAGTCGGACGCTCAACCGACTGAGCCACCCAGGCGCCCCAAAAATTTTTAAATATCACAGAGGAAAGATAGTCCACCTTGGTAAATGAAGTCAGTCGTCTTCTTCTATCTGGCCCCGGGCACTCATGCTACAAGGTGGGGAACTTAGAAGCAACCTAGCGAGGAAAGAAGTACGCTAGGAACCGGCGGGGCTCAAATGCAGAGCTCGGGAAGGCCAGGCGCTCGCAGAGTTTTGTGTCAGACGGCATCGGTGAGAGGGCAGGGCCACCCGGAGCTACTGCGCTTTGCGTGGTGCTAGAGCAGCACCGGACAGTGGGCGGCACTGTGGCCCCATCTCTGGGTGGGACTGAGGATGGCGTGATGGCCCCTGACCAACCGCTGAGGGGTTACAAGCAGACAGTAGCCCGAGGAGGGATCTGGAGTGTGCCCAGGGCTTGGACAGAGTCAAGGAAGGGCTAAAACACTTGGCTTGGGGGCGTGTTCATGGCCAGGTTCACCCTGAGGAAGAATCAGTTGTACGAATTCATCAAGAAAGCTCATCGGACCCCAGCTCCCCACATTCTCAAAAGGGATGGTGTTGTTACGAGGATGCTGGTTTGGTTCCATCGCCTGAGGAATTGGACGCCAATTCAGCCAGAGGCAGGCCTTTAATGACTAGACACTGTGCAAGGTGGACACAGGGATGTGGAGTCTTCCAAGAAGACTCATAAATTCAAAGGAGTAAAATATATTTTATTTCTTCTTGGAATGGAAGTTCTAACAAAGACAAGCACTATCTAACAAATGGGGGGAATGTACACTCGACGTAGCTCATCCTAATACATTCTCTGAGCCCTGGAGAAATTTCTGGAATCAGTTTGACTCAAGTTCACTTTGAAGCTTTATCATTTATTTGAGATACTAGGCAAGTTACTTACCTTGCATGTAACTCAATTTCTTCATCTTCACAAAGAGAATCATGTGGGGAAGGTATAAACAGATTTGCTCCCCAAATTTCTGGAAGACATCGGGGGCAAATACGATTAAGTGAGTTGCCACTTGTAAACTGTTCGGTGCCTGGCTCACAGTCTATATACATAACAGCTGTTAACATAATGATTAATTTTGGATTTCTATTCTCCACGGGAGCACATTGTCTGAGACTCATTCCTGCCACGAACATAGATGAACCGTCTGCGGTGGTCCAGGCATTTTACTGAGCACCAGAATACCAAAGTGGAGCAGGCAGACCCGGGATGCGTAGTAGGCTCTGAAATGTTAATGGGACCGATTACGACAAAAGTAGAGGTTAAACTGCAATTTCCTCAAAAGATGAACAGATCTCTGGCGTGCCGTGGTTACTTGTAGTAAGGCCAGATTCTTTGGACTTTTTCTGCCGTCTCTGTTACTAACAAGAGTTGCACCAAAAACGCCTTCAGCCTCCCCCCCAAAAAATCAGCCACACCTCTCCTGCCCCGTCTCCTCTTCCGGGGCTGCCCTGGACGGCCGCCACAGCATCTTCTTCCATTGACTTGGCAGGTGACTCTGGTTTCCTGCTTTCTGTCCCATTAACCTCTATTTTCTCTGTCAAGAAGAGTATCCCCATTGTTGAAAGCAGTAATTTGCCAACCAAGCAAGCTGAGAGTCCTGTTTGATGGAGCACTACACAGAGCAAAAGGGAAAGTTTAAACAGATTTGCTGCTCTAATTTCCTGAAAGGATCACAGACAAAACCTGCCCTCTAGAAGAATGCTTTTTGTTCGCATTATAACAAGCATTTATTGCCATGACAGGGGAAGAGAGAGGCCACGGGAGAATGGTCCCGAATTTCCTGCTTTCCTTTAGGCCTGTTACTACTCATGCGCTACCACGTTGTTGAAAACATATAAACTTTCCCGATAGCCTAATGTACTCAGAAAGACTTTTTCCTCTTATTATGGTAAAATAATGGCGCTAACCTCTTATTCTTGAGCATGTGGGTTTAAACAGTGAAGCCATGCTCAAAGAGAAAAAAAATCGACTTTTCCTTTTCCTCTGGAGAAGTTCAAGGTCCAGCGTGTCTACTGTGCAGTCAGAAAATCACAGAACTCTCACGAGCGCTAGATGTTTTGTTTTTCCGTTTATGTTTCATGGAAACATTCTCTCTTATATCGGGTTGATTTCATCCAACTGAACTTGTACAAAACAGACAAGGAGGAGCTTCAAAATACCGCAAGCGATGTGAGCGATCCTTGAGAATTGGTCTTACCAGAACGATCCTCATTAGACCAAAGACGCTATCCATCTTGTTCGCTGCTGGGCCTCCAGCTTGTATAGCATTGCAGCACATGTAACAGGCGCTGGAGATTTACTGGGTTATGTTGAATACCAGACAGTTCTATCTACCGGCACAGATGAAATTTCTAGAGAAGTTTTTAGGCTTTAAGCTCTCAGACTCTGGAGGTGCTCATCCCCATCCCCATCTCTTGCTTACACCCAGGGTGGCATTCGTTTCTTTCTTGAGCCGTACTTTAACAAGACCTAAATCTGCCTATGTTTCTCCATTCCCCAGCCCCCTAGTGCAGGCACATCCTTCCGTGGCCTCCCGCATTCCCCCTTGGCTTGCTCCTGCGCTTCCTCCAGATCTCAGCATAAATTTCACTTCTTTTTTTTTAATTTTTTTAACGTTTATTTTTGAGACATAGAGACAGAGCGTGAGCAGGAGGAGGGCAGAGAGAGAGGGAGACCCAGAATCCGAAGCAGGCTCAGGCTCTGAGCTGTCAGCAGAGAGCCCGACGCAGGGCTCGAACTCACAGACCGTGAGATCATGACCTGAGCCGAAGTCGGCAGCTTAACGTGACTGAGCCACCCAGGCACCCATAAATTTCACTTCTAACTTAAGGTTCTCCTGCACTGACCCCACTCCATTGAGATCCCTTGTGATTTGCTGTCTTAGCATCCTGAATTTCTTTTCTTCAAAGCACGTATCACAATTATCGCTATATAATTATCTACGTCGTTATTGTTTAGTACTTCCTTGACTAGACAATCGCTCCTTGATAGCAGGGACTGTATCCGTCTTGCTTCCAACAAGATCTGCAGCACCCAGTGATCCACAGTCTGAGTGGGCACTATTATTAATGTTTGTTGAATTGATGAATGAATTGAGGGAGAGAGAGAAAAAGGAAGAATGGAAGGAAAAGAATCAGGGATTAGCTGGCTCCACGTTTCTTTAGATTTGCCTAAATCCTGTTGACACATCTTGATTTTACCAGATTGATTCCCACCATTTCCTGCTTCTCAAAAGATGGGTGTGTGTGTGTGTGTGTGTGTGTGTGTGTGTGTGTGTGTGCTTTTGTATATCTTATGAGAGTAGTTTGATGGGCTGGCTATCTTACTGAAGAATCCAAAATACCAGAATAAATCCATATTGATTTAATGGTTCTGTATTTTATGAATGACTTGGTAATTGAAAAGTACTTGGTAAACAAAAGTCTTCATATCTGAAATAGAAGAATATTTTCTTCTCAATCACACTGAACATTAGTTGCTTATTTTAGATCTGAGCCAGTTGCTGAGTTTAAATCACAAAGTGTATAGGTTACACGCATAGATCTATGGACATGAGTAATTAGTGGCATTGTCTGATGACATTCTCAAACATTTTCTTTTCCTATGGTACACTTTTTAAATAACTATTTCATTTCCTTTCTATTTTCTATTTTGTTTTAAGTTTACGTATTTATTTTGAGAGAGAGAGAGAAAGAGAAAGATTCCCAAGTAGGCTCCAAGCTGCTGGCGTAGAGCCCTACTCAGGGCTCGATCCCACAAACTGTGAGATCATGACCTGAGCTGAAATCAAAAGTCAGACCCTCAAATGATGGAGCCATCCAGGTGCCCCTCTTTCTGTTTTCATCTGTGAGACAGCTGGATTGATGAGCTAACTACCTGTTTTATGACACAAACAAGAAGGGCTCCAGAAACATAACCAAGTCTTGGAAACGAGACATGTGCACATACAAGACATTCAGTTGGATTTGCCCGCCAGAAGCCAGCAGTGCGGGGTGACCGTGAGACGCGAGGTGCTGAAGACTTCATCCTAACGGTGGCTCTTCCAGTGGATGGCAAGGCTCCGGGGTGTTGTGAGGCGGGCGAGGTGGCGAAGCCTCTGACACCCGAAACCACACAGACCTTTACTATGAAAACGAAAAAGCAAGAAAGATTTTGTTCACTTGCCCTTGTCTTCAATCGGGTTTCCCAGAGCAGATGCTGAGCTGAGGATTCATGTTCAGAGAAACCAGTAAGGGAGTGGGAAGTAAAGTAGTGAAGGAGTAAGCACCAGGCAAGAGTACAATTTCAGGCGAGGTCCCAGCCTCAGCCTCAACTCCCTGGCACTCTGGAACATTCGTTCCACTGTAGAATTTGTCCCACCTGGAGGCAAGAAAGCTGGCTTTCATACTCCTGCACCAGTCAGACATTGGCTACTTGCCACACCAGGGGGCACTTAAGCTCTCTCAGAGTTGGGGCACTAGGGTTCCAGGCTCATGGGTGCTCCGAAGAGGGTCGCAAGGGTAAGCTGTGAGGAGTAGAGCACAATCAGAAGCTAAGGATGAGACCCCGAGACCAACTAAGGGGTATAAAGGAATTGGGTGGAACACCTACACCACCTGCTACCAGCCTTGCCAGCAAAGAACCCCTAAGGTTCAAACCCCTGCTATTCTATTGACTTCTCTGGAGAAAGAAAATTATCCTCTCTCTCCTGGGTCCTCAACAGTCAACCATTTAGTAGCTTCTTTTTCATTTTTATTTAATACACATGCCTACTGTCACATGGACTATTTTCGAAGAATCGCCCTCCCCAGTTACTTTTTCTTGAATAAGTGTCTACTAATTAATAAAGAATGATGTACTCTGCTTTTCGTGTTAGGTCATGGAACTGTGTGTAGGTCAATACCTTGTTATTAATGGACGATTGATCGTGTTTCATGCTATGGACCCTAGGCTGAATGGATCGTCCACAGATTTCGCTGACTTCTCGAAAGGTTCTAAAGCACTTACCGTCTCTTAGCTACCTATTAATTCTCCCTCCTAGATTTATTTAATCCAGCTAAAGAATAATTCAAAATGGAGATTATTCCCAAGACTTACAAATGGAGATTATGCTCCAGCCCCACGTTCGTGGCTGGTTATCAGGAAATTTGGCCCATGAAGGGGACTCTGCTACCCTTGAAAAATTCGTGTCCTCTATATATCAGTATTAACGGAGGTCATCGTGCCAGTGAGACCTACCCCGAGGTGGAGATGTGATCTTTCAGGATCTATTATCCTGTTAAATTTAACACACTCTGTATGAGGCTATAAATGCTATAAAGTTGGTTTGGGAACACCTCTCCAAAAGTTCTGTGCCAAAACAGGACTAGAGTTATTCTTGTAATAAAATCCCAGATTTACTCTGTTTTTCAGGGACTAGCTGTTTGCCTACTTCGCTTCCTTTCTTTCTGTTCTTCTTTAACCTTGCCTTTCATTCAACATTTACTTAGTGAGTGACCGTTACGAGCCAGAAACTGTCGTAGGGGTAGAGTAGGGAAGAAAATACACAAAGATCTCCCCTAATTGAAACTTCCGTTCTAGTGGGAGAGACTGAAATTGAACACACACACACACACACACACACACACACGGTATTTATAAACCGTGGTAATGCTACAAAGGCAATAAAGTGAGGTAAAGGAACAGAGTGACTTTGATGAAGCAGGTGGAGGTGGGACCTATCTTTACAGAGGTGCCATTTCAGAAGGAGCCGAATCTCTCATGATCTGAAGGAGAACTTTTTGGGTAGAAGGAATAACGAACGTGAAGCACCAAGCCAGCGACAAGCCTAACGAGGTCCAGAGAAAGCAGCCAGTGTGTCCAGAAAGAAGACAAAGGGAAGTCGGTTCCCAGTTTTGAGAAGTAGGCAGATATCAGCTCACGCAAGGCCTCACAGGCCATCGGAAGGAGAGCGTATGCTTGACAATCCTTTAGAAAACGTCAAGTAAGTCAGGGTCTTAACACGATTAAATTTTAAAAAGATAGTTGCCTGCTTTGCTGTTGGTGATACCACAGGCAGAAGCAGGGAGACAGGAAAGCAATGATGGCAGGCAGGGCTGCGTTGGGTGCTGGAGGCGTTTGAGGAGTGGTAATCCAGAGGACAGATTTTGGAGAGAGGCAAAGGGCTTGCTGCTTCTTAAGGGCGAGTCTTCGGGCAGGTTAGCGCCTTTTTCTTGGCTTTGCTCTTCCCATCCGAATGTACCTCTCACATCATGTTCTTAGGATTAAACGCATTAATATTATCACCCCATGTAAAGCTCTTCTAATAATTCGGACCAAGTAGTAATCATGCATGTAATACATGTTCACTGTTTTTAACTTGTTATTTTAATTAGATATATAAAGGGAGAAATCAACATAAGTTGAAGGCTGAACAGAGCCTACTGTCTGTATACATAGGTAGCGTACTCTTGAGACGTGGAGGCCCTCAATCGGATCTTGCCGCTGTTGCCTTGTGGTGACCACAAGCCAATGACTCACTTAGCTTCGCCTGACCTCGGCTTCTTCTTTTTTTTTTTTTAATTTTTTTCTTAATGTTTATTTATTTTTGAGAGAGTGAGACAGAGTGTGAACATTGGAGGGCAGAGACAGAGGGAGACATAGAATCCCAAACAGGCTCCAGGCTCTGAGCTGTCAGCACGGAGCCTGACGCGGGGCTTGACCGCAGGTCATGACCTGAGCCAAAGTTGGCTGCTTAAGCAACTGAGCCACCCAGCCTCGCCAGGAGTTCTGTAGTTCTAAGTGTTACATTTAGGTCCGTTATCTAGTTTTGGCTAATTTTTGTGAAGGCTGTAGGGCCCATGTCTATGTTTTTTTTCATGTGAATGTCTAAATATTCCAACACCTTTTATTGGAAAAGACTATCTTTGCTTCATTTTATTGCCTCTGCTCCTTTGTTAAAGATCAGTTAACTATATCTATATGGGTCTATTTCTGGCCTGTCTATTCTGTCCTGTTGCTCTATTTGTCTGTTTTTTCACCAATACCACACTGTTTTGATTACTGGAGATTTATAGTAAGTCTTGAAGTTGAGTAGTGTCAGTCCTCTAACTGTGTTGAACTTGGTTGTATTTTGTTCAATATTATGTTGGCTATTCTGAGTCTTTTGCCTGTCTATATAAGCTTTAGAAGAAGTTTGTCAATATCCCCAAAATAACTTTCTGAGATTTTTAAAATAGGATTGCATTGAAGCTATAGACCAAATTGGGAAGGACTGACACCTTGTTACTATCAAGTCTTCCTATTCATGAACATGGAATATTTCTCCATTTATTTAGTTCTTTGACTTTGTTCATCAAATTAGTTTTGTAGATTTCCTCATCTAGATCTTGTACATATTTTATTAGATTTATACCTAATTATTTCACTTTGGGGGGTACTAATGTAAATGGTATTATCTTTTAAATTCCACATTTTACTTATTCTTTGCTGGCACGTAGGAAGTGACTGACTTCTATGTATTACCCTTATATCCTGCAACCTTGATATGATTGCTTATTAGTTCCAGGAGTGGTTTTTCTTTGTTCATTTGGTTGGTTGGTTGGTTGGTTGATTTTTTGGTTTTTTGTGGAGTGGATTCTTTCACATTTGCTATGGACACAATCATGCCATCTACAAACAAAAACAGTTTTTTTTTTTTTCTTCCTTCCCAATCTGTATACCATTTATTTCCTTTTCATGCCTTATTGCATTAGCTAGAACCTTCAGTAAAATGTTGAAAAGGAGTGGGAAAGGCACAACACCATATGATGGAGCAGTCTTCCTCTGACATCTCTTTTATCCTGAAGGTATTCATAAATTGTTGGACTTTAATGGACTTTATTGGAAGTTTAATTATAACCATATCTTAAGTTTCATCAAGACCATTGAAATGGCAATCTCTTGAAATTCCAAATTTCTTACAGGCCTAATAAAAACTTAATCTAAAAATAAAAAGCTGTATGTTTCTCACCCTTAAGTATGATTTCAGCAATAAATGTTGTAGATGTTCTTTGACAAGCTGAGAAAGTTTCCTTCTATTCCTAGTTTACTGAGAATTTTTTTTAATCATGACTGGATGTTGGATTTTTGTTAAATCCTCTTTTTTTTGCACCTACCGATATGATCCTGTGGATTTTTTTTTTCTTTTAGTCTTTTGATGTGATACTTTATATTGATTGACTTTGGAATGCTGAACCAGCCTTTTATATTTGGGATAAATCACACTTCATTGTTGTATGGTTCTTTTTATACATTGCTGAATTTGATTTGCAAATATTTTGTTGAGAATTTTTGCATCTCTGTCCATGAGAAATAATGGTTTGTAGTTTCTTTTCTTGTAAGTTTTTGCACAGTTTTGGTGGTAAGGCAATAATGGTCTTATAGAATGTTAATGAATTCTGCTCTAAATTTTATTTGTTTTCTTCTGCTTACTTTGAGTTTAATTTGCTCTTCTTTTTCTAGCTTCCTAAGGCAGAAATTTACATTATTGATTTTAGGTCGTTCTTCTCTAATATACACTTTTGATGCTATACATTTCCCTCCAAGCACTGTTTTCATTGCATTCTATACATTTTGGTAAGTTGCGTTTTCATTTTCATTTATTTCAAACTATTCTAAATTTCTTTTGAGATTTTTTTCTTTGGCCCTGTGTTATTTGGAAGTGTGTTGTTTAATCTCCACAGATTTTGGTATTTTTGAGTGGTCTGTCATTGATTTCTAGTTTAATTCCATTGTGGCCCAAGAGTAGACAATGTATATCTTTTATTTTTTCAGTTTATTCATTTATTTTGAGACAGAGAGAGAGAGAGACAAAAAGCACGAGTAGGGGAGGGACAGAGAGAGGAGAGAGTGAGAATCCCAAGCAGGCTCCACACCAGCAACACGGAGCCCAGTGCAAGGCTCGAACTCATGAACTGTGAGATCATGACAAGAGCCAATGTCAGACACTTAACCAGCTAAGCTGCCCAGGCGCTCCAATTTCTGTTCTCTTAAATGTTTTAAGGTACATAGTATGACCCAGAATCTTAGTGAATTTTCCATGTGACCTTGACAAGAATGTGTATTCTGCCGTTGTTGGTTAAAGTAGTCTGTAGATGTCAATTATATTCAGTTGGTTGATATCAACTATGTCCTTTCAGATTCTTTCTGCCTGCTGGATCTTTCAGTTTCCAATACAGAGGTGTCGAAGTCTCCAACTATGATAATGGACCTATCTATTTCTCCTTGAAATCTGTCAGTTTTTGTGCCATGTAATGTGATGCTCTGTTGCTAGGCACACATACATCACAGATTATTAGGTCTTCTTGGAAAATTCACTCCTTTATCATTATGTAATGCCTTCTTTATGCTAACTTTCCTTGCTTCGAAGCCTCCTCTCTGAAATGCAGACAGCGACTCCCACTTTCTTTTACTAATTATATTTTTAGTATGGTGGGTGTGTTGTTATTACTATTAGTACCACTCCAACTCTGAGAGATCAGGGCCTATTTGAACTCTTCATTACATTCTCATTTATATGACATTTTAATTTAAAAATGAGTATCGACCCCAGAAGAATCTGGGAGGTTTTGTACTTCAATTCAAAAGGTAGAGTGTGAGTCAGTTCTGTATAAATAGCGGTATTCACTTTAGCATCATCCTTCTAATGGATCTCCTCCTCGGAGCGGCCTCTCTGCAGACAGACTGTAGCTACATTTTGATTTTGTCATTGTACATACGAGTTTGGGTGATTTCAGTTAGAACTAATTCTTTCATCTCTCTCATCCCGACTGCTGTTATTCCTCCTTTCCTTCAGCTGCAGTGTCTGTACTGATGCAAGAGAATACGCCTCTGTCTCCTTAGCTAGCACGAGGCATGGGCCTGAGGTCTTTCTGAAACGCACACAACCATTCTGGCTTTCTTCAGTCTTGAGAGACCTCTCGGCACTTGTTATCCTTCCATTTGTGCGAGTGGACCACATTTCTGATGGGTATTTCCGCTTTACTTCGGTGCACCAGGAACATACATCCGGGGGGAAATAACAGAGCCTCCTGTCAAACCATCCTGATCTGTGCCTGCTTTCTGTCCCCCTCCTGTGTCCCTAGGTAAGTGTGAGATCGGCTGGGCGTACTATTGCACGGGAGCAGGTGCCGCCGCCGCCATGCTCCTGTGCACCTGGCTGGCTTGCTTCTCGGGCAAGAAACAGAAGCAGTACCCCTACTGAGATGGAGCCACCCCGAGCACACAGAGGAGAAGACAGGCCGAAGGGGCCCGGAGAGACTGAAATGTCCAGCTACTTTCGAAAGGTGGAATAGTGGTTCTCATCCGTACGGTGCGGCGCTCATGAAATGGAACCCAGTGGAATGATAAACATTATGAAACATCAAAGGGTTGTACAAGATTTGCGGAAGAAATGGAAAACATGGAATAACAGAGAAATGGACCAAAGTTGAAGAATATGGCAGGGTATTGGGTGTTTCTATTCCACAGAGTATTGTTAATGTAGAACACACACACACACAGAACAAGCCTATATATGCAAACAAGAGTTGTGGTGTTTTGTTTTCTTTTGTTTTGTTTTTTAAGATGAGGACTCAGAGAACCAAAAGGGCTAGTAGAAACAGTGTTATGTTGGGAAGCAGGGTAAGCCACAGGTGTTCCCTGTAGGTCATGGCGCTCTGAAAGCACACGCGGACATATGCATCCACACACGCCCACGCCCAGACATAGACCTCGCTGCACAGACTGTGTGGGAGCTTGAGCGGTGCATTACTCCTCTGTTTTCTTTTGAATACACACTTAAAATACAGTATTATCACTTTATAAAGCATACATTAAACCTAATAAATGGACCAATAAGCCACTCTATCAGTATTTTGTATATCCTGCGTAAACTCGTTATGCCCTCAACCTGTTTTCAGTGTTTATACAGACCTTTAGAGCTAAGCCTTTGTATTTCAATATTATTCAAAAATATGCAAGATTTCTTTGTCTGAGGAGCTTCTGCTATGATATTCTTACAAAGTAAAGGGGCAACTTCCTATCCACTATGGGAGAGAGTTCAGTTGAAGGTGTGAGCGTAATGAGAGACATTTTCCAGTCATTAGATCTTGTTTTCTTTTGTCCATTAGTGTACTGTGCTGTACCACATTTATTTCAATATTCATTTTGTATAAAAAAATTTTAAAGTGCTATTTTGTTTGTATTTGAAAAACTCTGTGAATAAATTCTCTTTGATCAATAGTTAAATGAGCCATGAAGTGTTAATGCGGTGACCGAATTTGCTTCTTTCATTTTCTAAAGATAGCCTTTTCAACGCCAACAGTCCCATAAATTTTCCTTTTCCTCCTGAGTCCTCCCGTTAATTCTCTCGCGAATCACCCAGCCGGGCATTGTTCTAGGCACACGAGGTATTACAGGTAAGAGTTTCTGCTTTCCACTTAAATTCTTTGCAGCTAGAATTCTAACTGCACTTTAAATCACGACCAAATTCGTATGGGAGAAGACTTTGAAGTCTATTTTGGATTGACTGTGAGAATATGGACAATATTTGGTCATGGTTTAGAGCAACGAGGTCATGGTTTGGGAGGTGTCTGGGCCAACAGTCTCCAGGATGACGTCAGAGTCATGACAAGCAGCTATGGCTTCTGCCGCTCGGCCTTCAGCACAGTGCTGCGTTTCCTTGGTGCTTCTGTGCCGGGGACAGTTTCACACCACTCTCTTTTAGGGTTCTTGGCCATTTGAGAAAGATTATGTCGCATGTCTGCTCTCAGCATAAAACCTTGACCACAGAGAAGGATATAGACCTTTTAACCACCCTATAACAACCAATACTTTCAGAAGCAAAGATTGCGCCCTGGATAATGGACATATTATTTTATTAGGCCACACTGAGTTATTGCATCAACTCCTTAAAACTTAAGTTTCAATTCGTTTCTCAATTGTGTATTTTTCGAATTGGGGAATTGAGCATTTTGGTTACCTATAACTATATTTTTCTATTCTTTCTATACGTATTTGTCAATTTCCACTTGAATGTCTGAATGTCACACTTGCTTCTGGTTACTTTTAATCATCCGGCAGTTTCATGCCGCCCTGGAAGAACAATACAAGAATCAGGCCAATAAAATTCTGGACTTTCACCGGCTTTGTTGCTATGGAAAAGGTCCTTCTGCCCTCAAATGCTTAATTCACAACGGGCTGAATATCCTTCAATTGTGTCTCATTGTCCACCGAGCGGGGGCTTCTCTGCTTTGCGGTTTCCTGAGGAGAGGAGATTGCACTTTGCTTCCTCAGCGAGCCCATCATTTTCATTATTGCTGGTGCTTTTCAAATCTTTTTAACCACACCTTCCTGTCAGAATAGTATTATGACTTCTTAGCCCCCACTATCAAGTGGGAGTTCTCTACGGAAGTCATTAAGGTTATTTCTTGGACAGATTTAATGATGACGTCATTTTATGTGACCCGTATGATTTCAGACATTAGTGAACCTCGCTCAGATGAGAAGCTGACACTCCCAACAGGAAGAAGTCTAATTGCAAAGACTTACATCTCAAGTCCTAACCAGTCAGACGTGGTTTTGGTTCGAGATGTCCCAGCATTTTATCAGAAGCAGCAAATTTATTAAGAATTTCCAAAAAATTCTATCTACCTCATTTCAAAAACAATCAGGATTCATGAAATAATCATAACAGCAACAATAATAAAATCTTCAACAGGGGTGTATTCACAGGCTGCTTACTGATGTACGCTTAAGGGGAAAAGCCCTCCATTGTCACAACCTCATGAAGCTTCGCTTGCTTGTACAGGCTTGGAAGGTAGGTGGGGAATTTCCCTTGTTTTCAGAAAACGACATGCAAAGAAAGTTACTTGATGAACTTGAACCAGCTCTTCCAATTTTCAACACAGTCATTCGTGCTTTGGGGTAATAAATTGTTTTTGAGCACCTGCTACTTGCTAGGTCTCCTGCTGGGTGTAAAGCAGTCCATGACACCTATCTCCTGCTCTCAAGTTGGCCCCATGCTTGTGAGGGAAAAGGAAGAAGAAAATCAGTGAGTACCAGCTCGTGTGTTGTCAAATGACGCTCAAGACAGGGAGGAAGTTCCTCCCAGGTAAAGAATCCTGCACAAACTAAAAAGGCATAGGAAAAGAAAGATGATAAATTATAATTGTCTGCTCTTCAAAAGACGTCAGTAAGAAAATGAAAGGGAGACTGGAAGTTGTGTGTCTGGCAAATGAATAATTAAAAAAAATGAACAACTATGTGTTTAAGAGGGTCAAAAACTGAATGTGACGTATCACAAAAGAGGATAAACTAATGCCAATCATCATATTGAAAAGGTGCTCAACGTCATTAGTGAAGAAGAAAATGCAACTTAGAGCACAATGAAACACCACTTAGCATACGCGAGAATGACCGAACCGTTAACAACACCCAACATTACCAAGCACAGAGATGTATGGTTGGAAAGCCGTTAGGCAGTTTCTTATTAAGCTAACCAAGCTAATTCCCCTCTATGTGTTTATGCCAAAAAATTAAAAATAAAAATTTTAAAAAATCTGCGAATCTGTGTCGTCAAAAATATTGTATAAAAATGTTCATCCGAGTTTGATACATAAAAATCCCAGACTGGGAACAGCTCGAATGTCTGCCAATCCGTAAAGAAATTGTGGTGGTATATTTAAATAGTGGAATACTACTCCGCAATTAAAAAAAAAAAAAAAGGAACTTCTGGTATACATACTGACACAGATGAATCTCAGATATTATGTTGAACCAAAGAAGCCAGACGCACAGGCGTAGCTAACATATGGTGATAGAAATCCGAGCATTGATTAACCTGAGGGCATGCCCTGGTGAAGACAGAGCACCTCCCGGGGTGATGGGAATGTCCTATGTATTGATTAGGACAGTGGTTACACAGATGTATACATTTTCCAAACTCCATCCGTATGTGCAGTTAAAGTCTGTACTTTATCGTGTGCTAATCATACCTTGACCGAAAAGATGGGGGGCAGGAGTCCTGAGAGAGCTCTGGGGCTGTCGGCTGCCTCACGGGGCCGCAGTGAAGGTGCATGGGGGCCCAGTGAGAGAAGGCGGTGGACGCGAGGAGGGGCGGGCAGGAAGGGCTTTATAGGCCATGCTAAGGAGAACACAACAGATCCTGGAGGCAGTGGAAGCATTTGACGTGGGAGGTGGGATGCGGCATGACCACCTGGGTGTTTTAGAATGACCCCTGGGGCTACTATGGAGATGAGTTACGGGTGGCGCAGGTGGCCAGGGGAACTGTTACAATGTATTCGTCTTCCCCACAAAGAGTTTTGAGCTCCTACCATGGTCTAAGTGCTTAGGAAAAGGTGGTGAGCAAATAGGTTGATGTCATCAGGTGAAAACCCAACTAGGCAAAGCGGGCGGAGGAAGAGGGGATGGGACAGATCAGAGAGAACAGGAGGATAGAATCGATAGATCCTGGGATATCGAAAGTGGCCAGGTTGAGGGCAGAGGCGGTTCTGGTCTCCAGTGTGGGAAGCCACACACGCAGACGGGATGTGGAAGAAGACAGCAGAGTCATTAAGGCCATCCCGCGGGTGGAGATGCCTAATGGGTACTTGAAAATTAAGGCCTTGGGCTCAGGAGAAATTTGGGCTCTAGAAATAGCAGATACGGGCAATATCAGTGACTCTTCAGGCATTGCTAAGAAATGAAATGCGGGAATGTTTTCACAATATTTAAAGCAAAAGCACATCAGTTAGAGTTAGGATTTCCTTCTGCATAGGTTTGTGTTTTGGTTTGTTTTTCTTTTTTGCACTGTATTGTCTTAATCATAGTCTACCGTCAAATATCTTAGGAGTATCTTTAATGTTTAAATATAGTTAGCAGCATGCACTAATTAGATCGTAAGTTTTTGAGCAGAGGCAGTCTACAGCAAGGACCTTCTTTGCTGCCAGTTATCAGAAGCCGTTTTAAGTTAGAAAACTGAATAGGAACACTGACTACCATGGAGATGCCCTTGGCTCGGTTATACTTGCGTTGTTGCAATATTTGATTATCCATTTGGTTGTTACCGAAACTTTCTTAACTATCATTGATTACTGTTGCTGCAATAGTATATTGCCTGTATTTCTACCTCTAGGAATGGGCTTTATGTGCTGGATTTTCATATTCTTGAGCCTGGGCAAGCGCACAAGTCTTTTTAAAAGAAACAAGGTCTGTGTGCACTAAAGTGGTCAGTTTTGAGAGATGGTTCATGCCCTTGAAGTGGTTTCGTGGGTGTGAAACACGTGGTGAGAATTTGAATTGGTGCCTCTTATTATAGTATTGAAGTTAAGTCTACTTAATTTACCAAGTCGTGTTCACGCCCTGATTTTGTATACTTGTTGTCAACAAACATGTGATACTTGAAAAAAAAATGATTGCAAGAGAAACCCTAGGGAACATCGTCATTTAGGAGTTGGATCCCTGTCCAAGGAGTAATCAGAGACGCAGAAAGAAATTAAAAAAACAAACAAACAAAGAAACGAACAAACAAAAAACATTGTCATAGACACCAATGAAGAGAAGAGAATTTCAAGAGGGAGAGAGTTCTCAATAGGGTGATTGGTAAATGTCTTGCGGGAGACAAGTTATATTTATTTGATTGGGTCACTAGAAAGTTAATAATAAAGCCATCAGAAAAGAACAATTTTAGTGGAGTGGCGGGCTGAAGCTGAAATTGTTAGGAGGAGGAGAGTGAATAAGACATGAAGAAAAGGGGCACCTGGGTGGCTCAGTCGACTCAACATCCAACTCTTGATTTTGGTTCAGGTCATGATCTCAGGGTTGTGGGACTGAGCCTCGCGTGGGGCTCCACTCTGAGTGTGGAGCCTGCTTAAGATTCTAGCTCTCTCTCTCCCCCTTTCCGCCACTTGCTCTCTCTCTCTAAAATAAAAAAAAATAGTAATTAAATTCTTTTAAAAAAGAGATAAAGAAGAGACAACTATAGAGTGGCCTTTCAAACCAACTGTCAAGGGGGGCATAAAATGGGGGAGTTGCTGTTCATTGGGCATAAAATTACAGTCCCACATGATAAATGGGCTCTGGAGACCTGCTATACAACATAGTGCCTATAGGAGACCGTGCTTAAATACGTGTTACTATGGTAGATCTGGTGTAAGGTGTTCTAAGCGCACACACACACACACACACACACAAGGAATACGAGGAAACTTTGGGAGGTGATACATACGCCTTTTACCTTCATGGTGGTGATGGCGTCCTAAGTGTATGCGTATGTCCAAACTCATCAGATTGTATCCATTAAACATGTGCAGTTTTTATCTATCAATTCTACCTCATTAAGTGGTAAAGAGAAAAAGAAACCTCGATGCGAAGGGAGGATGAAAGAATCGATTCAGCATGTTTGCTAAGAGCAAAAGGTCTTTGTGAAATTGTTCTTGCGATCCTTGGTGACTGGACCGAGTTTGTCAGAACATCAAATGTCCACCATGCACCCTCCTCTGATTCAGGCTCTCTCTCAAAATGGAGGAGGCATCTCAAGAGAGCCCATCAGCTTCCAGCAAGCTCATAGGACTTAGAAGAAATTGCCTGTCGCCTCAAGAGGGGACAGGATTGCACTAATTCCCCAGAACAAGGCAACAGGATGCCATGAATTGGGTCACTGCACTAATACATAGCAGCGGGGGTCAAAGAGAAAAGAAGCGATTTCTCCCTGTAGAAAATCGCCTGTCGTAGAAAGAGAACACCATTCTTAGAGTCCAGGTCTTCTTTAGATCTGTATTCCAACTTTTATATCCTTCAGTGGTGGTTAAAGTAAAAGTATTCACATCTGAAAGTAAATTTTGGGCAGTAACCAAAAACGAGAAGTGTTCAATATGAACAAAAGCAAGCAGGGGGCGCCATGCTACGAGGCCATCCGTGGCCGCACTGGCCTTAAATTACTTCCTTCAGCGATTGGATCTGGAAACTCTTCCTATTCTATTTTTTTCCTTAACGACTTGCATAATTGCTGTTTCCCTGGGATATGAGAAAGAACCGTCGCTTGTCCTATTTGGAAGATTGTGCTGTGCCTTCTAAGTATGATTGCCTGAGATGCCGTGTGGCTCACCCAGAATGCTTTTTTTATGACTTCTGATATCCTGGTCTTTTTGTTTATTTGTCTCCTTTAAACTGTTTACTGATCACATACTACGCATCATACGCTGTGACCCATCTACAACTGACCTATTTTAGCTTTTACTATGGGCCTTAAGTTTTTCTATTCCTTTAAGTTCTTAAAATAAACACTCTTTTGTTAGAAACCTGTAGCCATATATTAGACTATAATGTAACCATATAATAATAATAATGTAACCATATATTAGTACTATAATGCTACTACTAATATATATATATATATATTTTATATATATTTTTTTTTTTAAATTAATGCTTAACCTGTAGTACACAAAGAAACAAGCTTTGGGAAACCTGGGTGGGTTCAGTCAGTTGAGCGTCCAACTTTGGCTCGGGTCAATTATCTCATTCGAGCTGCTGACAGCTCAGAGCCTGGAGCCTGCTTCCGATTCTGTGTCTCCCTCTCTCTCTCTGCCCCTCCCCTGCTTGCGTGCACTCTCTTTCTCTCTCTCTCAAATAAATAAACATTAAAAAAAAAAAAAAACTACAGGGCACCTGGGTGGCTCCGTAGGTTAAGCATACAGCTTCAGCTAGGTCATGATCTTGTGGTTCGCAAGTTTGAGTCTGGCTCTGTGCTGACAGCTCAAAGCAGGGAGCCTGCTTCGGATTTTGTGTCTCCCTCTCTCTCTCCGCCCCTCTCCTGCTTGTGCTCTGTCTCTCTCTCCCTCTCTCTCTCTCTCAAAAATAAATAAACATTAAAAAAAATTTTTTTAAAGAAACAAGCTTCATGAGGAGACACTATAACAACCGTTTTTCTGTACATATCGTGAATGAATTATTACTTCCTCTAGGCAAATTATTAAGTGGTTAGTTCCCAAGCCACTTTACTGACAAATCCCAGATCTCTAAGGCACCCTTGGGGTTAAGGATAGAGCTAACATAAAAGGATAGATAGGTTAGGGCCAGCAATCGGCAATGGACTTAGTTAGATGCTCTCATTTGCCTAAAATGTCATCCGTACCTCAGTGTTTAAGAGATTCCTACTCAGAGTGCCCGAGTTTCGATCTTGATTCCATCATGCTTCATTTAGTTCACGTAAACGTGGGCAGGTTTCTTACCCTTAGTTTCTTCCTTTGTAGAAATCTGAACAGGAATCTTACTGTCTCAGAGTTTGATGAAGATAACGGAAGACAGCCAGTGAGGAGCTCTTCGTAGGCTCAGCCCGGCGTGAGCTCTCAGAGCATGTTGGTTTTGGTTTTCCTCATCAGTTTTTGCTTTGTTTCCGTCCGGGGCCTTGGATTTTGATTAATAGTAAGGGAGAGTCCACGCGTTCCAAGCATATGTCTGTAACAGTATCAAGAGAAGTGAAAGAACTCCAGGTTTTATAAAGCGTCTAAAAAGATTTGATCCTTGTCTTCCGTGTCTCCTGAAGAACCAGGGAGCACCCTTTTCTAAGGAAGCCAAGGGGACGGTTCTTGCTAATTTCGTTGGTCTTCTGTGTGATCCATATTGCTGTGTCCTATGAGGTCTTCTACGCTCTAGGATGTCTCCTTCCAAAACACAAATCTCTAGTCGTAAGACTTTGTCACTGGAATTCTCTACAGTGCTCTGCCCTCCTCCAACTGCCCCGAAACGTGCCGGCGGTGATGTGGGTGTGGCCGCTGTCTGACATTCGAAGCTGGGCTTTCGGAACTGCGATCTGCCTCCTCCACGTCTGCCCTTTGTCATGATAATGGAGCTTTACATGCCGCTGGCTAGAAGAATCAGTTCAGCTCGCACATGTGCCAAATGATTGTGGACAAGGTTTTCACGGAGGCATTTGCAATAATAGCAAAAGTCTGGACCCAAAGGATGACCGGTGGGGAACTCCTTACATAAAGTACGGTACATACAAATGTAGAAAACTAGACGACAGTCTGACAGGCAGCATTTCTGTACTGCTACAGAAAGATAGTCAGGGTCTAATTAGAAAGAGCAAGATGCACGGGAGTTGAACTGAACTGTGGGCTAAAAAGTCTAAGAGCATTTGGAAAGAATAGCCATGTGTTTCCTTTATGCAGAAGGAAGATTTGTAATCTTCCTCCTAAAGCAGCTCCGTCACGGGTGCTGTCGTCTCTGTGTATCGTCTCTCCATGAACCCAGCTGTTCCATTCAGAAACCCACCTCGGCCACAGCAGGTCCAGCCCTGAGGAAGGCCCGCCTCGCTCCATCTCCACAGATACTATCTTAGTCTAGTTAACGTCACCTGACTTGAACCAATTTTTCCAAATCTGTGTTCAGGCTCTCTTTGCAAATTATTGCCGGTTTAGGATGTTCGGAGATTGTGAGAGCTGCCAGTATCCTCCTCCACAAGTGTGCCACCAGATGGGACGTTACGGTTAAAGCAAGTCTCCCACCAGATTCTGCCACATATTGCAAGCGTTTGTTTGCAAGTAAGCACAAAAATTGTCGCACAGTCTGTCCCACTTCTTGGTACTTTAGGCACTTTGAAAAGTACCGGGCCTGGAAGGTCCCCTGGAGTCGATGTGACAGTACCTTGGCAGCGGGATTTAGCCCTAGCACTTTCTTTTGAATTCAGAATCCTCTGTTAAGAAGTGCAACAGAGGGGCGCCCGGGTGGCTAAGTCGGTTGGGCATCCAGCTTCAGCTCACGGTTCGTCAGCTGTGCTGACAGCTCGGAGCCTGGAGCCTGCTTCGGATTCTGTGTCTCCCTCTCTCTCTGCCGCTCTCCTGCTCATGCTCTGACTCTATCTGTCTCAAAAATACATAAGCTTTAAAAAAAAATAAGTACAACACAGAACAAAATGTCTGGTTACTAAGGTCTAGGATCCTACTTAGAAAGCTGAGAGAGGCTACAGGGCTTGCTGGTTCTGAGGAGGAAGTATGATAGGAGAAGATAGGATTCAGTGGGCAGAGAGGGAAAGATTACGACCTGAGGTCCCTGGGTGGGGAAAACTCCTATTTTGGAACAATGCTGGGAGCGTCTGACCGCAAAAAAAAACCCCTGAGAAGTAAGGTTCCTCTTAAGATTGTAACAGACCCCACCAGGGAAACCCCTCAGGTTTCCCTCAGGAAGTTGACAAAAGACCTGACTAAAAATAAGTAGACCATAAAACCTACAGCCCACAAGGAACCGTATGGCCCTAGACCACTCCTCATACAGCGGAAATGAGCCAATCAGGAATAGACAACCCAGAACCTAGAGTTATCCAGCCAATGAGGGTAGAACCTGAGAAAGAACAAGGGGAAAGGGAAGGGAGGGCTGACCAGAACGTTATAAAACAAGGACCCTTGCTTATAGTCAAGGGGATTCACTTCCAAGTGTCCCCTCTCTCATAAAGAGAGCTTTCATACTATTCTTCCAATGCTCTAATACTCTAATAATAATAATAATACTCTAATACTCTAATAAGCTTTTTTCTGCTGCTCATCTTGTGTCCACTTCTTCATTCTTCAAAGAGATGAGACAATGAATCCTGGGTATTGAGGTAAAAAATGCTACAACAGTAGAAGTGATTCAGAAGGCAGAAGGTGTATATTTGCCCAGAGTCAATTCATAAAATCTGAATGCTGCTCCTTTCACCAATGCGTTATTCCTTCTGGCAATCTTCTGCCAATGAACAGACACTGTGGAGAAGCTTCGGTGGGGATATCTGAAGACATTTGTTGTAGCTGCCTCTGGGGAATGGATGTCTGATGAGGATAATTGGAATGTTAAGTAGCCACCTCTAGGGTGGAGATTAAAAAGAATTGATATATATTTGTATGCAGTTACATATAACATATTATATATGTTATGTAATGTCATGCACAATATATACATGTATCTATATACGGCGTTTAAAAAGGAGGTTGCAAACACTGTACCTCTTCTGTCTGCATACTTCTTTTTTTTTTTTAACATTTATTTATTTTTGAGAGACAGAGAGACAGAGCGTGAGCAGGGGAGGGGGAGAGAGAGAGGGAGACACAGAATCCAAAGCAGGCTCCAGGCTCTGAGCCATCAGCACAGAGCCCGATGCAGGACTTGAACTCACAGACGGGAGAGATCATGACCTGAGCTGAAGTCGGCTGCTTAACCGACTGAGCCACCCAGGCGCCCCCTGTCTGCATACTTCTAACTCATCTTGCCATGACCTCACCTGCTCTGCTGTAAATTCATTTTCCCACTGGTGAAATAATCAAAATCACAGACCTAATCATTTCCCTGCCTCAGGGCCTTCTCATTCTTCTCATTTTATCCCATCTGTATGTACTGTGTCATTTTGGCCACCCTTCTCCTGACCCACTGTGCTGGGCTCCACTGTCCTCCTTTCCGGAACCCTTCAACTGGCCAACATAGCACCTGCCCTGTAGCATTTGCACTTTCGTCCTCACCATCTAGCACATCATTTGCTACCTCTCTTGGCCTCGCTAACCCCTATGTGCAACCTAACGGAAGCCATGACTCCCTGAAGGAGGTGAGCCTCCTGGGAGACCCTCCTATGACTAACATTGTAATAAATTAATTGTCTGATGTTTGTCACTGGACTGTTGTCATTATACGAGCAAGGTTCATGTCTTTCATACTCGCTTAGCTCTGTTCGTGTCTCATTGTTAGTGTTCAGTAAATATTTGTTGCACAACTGAATGAATTCAACAGTTGTGTTATATCTGAGGAACTTCAGGCTTCCATTGTGCTTCCTGCTAGAACACGGGTTTGAAGTTAAGTCTGGGAATGTCAGTTGGTGGAGACTTTTCAGTGAGATTCTTCGGGAAATGACATGACACGTTAATTAAACTATGTAGAGAAAGAAAGTATAAATCTGATGTCCTTTGAAATCTAAATCCTAAATCCTCCTTATCTGAGGACTTCTCATGATCTTTGAAGAGAAACATTTAGAATAAGAAGGAGCACAAGTAATTGCATACTGTGTCTGGAAGGAGAGGAATTTCTCCATCATTGTTCCTCTGGGTCTTCTGCAGCAAGCGTAGCCAGGGTCAAAGGTGAGGTGCAGAAAGGCCTTCTAATGGGAGTCAAAGGAAGTTTCCAGCAAACCAGTTTGGAAATTGTGCTGTGAATTCATGCCACCTGGGTAAGTCCTCCAAAGTGCAAAATCCATTTACCTGCTCTGTTCCAATAAACAGAGATTAGAAATCTATTTGTTCGTATTGCAAGATTGAGTTTCTTTGAGAGCATTCTACGATGTCTTGGAGGCAATGCAAGAGACAGTTTGTACATTAAAAGACTGCCGATAACCTCTCAGGCATTAAAACCATCGTATAGTTTTCCCCTTATTGTGTTGCTTATTAAAAATAGAGATGTGTGAGCCTAAGTCTCAAAGATTATTATTCAGGAGGTCTGTTCCAGGGCCCCTTCATTTGCACGTCAAAAAATAAGTTAAGACATTAAAAGCTAGAGAGAGCCATTAGGAGGGACATCCATATTAACCTTAGTCACACGCATAGATCTGGTTCGCCACTGTCATCTGCTGTGGAGAGTCCCATCGGTCACAGTCCTCATCACCACAGAGACGAGTGTCTCCAGTGGGTACCAGGGACGTCCTATGAGGAAAACGGGGTGCCCTGAGTTTGAAATGGAAGTGAATATTATTACAAAAGAGGGAATCAAAAAGAGGTATTTTTCTTTTTCTTCTTCAAGGAGTGGTCTACACCATTTTTTATATTATTAATAATAACGTGAATAGACATTGATAATAGACCAGATATTAGTAATATTTACTAATACAAATGTAGCTTCCTCATTTCTCTTTACTAGAAAAATCTAAACTTCCACGAGAGATAAATGATGGATAATAATGTAAACAGCTTGGTCCTCTAGTAAATTTGATATATGCACGAACCTGCAAAATTCTGGCTTAAAATAGGAACACGCTTTCTTTCCAAAGAAAGATATACTTGCAAACCTGCTTTCAAATAACAAGAACAAAATGTCACTCAGTTGATGATCTTTAAAGGAGCTCCTCTTTTAAAAGTATAGAATAAATGTTACCATTATTTTCACTCTTAATATTTTCACATTTTGAAGTCTGGGGCTCGGTTATATCTTAAAGAATCTCTAATAACCTCTTTGACATCCAGGTAAGAGTCTACATCTGGCTTTGAATTGGAAATTTTCCGTCTACACCTGCTCCAGAGTTCTCTGGCAATTAGTCTCCTTGGAGAACATGGTGGAGCCTCTGAAGCCGGCTCTGGCTGTGCCGACACAGGCACCGAACACCTAGTTTCTCAGACCACCACCTAATGACAAATGGCTCCGCATGGCTCTCCCGTGGACTGATCTATATAATAACAGCTCCCATCATTCATGGTGTTTCAATGACATCCCCTGGGGCACCTGGCTGGCTCAGTCCGTGTAAGCCTCCAACTCTTGATTTTGGCAGCTCAGGTCACGATCTCACAGTTCCTGAGTTCGAGCCCCAGGTCGGGCTCTGCGCTGGCTCAGCACAAAGCCTGCGTGGAGCTCTCTTTCCCTCTCTCTCTGCCCCTCCCCTTTCCCCCATCTCAAAATAAATAAACTTAAAAAATTCCCAAAAGAAGACACAATAGTTCAGACCTGGGTGTGTCCAGTCGGGTGCTGGAGGGGGAGACACGCCAGTGTGAGGAAGGGCATGACATGCATCCAGTGCACTGTGTGGGGAAGAGAGAGAGAGAAACCTGCGTGTTCGGCCACCTGAAATGTTCACAAAAGTGAGTAAGAAATATTCAGCACAAACAGAAGGACCCCAGAACCGGTGGCCAGGCTGAGTACTTCATTGATTCCGGCGTTCAGAACCTTCCGGATTTCTCCAGGCCTCTCCAGCCTGCCCTCCCCTGAGGCTGGAGGTTGTCAGCAGGCTCTCCCAGCATCGGGGGCTGCTCCTGGACATGAGAGCCTCGCAAGGAGCAATTCCCTTGAGCTTTCGCTGAGAGTGTCAGGTTGCTGACGCAGACATTTTCAGTGATAGATTTTTTTTTTTCTGCCTCTGGCAAGTGGTTTTGAGCTATTCAGTTAGTAAAGAAAGGGGATGGGTGCTTTGGGAAGAAACAAGACAGAAAGAAAATATGTTTTGACCTAGTTAAGCAACCGAAGAGATTGTTGTGTTTTAATGATTTCTGGTTATACTATATTAGCTACTTGCATATTTTTTTTGTTTTTTTAAAAATTGGGGCTGCCAATTTTTCTAGGAAAATAGAAAATGTAAATTATAAATGCCTGTTAAATAAAGTATTAGTAGCAGCATTGCTCTTGAACCCAGCCGCATATGATTTCCTCCCTCCTTGCCTCCCTTTATCCCTTCCCTCCTTCCTCTCCGCCATTTTTAAGGGCAAGGATCATGTTTCTAGGAGAGGATTTGCTACAAACAAAAGGGCCTACCCTCAAGAAGCAGTCTAATGGGGAGGCAGACGTGTTAATACGATTACACAAAGTTGTACAAGAACCAGTCAGGAATATAGTCGGAAGTGCTTATTCTATTTTCCTCCTTCTAGATGGAGGAATTGCCACCTGAGTATTGTTCTTGTTAAAGGAAACCCAGCAACTGTATCGAGCACTTGTCAGGTTTTATTATACTCATTGTACACACATATCCACACAGATGGGAGTCAGGAAAGACTCTCCTCGAGAATCTTCAGATAGAATTTGTAGGCAGAAGAAGTTGTTTACCAAAACCTAGGACCGAATGCTTAGCCAGAATGCTTAGCAGAATGGCCTCCTTCTTTGTGTCCAGATCTTTAGGACCTGGCTTTGGTTCAGCGTGGCACATATGTGTTCAGTTTCTGTGAGTTTTGCTGTTGTGACTTTGTTTTGTTTTTTAAGAGTTTTTAGATAAGCAAATTTAGGTACAGATTAGGACGGTAGCTTGCAAAATTGTTAGCAACATATACAGTGGATGTTACTTGCAAATTCTTCCTCGGTACCAGAAAACAAGTAGATATCCACCAGCTAGATGTGGTGAGAGAGAGCTTCCAGGAAACAAGAGCAGCAGGGGCAAAGACATGGAGGCAAAGATAATTGGGTACCATGGGGAGATGGAAATGGTTCACTGTGGCAGGGAGGTAGGGTCAGAGTGAATGGAGCTAGTGAGTGGGACAGGACCTCATGTGCCACTTAATTGCTGATGGCAGCCATGTTTGTATGTCCAGTCTTGACTGCTCCCCTCTCACTAAGCACCACAGTCAAATGCCTGACGGCAGCCATGTTGCTTCCACATCGATCCCTAACAACATTTACACAAGTGTATCCAAAACGGAACCTTTCATTTTCTCTGTGGTCTTATTTTTGCCTCCAGTTCTGTTCATCTCTGTCAGTGGTAACTTGTACCCACAGTTAATGAGGCTGCAAATAAAAAAGACATCTTCATTCTTCATTTTTTCTAGGTTTATTTATTTATTTTGAGAGAGAGAGAATGCATACACATGTGTTCACGCACAGAAGGGGCAGAGAGAGAGAGAGAGAGAGAGGGAGACCAAGAGAGAATCTCAAGTGGGTTTCACTCTGTCAGTGCACAGCCTGATGTGGGGCTCAATCTCTTGAAGTATGAGATCATGACCTGAGCTGAAATCAAGAGTTGGACATTTAACTGATTGAGCCATCCAGGTGCCCCTCATTCTTCATTTTTTCAACCAGCCCAAATTCAAAACAAATCCCACATCTGCCTTTTCTTTTTTCCACTGCCACTGTGGCTATCACTCTAATCCAAGCCACTAAAATCGTTGTATTTTTGTAATGATTATCTTTTTTACAAAAATATAAGTCTTATCATGCCACTTCCCTACCTTGGACCCTTAATTCTACTTACTTTCTTTTTTGGTTTTTAAAAATTTTTAATTAAAAAAAATTTTTTTTAAGTAAGCTCTATGTCCAACGTGGGACTTGAACTCACTACCCTGAGATCAGGATCGAGAGTCACATGCTCTACTGACTGAACCAGTCAGGTGCCGCATTCTCCTTACTTTCTAAATGATGTTTTTAAAAATGTTTATAGATACATTAAGGCCCACTCTTTGTGCTATAAAGTTCGATGGGTATAGGCAGATGCTCCATTCCAAAGTCATTGCCGTCAGGTAGAGCTGTGCAGTTCTCCATTCTTCCAGCCTGCCCTTCCCCAGAGAAGAACTTCAGAGCCCCCGCACCAGGGCTAGAGATGGGGACAGCAGCCCACTTTTCCCAGAGTGACCCCTGCTCTGTAAGTGGGGCCGAGGGATGGTAGCCTTTTGTTTTCTCGGCTCGCACCCCAAAGCAATAGTTCTTCCATCACACAGAACGTGTAGGTGATGGTGTGATGAGAGCTGGTCCTAACTCAAATGCTAAGAACCGTTTCTGTCCTTTATCAAGGTTTAGCGTAATTTGAGTAAATGTCACGCTATTTGCTGTACATAATTAGGGAGATTTCCAGAGGATTGTCTATAGTTGTTTCTATTTTTATAATTCTCGCCAGTTAAATGGATGTTCCGCTGGGGAAGGCATTCACCCAGACCCTCATCTAGACCCCCACATCACGGTTCCAGGAGTCCTGACCCCTACCCGGCAGTTTTCAACTCTGAGCCTCAGTTAATAGTCATCCAGGAAACAGACTGTCAATTTACATAAATGTAAAACAAATGTCATTGCCATTGTTAATGAAAATAATTTAACCATGATAAATCCACACTAGTTAAAGGGATAAGATTTCCCATGTTACTGTATCCGGGTTAGCCATAAGAGGTTTAACACTCAGTATGATGTGGGTTTTGTTTTTGGTATTTTTTTGGTTTTTTTGTTTTTGTTTTTGGTATTCTTTATGTTTTACTAAATTAGAGCAGCTAACTCAAAACAAAAGTAAGTGATTTGTGAATTTGTTAACTATTTTTCAGGATGAGGCAAGGACTCAAAATTCCTGGAGAGATCTCGCACTAAAGGCAACTTCTGGCACACTGTCAGGTGTAAAGTCCACAGGCTTATGAGTATTTCAGCTTGTGATAAGGCAACTTCCTTTTTCCTAATCTACACTTCAATTACATACCACTCTGGAAAGTGATTTTTTTTTCCATTCTTAGTGCATCACGTGGAGGTGGCTCAGTTGGTTACGTGTCTGATTGTTTTTTTAAGTGTATTTATTTTGAGAGAGAGAGAGCATGCAAGTGGGGGAGGGGACAGAGAGAGAGGGGAGAAAGAATCTCAAGAAGGCTTTGCACTGTCAGCACAGAGCCTGATGTGGGGCTCAAACTCATGAACCGTGAGATCATGACCTGAGCCGAAATCAAGAGTTGGACGCTTAACCGACTAAACTGCCCAGGTGGCCCACATGTCTGATTCTTGATCACAACTCAGGTCTTGATCTCAAAGTCATGGGTTCAAGCTGCATTGGGTTCCATGCTGGGCATGAAGCCTACGTAAACACACACACACACACACACACACACACACACACACACACACATATATGTATATATGTATATATATACCTATATATATATATATATTAGTTGAATATATATATATATACAACTAATATGAAATCCACTAATTTCTCTGAGTGAAGTATTTTGCATACTTTTTGGAGAAAGTCATATTCTCAGCAATCTATCATATATTGGCTTTCTTATAAAATCCTAACATCTTATCCTCAGAAGTAATATCTTGAAATTTCACCTCTGAAGTGATAGGTTTGGGCTCTTCAGAGTTCTTGATACATTGTTGAGCTATGACATTTGAATACGCTTCATGAAATCATATAAATATTTTTGACTGGCCTTGTAAGTGTCATTATGGGCTGGTTTTATCATTACTTTAATTTCAGAGTCCGATGTGAAGCAGCTTCTCCTTTGACAGGGAATTTCAGAATGAGAAGCAGGCTTATACTTCCAATCTATTTGCACAACAGGCTGAAAATACCTTTATTCTGTAGGTTTGATTTGATTGCCTTACAATTTTGCCTGTCATCATCACCATGGAATGAAGATGAGGAGTCATTTGTTGACTGACAGCTGCTGTCTCTGAGCAAGTGTTCAGTGGATGGTGACAGAGACCCTTCCTTGTTGAGCTCTTAGCTCATGCCTTGTCATTATTAATGTTAACACATTTTTTCCAGTCTACACCATGGCTCATAAAAGAATCCTTAACTAAAAAAAGTTTCCTTTTCTAAATCATCGCTTCAGTGTTGAATAGGTCAAAAAGTCATCAAGACCCTCTACTCAATACACATAGTGCTTATATGTCAAGATCCGATTCATATGGTACAATATCACAACTCATTTCTGATACTAACTCCCCAGAGTTAATGCACACTCTACAGGTTAAGCGCAGAGTCCCCAGCAAGACTGCCCCACCTCAGATGCTAGTTGCAAGTTTCAGAGTTCTCAGGCCACCTAGAATTTGGCCAACTGGCTACAAATTCAGGAGTTCCCATGACTCTCATGGTTTTGATAATTTGCTAGAATGATTCATAGAATTCAGAAAAGCTCTATATTTATGATTGGAGTTTTATTATCAAGGGTACCAGTCAGGACCAGCCAAAGGAAGGAGCACAGAGGGCAAGATCCAAGACAGTCCTCCCACGTCCTTGTCCTGTGAAATCAGAATATCACTCTCCTGGCACATAAATGTGCCCATCAACCAAAAATCTCAAACAAGCTCCGATGGTTCCAGTTTTTCCTGGGGCTTCATCCTACAGGCACGATTGATTGAGTCACTGGCCCCTGATTGAACTCAAGCCCAGCCCTCCCCCTCCTCCTAGGAGGTACATGTAATATCACATGGCTCAGAGCCCCAACATTTGATTATGTAGTAGGTCTTTCTGGCATGGCCAGCCTCCATCCCAGAAATAAGTGGGGACTCACTATGGGGCCCACCACGAATAACAAAAATATTCCTATCACTCAAGGACATTTCAAAAGGTTAGAAGCTCCATCTCAGGAAGCTGGGACAGAGACCGACTGTAATAAGAGACCTTATTATATGACATACACCTTCATCCAGTTGTGAACTTTATGCCAGTAACACATGTATTAGTCATGGTCCTTCCTCTTGGTGTGCAGTATCCATGGCTCTGTTTGATAAAGGCTTTTGCCGATCGTTATTTAACTATTTCCTTGAGCTCAAAATTATTTTCATTGGTACCTGTGTACTCATGAAGAGTGCGGTGCCAAGAGCCCTTTACGGGTTTGGACTTTCTATGTCTGATGATTGTTAGTGCTAATCGAGTCTTTGCTGTGTCTCAAGCATGGTGCTCAGCTCCGTACGTGCATTTCATCATCATAACAAATCTATAATATTGGATAAATATTATCTCCACATTATTCGTAAAGGAAGGGGAGGAAAGAGACATTGTGTCCAAAGTAATGTGCCCCCTGGGGCACCTGGGTGGCTCGGTTAGTTAAGTGTCCGACTTGCGCTCAGGTCATGATCTCGCGGTTCGTGGGTTCAAGCCCGGCATTGGGCTCTGTGCTGACAGCTCAGAGCCTGGAGCCTGCTTTGGATTCTGTCTCCCTGTCTCTCTGCCCCTCCCCGGCTTGCACTCTGTCTCTCAAAAATAAATAAGCATTAAAAAAAATTAAAAAATAAAAAACAAAGTAATGTGGAGTGGCAGAGCTGGGATTTACAACAGGTCGCCTACTCCCAAAGCCCATGCTCCATTAGCCTGGGCTACTTATGGCAACAAGAGCACTGGCTTTGCACTGGAAAGTTCTGGAGAAACTCATTTGGTTTATCATAAGAGCAATTTTTCTTTATTTGAAAAATGATGCGAAAGCATCAGTGGTTAATGTCATAACATAACAAGGTTTCTTAAAAGAAAACACACTAAGGACTCCTGTTAAGCAAAAAGACAATCCAATAAAATTCAGTGTTCAAATATTTGTCATTCCTTGGATGCTTGTGAAGAATCTTCATTTGCAGATTCACTGTCCCAACACGGGCAGAGTCAATTCTGTGTTTACATGGGGGACCTCCTCACTCTTCTTTACCATGAAGTTACTCTGAGTTGGACTATTAATGTTTCAATTTTCATCCCTATTTTTGCACCTTAACAAGCCGCCTTTGAGGCATTGGTGTGTTTGAAAAATTATTAACATTAAAATTAAAATGCAAGTTTAAGAAGATTAAAGTAAAGTTTACATGAAATAAAAATACATTAACCAGTGAGTCTTCATTTCCTTAACTGTACAACAGGGGTAGGAATCCAGGTAAAGTGTTGGGGGGCTTAGAAAATACTAATATTTATAAAGTGCCTCCAGGAAGGAATGGTGCTCCAAAACACAGACTTCTAGAATCTTCTGTCAGTGGTCAGGTGCCAGCAGCCCCACTGGAATGCACAGTGAGCTGCTCCATCTTTCCTGCTGTATTCATTTCTTATTCTGACAACAAATTAGTTTTCTCCTCTGGATATAGATTGCTACTTTTGCTTCTAGCAACTATCAAGAAGGGTAGTGACTGACTAGCTAGTAAGAGAAGGAGGAAGGAGTGTGTGATGGTGATCTCATTAATGGAGAACAAACAGGGACATCATAGGATCAAGAGCAAAACTGCAAAGTAATGAGAGACCTTGATGCACTTTGTACTTTATTTTTCTTACATGCAGCACCGATACTACCTACTTGCCCTCTGCTCATTCACTGTCCTAAAACTTACGTTTCTGGAAAATGATGGGGTATCATTCATTCATTTACACCCAGATGCTTTAAAAGCCTCCTCCACAATTAAGAAGTAGAAGATACATTTAAATTAAGGTAGTCACTTTTTGTCATTACTTTTAATTTCTCCCAAAATTTGACAAGCTGCCCTTTAAATGGACCTTAATAAAAAACATAGTTCTTTATTAAATAGTTTACATCCAAGACGTTTCTCCCAAATTGCCTTGATCTGGCGGCTGTAAGTTCTCTTGCAGAAATCCAGCCCTGCACATCCTTCAGAGCCGCTAGACCCTAGACAAGAGCCAGAAACAAACCTCAGCTGTTGGACTGTGTGTAAGTGCCTACGACAAAGGCCTTTCCTAGATTTGCCAGTTATATTTTAGTTATATATATAAAAAAGGCAACTCTTTCTTTGAACTATAAACATTGAGGGCCAACTATTTACTTATATCTAAAATGTAAATATTCCTTCCTTTTTTTTTTTTTTTTCGGTCTGACAGTTGTGAAGTATGCTGTGCCATTAGCTAAATAATTTGCTTTAAGGTCATTGGTGGGTGGAATGGGGGTGTGCTCAGAGGAGAAGCTGGTATTTTTATCCAGCCTCCACAAAGCCCCCAGCTCTTGGCAGCACTTTGTCCTGGGCCTCTGACTGGCTTCTCCTCCTTCTACGCTGGTTCATTTTCTATGAGTGTGTCTGCGTCCTCCCTGACTCCTTGCAAGGGGTCTACAGATGACCTCCATCTCAGGAACCAAACCCTTGCCTGCATCCGTTCAGCCTTCTCTGCTTCTCGTCGCTCACCCAGGCTAGAGATCTCATTCTGGAGTTTGAACCTCAGCCCCCCATTTGTGAGCTGTGTTAACTTGGGCAAATTACTCAACCTCTGTTGGCCCCGATTTCTTCATCGGTAAAATGGGACTGCTATTAGTTCTTCTATATTTGAGTTAATTCAAGGAGGCAATGCATGTCAACTTCCTAGCACGGAGTCTAGTACACATTACGGGCTGGTAGCTTTTGTACTAATAATTATTTATTGTCTCCAGCCAAGCAAAGAGGCCTTTTTTTAGTGTATAGAGATGTCTTCTGGCCAGTGTCATATGATGCCTAATAGGATGGATTCAGCAGGTCCACCTCCATCACTTGCAGGGCTTGGGGGCACGAGTACACATGCATACCCACTCCCACTTCATTCCCGCTTTCAGCTCTTTCCCTCACTCCAAAGAACCCCACCCATGAACGTGCATCCTGCTCCTACCGACATGTCTAAGCTCTGTCCAAACCCACCTTCCTCCTGTCCTGCAAATAGCCATTCCTTGGCCACCTCCCGGGCCGCCAATGGGTTCTCCAGAGACTATATCCATGGAGGAGTTTCTTGCAGGCTGGCAGTGGCTCGAGCCCTTGGATGGAGAACTCCATGATCCCGGCACACGGGTTGGGGTGAGGAAGCAAAGGATTGTCCCCCCTGCTCTCTGCCCAGAGAAGCATGGCTGAATGATGGCTGGAACAGGGCACTCAGAAAGTGGGACTCCGGGTAGGAGCCCTGGCTGGCTGGAGAGAATCAAGTTGCAGGAAATGAACCATGCATTCGGGAGGGTAGTTTCTCCACACGCCACGTCTCCAGCTAGCTCGAGGCTCTTGTGTCCAGCACAGTAATGGAGATGGCATGTCTATAGTGCAGCCAAGAGCTTACTCCTCTCACTGAGGTCCTGACAACCCTTTGGAGCAGCCTCAACAAATGCAAATTTCCTTCAGGGATCAGTTCTTGGTGCTGTGATGTCTGTGGTCGCCTTTCACAGACCTGCTTCCCGTGCTGCATCACAGACCCCTCTATTCTTCCTCTTTGCTAATGTTTCCTTGGCTTGGCAATTGCGGAGTGGACACTGCAGACACCTTAGGAGGAGCTCACCTCAAATACCAGAAAACTTGGAACCAGGGAGAATTTTAGGACACAAAGGGAACGAAAGCGATCTGTTTGCCAGTAAGTAGCATTTGACTCTAGAAAGTTCAGTGAGTAAACCCTGAAGGTCAGCGTACCCCACTTCCTGCAGAATTGAGGTTACGATCCATCCACTCCTTTAAAATATATGCTTATGTCTACGTTAGCAGATTTCCTTTTATTACTGGGAGTCTTGGCACCCACGTGTTCTGCAGATTGCTGCAAAGGACTTGGGGTGAAATGTTAACGTCCTGAGAATTTATGTTTAGGAAGAATTTGGCGAGAAAAAGTTATGAAATACAATTCAATAGCAAATGTGCAATAAAGATAGAGCCCATGTACTGGATAATAAAACCCCCAGAAAAAGAAACCGATGCTCTCGGTTATAAATTGTCAAGGAGTGACATTTGAAATGGGAGCAGAAGCGCCATCCCTGGAGTGAAAACCATTCCATTCCACCAATGGGAGCTGGGCTTGCCTCCCTTCTGAACAAGAGTGCTTTGCTCTGGTTGACCTCACATGTCCAGTTCCACCCCAGTGGCCTGGCCATCACTCAGGACCCGATTACTTCAGAAGAGAGTTGATCTGGTAAAGTATCCTTGTATGCGAAGCTGTATATAAGGAAGGAGGTTGTTTGTTTGTTTTTCTAAAAAAAAAAAGTGACATATCTGACTGGCATTCTAACTAGGGGGCCGCAGAACGCGAGTTTCTTGTGCTGTTAACAGAGGTTCAATATCAACAGGGTTCTGTTTTATTTAAGAGTAAACTGAAGAGTTCTGCGGTTCACAGGTTTGGGGAAAGTTGCATTAAAACCAAATCTATCCATTTCTGGGTATATACGCAAAAGAACTTAAAGCGAGGTCTCAAAGAGATATTTGCACACCCATGTTCACAGGAGCTAAAATATGTGTTCTTCAACTGATGACGGCCATGCAACATGGGGTCTAGACACACACTGGAATATTAGTCAGCAATAAAAGGGGGTGGTTCTCATACAGATGGCAACATGGAAGAATGGGGAGGTCATTATGCTAAGAGAAAGAATCCAGTCACGCAAGGACAAATGCTGTATGATTTCCCTTACATGACATACTTAGAATAGTCAAATCATAAAGACAAGGTAAAATGGCGGTCGCCAGGGAGAGGGAGAGATGTGGACTTAATGTTTACTGGGTGCCGAGTTTCAGTTTTACAAGATGGAAAGAGTTTTGTGGACGGACGTGTTGATAGCTACGAAACAACATGAATGGATTTAATACCCCTGAGCCACTTGACAATGGTTAAGATGGTAAATTTTACATGAAGGGTATGTTAACACAATAAACATTTTTTCATTTCTAAAGATGATTATTTTAACTGCAGGATATCTCAGGGTGTCTATTATGCTCAAGTGCAATATTATCTGAAATGAGAGGGTATAAAACATCTTTTCCCAAAATAGAATAGACTTTAGAAACTACTAATAGAGATTGCTTTTCATTCCTTGATCTTTTTCCTATCCCCTTTCCAGATGAAATCTGTCAAATATCTAAGTTAGGAATGCTACTTCTTTTAAAACACGGTAATTCGAAAAGTTCCATGGGGGTGGGCACGGCGGATTTATGAATATTGGGCCCTAATATCACCTCACGTTGTCCGTCTTAGGAGGAAAACTGGAAAACATTATGGAAAATAAGATGCAGGGGAGCCATTTCCGCGCGGGCTAGTCCTTGGCATCTGTGCTGTGTAGGCACCACAGAGCTGCGCGGTTCGGGCGAGGACCACCCAGAGGTCAATCTCCATGCCTTGTAATAAGTTTGTCCCCATGCGTTCTTCCTCAGTTCTCAGACCCCCTCCCCTGAGAGACCCCCTCCCACACATAATGACTCTTATTAAGGAGGAATCTGAATTGGGGGGGCAACAGCAGAAAGTGAAGCAAAATTAGGAAAATAGTTCTCCTCATGCTTTTATTATGCGCCTCTTACTTTTCCTTTCTTTGCTTAGTTCCATAGGTCAACCTATAGCCCCACAAGCATCCATTAACCTTTCTTGTGACATTTGGTCGTTCACCTCTGCCTAATTCAATAGACATTCGGCCTTAGAGAGGTAGAGGGTGTGATTCAGAGGAAGGCAGGGGCCGGGAAATAAGTCTTGCACGTGCACTAAGACATTGTCACGTGTTTGCGCTCACTTTTAGGACAGAGTCGGCTTTGGAACCTAGGCCTAGCTGTCAGGCATCAATCGTGAATTCTATCACGTGGTGATTATATTCTCCAAATCTCAGATGAGGGCACACTATCTGGCTAAAGGGTGCGTATGTGTGTGTGTGTGTGTGTGTGTGTGTGTGTGTGTGTATGTGTGTGAAGTTACTTAATTTTTGTTAAAATTTGCCTTAATCCCATTTGGTTGGTCAGTACTGGAAATCTTTTACTGGAGAAAATAGAATTTGGTAAAATCAGAACTGAACCGGGAAAGCTGGCAGAGATGATCAATATACGTGATCCCACACGGTGTTTCGATTACAGACTATCTTTAAGAATATTTTTGGTATATTTATTACTCTTTTAAAGGACTGCTCCTTTGTAACGCCTTGTGAATCAAGACCTAGTCCACTCTGCCATTTTGCTTTTTTCTTCTTTCTTTTTTGTTAAATAAGCCCAGCACAGAGCCCAGTGTGGGGTTTGAACTCACAATCCTGAGATTAAGACCTGAGCTGAGATCAAGAGCTGGACGCTTAACCAACTGAGTCACCCAGATGCCCCTGCCACAGTTATTTTTAAAGAAGGCTTTTTATCACTCAATTTCCGTCAGCGATTGAAACCTACGAGATAGTTTCTCTTTCAAAAGTGTAGTGTTCCCACCCTGAGACACTGCCCACAGGCCTTCAGAGCATAAATATGTCTCAGGGTCATTGCTGGGACTTGGTGCTGAGCCCGTGATTCCAAAGTTCATGTGTGTTGCTGGAGAGCAGAAAGAATCCAAATCTTACAGCCTAATCGCTGTGTTTCCTGTGGTATTTAATAAAGTATTAAATGAGCATCATCCCTGTCTAGTTCTAGTTTGTTTTTAGGTGAGCACAAATGCCCACACCTGTCCAGGTCTGTGGACAGTCCTTTAAAAGAGTAATGCCCTGTCTGAGGGCAGAGCATGTGCTATTGAATATCTCCTATCAAGTCACCATATTTGAGTTAACGTTGGCTTGCAGTTGGAAAATACAGGACGGTCCGACTTGAGTAGATACGAGAACGTTGGCAAAGCAGATCTATAGGTACCCCCTCCTACATCTTTCCCTGGATCACCTTATCTGGTGTAGAACCTTGGCCATAAATCCTTGAGAATTTAATCAACACAAGAAATTTTAGTTTCCCTCGCTTTATAAGTGACTATTAACTCACTTTCTTGAGACTTGTTAGTTTCACTTCTTTAAGGGAAAGTACTGAATTTGATGACTTGGGGACTTTGAGCCCCTTACTATACCTATAACAGAATGTTTATCAGAGGATTTCAGCAGGACCAAAGTTTCTCCAAAAAATTCTCTTACAGAGAGAGACCAAGGCTCTGATTTCTTATCTGGTGGAGTGCCAACATAGTTGCCACTTTCCATGGTGTAAATACTGCCACCATGGCTGACATAGTTAGTGACGGGTCATCGCTGAATGCAGGATTGGGAAGAGGAAAGGGTATGATCAGTTCTTGCAAGCCTTTAGGACCACTTGAGTTTACCCCCTAGCCCATCGGCTCTCAAATTTTGGTGTGAATCATTATGGCTATTATTAAAATTCCAGAGGTCGATTCAGCTCTCTGCAACTGAGGCCAGACTACCTGTATATTTAACAAGTTTCCCAGGTGATCCATATTCTATAATATGAGCTCTGGCTCCTATAATCCTTTTGCTGTAAAGGCTGGTTTTGTGTATGTGATGTTGCCATTCGAGATCAAGAAGTCTAAAGTCATTTTCATAGCACAAAATTTACTAAGTTATTATTCTATATCATTATATGTAGGCTAAATTCACTAAGATGTAATGAAAATAGATTCTAATATTTGGAATGAATAATGACCATCCTGTTCACTTTGATATAATAGTCTATATTCAGCTCATTACTTTTCATTATCCTTGAATGTAAAATATGCCATGGAAATCCAAAATGCATATATTCTAGAAATTAGATGATATCTTTATGGAGCTCATAAATATGCTCACCCTAGAGTTATGAGAAATATTTGCATCAGACATTTTCATTGTAAAAAATGATTCACCATGACAGCTATCCGTGCTCGCCATCAATATTCTTCCAATAGGAGTGGGCCAAGTGTGTCGTGAATGTAATGATTTGTTTAAGACAAAATATTTCAGATAAACATACCAACTCCCTCTGAAAAATGTTTGGGTAATTTTCAAAAAGGCTTTGTGGAGTTAGTTTATTCATCTTCCAGGGTGAGTGCTTTTCATTGGAGATGATTTCGCTGCTTCAGTGCTGATCTTTTTCCAAAGACTGCGTTCACCCTGTGAGCATCTCTGAAGACATATTCTCTACTCAAAGGGGATTGACAACCTACTGGGGTTAAGAATTCCTTGCATTCACAATTAAGGAAACATACGGGAGGGATGGGAAACCATGGTGGGTGTTGATCATGCGTGTATATTCCTGGTAGTTTGGTGGGAGAGACGGACATGTAAGTGCCAAATGCCAAATGCTGGAAGACGGTGACTAAAGTCTCCCTGATGGTGCAGAACAGCTTCACGAAGGACACGACATGAGCTGGGTCTTCAGGATTGTTGGAAAGGTGGAATCATAGAGGGTGTTTGAGGCAGAGGAAAGAACCCGGGGCACCCAGCTGAACAACAGAGAATGCCAGACCGTACGTTTGAAACAAGTGCTCTTCCACTCTGTACGCAGAATTGTGCTCGGCATTCAGGGGACAGAGAATGAAGGAAGGGCACAGCCCCTGCGCTCAAGGTGTCGATGTGCCATTTGGATGCCTGAGACGTGCAAATATTAGGGAAGAAACGGGGAACTCACACAAATGCCATGGTGCATCACACGTAGGTGTGATGGAGAGTATTGTAAAAGGGGGAGAGAGACGTGAGCTGACGTGTTTAGGGAAGTCTTTTGGGGTTAAACATTTTTGGACAAGAAAAGCATTCGAACAAACAACACAAACACACCAAGCATATATAGGTGAGAGAGAACATGCTGCGTGGGAGGCAGGAAGGGAATCAGGGGCCCAGAGTCAGTAACTCTGGTGAGCAGTGTGAAGGATGGGAGAGGGCGTAGTGGGAAGCATGTCACTGGGGGTCCTGGCTCAGACTCGAGCTGGTCAGGGATTTGGGGAAAAGGGAAAAATCCTTCTATTGTTTCAGATCCTTAGTTTCTTTAACTATAGAATGGGCTGAGAAAAATTAACCCATAGGCTTGTGAGGAACCAATGAGGCAATTTATGCAAAAGCATTTTGTAAACTGCTATATACTATAAATATGGGTTATTGTCAATGGAGGGGATTCTCCAACAATGATTCCTTTCTAAGCTTGTTTATTTATTTTTGAGAGAGGGAGAGCAGAGAAAGAGGGAATGAGAGAGAGGATCCCAAGCAGGTTCTGCACTGTCAGCACCGAGACCAATGTAGGGCTCGAACACACAAATTGTGAGATCACGACCTGAGACGAAATCAAGAGTCAGACGCTTAATTGACTGAGCCATCCGGGTGCCCCATGATTCCTATCTAAGAAGCCAAGGCCCCAGGCCTGGATACTAAGGCGTTTGGGAATGGCATTGTTCTGTGTGAGGATATAGGTAGTGTGCCAAATTGAAAGCTTCCCACGGAGAACCAACCTCAGAACCAAAACATTTTAAAATAAAGAGTTTATGTTAAAAAAAAATTGCAAATTCTAAAAGCAAACTTTGATTTCCAGTTTCTTTCATTACATCTTAAATGATAACTCAACCATTTTTACAGTTTAAATTTTAAAATAACAATATTAAGTAATTGTTAACATGTTAGTGATATTAGTGTGCTTGAGTTTTAAGTAGGTCACTTTCCTATAGGTAAAAAAAGGAAGAACTTGCTTGATTTAAACTAAAGAAGTTTTACTTGCTGATTAACGGCTGATCTTTTAGAAAGTATTGTTGTGAAATGCAAACAATGCTGCTAATCTTAAAACATCCATTGTGACCTGATTTTCTCATCAAGTGAAACACTGGTGGTTAAAAAAACTGAGTGTTTCTAGGCCTCGTTGGCTGTGAGGATTCTAACCGGCCATCCTCCCAGCCAGCCACCCAGCTCTGCTCACTAAAATAATATAGATACGTTAAACACCATCAAAAAAATATTTATTTTACATACCAGAGAGTGAAATTTTAAAAAGAAAATAGAAATCTTACAAAGAAAATTTCCTATAAATTTGCACAAAAAAGAGTTTCCAAAAGAAGTTTTGGTTATGTTTCTCATTTGGAGAATGATATTCTTTGTCAGACATAAAACTTCAGATCTTCCCCCCAACGCAGTTCTGAAGTTTTTAGTATTTGCAAGAAGACACAGAAAGTGACACCATTAGTTTGTTCCACAGAATTTCAGCCTCAGCTAAGCTCTGGGACCCTTGTGTCTATTTCAGATCTAACATCTGTTCAGTCCGCGAGGACCGATCACACTCCGCTTTTCCCAAATTAGTTTTGCTGCCTTTCTTGGTAGAACCACCCACTTGGATCTGCTCAATGACGTATGACTGAATTCCTCATCATCACGGGTTTGTTTTTGTCCAACACATCTGGAAGAAAAATGGATTTGAAAAATTACATTTCCACATTTGAGGAAAGGAAAATGATGGTAGGTGACTACCACTTCCATCAAAATACTTCTTAAATATGGCTAACATCCTCCAAAGTTTCAGATACACTGTACTTACCTTGGAAAAGGAAAATGCCTTCCTTTCATTCATTTTAGAGGTGTGGTAAGAACGATGACTCGGCTAATCTGGTAAATTCCAGAAAATGAAAATGGGGGTACTGAGAATTCCAGCCCCTTTGGTTGTTAGAAGAGACAAGTTGTGTTTAACTGCTGCCAAAACAATTTGAAGACAAGTTGGAAATGAATGTAAACCAGCATGATGCAATCTTAAATTCTCCGGTTCTTTGGTTGAATCCGATTCTTGTTGCTTCGGTGGTTGGTTTCAGTGAATTATTTTATGCAGATAAAATAAGGCTCGGTAGATTAATGATGGCCACAAATTCTCTGTGACTCTTTCCATCGACGGGGAGAGTCTGGCCTCAGAGACTCGCTTGAGTGTGGCAGAAGTGTCACTGTGTGACTCCTAGGCTAGGTCACAAAAAGTCTTCATACTTTTGCCCTTGCCTCTGGAACACTCTCTGGAGCCCTGAGCTGTCCTCTGGTCAGTCCACTTACCCTTCACATGGGAGTGAAGTTATCTGAAACCTCCACACTAGTCCATCTAGTCGGTACCATAAGGAATCATGGAATCACTCAGCTGATCCCTGCCTGAATTCCTTAACCGCAAAATTTCGAGGTAATAAAATCATTGTTGTCTTAAGCGCAATAAATAACCAAACACACAAAAAGCTATGTTCTTTGAGATAGTAATTGGATTCTTACCCATTGGCCTCTTTGCCTTACCCTGTGACTATTATAAATGGCATCTTTTAAGAATTCTCACAATAATCTTGCACTATGTATACTATTATCCCTGTATTACAGATGAGAAAAGAGGCACCGACCTGACTAAAACACCCAAGAGCATGATAGGTAGGACTGAAACCCAAGGCTGTCCAGCTTCAAATCCTTAGCTATTATCGAAGTAAGAATCTTAATTGTTTCTGATGTGATCACATAATGAAGAATAAAGTTTTCTTGGATGGTTCAGGCTCTAACTGCATGAATCTCAGTCAAGGGTCATCAAACTTTGTTTTTAAAGGACCAGACAGGGGTGCCTGGGTGGCTCAGTCAGATGGGCGTGCAGCTTTGGCTCAAGTTATGATCTTGCAGTTGGTGAGTTTGAGCCCCGCGTCGGGCTCAGTGCTGACAGCTCAGAGCCTAGATCCTGTTTTGGATTCTGTGTCTCCCTCTCTCTCTGTTCCTTCCCCACTGGCTCTCTCTCTTGCTGTCTCTCTCTCAAAAGTAAATAAATAAAATTAAAGGACCGACGGTAAATATTTTATCCTGTGGGTCCTATGGTCTCCATGGCAACTATTCTACTTGACTTCTACACGTGAAAGCCACCATAGGCAATGTGTGAGCAAAAGATATGGCTATGCTCCAAAAATTTTATTTACAAAATCAGTCAGTGGACTAGATTTGGTTCACAGGCCATAGATTGCTGACCCCTGTTCTACACACCTGCGGTGATTATATTTGAATCTTTTCAAATTTTTGGAAAAGAATCTCAAATTCTAAATGAACTGTTGATGGCACTTCCTTACAAACCAAATTTTAAGCCAAAGTTGCAAGTTTTAATAATCATCAGGTCTAAATAGAATACTTGTAAGTCCATGGAAATCAACATAGGAGGTAGCAAAAGACTGTACTTTTGGAAATATTATTTTAGAGATTCTTTTTACTCTCCTAAGTTACAAATCCCCCTCCCCCAAAAGGATGGATTATACATAAAGATAAACTATAATGGTCTGGAACTTTCTCCACACTTGCATTACTGATCAGAATTCTTTAGTCAATTATTATTCTAAGCCTTCAGAGTCCTAAAGAGATGTTCTTGGTAACTATTACAAAGTGTCTCATGAAGCATTTATGCACTATTTATGGAATTCATTCTCCCTACTACAGACTGGCCTCTGTGGCTGAGCGGCCGGCTGTTTGACAGCTGCACATGTATGTTATGTGTAAGGTCAGAACAGAATATTCCCAGCTGACTGAAACTATGTGGGCACTTAGGGGTCACGGAAACTTTTGGTAGTAGCTGCGAACTGCTTTTGGAGCTGGAAGAGTTTGTTCTTTTTAAGGGACTAAGTAAGGTCTTGAAAGCCAAGGTCAAGATTTTAACTTGTGCGAAACTTCTCTTATTCTTTAATCTTTTAGTGTTAGTCGAGCAAACCCCAGATTATTTAAATCTGTGCCACTATTAATTTCTTTTGTCTTTCTTGTTATATTGAACCTTTTAGTCCAGTAAGTTTTAAGTGACTCGACTGCAGGAAATAAGGGTTTTCTTTTCCCCTTTGTATTGTCGTTTCCGCTGCTTGATATATAATTTCGTTCAATTCATTTTTGAATAAACGATTCATAAATCATTCCCACACTTCTTAGTCCAAAAGTTTCAGTGTCTTGCTTGACCCCTTTTCCTCAAGTTTTCTTAAATCAAATATACATACACATATAGACACATGAAGGCTTCTTATGTCCAGGCTTTAGCTCTCCAAAGATGCGATGAACAGAATATGTAATATTATCATCAGTAGCTCCTATTGCTGTAATAGCATTATTTTCCAGTTTGATTTTGTGAATTAGCCATCCATAACATTTCCAATAACTTTGAATTTATTTACTCCTCAGAAGAGGTAATGCATACACATGGTGCATAACTTTAAAAGGTACAAAATAATACACTGTAGTAAAAGGTCATTTCCTCCCATCTTATTCCACAGTCCTTGGTTTCTCATCGCTACACCCAGTTCTTTGAGCACCATCCTTTAGGGGATGCTCTCTCTATGCACACTGCGCCTGCCCCAGACAACCATACAGACTTTCATTTCCACGCACAGCAGCATCTTGTACATACTTTTCTGAGTCTTGGCTTTGTCACTTACTATATTTTAAAAATAATCCCATGTTAGGACATGTAGAAATGAGTTTAAAACATATCTGCTAGAGGGGTGCGTGGGTGGCTCAGTCAATTAAATATCTGACTCTAGACTTTGGTTCAGGTCATGAACTCAGAGTTCATGGGTTTGAACCCTATATACTGGGATCCGTGCTGGCAGTGTGGAGACTGCTTGGGATTCTCTCTCTCTGTCTCTGTCTCTCTCCTCAGCTCTCTCTCTCTCTCTCAAAGTAAATCAATAAACTTTAAATATGTATCAGCTAGTGTCTTACTGTGTCGGTGGGCTGTAGTTGACTTACAAATATTTATTGATGTACATTTATATCGTTTTTAAACATTTTGCTCTTGCAGGCAGTACTCTAATAATATCCTTCGACATATGTCTTCGTGCACGTGTGTGAGACTGTGTAGGGTAACTTCCGAGAACTGCCGAGTCAAAGCAATACGCATTTTGCATTTTATTAGATGTCTTCAAATGACCTCCATCACACACAACAATATACACTTAGAGCCGCGACTCGCTCCTTCGGGTTGTCCTTCCCTCCACACACAGCGTCCTGTCGAACTTTGACTTTTGTTCATTTGAGAACTGAAAAATGTTCTTTCCTTAGAGTTTTGAGTTGTAGTTTTGTTCGTTTGCTGAGGACTAGTCAAGCTTTTCACACAAGTTTCTATGTAATTATTGGCTTTTTCCTTCTTGATTTATATTTCTTTAGATATTAAGGAAATGAGAACTTTGTTAGACATTCATATTAAAAGGTATTTTTTTCAATTTTTGTCTTTTCTTTTTCACTATAATCAATGTTGTCAATCTTTATGGGCTTAGGAAATATTACACAATATTGTTAAGGTTGTATAAAAAAAGTTCATCCGTGTATTTTTATAATTTATCCGTTTTTTCATTTACTGTCAGATTTACCTGGAAATTTTGCAGTAAAAAATGGACTTCTTTTTTCACAGAATGCTATCAAGTCATCAAAACTCCATTTATTGAAGAATTCATCTTTTTCTCACCTCCATGCAATGTCTCCTTATGTTATAAATTTATGTATGTGTTTTTTGTATTCTCTGCGTCTGCATTTTTTCCCTCAAAACAGTCTCTTCTATGTACCACATTCTTTACTTTTTCTTTAAAATGCTTTAACATCTAGTTTCCTTATTTTTTTCTTTTCTAGAATTATTCTAGATATCCTTACATGTCTACTCTTTCACATGAACTTTAGAATTAGTTTAAGTTTAAAATTTTTCAATTTGTCTTTTATAGTGGGATGAAATATAACTTATAGATTAATTCAGAAAGAACTGATATATTTTATTTTATAAGTCTTCTTATCTAAGAACAGAGCATAAATTACCTTATATTCAAGTCTTTTTTGAACCATTAAAATATTTTTATCAAGGATCTAACTCATCATTTGTTAGGTTTATTCCTAGTGGTTTGTTTGTGGTTGCTCTTATAAATAGGTTCTTTTCTTCCATTTTAGTTTTTCTAGTTGCTCTTTGCTTATATGTCATAAGGCTATTGCTTTTTATATACTCATGGAACCCAAACACTTTACAGAAATCTCTTATAATTGTATATGAATAATTTTTTAGTTGATTTGTTTGAGTTCTCTCCAGGCCTACAATCATATCATCTAAAAGATAATTTGTACTCACTTAATTAAAACGTGTTATCTCTTAGTTTTTTTGTCTTGCCTTGTCTGTTACTCCCGCTACAAAAAAAAAAAAAAAGTGATATGGACAGTGTCAATGGAGAGTAGACATCCTTATCTTGCTTCTGACCCTTGATGAAAATGCTTCTAACACTTTTCGCATTAAGTAGGAGGTTAGGTGTTACTTGAAATATGTGATAAGATATTTCAATGTATAGATGTAATAGATATTTATTTAAATAAATAAATATATATGTGTATTTATATAAATATATTTAATATTTGATATTAATAAATATTAATATAATATTAATATAATATTAATATATTATAATAATATATTAATATAATATTATAATAATATAATATATAATATATTAATATATGTATTATATTATTATATATGTAATATATATTATATATGTAAGATGATATATAATATTATTATATGTAATACAATATAATATATAATATATTATTATATATGTAATATAATATAAAATATAATATAATATAATTATAATAATAATATTATATTATATATGTAATATATATTATTATATATGTAATATATTATTATGATATATCATATTAAATATCATATATCATAATAATATATTACATATATAATAATATATATTACATATATAATTATTACATATATTATTATGATATATGATATTTAATATGATATATCATAATAATATAAATATGATAAATATTATATTTAATATTAAATATAAATATATTTATAATTGAATAAATATAAATATATATTATATATAATATATAGATACACGCACATATACGTATATGCACACACATAAATAATACATATATTTATCTAAGGAAGTACTTGAAATTCTCCAGACAATTTTGCATGTGTGAGCAAGAAATGTATATAGGAAAATGTTTAAATGTGTTCAGGCGCTTTGATATTTTTTCCTCTACATTCCTCTCTGGCCTCAGAAAACATATGAGTTTCCTCCACTTTTTGCCTCATATATCTCATCCTCTATTTTTCTGGAGCAGGTTCATTGGCTATGGTTAAATAAATATTGAATCACACAGGCTCCAAAACTTTTCCTAATTGTACCCCAGGGTTTTAGAATTCTCTGACATACCGAATCAGCCCAGTTGGAAGGAGGCCACAATATTTCTCCTCTACAAGGCATTTCGAGAAGCTTCCTTGGATATTGTGGGCTCCACCCAACATCCATCAAAAAGAAAAAAAAAATATTTCAAAACATAAATACGGTGGGGCCCTTGAAGTTGGGCCCATGATGTAGCACCCCATGAATGGGTGCTAACTTGCCTACGATAGTGAATTTTATGTGTAAGTTGGCTGGGCCATGGTGCCCAGATATTTGGTTAAGTGGTACTCTGTATATTTCTGTGAGAGTATTTTTGGATGAGACTTACATTTAACTTGGTATACTTGAGTAAAACAGATCGCCCTCCATCGTGTGGATGAGCTGTACCAATCAGTCTGAACAGCCTGAATAGAACAAAGACTAATTTTCACCGCTTTCTCCCATTCCTACCCTGAGCAAGAGTTCACACTCTAACCACAACCTAGATTCTTTCCTGGGTCTCTAGCCGGTTGCAGATTTTAAACTGCTGGCCTCCATAATCATGTGAGCCAATTCCTTAAAATCTCTCTCTCTCTCTCTCTCTCTCTCTCTCTCTTTTTTTCTGGAGAGTCCTAACTAATATGTTGCTTTTCTGCCAAATTGTGGCAGGGAACTGGAAGGATTCTCTTCTTTATTTACTACCTTTGGAACAAATTCTGAGATGTTAGATTTACTTTTGGTGGCTAGGGGGAGACGGGGACAGTAGGAGAATGAGATCCCCTCCCAAAGTCCAGACATTCCAGATTGTGCTGGAGAATGAAAGTCGAAATACCAGAGGAAAGCAGGCAGTGATCTGGGCCTTTGGAATTTCTGCTCTGCCTGCTGTTCTGGGAGCTTTACAAGCTCTGCAAGAAATCTTATCCTTGGACTTTCTGAGTCCTGAATTCATTTATGATTTTTAGACACACACTAACTTCTGTTCCTGAAATCATTATTACACTGTATGTTAGCTAACTTGGATGTCAATTAAAAATGATAACAATAATAATAAAATTCTTAGACACATGCACACAGTGCACCGAGACTTAGAGCTACTGCTGGTTTTCCTATTACCCATCTCTTGGGGGGTGGTCAAGCCCAGCTCCCCGGTGTCCATTGTTTCTCATTCCTTCCTCGGCTAAGTCAAACCAACCTGATCAATGACAAACTTTTGTACAAAACTGTGCCATCTTCCTGGAATAATTATTTCTCCTCTTTCCCCCAACTTCCTCCAACTTGAAGCGGGCAGAGCACCGGCTTTAGAGTCAAATTTTGTGTCTTGGTGCCATCACTTATTACTCATCATGTGATCTCTCTCGGTCTCATCTCTCTCACTTGTAAAATGGACAAGTTGTCATGAGGATTAAATGGGGTCACTCGTGTGAAGCAACCAGCACAGTTTTGAACCTATAAAGGGCCGCAATAATGTTATTTCCTCCCGACACTTCTTAGCTTTCTTTTTAAGACCCAGCTCAAATGCGACCTTTTGTATTATATCAGTCAATCCATTGGACCTACTAGAAATAGACACAGGCTCGGGATTATGGAGGAGTTTTTGCACGCATTTACAAGAACGTAAATAGAAGGCAAGCACCCAGGGTGCTCTTCCCTGACCAGAACAAACAAAGCGAGCTTCACAGCGAACTGGAGAAATAGCTCTGTAGTTTTAGGGACGACAATCAGATCTCCAAGAACGTGTTTTATCTCAGTTCATCTAAAAGAAAGATTTCGGTGGCAAGGGCGTGCTGCCACTCAATATAGGTACAGAATACCTTTGTTGTGGTGGTTCTAAGGAAGCATGTGGTTGGCGGAATAAAGCCCTTCCAAAGATGTGCATGCCCTCGTTTCTGGAACCTTCAGATGCACTACTCCACATGGCAAAAGGGACTTTGTAGATGAGATGAGGATTACAGCCCTTAAAACAGGTTATCCTAGGTTATCAGGGGAGCCCAGTGTTTTCACATGCACTCTTAAAAGTGGCAGGAGGGTGGGGCACCTGGGTGGCTCAGTTGGTTGGGCGTCCGACTTCGGCTCAGGTCATGATCTCACAGTTCGTGGGTTCGAGCCCCGCATCGGGTTCTGTGCTGACAGCTCAGAGCCCGGAGCCTGTTTCAGATTCTGCGTCTCCCTCTCTCTCTCTGGCCCTCCCCTACTCATGCTCTGTCTCTGTCTCTCAAAAATAAATAAGTAAATATTTAAAAAAAAAAAGTGGCAGGAGGACAGAAATGGCAGTCAGAGATGCACCAGAGAAAGAGGAAAGCAGAAAAGATACCGAAGCAGGGAAACGATTTGACCTGTGTTTGCTGGCTTTCACAAGGGAGGAAGGGAACCGTGAACCTTGGAATATAGGTAGACCTACGTGCTGGGAACGCTCAAGCCCACAGCCAATAAGGAAGCAGGGGCCTGGATGCTGCTCTGCAGACACTTTAATTTTGTCACCCTGAGACTACGCAGAAAGCCAGCTGAGCCCCACTGTTTTGGGACTTCTACTACAGAAACCGCGAGATAATAAGTGGCTGTTGCCTAAAGCTGTGGTGATTTATGATGGCAGCAGTAGCAGATGATTCCAGAGGACTTCTCAGGGATGCTTCATTTACTTGGTACCCAACCCGTGTACAGGTGCTACAGCTCACGCACAGGTGCCTGGTGCCATCAGCTGTAATCAGGGCTTCTTTCACCTACAAAGTAGGGATCAGAAATCAAAGCGGCACATGCCCGCCCCTCCAAAATAGCGGGTTGGGCCCACTTTGATGAAAAGGTAGCGGTAAAAATGCAGGCGTGTAGTGTTTCACTAACGATGACTCTTGACCCAGTCCAGTTGGGAAAGTCTTCTTTCATTCTTTTAGGCATGATTTAATTGTGCAGCCATTCAGTTGTTTAGCAAATATATACTGAGAACTGACAAGCAATCATTAATTCTAATGATTCATCCATCCCCAGTTAATAACTGGGAATGAATATGATCCTTTCGACTCCAAGTGGAACGCTTTCACGGTTTCTTCCCTGAGATATTGTGCAGCTATAGCCTCTCTACCTTTTCTGCTCCGCTGTGACCTCTGCTCCGGAGATACAACAGCTGGTAACAGGCTTCTATGGTAAGAACATAGATTCATGTTCTTAGACCTCTAGAATCATTATTTTAAACACCCTTGGGTTTTTATTTACCTCCTCTTTTTATTATTATAACCTCAGCCCTTGAATCCTTGCTTGGGCGATTCAATATAAAATTACAGAGAAGTATTATGGACAAGGCTGATTTCCTGACCTTGTAGGCCCAAGCACGAAACTTGTGTTCACATTCCAGGTCTTCTGTTTTGGCAACCGATCTTCTTTTTTTAATCGTGTGTTCCTAGAGGAGACAGGAAGCCACTATGCCAGTCTGTCACAGCATGTCTTGCTGTTTCGGACTCTAAGAACTCTGTCTCTTCTGGACGATGCGTGTTATCCTGCCCTCATTCAATCAAGCTGACTCGGGAAGAGCAACTCATTTGAAAAGACAATGCCAGTTCTTTCGTCGTTAGTGTTGTTTCTGCAATATCAGCTCGAAATCTTTGGTAATGTTCACAATAGAACACTCAACATCCCCTTGACTTCCTCATTCTCACCACATTCGTTAGCCTCAGAGAGCTCGAACGGGTTGTCACACTTCTCTTAGAAGTGAAACATGTGCCACTAAACAAAGGCCAATTAAAGGAGGAAAGGGAAGACTATTTATTCAGAGCTTGCTACAGCCAAGGAGTCAGCCTCCATCGCTTGCACTGGCAGAGACTCAAAGGCAGGCGGAAAAAAGGAAGGTGCAGGCGCGCCCTGATTGGAGGCTGTTGGCAAACGGAAGCTCGAGGCAGGCTAACTGGAAGCGGAGCACCCTGTGTCATTGTCGAGGCTGCACACTTGGCTCTCTCTGCTTGGTCCTAAGCTGGGGTCCTAAGTGGGGACAAAAAAAATCAATTATTAATTAGATCTTGGTCACTTGGGGTGGAATATTACAGCAGTGGTTCAACTTCCTGGGTTGTCACTAGAGGTGGCAATCTGGCTTCCTGAAAGACTTACAGCAGGCTGGCCTCCTGGGCTATTTATTGTAGACAAAGGGATTGGTTTCGTTGGTGGAGAGCTGCAGGCTGTGGGACAGAGTTCTGTTTTTACCTACGGACCAGCCATTGTCCATTTGCATAGCGTTTCTCAAATGTACCTCTGGGCTTTTGAGAATATGCTCCTGGTTCTGCACTCTGTGGTAAGCATAAGTCCAAAGCACACTTCAAAGAATGTTCCTTTGTTAAAGTTTTGGACATGGGTCTGAGAAAAGATGTGACGCTTGAGAAATTAAAAACAAGCTATACATAAGCCCAAATTTTGATGGAAAATCACTTCTGGTTCAAAGAGTTCCTTTATAAAAGAGAGACTTGAAGTTTGCAATTTTCGTGTAATTTTCTTTCAGACATTTAGACGGGCGTTTGAAGAAGCACATAATAATTTCTCTTTAAGACCCTAAACATAAATGGGCTTGGAGGATCCTCTGAGACAGACACTGATCGTGTACACTTGCAATTTCTAACCGTTACAAAAATCACTTTCATGAAAGTAGAGAGAGATCCAGTATCGCAATGGAAACAGGTTTATCATAAAACAAAGGCCACTTCTACTCTTACATGTGACATTATAATTCTACATTTGTTGTGCTGTATGTTAACTATTTCCTGGTCATCAGATCTTGGGGGCAAGCAGGTCAATAGACCTGGGGTTAGTAGACCACTAGTTCCATAACTATTAAGTATCTATGATCTTAACCCAGGCAAGAACTTGGGAAAAGACGGAAGAAGATCACGTACAAAAAGCCGTTGAGGTCTTCTGATGAAAGCTAAGCTACAGACCATTATTTCTGACTTAGTCCTTCCAGCCCCTTTGCTTTGATTATTTGATTACCCAGCTTACTTTCTCCATTTAATGAAAGGTGCTATGAAGGTTGAGCCAGACAGCCGATAACAGGAAGGGAGCATTTCCAAATGGACACCAAGGAATATTCTAATGAATTCAATTGGCTATACCTTTAAAGCTTTGAAAATTGGTCCATCGCTTCCTGATTTAACAGTGAAACATCTGTTTTGGAATATCAGATAGCTTGCTCTGAAAAATACCTTGCTGTGTTCTTATGATCTGTGAAGTCGTCCTCATTTATTCTTTTCTGGAAAGCCAGTTCTTTCAGCTGTTAATTTAGGGGATCGCTTTGCATCATTTTCTTCCATTACGGAAGAATTTTCAGAGGCGATCCATGGGAGAACAGATTCCCTTGGTTCAGGATTCTGTGCATATTTTCAGTCACTGCTATATTTTTCCTAGAAGGTGACAAAGAGCACTTCAGAATTCTTTCATAAAGGCAACCCCTATTCACATTTTTTTCTATTTCAAATAATTTAAGGTGCAAGGACCTATTATGCACATATACCAACAAACATGTGATTTGGCATTAGTGTTGAGTTTTGGGGGGAATGCCTTCCAGATTTGCTGTGGCGTTTGGCCAGAATAATTATGCCACAACAAAGACTTTTTAAAATAAACATTTATTATCTCTTTGACTATCCTTCCCCTCCCCCCCCAAGGAAATCTCCACTCACGTTAAAAAAAAAACTAGTACTAGTAATTTATTATTAATGTGATTTCTTCCAGAGAACCCCAAAAGGTCATGTACTGTGAATGACTATACAGGGCATCTGGATGAACATGGGGTTAGTCGGTCAGCTTCCTGCAATCCACAGAGGGCAATGGCTCTCATTCTGTCTGGAAGAAAACACAATCGGAGGTTCTCGGCCAGATGCACCATGCTGGTGATAATTCATGTGCTGGTGTTGTTTCCCACAACACAATGTCTCACCATTTGTCCATCTTCTAGAACTTGGGCATTGGAAAGACTCTTGGAATAATTGAAGGTCCATCTCTCGACAACATAATTGATAACGATTCAGAGTCAAACATCTGATAAAAAGAATTGACAACTTTGTAAAAGCCATTCCAATTACATTATGCAGCCCAATGATTTGTTTTCAGACTGATATTTTGATGACTTTTTTATTTGTTTTTTACTTTGTTTTAGTTCTCATTTCATTCTGACTTGTATTTCATTTAATTACACAATTATCTTTCTCTTTCGTTCTTTTTTTATTGAGGTAAAAGCACTTTTGGCTGATATGTTATGGGATATATCTTTATATTTAGAGTTCTTGGTGAATTTCTCCAAAGCTATCTCTTGGGAGAGGAAATTTATTATTTACAACTATCCGATAACATGAAACAAAACCAGCACAAGGATTTCACAACATGGCTCAAAATGTAAGAAAAAGCTTCTAAATGTCCGTATAGTTGAGGACACGTGCAAACAGCGTAACGTGGGAACACAGGAGATCCCCGTCTTCCGGGCATGATCTTTCTGATCATGTAGGGAGCAGTTTACACTAACTCTGTGCTTGCAGACTCGAGCTTCAAATAGAAGTTTGGCAAGAAGAACAGTGCAAAGTTTCTTGGGAAGAGTTCGTGTTAAACACCATTCGCGCCATCGCCATGGTCCAATTGCCATGATTCATCAGCAGGTTACCCAAACAATTCATCGAGACATCAGAAGCTTAAAATGAGAGAGCCAACCCAAGTTCAACTGAACTGAGATAGTACACCACTTCACTTAAAATCTTTTTTTCGGTCACCCATTCATTCATACATTCCTTTATTTATTCAGTAAATATTTACCAATGCCATACTATGACACACTAGACCCTTTATGTATGTCGTATCAAATCCTCTCATCAAAGCTGAAGAGTTTGTGGTATTAAGTCCATTTTACAAATGAGGAAAGCACTTCAGAGAGATGAACTTTCCCAAAGCCACGTAATTAAGCAAATGATAGAACTATTATTTAGAATGAAGCTTGGCCGTCAAGTTATTTCCTTATCAACAATACTTCGTCTCACAGAAAGCATTTTCCCTAATCATGTTCCCTGAAATATGAATCCTATGAAATGTTAGCAACTTATGTAAAAAAAGGAGTGGAGGGTTCCATGGTCAAACAAGTTTGTGATACATTGGTAGATACTCTTATTCTCAATTTTCAATGGTATTCTTATTCTCAATTATCTACTCTCCTCTTCCTTATAAGGGAAGCATATAGCCTGCCGATCACTGCGCGATGCATTGTTTTCTGTGAGAGAAGTAGACATCCCTTGCCTGATAGCCTTTGGCCTTGGTATGTGACATTCTTTGGCCAATGGAATGTGAGCGTCCAAGCAGAAGCTCCAATATGGCTTGGAAGTTTCTGCTAGCTTTCTTGCTCTCATATCTGTTATAAGAATAGCATGTTCCAGGCCATGTCTGTTCTTTCAGCCAAGTCCTGGAATGAGCGGGCATGTGGATCAGAGCCGTGATGACATGCCTCTAGTTCCACATAGGTGCAAAACAGATTTTTGTAGCCTGCTGAAATTGAGGCGTTGTTTGTTACTTCAACAAAGCTAACTAATATAAAAATACAACAAAGGAAATCCCCTTCTCAGATATTCACAAAGTATTTTGCATTTTTTTTAGGTTCAGAGAATTCCTATGGTGAAGAAAATGTTTAGAAAACGCAGTAGATCAAACACACATATGCTTATACCCCTCCCCTCATTAACTGCTTTTAAAATGTCAGTTAAAAGGATTTTTTTAAAGAAACCACAAGAACAAAGGAAACAGGAAATGGAAAGAAGTAAAGAGCAGACAAGAAATGGCATCAAAATTTTGAAAGCTGTAGAGCAGAATGCGTATTGGTTGAGGGAAAAAAACACACTATATCAGGAACAAAAAGAACCCCTTAAAAGCTTCCAAAAAGGTTAAAAAATAATAAAAGCTGGGTCCCATATAAAGAGGAGAAGAATGAAGTGAGGTACTATTTTTATTTAAGTTTGTGGAAACATCTGATTTTGAAAAATTGTGTTCTTAAGGCACCCAGGGGGGCTCAGTCAGTTAAGTGTCCGACTTCTGCTCAGGTCATGATTTTGTGGTTTGTGGGTTCGACACCTGCTTCAGATTCTGTGTCTCCCTCTCTCTCTGCCCTTCCCTCACTAAGGCTCCATCTCTCTCACTCACTCTCAAAAACAAATAAACATTAAAAAAAATTTTAAACACTGTGTTCTTTTGTTACTTGATGACAATAAAACTTCAGTTAAAAAAATATATATATATATACATATATATATATATATAGTTAACTAAGTCTGCCTGCTTAGCATAATCACTACTTTCATCGTTCTTGAGGAACAATGGTCTATGGGTCTCCTTTTGAGGAAAACTTCTCTGAGAGAGGGGAAAACAACAAAGAACTTTGTAAAGGATTAAACATATAATTGTGCTCTTGAGCCTTTTGCATATGTGTCGATAGTGGCAATGGAAAAGGAAGTCATACGGAGTTCAAGTGCACTGTCCATGAAGCACTTACATAGTACTTACCCTTTCCACCACTTGTGGTTGGGTCAGCAACTTTCTATGGATTTCCCTGGGGAGGGTGGGGAGGCCTTTGTAAAATTTGATCTTGCCCTAACGTACCAACAACTGGTCTTTGATGATAGTATTCCAGATACCTAAACCATCGTCACTCATCAAGCAAATTGTCGAGTTACATTCCTTCACGTTGGAATTTCTGTCGCCTTTGGAGCTTTCCACTGATTTGCGAAGAATCTAGTTTCTAGAATTTCTGATGAGATACCACATTTCAGTGGGTGCGATGAAATTACTGCGGTGGGGGAGATAAGTTTGATATTCCGAGTATATCTGACCAAGTATACCATTCTCACTTTGATATGTAATACTTTTATGATAGAAGTCCAACAGACTTTCTGGAGGCTCCCTAGCTCTGCTGCCTCATATTGAACTTACTGTCAACTTTGATCTAAAGCATTTTAAACCCTTTTGACAAACACCACTGTTAAGCCTGGTCTCAACAGTTTCATGCTTGGATTAAAGTTCCTGACCTTATATTTGCCCCCCTCCACACACACACACATGGAAGGGTAGCTTAAGGGATCCTTCTGAACCATATTCTGTCATTCAATGCACATTTTCCCTCTCACAGTTTTATGTCACCCACCAATGTTATAAGCATCCTATTTCTTAAAATGGTGAACCAGATGGGGCCAAGAAAATCAATCAGTACTTTTACAACCGTTGGTTCATCAGTTTTGAAGGCACTCCGTTGTAATCTTATCCAATCCAGAGTTCCCCAGAATGCCCACTGTATATTATGTCAAATGACTTGTTGAGTTCCAGAGTCATTATATCTATCTCTTTCTGTTCTGATGGTCTAGTAATCTTTTCAGAAAAAGAAAATGTGGGCATTAGTATATGAATTTTAAATTAACACACTGCAGTTTGGCAATCACCATTCTAAAGACTGCCTCACAAACCATTCTTTCTAAGACATTAATTTTAGAATTTTCCTTAAGATGGCTGTCAAGAGCAAAATAATCTACTCTCCTCTTTTGAAGAATCAAAACTATATGCGGTCATGTATTCTTAGCATGTCTTCTTTTCAAAAAACATCGACAATGGTTCATGTATCTTTTTAAAAGTAATTTCAGTATTCTCAAACACAATTTGCACAGACCATACTATCTTTGGCTCATCTGAGGCTTCGATTTCTACTCTTTATTTCTTTCTAATGATTATTGTCCTACAGCCCACAAGTCAAATCCAAATAAGTTTTGAAGAACATTATCAACTGTGAATGTAGAGAGGATAGTGAGGATAGTAAATTCAGTGATTATAGAAGCTATCTTTAAACCTCCAAATATCAGCAATTACTGTAAATTTAAATTGATAAAGACAAAGTTTGCCATGTGGATTAAAGAACAAAATCCAATTATTTCCTGCTCACAATCTGACATTTAAAATATAAGGATAGAGAAAGGTTTGATGGTAAAAGTATGAAAAAAAGGTATCCCATGTAAACAGTAACTGAAAAAAAGCAAGTGTATAAATGTCAAAGTAGTCTTTATGGGAAAATCATTCCTGTATAAAAAGAAAGATAGTTTGTGATGATCAATTCACCAGGAAGCTATAACAATTCTAATGAACACACACACACACACAAAGGTACAAAAAAACTAATATCGGGAATACAAAAAGTATCCTCTCAGACTTTTTCAAACATCAAAGATTTTAAACAGCTTAGTATAAAGAAACATCTCTCAAAACTTTGAAATTTAGATAAAATTGGAAGTTCCTAGAAAATACAGCTTATTAAAGTGAACACAAGAAATAATAGAAGATCTATATAGTCCTGCACCTATTAAAGAAGTTGAATCCAAGAGCGCCTGGGAGGCTCAGTTGGTTGAGCATCTCATTCTTGATTTCTGCTCAGGTCATGATCCCAGAGTCATGGGATCGAGTCCCGCCTTGGACTCTGCACTGAGTGTGGAACCTTCCTGAGATTCTCTCTCTCCCTCCATCCCTCTACCTCTACTTCTACCTCTACTCACTCACTGTCCCTCTACTCACACACTCTCCCTTTAAAATAAAATAAAAAATAAAATAAAAAAAGAAGCCGAGTCCAAAATTTAGAACTTCCTGCAAAAAAATACTGTAGGCAGGTCTGTCTTCATGTGTGAATTTTTTCAAACATGTAAAGAATTATCACCAATTTCATAGAAAATTTTCCAGGGAGAAGAAAAAAGAAGAAATACACCCCAGCTCCTTTTACGAGACCAGCATAATTTTGATACTAAAACTTGGAAAGAACTATAAAAGAAAGAAAAATTGTAGGCTCACTTTATTTACATAAATGAAACAATCCTAAATAAAATACGAGCAAAATGAAGTTAGCCATATATAAAAGAGCATCATTTTCTGAATATATAAAAACTTCTAAAGGTCTGTGAGAGACAGACAACCCAATAGAAAAATGGGCAGGAAAATTGAATAGACCTTTCGTAAAAGATTTAAATGACTAATAAATGTATGAAAAGACATAAAACCTAAGTAGCAATCAGGGAAATGAAAATTAAAAGCATCGTGTCTATCAGACTGTTTGCAATGAAAAAATTGACTGTAAGACATGAACTGTGGAAAAACAGGAACCCCAACACTCCGCCGATAAAAATGCAAGTTGGTCTAACTACGCCGAAACTCTCTATGAAATTAGCCGTTGAGATTAATTACAATGCATATCCTTTTGTCCAGCATTTCTACCCCCAGTAAGTGTGAATATGCCCAATAGAAACAGATGCAAATATATACCCTAGTATGTGTACAGAAGTGTTTATAGCAACATGTTGGGTAATAGACAATGGGGAGAAATAATCCAAATATCTATCAGAAGCGATTGGATACCATACATGAGTACAATCATATGGTATTTGTCTTTTTCGGTGTGCTTTATTTCACTGAGCATAATACCTTCTAGGTATTGTTGTTGTCGCAAATGGCACAATCTCATCCTTTTCTACGGCTGAGTAATATTCTATAATATTCTACTATTTGATATTCCACATCACGTCTTCCTTATCCATTAGCATAACATATAGACTTAACGACTGAGCCACCCAGACGCCCTGTTTAGCATAACACATAGAGAAGTTGGATCACCGTCGTACGCCTGAAACTATAATAACATTGTGTGTTGATTACACTCAGAGAATTTTTTAATAAAATAAAAAGTAAAAAAGGAAGTAAAGCAAAAAAAAAAAAAGCAGATCAGATAAGTAAATTGTGATTTATTCCAATAATAGAATACTATAGAGTAAAATTGACCAAATGAATATTATAGACAGCAACATGGAAAAATCTCATATATGCACTGTTGAGTGAAGAAAGCCAGAAACAGCGTATATATACTACAGGACTCCATTTACATGAGGGTCAAAATCAGGCAAATCTGTAGTGTCAGAAGTTCAGATCATCGCCATTAGGAAGAAGGGAAGGAAGGGCTAGTATTTGGGAAGGGGAGCAAGGAGGAGGTTTCGGGGGTGCTGGTGATGTCCCATTTCTTGACCTGCGTGCTAGTTACCTAGCTGTGTTTACTTTTGATAATTCATGAGCTGTATACCTATGATTTGTACATTTGTGTATATATATGCTTTTTTTTAATTAAATAGCTTAAATAGATTGACATAACAGCGTTGGTGAGGCTGGGGAACAGCGATAGTGCTCATGCAGTGCTGGTGGGAATGTCAATTAGCACAACTATGTTGGAAAACGGATTGGCATTAACCAATAAGCTAGAAGAACCATGCTGTGACCTGGCATTCATTCTAAGATGTATACCTGAGAAGTGTCATGCAAACATGTGCTAGAATACTGCGGCATCATTGTTGTGGGTGTGAAAACCACCCACACGTCCATGCACATGCATAGATAAACCATGGTGTAGCCGTAAAATGATTATAGCCGTATAGTGAGTGAACTACCCTACAAACAGAGGCCGAATTCTGCAAATGTGATGCTACGCTAAGGAAACAAGACACGGAAGCACGCATGCAGAAAGATTTTGCCGATGCGACGTTCGGAGACATGCAAGACTAAACCATTGTTTTATGAATGCCGTAATTATGCATTAAAAAAAGTTAAGGACATTACGCATGGGGATGGGGCCAGTGGTGACTGACCGGAAGGAGTACAGGGACTTGGTTTCTGGGGACACTGCCCACGTTCTCTCTCATGACCTCAGTGGCTTTTCATGAATTTTTAACTTATGCCTATTTGCAAAACTAAAAATATGTGTACTTTTCTATCTTTACGTAATATTTTGAAGCAAAGAAAGGGCCAAATGCTTGCTGAAGAATTTATATATTATTACATGACTTGCTTTTCTATAACTATTTGTCTTGCAAAATCATGTTTTTATTCCTGAGGTCAATTGTCACACTATCTTGGTCCCGGAGTATTCAGCATGTCTGGACCTTACTCAGAGGAAATTACTGATTAGTCTCTAGCCGTTTACCTGATTTCTGATATTTAGAAACGCTGAAGAGCAAGAGTTGTAAACCCAGATCGCTCTCAGGGCCTCGGAAATAACAGAAATGCGTAAAGGGCCTATGGTAATATATCACAAACAGGCTCTTATGGCAAACATTTTTAATAACTGCTCAAAACACCGTAGAGCCAACAAGACACCCGAATAAAACATATCCGCAGAGGAGAGCAGACAAATACTTTTGATCCATTCAAAGAACACGGCACCTGCCGGGCTATTTGATATCCACCACTCCAGTGCTGGGCAGCACTCTCATCACGGCCACGTCCTAGCCCCATCGATACATTTCGTATTTCTGAAAATGTACCTTCCTTCACTCAAGCTATTGCCGTCTTTCCTCATTTCTCCCGGGAAATGAGGAAGAAGAACAGCGCAGACCAATAAAAAATGCCAACGCAGACTTTGCGAAGGGGGTAAGTCAATAAAGAAGACCCTCGGTTTTGTCATTGTACAGAATGTCCCCGAGTGTTCTGCACCTCAGGTTGTTCTTATCTCGTGCGAGCGATTCACCGAGGACGTACCTCTGGACTTTTCCTCAGTTGTGCCCATCTGATCTGATTGAGGATTGACAAGGCAAAGGGAGCATTTCCTGGATGTCGCTCTCGCTGCCCACACTCTTTGTCATCTCTGCCACTGTAACTAGTCTTTGCTAGATTGTGTTTGGCTCGACCAATGTGGCCAAAGATTATGAATCTGCATCAAGACAGATCCAAAAGTCCAGAGGGGCTCTAGCACGATCGAGCCGCTGACCCGTGAAGGCACCTGCAGGCGAGCCATTTGCAATGGGCAGTTTCCTTTTCTCTCATGGAATTGCTGAAGATGAGTTACCAGGTACCAGTGGGATCTGGGAGCAGCCTCCTGCCCAATGAAAGTCATCTGGACAAAGCTGTGTAGTCTGGGTGTGTGTGTCTGCTGTGATCCAGTGATGCTATTTTTCTCATAGGGGCATGATTTATTAATTTAGGGGAGTGGTCACCCAGAATAGCTCTGAAGCTAGAAAAATAAAAACCCTGTTTCTCTGAACGTCCCTTCGTTCCTTTCTATCTTTTACTTTATGTTTCTTTTTCTTTTCTTTTTTCTTTTGAAACTTCCATCTAGCACAACAAAACAGCGCTGCAGAAGGGATACTCTCGTTCACCTCAGCAATTCATTAGTATCTGATGCAGTTAAACATTCTTTTTGACTGGGGGTACCTGGCAGCTCAGTCGATAGCTCCTGATTTAGGCTCGGGTCATGATCTCATGGCTCATGAGATCAAGCCCCGCTTTAGGCTTCACGTGAACAGCACAGAGCCTGCTTGGGACTCTCTCTTCCTCTCTCTCCCTCTTTCTCTCTCCCTCTGCCTCCTCCCCTGCTTGCTGCACTCTACCTCTCAAAATAAATAAATACAAACTTAGAAAAATTTTAATTTATATCTTGGCCTTTTTCCAAATGTGTAGAAAGATCACATTTTTCCCTTGGTGGTTGGCAAGGACTAAGCTCTAAAGGCAGGAAAAAGGGAAGATAACAAAGTACAGGCCAGGAGAAAAACCCTCAGATTTCTCTAGTTTTCTCCCCTTTTGCCAACACGACTATGTTTGCACAGGCTGCTGGCCGGCTTCCAGAGCCTGCACTGCTTCTCCCTCCGCTTGGTCTTGTCTCAGCCCATCCAGAACTGCTTCCTCTCACGGTGCAGCTTTGGTTTGGCCCACGCCCTCCAGACGGCACTACCATCCATCCCGGCAGCATGTAACAGACGTGGGTCTAGAACATGCAAGCTGCGGCGGGGCGGCTGCTAATCCAGGCTTCAGTAGTCTCCAGGGGATTGTCCTTGTGTGTTCAGAGCTTCTTGTCAGGAGATGCCTGGGTGAGATGCCCTCCGCCCCTGCTCTATTACCCCGAGGCGCCCAGAGACTCAGGTTGTGGGGGATACAAAACACCCATTCCCATCTCTAGTGGGATAGACTGGAGGTTTGACTTAAACTCCAGTGTTCTCCCATTAAATGCAGGCAGGCACTGACTTCATTTGAGGCCACTGCATTGCTTAGCTAGCCCCTCCTCCCCACCCCACCCCTGACCGCCATCCCCGCAGGCAGGCTTCTCCGGAGAGGGCTGGAGATGTGTAGCCTGCCCAGTTTCATGGATCCTGGACGCAGAGGGCTGCCATGGTCAGAGACGAGGGCGTTTTCTCACACACAGCGGGGCAGCAGCCAAGGTCATCTCTGTGGCATTGGTTCCCGGGTCCCTGCTCCCAGAGGACCAGAGGACGACTTGACATGGAGTCTCATCGCAGGAGAAATTCCCAGAGGTTAAGGATCTTGAACCTTTTAGAGCAGGGAGTGAGCAAACCGGTCCTTTGTGTACAGGCTTTATGATCGCTACCTAAGCTGACCACCTCACAAACATCCTAGAAAAGGTAGTCCCGAACACAGAGGTTCTCTGTTCGCAGAACACACAGAAACCCGAGAGACCGAAGGAGACTGTCGCTCAGCAATACTCTACTCTCATTTCTATACCTTCTCCAGGTCTGAAAACAATTACCTATGATTACACCACTCTGCCAGTGACTTACAGAGGTGGGGACCTAACTGCTCACTTTGCTTCGTATGGGGTAAGGCTAAGAGTACTCCAGGATGAGGCACCTGTAATATTGATCTCAACTGCACCCCGAGTTTCAGACTCAATCAGCTGAACCCATCTCATAAACTATGGGCATCCCCCTTAGAAAGTCAGGAACTGGCTCCTTCATTTCCATAGCGACCCCTCCACTTTGCCGGAGGCATTAATTCGGATACACAGCATATATTAGCAGTTGTATGGACTCTGCTTTGGCCTATAGGAGGAAGTCTAGGGCAATTATTTTACCTCTTTTTTTTAAAGTTTATTCCATTTTGAGAGAGAGAGAGAGAGAGAGAATGCGTGCAAGAGCACAAGCAGGGGAGGGGCAGACAGAGAGGGAGAGAGAGAATCCCAAGCAGGCTCTGTGCTGTCAGTGCAGAGCCTGAAGCCGAGCTTGATCTCATGAACCATGAGGTGATGCATGACCTGAGCTGAAATCATGAGTCAGATGCTTAACGGACCAGCCGGTCAGGTGCCCCTCTTCTGCCTTTTCTAAGAGAACGAACGACTCTTACAGCAGAGATAACTCCCTCAGGGTACACAAAAATAATGACTCAGTCTTCCCTTTGAAAAGCCCCCCCCTCCCGCCCCCCAGTAACAAAGGTAGTCTCATTTTATAAAGATCTCTTTAGGTTTCTGAGGGCTGTTTGTAAATTTATGATGTTTCCTTCAGCACTTAAAGAACGCTTACATACCGTGTTTTTCGGGAGGGAGGCAAGTTCATGTTTGCCTTCCATGTCAGAATGGTCCTGAGGACACAGATGGCAACCCTGGAAAAAGAAGTGTTCTTTAGATTACTGTTGACAGTGTCTCCAAGGTGGCCTCCCAGCAGGCTGGTGGCCCTTAGGGTTCCTAGTTCCGTTAGAGTAATTGAGCCAACTTCTTCCTTTGAAGGGACTGCATGGTGTCAAGCTGGCTTTACTCTTCGTTTTCCTTTGAAAGTAAGATGGGTTGAACTCTTCCCACTGGCCAGTCATCGAGCTCCAAACTAAGAACATCGGGCTGAGAATCACAAGACCTCCACGGGTTAGGCGCGCAGTTTTGACGAGATCCCAATGGCAAGCTGATAGCTCTTCAAAAGGAGTGCCCCTAGCAGTTATATCAGAGAGGTACCAAGTCCAAAACCCTACCGGGCATCTCTAAGTGGAGACTACCTTCCTTTGCCAAAGACTCAGATCATCAAAAAACCACTCATTGCAAGGATTTGTCGCTCAAAAGAGTTGCTAAAGGTGTGAAATCCCGAAGGCATGAGAACATCTCTGTATGCAGCTCTTCTCAGTCAAGAGAATGTGCTCTGGTACCTGTGAGCATTCACGGGACAAGCATGACAATCACCAGTCATGGCTAGACATTCAGCCATAATGACAGTGCAGTGAATCAGCCCAGAGGACTCCTCCCACAAGGCTCTCCAGTGTGAACTCTGCCCAAACCCCATCCATTAGCTGAATCCAGGCGTCCCCCCTCATCAAGAGATTGGGTAGGATGGTGACTTGAGAGCCATAAAACTTTCAAACCTCCCCCTCCCTGACATTCCCTATGTACTCACACATGTGCATGTGGCCTTCGGTCCCCTTAAGACATCCTTAGAGCAGCTGAGGTTGGGATACAGGGAAGGGCGCGCTCAGGGTGTGAAAGGAGTGAGCCTCTCTGCACCAGGAAGCAAGGTGGGTTCACTCTTGGTTCCAGCCGGCACAGGGGATGCACCGGATGAATGCCCAATGGGTTTCTTTCACATAAAGCCTTATATCGGTCAGCAAGTTCATCGCTACTGATGCCATCTGTGTTGGCTATGAGGGCCCCTGGGGTTAACAGCCGCAGCCATGTTTTTTCCCAGTTGAGGCTGCAGAATTCATACCCTATTTGCTGACTTGGGCTTGACTCAGGTGGGGGCAACCTTTTAAAGGTCTCAACCTTAATTCAAGGCATTTACTGCTTGTTGCCTGTGTAATATCTCTTACTTTTTCACCTGCTTTTAACATAAGGCTAAGGCAGTTTTCCTGGAATGAGGGCTGATGGCAAAATTTATCCAGAATTCTTTACATCAGTTTTTCGTACGCCAGAGAGTTCCGTTTGTCCCCAGCCTAACCCATTCCTGAGCAGTAGGAGCTCACTTACTAGCAGATGCCACGTCTACAGTTTTCTGTGAGAGTTTTGTTGTTTGTTTTCTTTTTTAAAAAAACAGAGAAATCTCCCCAAGAGGGTCAGTGTCCCCTTACCAGAGCCAAGACCCACTGCAAACGGCTCTATGGCTTCTTGCCTCTCATCTGTGAAGAGCTCTGACGTTGGCACGAACAGCAGGAAGAGCTGAGCCACAAGATGGCCCAGGAGGTCCCATTCGACCCCTACCTGTGCCATTCTCGTGGTGCAAGTTTGCAATAACTCACTTGGTTTCCGCTTTTAGCGGTTGTAAATTTTTCTGCCTCCACACTCAGCGTGTGTGTCTTTATAACTGTTGTCTGCAGAGTGTAGAAAATTCTGCCGCCCACCTTTCTACCGGTTGTTACAATGGGGTGGATGTGCGACTGTTCTCCACATTGATAAAGAAGCGTCTCCACCTCCCTCCATCCCCACTGCCACCAGGAGGAGACTTTGCAACGGTCTGACAGCTGTGTTGAAACTACTTCCCAATGGTTGACCTGCAACCACCTTCCCAATTTATGCTCACTGATAGTCACTAAAATTGATGACTTCCTGCCTGGTTGAGCACACAGTTGAGCTAAAATATTCACTCCAGGTTCCCACGGACTTCCTGCAAATTTTGTTAATTGACTCAAGAAATTCTTGTTCTTTCTCTTTTAGAAATCATGTCCCTATCAGCGCCCCATCCTTATTGCTGAAACTGTCAAGAACTGTGAGGGGTCTGAGATTTTACCCTCCTTGCAAGCTACCCAGACTACCTGCTACGGTTCACGGACACTGGGAGATAGGAGACCTCTGTGTGAGAGACAAAGGACAGTTTATGACACGTAGCAATGACAGTAGCCAGAGTATCTCCATTTAAACATTGGCTCCCTACACCCTAATTCCCACAGGGTGAAGCTTAGAAAGTCGGCGACACTTGCTCACCTGGTAAAGTACATTACAGGAGACAAACCTTGAGCTTAAGGAACTTCAATCTTTTATGCTGCCAAATAAGCAAACGTTATCTGACCTTTGTCCTGGGAGCAAATGTTATCTTCATTATGATATACAATAAACAAACTGATCTTTTGTTGCGGAAGGAGGCATTATCTCTAGCTTCTAAGGCTCTTTGTTGTAAGGTTACGAGTCGCTGATGGATAAAAGAAAGACCGCCAAGGCAAAGCGTGGTCTGGAAGTACACTTTATTGCAAGCACCCTCGGGCGAGGTTCCCGCGACTCGCAAGAGAGGAGTCGGGGAAGTCGCGCGAGATTAGGGGTTAGAGGTTTTTAATGGGCTTGGGGAGGAGATTTCGAAACTGGTGACGAGTTAAAGTCCTATTGGTCTACTGGAATGACGTGTCCGCCTCCCAGTGCTGTGGTGGGAACTTCGGCCATCTTGGGTCCCTCCTTCAGGGTTGTGGCGGAATGTCGGCCATCTTGGGTCGGTTTCCATTGTATGGAGCCTTCCCTCTGCCCTAGCCCAACATTTGTTACATAAATAACCTTGAAAAGATAGTTCAGAACAAAGCCAAACCGTGCCTGTGCTGATAAAACAAACAGAAGCAGGAGGAACCCAAGAAGTCCCTCCCCATACGCATTCTCTCAGTAAATCAATTTTATATAAATCTTTGTCTCGAGTTCTGCTACTTTGGAACTCAAGACAGTGGCGGAAAAAAAAAAGAAGAAGAGCTGGAGGTCAAGTTTGAAAAGCACAATAATAATGATTATGACTATTATGTCTCAGCCTGTTTGGGTTGCTATGACACAATACTACAGACCAGGCAGCTTCTAAACAACAGAAATGTATTGCTCGCCATTCTGGAGGCTGGAAGTCTGAAGTCAGCGTGCCTGTGTGGTCTGGTGTGTGTCTGGTGGGAGCCTGCTTCCCGGTTCATAAATAAATGGCCGTTCTCTTGCTGTGTCTTCACACGGCAGAAAGGGTGCCAGAGCTCTTTTATAAGGGCACGAATCCTGTTCATGAGGGTTCCACCTTTCTGACCTAACACCTCCCCAAGCCCTCCCTCCCAATACCATCAGAGTGTGCAGTAGGATTTCAACATACAGATTTTTGGAAGACACTAACATTCAGACCATAGCAATGACTGGATGGTATCTGTATAATTTTGTAGATCACTTAAAGATGAGTAACAGCGAGAAAGCATTTTTGATGGCCACATGTGTTTGGCTCTCCTTCCTGGTGCCTTGGTTGATAAATTGTAACTGTTGAGAGAAAATGGGTGCTTACCAAGGGAGCAATGTCAATAGAAACATTTCCAAATGAGAACATGCAGATTAAATGTTTAATTCAGCTAGCTTTGTGAGCTACATCATTAGCACAAATTATCTTAAAGGTCTCTCTAGATTTTTGTTTGTAGCTCAGCTCATTGGGTGTTTTATTCTTATTATTATTACAAAGGCTCAGATTCTGTTTCTTGGTTTAGACATTAATCTTTCTCTCAAAGAGTCTGCATAACTTGGAAAATGGAGGATTTTGAGGTCCATGAGGTATAAAAGGAGACGCATGTGTCTCCATAGATATGGATGAAGACCCCAGACATATGTATGGCACTGCATGTTTAATACACGTGTATATTATCCATGCACATTTAAAAACTAAGTTCTTTGGTCCATCTGGGTTTGTGTGCATGGTCATAAGACATTTAGCACTATTTTGTGCAAGCAATTACCGTTCATCTTAGAGGTTTAAATGTATACCATCTATCACAAGGCTCTATTAATCTGAGTGTCTATTGCTGTCCCTTCAGCACCCAGCAAATAGAATATGCAGCTGGATCAGCACAGAACATACTTAGTCAATAACTGCTTTTAAAGCAAAGTACGTAGCACAAATCAGCAACTATACAAATGGCTTTAAAAATATCATTTTCAAGACTTCAGTACAAAAAGTGAAGGAAGGGAGAATAGAATGAACAAGTGCAGCAAGTCAGCCGACTTCTATCTTTCCGGAAGAGTCTTACAGATAGGTGATGCTCTCTGTATTATATGGAAAAGGGAGTCTCTCGGTAGGGTTGATTACCTTGCTGAAGGTTCCAACACCCAGGAATTAGCACAGCGGGAGATGTAAACCCAGGTCTGAGCCTCTGTCATTGTTCTTTTCAATCAACCACAGTGGCTTCAGCTAGGAAAGAATATTCTACCTAAATAGCCTGAAAAGGACCTCTTTCTCCATCCAGGAAATTTGCAATTTAAACTGGGCCCCTTAAAAGAATGCCCTGGCCTCTCCCTAGATGAACTGAATCAGAATTTCTAAAGAGGAAGAGAGCCCTAGCACTAGAAGGTCTGCAGGTGATTCTAATTTGCACTCGTGTCTGAGAACCGTTTAGCTCAACTCACTTCTTTCTTATAACCTCTTGGATGTTGTGCTATGACTTCCAACTCAAAACATAAAAACCAGATCTCACACACCCCAACTCCCAAACCTTTCTCCTTTTCTGTTTCCCCAGCAGTGCCATCATTCTTTCAGGCTTCACCGAGCCTCAAAATTCTGGTTTCTTATTTTTTCTTCTAAGGCCTTTCAGGATGAAGCCTTCTATCACTTGCAGAGCTGTTAGGGAAGAGAAGTTAATTCTCTTCTTCTTCTTTTTTTTAAAGTTTATTTATTTATTTTGAGAG